>OY728140.1:40622111-41822111 GCA_963277665.1 Viscum album | reverse complement strand
TAGTAGTGTGTGGAACAATCATAATTCTTGATTAGTTCAATCCATCTCCTTTTCCTCCAGCTGTGTTCCTTCTGTGACAATATATATTTCAACTCTTATGATCTGTATATATCTCACATTTGTTTTCCATAGAGAAAATGTCTCAATATATTCAGAGAAAATATTACAAATACTAACTCAAGAGCCTGAGTAAGATAGTTTTGTTTATTAATTTTTAATTGCCTTGATGCATAGGTAATAACTCTATCATTCTGCATTAGGAGACAACCAAGTATTTTTGTATGCATAAATATAGATCACAAACCCATCATTCCCAGATGGTAGAGTTAGTATTAAAGAATTAACTAATATTCTCTTCAATTCATTAAAAAAATTCTCATAGTTTTTTCCATATGAACTTGACCACTTTATGTGTAATCTTGGTCATTAGGTTTGATAAATGGGTGATGTTCTGAATGAAACTCAAATAATAACCTACTAAACAAATAAAACTGCATACCTTAGTTATGTTTGTCTGAGTAGGACATTATTTCACAGCCTTTGTCATCACAGGATCAACAGATATTCTATCCTTAGAGACAAATTTGGCCAAGAAAGGAAACTGACTCAAGCCAAAATTCACACTTCCTAAACTTCTTATATAATTAATTTCTTCTAAGAGTCTTCATAATAGCGCACAAGTAATTTTCATGATCCTCATATCTTTGGGAGTGTACCAATATATCATCAATGTATACCACCACAAAGTCATCAAGATATTCCTTGAAAACTCTATTCATTAGATCCATGAAAACATAAGGTGAATTATTCAGTCCAAAAGGCATTACTATAAACTTTTAATTCCCATACCTAGTTTTAAATGTTTTCTTTTGAATATATTCCTTCCTCACACAAAACTGATGATATCAAGATCGAAGATTAATCTTTGAAAAATATTGGCCTTTATGATGTTCATAAAATAAATCATCAATGCAAAGTAGAAGATACTTGTTTTTTATTGTTATAGCATTGAACGCCATATAGTCAAAGCAAAACATCATATATCCATCTTTATTATTATCTAAAATAATAGGGGTTCCCCATGGAGAAAAACTAGGATGAATAAATCCTTTATCACTCAGTTACTCTAGTTGTTTCTTCACTTCCACTAACTCCATAGTGGCCATTCTATAAGGGGTTTTTGATATGGGCCTTGAACCGGGAATTAAGTCAAGGGAAAACTCAATTTTCCGCTCTGGAGGATGTCCAGGTAAATCCACTGGAAACACATCAACATATTCTTTCACAATAGTTACATCGTCTATTTTAACATTCCCATCCCCACCCATAGTTACTAAATTCACTTCCTCGCCAATAATTGATTTCAGTGTAGCTACTGGGGGTGGATCTAGATGAGAATCAAATGGTGATGTTTTTACTCTAAAGATAAGGGATTCTACATTTTCCACAAAAATTGTAACCTCTTTCTTCTTGCAATAAATTTTCACATCATGGTTTGAAATCCAATCCATACCAAGGATTATATCAAAGTCATTAAAGGGTATGATAATAAAATCAGCAGATAATGAATGTTTATATGCCATAATGGGGACTAAATGACACAATTTTGTTGCAATGATGCTTCCCTTAAATGTTTTGACTGACAACTTCATTATTCAATCAAATTAGAAATATCTAATTTTCATGAAAAACTGGGAATATATTGAAGAATTTAATGATCCAGAATCAAATAATGCATTGTCTACGTTTGAATAAATGACTAATGTACCAACCACAACATCATTAAGAATATCAATATCAACAGTTGAGATCACATAAGCTTTTACATACTCTTTTGGCCTTTTCTAAGGAATGTTTCCTTGATGCTTTTGAAAAATCATTATCATAGTGTATCATCTCCCTATAATTATAGCATTTAACATTAATAGATTATTTTTCCACTTGAAAGAACCTGCATTAGGGCCTTTCTGTCCACACTTATAGCACCCCCATTTTCATTTTAACTAGGAACCGCGGTGCTTCCTTCCACAATTATCATAGGGTGGAAAGTCAACTATTCCCATATTCCCATTTCCTTATTTACTTTTATAGAGTTTTTAGAAACCCTCTTCTTCTCTTGTCTTCCTTTAAAATCATAAGAGTTAGAGAATTCCTTTTCTATCACGATACCACATGAAACTATATCTTAATATAATGAGAAACTTTAGGAGACCAGTTCCCATCGAATATATGGTTTTAGGCCATCAATGAATCGAAAAATATTTCTACTTGTATTATTTTTGTAATCCACAATATTCCTTAATAACCCTGTGAACATAGCTTCATTATTTGCAACATTATTATCTTCCTTTCGCCTCAAATACAGAAACTGCCTTTCCATATCATCTAATTTTTCATGATTAAAGTATTTATATATCAAAATTTATTTAAATTAACTCCATTCCATATTTTATATTTATTTCTCCAACTTTTTGTTTAGAATTAGTTACCCCCATTGATCAGCATCTCCCAACAGATGATAAACTTCCATGACAACCTTCTCCCTTTCGTTAAATCCCAAGGTGAGAAATATCTTCTTTAAGGAACTTTTCCACTACTCCGTAATGAATGGGTTTTTATCCCCATTAAATTTTGGAGGTTATTTTCTCATAAAGATATCCAACATCGCTCCACTACATTGTAGATCTAGATAATCCATATGGGGATAGTTATTGTTCATAACCTGAGAATGTTGTCTCGGTATACTTATATGTTACTTCACACTAGTCGTAGCTCTAGATCTAACATCAATATCTTGCACCATAGGAAAATCACTACATGGGATATGCGTGTTCAAGCGGTTTCCATTCCTTCCACTAGGATCCATTTCTAAATAATGTCAAGCACTAGCTTTGGTTATGAATCATAATGTATATTCTCGATGAAGAAAAATACTTACCATAATTCTATGCATGGCTAATCCCATAATCACAAATGTGGTTTCTTTGAAAAAAATGTACATTTAAATAATTTAGAATTTCTTATAAAGAAAATGTGAATTATCCTAATAATATCTCCTAGGAGTGTCAAATCAGTTGCATAGTAAGGCTCGTTTTCATGTACCAGGATACCCCAGGTCAATCTTGAATCTCCTTGTTAGAGTTTTCACTCAAAGGATCATTTTTTTCAGAACCACTTCCACATGTAGTATCCAGACATGGATGTATTTTCTAGAAATATCCTCATAATCTAATATTTACCAAAAAAATATAGGATTTCCTTGTATGTTTATTCTCAAATACCATCTTTGGGTTATATTCCCTAAAATATGTTTTCTAAATCTGGTTTTCATGTATTCTTCTAAACATCCTTTGATACCAACTTTAAAGACCTGCCCCTAGTTGCGCAGACTAAGTGCCTTATTTTATTAAAATGGAATATAAACAAGGAATATGCATCCCAAAGGACCAAGTAGATTATTAGATTTGTAATTAAGATACATACATCAGTTCATCTTTATAACATGAAAATAAATACAATATAGAAACACCATAGGGAAAATCCTCCACTCATAGATTATCCATTCAAATCAATAATAATATACCTATTATTGTCCTGTAAAAAATGAAACATAATAAGGGGTGATCTCAGATACTTAGTAAGGGTAATAAATATAGGAAAATAAGTCAAAAATATAAACAATAGGCATGGTGAATAATTGAAAAAACATTACTCTACAAAAAATAAAATTCAACACATTATGACCAGAATATGAGCTGAGTAAAAAATTTCATAACAAAACAGAATCATGGGAATTATACTAGTCAAATATCCTCATGAAATATGAATTTATAGCTTCATAATGAGGAAAATCCATATGCTGGACATTCTAAAATATATCATCAAGGCCTCGGCCAAGACATCTAAAAATGATTAAGGCATCGGCCAAAACCATATCCAAAAAGGGATAAGGCCTCGGCCAAGTCCATATCTATTTTTCTAATGATACCTACTGACGCATCGAGGGGATATATCGGGACCCACCCATTACATAATAATTTCAATTCATTCCTCATATGAGTGGGGATAAAAATAAACAACACATATATTCATATTAAAACTGATATATGAAATGTAAGTAACTTTCTCCGAACATTAAACATAAACACTGACCATTAAAAGTAAATTGTTGAATGGTTTTAAGATAGAATATAAATAGTCAAACTAATCATAAACCATTCAATTAAATATGTTATATGATATCATACATAATAATAAACAAGAGTGTTGAAATATATGAAGACTCTCATATAAAATCACTGAGTAATTCTTGATATAAATACTCATTTACATTAAAAAGATGAGTTCCTTTAGAAAAGTATATGTATAAAACTATAATTGAAGTTATATAGTATTTTTATAATAAATTTAGTTATTTAAGAAAGATAATTATTGTTAAAAATAGATTATAGAGTGCTCTTGAAAATAGGTAATCATTTGATAAATTCCCTTGAAACGGGCATGTATTTTGGAAATAATTTTTGAATGGTCCTTTTAAAAGGTGTGAATCAAATAAAATAAACAATTATTGATGCTTTTACACTCACATAAAGAATTAAATCATAATATTTTAGGATTACATATGAATATTTAAGAATTTAATTTATATTAATAGAGACAAAGTGTAACCCAAAATAAAAAATAGGTTCGGGTAGGAAAACCCTTACCTTAAGTCCGAATGTGTTCTTCTCTTGAACTTAAGGTCCTAGAATATAAAATTAGACTTATTAATAATTTAATTAATAACCTATTATATATTTATTTTATTTATCATAATTTTAATAATTTTATTATATCCATCTTGATAAGTTATAATATTGAATTCCGTCATTTCAGAGTGTTTATTTCTTTGGTTTTCAGGATCGGTATATTTGTATATGAGTATGGATGTTCATGTGGAAAGGATGTAATTCTACAGAATTGAAATTATATATTATTTATGAAAATAAAAAAGTGTTAATGGTTATATATATCATTTTTTACATGGTATGAGGATGAATCATTGTATGAAATAGTAATGACAATCACTTAGATTATTTGGCAGTATTTAGATTATTAAGAACTAGTTTTGTCATATAAATTAATACTACATACATATACTCGTTCATAATTATTAATTATGTTATAATAAATATATTATATTATTTTTTAACCATAAAATGGTTTCATGACTAGTAATTAAGGAGAAATTAATGAATGAAACTTCTTCGTCCATCAAGGTTGCAAATTATAACCTCAAGGATAATGATTTCATTTATAAAAGATAGAGAGAGAGTAAGAATATTGATAATATTTATTACATTAAAATGGTATAAATCTAATATGTAGATGATAATGGCATTATAAGGAACAATTGGAAAGATGATATTTGGATATTATAGGAGAATAAGATAAATTTAAATGAATCTAAATGAAAAAGAATGATGTTTTACCTCTTGAAATAACTTCATTGAGAACCTCCTTAAGGGAGGGGGTTTTGGACTTTTGGAAATACCAAGACCTACTGGATATGGGGAGTCCCTATGAAAGTTTATTTGGGAATAAAATTGAGGAGCTTCAAGGATTAGCGGAATGAAGAGAAGAGGGAGTGGGGGGGGGGGTAATAGTGAAGTAGAGGAGGGTTTTCCCATTATTTTACTCATTTTTTTATTTTTTCAAATTCAACCAATAATATTGATTTTGGTTATAAATAATAGTAATATGTGAATGTTAGATTGAACCATGTGTGATTAAATTATCCATTATGCTAGTAATAGTGAATTTAACTGATAATGTATATATACGTTAACTTACTGTATTTTACTATTCATAACAAATTTGAGTGTTTCAGAAAAACCCCAAAAATTCACCCTAACCATTTTTCGACATGTAGAATTAGAAAATGAAATCCATTTACTAAAAATAATTTTCTAAATAATATTAATTAAAATTTTAAATGAATTCATAATTTATTCAAAAAATATCAATTTTAAAACTATATTTCATTTTATATCTCCTTGAAAAAATAATCAAGATCTCATTATCTTATAACCATAAAACAATAAAATAATAATATTATTTACTATTCATAAGGGTCGTAAAAATATTCATAAGGGTATGTTATTATTCATAGTAAATTATATTTGTATTATCAGACTCTAAACAACTTATATAACGCAACCATGTATGTCAGTTTTTGAAATTCAAATCACAAGGGTTGAAAAATTATGTTTACTGGATAAGTTATAACAAAGAGGTGTTTGGAAGAGACTTAGAATTTCATGAATTCAATATTAAATTTATTTTCAAAATATTAGGGAGTTATATGATCTATTTTATTCTAAATTATTTTTGTGTTTTCTTGATAGAATGTTGGATGGAATTGATTTTTAAGGGGAGTCATAAAATATTCCAATATATATGTGTATGCCAAGTGTTGGATGAAATAATTTTTTTTAACGAATTTATGTATATTTAGGGTGAGTTTGTCTTAGGTTATCTATTGTTTTCTTGGGATGATTGTAATGTGAGCCTTGTTTGTGATTTGTGGTGATTTTTATGATTGGTTCATGAGTGTGACTTGTTGTATTCGATGTAAAAGTAAGGGGTGTTCTTTAAAAAATGGTTTTGGGGACATTCATGGTCTAACTTGGATATTTTTAGAGTATCACTGTATGTTGGAACATCCATATGTGTGCTAGATAAAAATAGGGATGGGAAAACAAATAAAAAAGGCCCTTGAGAATGATGTTTTCCTTAATCCTTGGTTTTTCAAAAACTTATATCTAATGTTTCTATATATTTTACCTCTTCAACACCTCATGTGGTTCATTCAAGCTACTAGAGTTTACAAAATATTTTCGAGATTTATCAATGAAGTTTTTTTGCTTGGATAGAATTTATATTTGTTTTCAAATGTGTTCTCAAAAGTTATGCCCATTTGGCACATTGAAGTTTGTTTTGGAATATAAATGGTGTAAAGGCCCATATGTAACTTTTCTTGTTGTTGTATGTTTTCACCATGTTTTGGGAGAGTTATTTTATAAATGTATTTGTATTTGAAATTTTGATGGACTAGTGGGATCTTTGTGTTGTTTTGTTAATGTTTTTTTATGTTATATGACATGAAGACCGGGTTAGTATTTTATAATCGTTTGGGAAATTATTTACAAGTTATCTGATGTGATGGCCTGCTTGGAACTTGTGAATAGATTTATGTGATATGGGAAACTATATGGTAGATCCTATAAGGGGAGTGTTAATGAATATGTAGCATCATTATTTTAGTTAGGAAAACATAGTGGCAGTGGGTCTCAGTTGAGACACATGTGTGGGGACCTCCCAATTCACCAAGTATTGTTATCATGGGATTTTATAGGTGTCATATTGAGGGTTGAGTAATTGTTTACATTCTACCTAAATTTGACATATTTAGACCCCCTATACTTTTTGAGAGTCAACGTGGGACATTACACTAGATTATATAATTTAGAGAGTCCAGTTGGTTACTGACTATGGATCTCCACCAAACACTGGAAGGTGAGTCTAAACTGAGTATGTCGAGGGATTTCTTCGAGATCTAATTAGTAAATACCCATGATTTACAATCACCATGTTCTTTATACTTCTAATAAATGATATACTATCTATATTTTAAATTTTAAGAAAAAAGATATGTTGTGTGTGATGATTTAAAATGGGATTTTCTAGAAATCCATGTTTGGTTATTTAATGTGAAAAAATTCATATTTCTTAATATGTATTCAAACTAGTGTTTGTAGAATATATCGAGGAAGAAAATACATGGAATATGTGGTGATTGGATAATATTTTTTTCCATTCTCACATACTACTTGTTCCACTCAGTGTTGGTAGATGTAATATATTTTTTTGTTCTAGTTTCTTGGATTGTATGACTTTGGAGCAGGTTGGTATTGTGGTTGGTGGTTACCAAGAGGTCACGTGGAGATCAGGTTGGTGTGGTTCTGATTTATCATTGCATTCCATTATATTATGTTCAATAGATATTGTATTATTTTTATTTATATTATTGATATTAATTATTGAATTTTATTGCATGCTTTTTTTTGTTATGCAGTTATTGGATTTATTAAGAAAATCATTCCCTCTTGATTTATCTTTTATGCTTGATGCTAGTCACTATCCTACGAGGATCGATAATGATTTTCAGGCCCTATCTCACACCATGTCGAGTCTTAAGTAAGATAAAACCCCAGATTGATTCGTGAAAAAATGATAGAGGCATGTGTCAAATCAGACTCAAGGTAAGGGGTTTTCTCATCTCAAATTTGTTTGGTGAAATACATGTCTTAGTAAACACTTATGTTTATATTGATTTTTATATACTACCCATGAATTTGGTTTATGTTTGGTATCCTTTATTAGGATTTACATATCCATTTGAGGATCTCACATTCACAGGGTTTAGGATTTTGAAGTGACCAAAGCAGTAATGGAATTTTATCTACAACAGGCCTTCTTTGAGATGTTTTGTAATGTTATACACATATTTTATTTTATAAGTTGTATATACTAATCCTTTGAAATATTATATTATGAATCTCCTTATACTCATGATATTCTATGTTTCATTTAATGTTATTTATTCATGGGTCTTATGATAAAAATGATTCAAATTCATATGGGACACATTTGAATGTATAAAAATTATTTTCCTAAAGAATACTTTTAATGATCTTTTAATGGTATCTTCATTCATCAACATCAAAAACCCTTGTATTTACTTATCAACCACTAGGAAATTATTGATAAATCTGTATTATTTATTCATTATGAATATTCAACTATACGAAACATTGTTTATTAATTAAATCAATTATTTGATATATGACGAATGTTTTGCGAATGTATGGCATGGGTGTGGCCTAGTTATAGATATCCCCTAAATAAATCGGTTGTGTCATGGGATGAAAGTAGTTTGAAAAAACACTTCTCATTTGTTTTGAAGATGAGTATCCTGCTATGATACAGGTTGGGGACCGATTATTTCATGCCCATCGATGCATCATTAGTCTCATGAGATGAATTGGTTGGCCAAATCAAATTAGTTTAAACTATCTTGAGAATATATCTTAACGGTAACAGTACCATGTACCTATGAAACATGGTGTCCAATAATTTTGTATTTACATCATTCATATTTTGTTATTATTTATCCATAATATTTTTTCCTTGAAATTATCTATGGATGCATTTCATTTTTAGTTAATATTGATTAAAGGGAATAGGTTTCAGTTATTTACCATGCAATATTGATTATTCTGATTGATTCATGATTAAATCCATTGTATTCATACCCTTATCGAGCATTTTACTGAACCCTTATTTTGTCTCCTCTCTATATGATATGAAGATGATATCTTGGAATGAGTTTTATAGATATAATATATTTTTCTTTTTATGTATTTTGTTTTATTTTATTTTCCCAATGTAAAATGGATATCAATTATGTAAAAATATTTTTCAAAACTTCTAAACTAATCAGTACATTGAGATTTGATTCGTCATAATCACGATAATGCAATAAATTAAATTATTGAATCTGGGCTTCTAGGGTCAGGGTGTTTCACTTTTCCCAGGATATGAAAAATAGATCACTGAATTTTTTTTCAAGGATGATGATTATTTACATTTTTTGTTGATTTTGTTTTACATTCACTTCCTCATGTAAAATGGGTATAATGTTTGTATGTACTTCTACAAACCCTTTAAACTAACCAGTCTTCAAGATTTAATTCCATGTATCAATTATAATGTATCAATTCATGAAATCATCTCATGTATACATGGTTTGGGTTTATTACACCATGGGGATGTCACATCCATCACCCATGTAAGAATAGAAATGTTAAAAAATCACCATGGATTTTTACATCAGACTCCCGAAAACACATAAGGGAAAAATTACATATTTTTTGTAGTAAATAACCTTATTAAGTCATCATACATAATTTCCATTAGCAAATATTTTTTCTCATGAAACAATATTTGTTTATTTAATAATTAGTTTGTATGATTTCATGGTGTACTAATCTCGACAGTATCTGATCAAAATCTGCGGCCTACATTAGTGTTTTATATAAGACTATAGTAGGATATGACTATATATATACATATATATATTTGAATTTTATTATACATTATCATCAATAAATATATGTTATGTCTAAAAGGACCATTAAAAATCTTGAGGAAATGTTGAGAGATTAGTATATGTATTTCCAATGTGGTTTGCATTAACGTCTTCTTTTGGTGGATTTGTTTTATAATGAAAACTTTATCTATAGAAATTAGATGGATCTGTATACGTCACCCTATTGAAACAATTGTATAAAACCAATGTGTTGGGATATTGTTTGATAATAAAAACTATTGGGACTTGAGATAGCTATATAAATGGTATAGAAAGTTATATATATTAAAAAACTCCTCATGGAAGCTCAAAATAAACAGAAAATTTACAATGACAATCATCGGCGATGATTTTGAGTTTGTTGACAATGTATTCCTTCTAATATATCATTTAATAAAGAAAATGAGGTATGTAATTAATTGGAATATGAGTGCTAGATATATCATTTTATTTCAGATTCTTGATCATATCTGGATAGTAGAATATCACATGACGCTTCTATTATACCTCCCAATAGATCATGATTCCTTCTATTTATCACTCTTGAGTAAGTACGTTCCTGAAACATCACATGTATTAAATAATAATGTAGTACCAAAGGAATAAGATCATTCTTATGAAGAACATATTTAGTTGATTATAGACCATATAGAGAATGTGATATTGTAAAAGACCACTCAAATGGTCAATGTTTTATTATGAAACCCCCAATTTGATGATGCAACATGGGAACCATATGATGTGATGAGGTAGTAGTATCCTTTATTAATTATTATATAGTAATTTAAATTTGATATTGAAATTAATTTTATGGGGGTATAATATAAAACCATGATATTTAGTGAGTTTTTCCTTCAAATAAATTTAATTTATTCTAAGGCTTGGGTTACACACAACAACATGTTTTAAAGAACAAAAATGTTTTCAAAATATTATTATTTCAAAATTTCAATTATAACTGAGATGTTAATAATGGAGGAATCTATTGGAATAAAATTTATTTGAAAATTATGTGTAATGCATTTTGATATAAAAAATATATCGAAAAATAAGTATACGATATTTGGTAATATTTTTATATACATTGAAAATTCATTTCTTCTAAAACATTATTTTCATTCATTTTAGTAAAAAAAAATAAAAATAATTTTCACCAATTTAAGAAACATTATTTGGAATAATAACCATAATTCTTTGAATAAATAAGTGAAAATTAGTCGAGGTTTAATTTTAGGTAATTCTATGAATAGATTAATTTTTCATTGAATAATGAAAATACAATTTTTTATTAAATTTTTTTTCATTTAATGCATTTACAAGTTCCAATTTGTTTTAAAATTATTTTAAAATTATTATTAAATACTAAATTATATTATTGAGCAAATTTATTGAGTTGGGTTCAATTTTATATAAATTTTTATAATGAAATAACATACACTTACGGGAATATATTTCTTTGGAAAACAACATTTTCAACACGTTGGTGTGTTTTTTTCATTAAATTACAAAATCTCCATAAATTAATGTTTTAAAAATGGATTCCATATTTTAAAACAGAATATTTAATATTTTATAATATTTTTAACATAAATTAGGAGCATAATGAATAGTAATGAAATAATTAATTAAATACAATGGTTAAAATTAAAACATTGTTCTGTGCGTTATATGCCCAGGTGATAAAATTTATTTTCCATTAACTTTAGATTATTACATAATAAATTTAATTTTCTATTTATAAACTTTTTTACCAAATTATTAATAATTAATATTTAATTTTTTAAAAGAAAAAATTACTATCTAAATGAAATGATAATTGTAATCATGGTGAAATATCAAATGGGAAAAGAGAGTAAACTTATAGGATAAGATAATAGAATATTTAAAATAATTTTTAGAGGTATCTCTTGTAAAAATAATCTCTTAAATTAGTTATTTATCAATTTTTTCAGCTCATGTCCTGAGAGTGACTTCCCATTATTGAATATTTTTTATATTTAGAGAAAAATGACAATGCTTCTCAATTACAGAAGGGAACGACCCCTCTCTCTCTCCATCACACCTCATAAGACATTTTTCCAGACTAATAGACGAAAACAAATCTAACCAAAAGTCATATAAAAATCTTGATTTTTTCCTTCCTAATACACCATCCCTGGGGTCTTTAATAAGAAGTGTAGTGAAATTTGTTCTAAGTGAATATAATAATCTTTACTAAAAGCATCCATTTTTAATTATTCAGTTTTCACCATCAATGTTTTATTAATAATTAAAATATAATAACACAAAAAACTAACATATAAATAGAAGATATTATGTTAATAGAATAAAATATAAACATATCCTCCTCTATCAAATGGGAATATAAATTGTTAATTATGTGTATAGATTTCTATCTCCATGTGAATCGATGTAATTTATTTTCCATTAAATCCTCGCATTAATGAATATAATGAATGATTTCAATTTCTAAATTATATTTATGAAATATTTTATCTCCTATAATTATAATATAAATTTTACCATCCTAAATTCAAATCAATTGAAATATGAGAATATCTCTCATCTATACATCTGGACTACCTCCTCCACGAAGAGATGTGATTATGTTTTAATTCAATATTTACTAGGATGGTAATAAAATCTGATTTAATGAATATATATGATATATAAGAAATAAAAATGATTCTTTAATGCTGAAATATTATTTACCTTATGTTTATTCAAACTTTCATTAAAATGGAAACATTATTCATGTTTACATATGGCTTTCCATCTCTATAAATATCGTAATTCATTCTTTATATTAATATTTCATGGATGTTTATAAATATGTTTAATATGAATTTTTAGGATATATATATAATTTTTTATAATGTATATATTATTAAATCATGGTCAACATAACATGAAAGAAAATACCAGACAAAAACATTCCGGAAAAATGAAGCTGTTATTAATTTAAACATAATTTTAATAGGAAATTTTTAATAAATGGTTAATAAAATGTCATAAGTAATTCATATGTGATATAAGATAAATTACTATGGTCCATTAATATATTTATAATAAACCTATATTTATTATTTATGAGGTTTTAACAGGTATGCTGAATGTTGATACATGAGGTAAGATATGTTTAGTCTCTCTTTCACAAATAAGAGGCATATTCCATATTCAACACTTATTAATAATGAGTGGTGAATGTAACTACCAATTTACTTGTAATATCATGGATCACATTATATTCATTATGTTTAATATTTAGTTTTATCTTAATCATTAATGCACCATAAAATTATAAATAGCTCAAAGTCATAATGAGATTTTTATCACACTATTATTTTTTTGGGAGACATTCCATATTTAATACTTATCACTTTCCTCATGTATGTATTATTCCCATAAAATTATATTATTTATTCTGAAAATTATGGATATTTAAATATCCTTATAATTTTATTTCTTTCATGGGGTTTTTGATTGAAAAATTACAATAGTGTTAAGGGTTTTATGATATAGTCTTTTTATATATCGAGATTGTCTATCATTATTCATCTGATGAAGAAATCATATCATATATCTCTCGAGTAAATATTTAACTTTATTATCCAGTTTTATTTTCTAAAAATATATATTTTTCCACTCCTTTTTTTAATATTTATGTCCTATGGGTTCCTAAATAATATTTTTAATAAAAACTGTCATTACTCAAAAGTTCAGAAAAACATTCTTTTTATTCCCTATTCATGATTTCTAAAAATATATTAAAGAATTTATTTACTATTTTAAAATGATATTTTAATGTTTTTTTAACCATGGTTGAATTTTCTCAAAATATTTTTCAGTCAATATTCTTTTTGGTTTCCAGAAATGGTTATTTTGAGTGTTTACTGATACTGTGAAATGAATATTTCTAATAATGTGTACAACATGAATGTTATTTAACACTTTCACGACCACTCAAATATTTAATGTTTAATTTAAATGTATCCATGTTTATTTTAGAATACAATTATTTCATTAAAATTTTATTTTTTTTATATTTTAATGAACTATATTCAATGTGGAAAGGTTATTTTCTTCAAGAAATGTTCCATGTGATCTTTCATAATATTTTCTATCTAATATGACATCTTCTGATGTTACTTAATGATTATTGGTGATATGATACAATGTTTCCATCCTTATTAATTCTATATATGGTTTATTTTTTCTATGAAAGTATGTTTATGAAACACCTTTCTTTTCCATGGGAAATCTAATAAAAAAATTTGAATTGTTTATTGAACTTGATTCAATCCCACAGGTTATAAAATGATGTAATATTTATGAAGAAAATTTCATTTCATGAGTTATGATAATGTTAATGTTTTATGATCATAAGGGTATTTATTATGAATTTTTTGGAACCTATATCTCACTTTAATGATGTGGTTAATAAATGATATCTCAATAGATAAATAATAATTGAATGGTGATAAAACCAATCAAAATATGGGACATTTTGCACTATGATAATCTTGTGAGTGAAAAATGGGAACTATAATGTTTTAGAGAGTGAACCCATTCCACTATGACAGTTTTTAAAATGAGACTTTTATACTAAGGAGATTATTTTTTATAATTATTTGAATGAAATGAAATAATTCCTTGTAACATTTTCATGACCTCAAATCCTATGTTTCTTGATTCAATTATGATTCATGTCTCATTAACTACAAAAAATAATAACATGACTCATGTTTATTATATATGATATACTGGGTATGGTTTTAAATTTTTTTTCACATTTTATAATACAATTATGATAATGTTATTTTTATGTTATTATATATATCTCTATTTCATATCCTAACAGAGCATTTAAGATCATCTATTGTTATGGTTCCTTTCCCTAAATCAAGAATAAAGGATTTAAGTAGGGTAGTTCTAGAAATATTACTAAATTAGTAGATAATTGTGGTATATGTTTAGGATATTTCAAAAAATAATATTATTATATATCTAGTCTCTAAATACACTAATCGTTTATGGTCCTTGGGTGTGTATTTGTAAAATGTATTGAATATTCATCTAAATAGATGTAATATTTACGTATGGAAAGCCTAAGATTATATACTTATAAAAGTGTACATATTATCCTCCCTAACAGAAAAAATATAACATACAGTTTAGAATACCACAATAATAATTATATTCTTTCCATAAATCTTTATATTGTTTTCTTCTTATATTTTTATCCAGTGAAGGCTTAATGTGTAAGAAAAAGGAGGTTTCTTAATGAATAGTTTGTCATCTTACCCAAGTCATTCAATGTTTTTTCCCATTTAATTCAAAAACATATATTGTATAAATCCTAAAATAACAAAAATCTTATAAAAAATATTATTTGGATATACTATAATTTTGTTACAATAATTTCCCACCAACTTTCCAAAAAATGTAAAGTGAATGTATCTCATAGGGTTACGTGTGCACTACCACTTATATGTTGCAATAAGAATCATTTTCCATCCTCAAATCACATTCAAATATATATAATTTTGTATTTAAAAACAATATATATTATATTTATGATATAATTATGACACATTAATCATCAAATATTAATTTGTTTTATTTATTTCCATTAACAATTTAAAACCACATTCATGCGTACATACGTGCTACAATCTCTCTGAATGGTGTAATTATTTTTTATATATCCTACATTGGTGTGAAGTTATAATTATTTATATAGCGAATAAATATATGATATTTTTATCATTACTAAGAAATTTATTCCATGGAACCAATATCATGATTCAAGGACAATAGTTGTCAAGCCAAAATGTGCATAAAAATAGAGAAGTTAACAACCGAATTAATTATAACAATGAATAGTCATGAATAAAAAAGGTAATATAATTTTAAACATAGAACATGTATTGTGTAATATGATTTAGTATGATTTTATTATTGAATTATAATAACCTTATCTTTAATATACATTATTTTATAGTTCTTACAAAGCATTTTGGAATTGAGATATGTTTTTCTCATCTCTCTTGTGTTTTTCTAGGATAAATTCCATATTTACCACTTTTTTCTCTCATACTTCATATATACCTCCAAATTAATATTTTATATTATAAATCACATTATATTAATTTTATTTAATTTTTCATTTGATGTTATACCTTTCACGGGGTCATGGTTTGAATGTTACTATAGCAGTGAGGGTTTTATGTTACAATCTCAGCCTTTACTTTGATTGTGTATGATTAAGTTTATCGTGATAAAAATATATATTGTATCTCTCAAAAAATAACTTATTTTTGAAATATTATTTTAATTAAATATAATATAATATTTCTATTCATTTTATTCATTTTATTCATTTTATTCTCTCTTTTTAATTAAATTCCCAAATGTATGTTTTTATGGAAAAGTTACTTTGTTTATCTATTCAATTGCAAATAAATTTATTCTATAAATATATTTTATTAAAAATAAATTTAACAATGTACTTTCTATCATATAGTGATTTATGAATGTCATTTTTATCCATTTATTTAATTTATATATTATTTTTTAAAATTATTATTCTTTTATTTTCTCAAATGAGGTACCTTTACATAACACGTGAATATATTTTTTATAGTTTACCAAACGAGTGTATTTTCCCATCATCTTTACTAAAATTTTGTTTCATTTTTATTTTATGAGTTTAATTAATCATTTTAAATAATTTTATTCTTCTAATAACCTTGATATTTAATGATTTTAAAAATGTAAATTAAAAATAGAAATATTATTTTCCACAAAAATATGCCTATAATCATTTAATAGTATTTTCAACTCTGAAAAAAAAGATATTGATATTTCATATTATTAATTTAGGATATGATTAAATGAGACCATTTTTATTAATTATCTTAGTTTTTTCTTATTATAATGATGAAATATGGAAGATGCCTATTTTTTCTTCCATTGGGAAAATTGAGATTAAATAATTATTTTACTATGAAATTATCTTGTAAATATGAATGGGATATAATCATATTATTGGTGGATCCATTATATCATTTCATTTTATTAGTCAATGTTTCATGTTTATAATCTTAATGGGTGTAATTGAGGTTACCCCAATCTTAAAATAGGGTATATAAGAGGATATCCCATGGCCAAAAGAGGCTACACAAGAGGTTATTTAAGGCTCAAAGAGGGTAGAATGGTGGTTATCCCAGTCCTATTATGTGTTAAGTGTCTTGGCAGATAACCATGGAAAATTATATCAATGATCATGACTATTATATAAGTTTTATAACACTCTCTATAACATGTAATTATGATTATAATATCATTTCATAGTTCATGATCATTGGTTCTTCTTTGATTCATCTCTTATGAACACACAAAGCCTTATACCATTATAATGATATATGATTTTTGGGTATGATTTTTAAATTTTTAAATGGTGTTATCATAATCATATACTCATGATATTCAAATATATTATAATTTATTGATTTCTCCCATGATTACCCTTTTCAATTTTTCGATTTGATCTTTTTTTCCAATCTTAGAGTTATGAAGAATGTTTCTTATTATGATGTCTATATAAATTGAATTATGTATAAAAATCATTAAGGGATATGTTCAATAAAATTCAAGATATAATATGAATTTGTTTCTAAAACCCAAAGAAACCTAAATATTATATTACTTATGAAAGTATTATTTTTGAGATGTATTGAATATTAAACTATAATGTTGAAATATTATTGTTTTTAATTTTTAGATTTTTTTAGTTTGTATGAGAGGAGGGTTTAGTTATTTATGGATATTATAATTAGACAAAATAATAAATAACACTTATAATAAGAATATATATAGAAGAAAAACCTATTTTATGTCAATAGAAGTATTTTTGTTTTTATATCAAGTACAACCGTTTATGGGTCCATTAAAATGGTTGTGGTTGGGGTATATACTAACTTATTGGTACTAACTCTATAAGGGATATATTGGGTATTAACTCAATCGTCGATTGTTCTTGATTAGTGGGCCTAATAACACACACCATTCTAGAAAATCCTATTGTAAATTCATGGTTTAATCATATTTACTTTGTTGGTCAGAGTGGATACTCAAGAGGGGGGTGAATTGAGTTCCAATTAAAATTTTTGTTTTAAAACTTTGTCTTAAAAGCCCCCAAATAAAATACTAAATTAAACTATAGTGAATTTATATCAAAGTAAGGGTTCGGTTGGGTTCTCAAGGGATTGATTATTTCCCAGTTAATCAAAAAATAAAGGTTTATTAACTTTTGAAACCAACTTACTAATTTACAACTAATATAAACACTTGCGAATTTCATTATCAAAGTGACTTTAAAAACAGTTTTGGTTTTAAAGTAATTAGCAGCGGAATAAAGAATAACTTTGAAATATATAGAACAACAGATATAACCAAGAGGTTCAGTCTCAAGCCGAGACTTAGTCCTCTCAACAATTTGTATAAAGGTGATCCACACCCTGGATCGGGGATTACAACAGTATACAACTGTCCAGGTCCAAGACCTCTACCACTGTTATCCATGGGAACAGAAACAACAGCAACCAATTGTCCAGGTCACATGACCTATACCACTATCCCAGTGGGAAATAATAGAAGTAAGAGTGTTGAGCGAGGATTTACAAATCTGTCAGTTAAAGCACAGGAGACAATGTGTGTCAAAAATACAGCAGATAACACACACTGCTCAATATGCAAAAAGATAAATCACAGAGAAAATATTTAGAGATTAGAAATGGCTCTAGTGATTGTCGTGAAGTTCTGGACTCGTTTGATTGATCATAATTCGCTCTGAGCCCTCTTCTAGTTTTTGTCTGGAAAACAGAGTATCGTCTGTTTCCTTGACTTTTAGGTATAGATACAGTCGATGAGGCTCTTGAGTTATGTTCTCGTTCTCAGCTCTTCACTGGTATGCAGTAAAGAATGAGTTCTTCGTGTAAGTCCAGTCTGTCTTTGCATTCACACTCGGTTGTTCTTTCAGCACACCTTGTGGTCTGTATCTCTCGTGTATTCGTCTATATGCCTCTCGCTTTTAGTAGAACATCCTTCCTTTATTTAAAGCACGTGATCCGGAAAAAGATGATTTATTTTTGCAGGTATGAGGTATGGTTCTCTGACATCCAATAGCACAAATTAAATAAATGTTATTGTATTAAAATATACCTGATATGCCCATTGGTTAGATTAAACAAAGATAAAGAAATTAAAGTAGTGTCGGGTTCTGTCACTGGAACGGTAGCTCTTGATATCGGTAGACTTCTGTTACAGTGGGTGTCTTTAGGTCAAAGTATCGGTAGACATTTGTAACGGTAGACTTGTCTATCGGTAGACTTGATGTATCGGTAAGGGTGGACTTGTAACAGTAGCGGTGGCTCTGCCTTTACCAGTAGCAGTAACTCTCTATCGGTATTTGTGGCTTTGCCTTGTAACGATAGTGGTAGCTCTCTATCGGTAGACTATTCATAACGGTGGACTTCAGCATATCGGTAGCTATCAACTTTGTTGTAGCGGTAACTGTCAACTTCATTGTATCGGTAGCTCGCTTATAGCGGTAGCTCCAACATATCAGTAGACTTAACTGTATTGGTCGTTGTGAGCTGTAACGGTAGCTATTTGTTCTGACGGTAGCTACTGTCTAACGGTTTCTCTACTCTGTATCAGTAGCTAGTTTGTAACGGTAGCTAAAAACTGTTTTAGCATTCACTTGGTAGAATGAGTTAAGTCATAGTAAACATATATCTGATAATTCAGACGACTTAATTTAAGCATAGTGAAGGTAACAACATATATTAAAGTATATATGGAATGTATTAAGCATAATCAAGATATAAAGAAAGAATGGTTGGCATTATCAAAACACAATAAAGAAAATTAATTCCAGAGGGTTCAACATACTTTATGTACCGTTATACTGAATGAGATAATAGAATAAGTAACATTTTAAGATATTCTATAGTTATATGAGATGAACATAATATTTCTTCTATTTAAAGAATGTTCGATTATATAACATCAAAATAATTATTTTCATTATCATATAATTATTGGTTTGATTATCGATGTTTTACAACCAAAATATAATTTTTATTCAAGGGATGGAACCAATAAGAATCATGTGAAAAAAGTAATTTTAAGTAAAAATAAATTATTTTCATCAAAGGAAACCAAATAAAATAGGATATGGAATTTAAAACCTTGTGAATGTACCAAAGTAGCTATCTTAATATAAGGTTAAACACCTCAACAATGATGATTTTCTTAACAAACCTAATGAAATAAATGTTCACTTTCATGAGATAATGTTTTTTTAGAACATTGGGTAATGCATATTTTACTCATACATGCTCAGAATGTTAAAAAACCAACTTAAATATACCTAATGAATTAGATGATGTTTTATTTATAAAACAATTCCATAGATAGACTTATTCTTGATGAATAATTACGTGTTCAAAATAGGAAAATCATATTATCATATGTTACCATTTTCCATTTAATATAATATGTGAGGGGAACATGGGATTTTTCTAATTGAATTATGTAATATAAGGGAATACTAATAAACCAGGGAAGGGAATATGCTATTTTATTCATGGTTATGGATTATTATGGTCAATTAAAACTTATCTTCCACTCCACAATTGTGGATGGAAAGTTGATTTTGGTTTGAATGTAACTTATGAAAATATTATTTTTAATATGTTAGGAAAACATGATATGATTTTAAGAAATGATTAATTCTATATATATATATACACCACAAATTTATAGACTAATGAAGTAATATTTGATATTCAAAATCCATATATGATTATTCATTATTGTGAGGATGAATATAGAAATCCTATGGAAATTACTTCTATTTTATAGGTCTTAATTACTATTCATAAAGGGCATTATTTGATGGTGAAGGATAAACTCAACATATATTATATTCCAAATGTACATGTTATTGTTGATTTAATTCATGTGGAGTTTCAAACTCTTTCTCTGAATTGTAGCTTTGGGTTTTGAAATGTACCAACACCTAGTCCATAAACTATTTCAAATAATCCATATAGAATATTCTAGATTTAGTTGATTGAATTTGAGAAAAATCAACAGAAGAGTATTTATAAGGGATTTATATTTTCATTTATATCATCATAGGGTGAACATGTTCATTTTTATAGAAATAATGTCGGATCATTTTGACTATATATTAATTTTTGTGATCTTAACAACATCAGTGTAAATAATATGTTTCCTCTTCCACATATCAATGATTCTTGTTGTCAATTTTGGTGAGGTAAATACTTTTTGAAGATTTTCCTTTGTGATAGACACTATTAATTTTGCTTCAAAATTCGATAAATATCAAATATAACTTTCTCTATGATGTTTATATATGATGAATTTAAAGTTATTTCATTAATAAATACTAATAATCTATAAATAATCATATTTTTTATGAATATGATCTCTATAGATAACACTGATAAATTTGATTTAGTCATTATAGATGATTTCATTATATACTACAAGGGTGTGGAAAATCATGAATGTTACATGATATTTATGTTGAATATTAATGGAAATTATATAATTTATACTAAATTCAAGAAGCATGATTTCAATTTATATAATGTATCATTCTTGGGATATTTGATCAAAAGTAAGGGGATAGTAATATAACGTTCCATAATAAATGATATTTAACAATATCCAAGAGCAATAACTATAATTGAGATCATTATTTTCCAGAAATGGTTTGGATATTATAGATTATTTTGTCAATAATTTCTCATTTATATCAAATCCACTCAACAAGTTAACATAAAAGAGATAAATATTATTTTATGTAGACAAGTGTGAAAAAAATAAAGTAGTTTAAGGGAATGTTGTTCATTGAACCAACAGTCACATTACCCTTTAGGGGAAGAGTTTTTTTTTTTGTTTTTTTTGTAATGCACTGAATGAATTATTATGTTTTTTTCTTATATAGAATGACATGTTTATAGATTATTCCTATCATAAATTGCATGTTTATTTTTAAAATTACCCAACCTTTGACATATAGTTATAAAAATTAATTTTTACATTAATCTTTTGGAGGAGTTATCTTTAAAGAGAATGGTGTAAAATATATAATTATCTTAAAATTATAATGTACAAATTCACTAAGAAAGAATTGAATATGTACAAAAGAAAATGATTGGAGTTAATTAATGATTATGACTACATGATACATTTTAATCAAAGGAATGATAACAAGGTGGTTGATGATTTGAGTAAAAAGGACCATGAGTACTATCTATGATATGGATCAAAAATATATATTATTTAGGGATTTTAAAAAGATGTGTAACACTCTGAGATTTTATGAGATAGATTCTTTATAATTTTTTGATGTCTTGTGCTGTATGTTACAAAAAGGTTAGCTTACGCTATAAGCCACACTATATTAGATTATAGTATACCCAACACTATTCTTGGCTTTTGTTACACATAGTTTCATGTTATTTTTATAGAATTCATTTCGAGAAAGACTGATTATATGTGATAACTAAATATTATAACCCATTCATTATAATGGCATGTATGAATAGTGTTAATTTTATTCAAAACAAATATTTAAATGAAAATAATTGAGTCTATGAAATAATAAAATCACTCTCTATGGATTCAATATAATGTTTAAAATTCATCTTATTTTTTTTCTAGACATGATATAAGAACAAATTCAGTTTTTTTAGATAAAAGAAGTATTTTTAAAAAAAATTCCTATATTACCAGCTTTTGAAGGCGCAACTATTTCAAATCTAGTTTTGGACACTTTTATATATTATATTTAACAAAAAAACTTCTTCATTGAAAGTGGGAAATAAAAATTTACTTTGGATGAGTTTTTAATTTTTTTCTGATAATTTTTAAATTTTGATGAATTGTAAGATTATAATAAATTTTAATAGAAAACAATTTTTTCATTGAAATAATTTATTTAATTAAATTATATTATCGAATGGTTTTAAATTATAAATAGAATATATTTTTATTATGAAATATAATGTATGTCATTATCATTAATTTTTCATTGAATTCAGATGTAAAAACATTTCAATATTCTGCAATGTTTTAGCTTTTAGAAAACTTTTTCTCTCTTTCAGACAATGAGAATAATTTTATATTAATTAATGAAAATTAGTTGTTTTAAATTTTTAAAAATTTATTCCATATTTTGAATCAGTAGGCCCAGATTATGCGAATATATTTATTTTATTATTGGGAATTATTAATAGTAACTTCGGTAATTTATATTAATATGTTAAAAGGGTAAAATAGGTAATCAAGGGTAAAAATAATTTTATAATATTACTCTAACACATGTCTTAATATAATTGTTTGAGTTTATGTCTAGCTTAATAATCCTTGGTTCAAAATGGTGTGCTTTGGAAGCCACATGGATGAGATTAAAACATTTAATTTATTTTATTTAAAGAAAAGTTTAATATGTCTCAGTAAAATTTTAATAACAAAACCATTATTTATATAAGGAGGTACATAAGATAAATTAAACTATAAATACTTCTTTTAAATCTAAAATGTTTTTCTTTATCATAGTAATTTATTTTTAATTTTTAAGAAATATATAATTACCTTAAAGACATATAGTTTGATTGTGTACAAATTAATTAATAGATGAGAAATCAATAAAACAATGATTATCAAAATACTAATAACCATAAAACAACCCAAAATCTTTCCCAATTATTATTGGTCAAGTATATCTCCACCATATTCTTCAGCACCTCTCCTAGTCAGATTAGGTATCGAGGAATCTATGATTTTTTAGGATTTGTGGTGTGATGTCCATCAAGGCTCCAAGCGCGATCTAAGCCGGTATGTTCTTGTGAAGTCAGTTACGGATATGTCATATATTCTTAGTTTTTCTTCTTCTAATCTATTGGTGAAGGTATTTGGGGTATTTTTCAAGTGTTTTTTTCATGCCCAATTAGTGAAGTTGTTCTAGTTATTGTATTTTCTTTTCTGGTGTGGCGTTGGAGTTGACATCGATGGTGATGACAAGCGTGAAGCGACGAAATTTTCTTTGATTCAGGATGTGATGGTTGAAGCTGATTTAGGGGTCTCCGAAGAGGTTTTTTTTCAGGTTTAGATTCATTGATTTTAGCAATGAGGTGGAGGTCTCCAGAAGAAGGATCTAATTGGAAAAATCGATGATGATGGGTGGTTGTGTTCATTAGGTTCTGATGCCTGAGACGATGGTGTTTTTATTCCGACAGCTCATCCGGCCAGAGGATGTGGTGTGCCTCTTTTCTTTTGAATTTTTAATGGTTTATACCAACATTCTTATGACTTTTTTGAATTCTCAATAGTGTTTTTATGGTGTTTGAATCGGTTATTTGAAATTGTGCGGTTCCCACTTGGCCATAAAGTGGTTTTGAAAAAAATACAAAAACAACATTTTAGAGGAATAAAATAAGTAAGTGTTAGTTAAAATAATAATGTTTAAATCATTATAAAAACATGTCTAAAAATTATTGGTTTTTGATATTAAAACCATGACTCATATCATCTCATCTTTAAAAATCGAACATTTTTAGGTTTTTTATTGGGTTTTGATTTTATTATAAATTAATATCTTTGAGGTTTCCAAAAGTACTCCTCACCTCAATTATAAAAGGGAACCCCTACATCACTTATTCACATAAATTTGATCCTTAATGAAAATCCATACCCTACCCATTTCGATTCTCAACTTAGCTAGTTACATTATAGAGGTTCTATTCTTATTCAAAGGCTAGGTCTAGTGCTCTAAGAGGAGATTTTGAGGAATCACGTTGAAGAAGAGGTAATCTCCTCTATATATTCTTTCAAAATTCTTTCTTCTTATACATCCTCTGCATGAGTTGTTTCATTATAAAGTAATAACTCCAATATTACTTATATACTAATATTTTATTATAAATATGAAACAACCATATTCAATCTTATATATATCTTACGAAAAATGAAATCACCATACGTGTGTACACACGACTTACCATCTCTATGTTGTGGTGTAATCTGTTTTTCACCACCACATGACTCAGATGGGTATAATGATAGAAATAATAACTATATATATTTATTATAAAATATTCTTTATTCTGGGACAATATATATATCATCCACTTCCATACCATATCAAAATTAAAGGAATGATATCATCGCTAGTGCGTACGAACGACCTACCATCTCCACGATACAATGTGATTTTTTCTACGTGATATCTATTAAATAATGACTATATAAATATAAAGAATAAATATATATGATTTATATTATGTAAATAACATTTTCTTAATGATAAAACTATTACCTAAGACTAAAAACTTGAACTTATTTGACAGAGCATGCATGAGAAAATAAAGCAGTTAATACCCGAATAACATGTAATAATGAAATGTTATTATCCAATAGATGATAATATGATCATATATGATACCATAAGATTGTATTGGATTCCTTAATAAGTCAATGAAATTATTTAAATAATTATATAGGAGGTTTTCATACATACAATTAATAGCGGACCTAAGGTAAGGGAAAATTATTCAATCTCATTTTTATATGATATTGTTTATACCTAAGTATTTAATTGGGGTATATTTATCGTCTATGTCCATGTTTTCTAAAAAAAATTAATAAAAAATTTATTATTATTTTATGTATTTTTAATTTCATTTTTACTGATTTTTTACTTTTACTACCTGGTTTGGAAGGAATCTTTCATTCGTTTACATGACGAGTTACTTTTGGACTTTTCTAGCAAAAGTACGATGCAATTTTTTTTTTAAATTATACCGCGTAGATGAATTTTTACACCTTATTTACATGAAGATTCATCTACATGATTTCATGTTTATTTTCAATTAAGTTATTTTATTTTAATATTTTGTGGAATTTTGAGAAAAGAAAACAAATTGACGAAGAAAGGATATTATCCTCAAGAATTAAGATCAAGTGTTTTATAAAATTTATTTTCCATCTAAGATGATTCTCTTTAAATAGAGTTATTTTACTATACCTATTATTACAATGACTTGATTGTGTTAATGATGGAAGAAAATTTTATATGGATTATGTTATTATGGATTGATGTTTAAGAAACCCATTTTAGTTATTGGGTTATGATATGATGAATGATTTATGTTTTTATGGAACATGTAAGAATGATTTCATTATAAAAATGATGGGACCTATATATACCTAAAATAAATTGGGTAAATATTTATATCTCATTATATATACATTACTAGAATGGAAAGTAAATTTGGCTTAGTATTACATGTCTGAAATGGCAAGTATATCTGGTTCAGTAATACAGGGTTGGAACGAGGAGTGAACTCGGCTCAGTAATAGACTTTGTCTTCTATGATCGTTTTGGATATGAGCCTTGGGTAATATGGAAATGATTTTATATGATTATGTTTTTTACACAATTTCATGTTTTATTGAAATTCTGTGTTATCATGGTTAATGTTCCTTTATCATTTATGCCTTATGAACTGCTAAGATTTATTTCATGACTCAAGATTTTGATATTCAAAATTTATGTTCGTGTTTTTACATTAATATGTTCATCTGGGGTTTTCTTACCCTTACTGAGCATATAATATCACAATTTATTATGTTTCTATTCCATAATCTATAAAAAAATATTTTAAGATGTAGTACTAAAGGGGAATTTATTTATGGGATATATTGAATATCTTTCACAAGGTATAATAATTTATTACATATTTATAAATCCATTAAACTATTACGATGCTCAAACATGAATTTGTATAATTTAAAGAATATTCATCTAAAAATATGTAATATTCATATACATCATGCTTGGGTTGTTATAGTTGGTATCATATGAAATGTTTAGTCAACCTTTGGAAACGATGATTTGAAAACATTTGTGAGATCCCTATAGATATTTCATTGTAATGTCCTAAGAGTATATATAACTATAGGCTACAGTCCATGAATTATGGTAATGATCATGAATAACTGAGTATTAAAGCTAATATGTTATAAATTAGAAAAACACCCCCTTGATTATTTAATTTTCCTACTATGACTTTTTCCTCTCATACTATTCTCTTTGTTTTTTAGACAATGGCTAGAACTCGATGTAACCATGTTAATGATCAGTGCAATGGGAAATGAAATTATTTTTATCCTAAATAAACAAATGACATTGGATATGATATGAAAAATCATATTTTTATACAAACACCAGTAATGAATCAATCTGGACTTCCAAATGAGATTATATGGGAACAAAATTTAGCTGAGTCCTTCATAATGGAATGTACACCTCCTTTCAGTGGGTCTTCTGATCCACTTAATTTTGAAAAATGGATCAGTAACATTGACAATATATTTTCCATCATTCGTTTTTTGGAACATCAAAAATTATTTTGTTTATTTATCATTTAGAAAGTGAATCAGACTAGTGGTAAAATATAATCAAGAATACAAGGCAACAAGATGAAATTGAATCCATAGAATGGGAAGAGTTAAAGAACATATTTTTCCATAAGTACATTAATTATATTCTTCTAAGTAAAATGGAAAAATATTTCCCTGTGCTTAAGAAAAAGGACGATGAATTCGTTGGTACATATGAGGAACGTTTTAACCGGGCTTCCAAGGTATGCTTTTGGCATTATCATCCAACCTTAAAATAAAGTTGATCAATTATTCAGTGGCATAAAACCATGTTTTTAAAGGTCATTATCTATAAGATACTTTATTTATAATGAATTTATTATGTGTTTTTCTATCATGGTATAAATGGAAGTTGTCAGTGTATATCAATATCATGGTTTTGACTAGAAACAAAAGATGATGATTAAAAAAAATTCTCAAAACAATGGTGAAAGGAAGATGAGTGTTTCCTTATGCTCATTGTGTGGAAAGAATAATGGTGGAGACTAACATAAACTGACTATAAAAATTTTTTAGTGTGGAAAAGTAGGTCGTTGGGTAGTTGAGTGCTGATGTAATGAGAAAAAGGTAGTAAATTATGTTAATAGAAAAAAGACTAGAAAGAATGAACGACCCATACTTAAATTCCACAAGTACTAGGAAATAGTGCATTATGCTAGCCAATTCCTTAATCCAAGGGTTATCAATGATGATCGACATTAACAACCTCTTAAGGAAAAAGAAAAATTCAAATCACATTCGATCACTATTGGTGAGGTTGAGTATGAAAATGAAGTGTTGGAATGATTGAGTGTTTATGTGATGGGATTCCTGAATAATGTTGTAGAATCAATTTTATAGTATTATGGAATAATAAAATACCTATGTAGTTGTCCAATTTGTTTTTCCACATGTATTTTAATGTATAGTTGAATAGCACTGGTAACCATGAAAAGTGATTGATGTAATAAGGTGATGTTTTTGGAAAACACATGATTTAGGGAAGGATGGACCTTAATATGAACATGATTTTGAGATAATTATATTTGGATAAAGGTATGTTAGATAATAATAAGTAAATTATGTGATATTAGTCACCTTGGAAGATGTTAAGTATTTCTTGACATGTGGGTTGGGAAATCATTGATGAAGATTACATATTATTGGACTTAAGAATAAGAAAACATGCATGATTTAAATAAGGATATATGATAATTCATACTGTTACCATGACTCAATATAATACATGATTAAGGTTTTCAAATAATTGTAATTTGACAACCAAGAACTACTTTATGAGATATGGGACATAAATGTTAAACTGATTTGGTTCAGCTCTATCTAATGATTTGGATTTTTAGTTTTTAGAAGGATTGTAAGGATACCAATTTATGGAAAGTTTAAGTTAAACTTTAGTTAATTTTTTCTATATTAATTTATTATCTCACTATAGGTTTACTTATGAATATTTGATAACATGTGTCATCCTTTTTGTTGCAACAGATGTAATGAATTATCATTCCATTTATGGATCTCATGATCTGCTAACACTTTAGGAATTACAAATTCAACTTCATTTATTTGAATAATCGATGAACTTGAAATTGTTCAAGGAATGTCCAACGTTGAGATTGTACTGAAAACAAGTATGTATTTCTTCTCATGTTCATTAAATTTAGGTAAAGGATCTTGAAAACAAAAAAAATCATCTTAGTAACTTTTTATCCGATGAATAAGATGGTCCCTTAAATCATCACATATTTATAGCTTTCTAGTTGTTAACTTTCTTCAAACCTTGTTTTCTATCACTCTCCATCATAAATTTATGGTTATATTTTTCTTCCAAATCCATTTTTTCACATCCCGCTTATGTTTTTCTATATGGAAACCCAATGATGAGTTACTTTGAGTGACCGTTGTGTTTCTATAATTCCTTTTTAAAATGATATTTTAGTATTCCTTTTTAAGATGTTTTTTTCTATGAAGAAAACATTTATGTAGTAAAACTTTTATAACCCATATGAATTTCTATGGTGAAATTAATTTTAAGAGGTCTTGAAAGTAACACTGTGAGATTTAATGAGATATTGTTTTTTTAATTTTATTGATGTCTTGTATTTTATGCTACACCAACATTATCTTGTGCTATACACAACACCATATTAGCTTAAACTATACAAAACACTATTCTTGTCATCTTTTACACACAATTTCAAGTAATTTTTATAGAATTCATTTCACGCAAGACTGAGTATATGTGATAACTAAATATTATAACCTATTCATTATAATGGCGGGTATCAACAGTATTAAATTACTTCTAAAAAAACTATTTAATTGAAAACAATTAAGTCTATAAATGTATAAAATATCTCTTTATGGATTCATTATAATGTTTAAAATTGATGTTATATGTTTTTTAGACATGATGTGAGAAAAAATTTAATTTTTTTAGATAAAAGAAGTAATTTTCAAAAAAATTGTGAATTGATGCCTTTTAATGGTGCAACCATTTAAAATATATTTTTTGACCCTTTTATATATTCTATTTTAAAAAAGAACTTCTTTTTTGAATTTGGATATAAAAATTTTATTTTTATGACTTTTTTTATATTTTTATTACATGTTTTGAATTTCGATGAATAGTAAAATTATAATAAAGTTTTATTAGAAACATTTTTTTCATTGAAATATTTTATGCAATTAAATTATATTATTTAATGTTATAAAAGTATAAATATAATATATTTTTATCATTCGATATAATTTATGTATTTAAAATTAATTTTACATTTAATTCGGATGTTAAAATATTTCAATCTTTTGCAATGTTTGATGTTTTGAAAAACATAGTCTTTCTTCCAGATAACAGAAATAATTATTTATTAATTACTACAACATTATGTTTTTAATTTTTAAAAATTTATTCCATATTTGGAATCATTAGGCCCAAATTATGAAAATAGATTTATTTTATTTTTTGACATTATGAATTGTAACTTTTTAAATTTTTATTAATACGGTAAAAGGGTAAAATGGGTAATTAAGGGTAAACATACTATTATAAAATTACCCTAACACTTGTATTCATATAATTGGATGAGTATTTTTAAACCTAAATTATCCTTTTGTTTAAATGGTGTGCTTTGGAAGCCACTTGAATGAGATTAGAACATTTAATTTATTTTATTTAAAGAAAACATAAATATATATCCCTTAAATTTTAATAACTAATCTATTTTTTATATAAGGATGTAGAGAAGATAAATTACATTATAAATTCTTTTTGAATTATAAAATTTTTTCATTATTAGGTTAATTTATTTGTAATTTTTAGTAAATATATAATTACCTTAAAGACTTATACTTTGATGATGTACAAATTAATTAGTTGATGAGAAATCAATAAAACAATTATTATTAAAATACTAATAACCCCCAAAAGAGACAAGCACTTTCACAATTCTTTTTGGTAAAGTATATATCGACCATAATCATATAATTTTCATGTTATTGATGATTTATATCCATATAGAATATATTGCGACACTTATATTATTTTATTTAAAGTGATGATAAAGTTATCACATTCATAATTTAATAAGTATAACATTTTTAATGTTGAAATTTCCAGAAGATAAATTTGACTAAAAGTATTCCTATAAAATAATATATATTTATATTAATTTTTATATTATATTTCTTATTTTTACCCAACAAAGAAGTATATTTTATAATTAAACAAAACTGATGTAGTAATTATTTTATTAATGGAAATATCAAATTAATGTTATTAGAAATATAAAATAAATAAAATTTGAGCGAATTAATATTTATAAAAAATTTTATAGATTACCTACAGATAATATAGATAGAATATAAAAATTTTCTTGATGATATCATCTTATCTTGATATCTGTAAAAACCCATGAATTGTATAGTATCAAAATTGACACTATTGTTGTTTTGTTAAAACAATGTTTTATTAAATTATTTGAAAATAATAAAACAATTTTAAATAATATATAACAATTATAATATGGTCTATAATTATATATGGTAATTATTTATTGTCTAATTTTCAAAACATAAATAAAGATTACACCTTTTTAATATGAAAATATTTTCTAACTTAATTAAAATTAAATTGAATAACTAAGTGTTAATTAAAATGATAATGTTTAAACTGACAAACAAAATTGTATAAAAATTATTGTATAGTGATATTAAAACCATATATCATCTCATATTATAAATAGGGATATTTTTTAGGTATTTTAGTGCGGTTTTATTTTATTACAAATTAATATTGTTGAGGATTTCAAAATTTCCCCTCACATCAATTATAAAAGGGCACCACCTCTCTCACTTATTCACTTCAATTTCAGCCTTCAAGCACAGCCACACCCTTCCATTTTCCCTAAGGAACTTCCATAGTCACATTATATAGCTTCTGGTATTATTAAATGTCATACTCTAGTGCTATAAGAGTAGAATTAGATGAAACACGTTGAAGAATATGTAATCTCCTCCACTGATTCATTCAAACTTATTTCTTCTTCTACATCCTCTTCATGAGTTGTTTTGTTATAAAGTAATAAATATAGTATATCTTATAAACTAATATGTTATCATAATTACTAAACAACCATTTTCCACCTTCTATCCATCCTATTAAAAAATGAAATCACCATATGTGTGTACGTCTGGCTTTCTGTCTCTACGTCGTGGTGTAATCTGTTTTTCATCGCAACTTGACTAGGAAGGGTATAATGATGGAAATAATGACTATATATAATTATTATAACTATTTTTTATTCGGGAAAAATATATATACCATAAAATTTGATACCCTTTCATATTTAAAGGAATGATATCATCGCTTGTGCGTACATACGACCTACCGTCTCCATGATGCAACATGATTCGTTCTACATGATATCCATTAAATCACAACTCTATAAATGTACAGAATAAAACAATTTGAAATATATTATGTTAATATAATTTTTTAATTATATAATAGTGATATAATAATGAGAACCTGAACTTATTCGACAAAATATGCATGAGAAAATGAAGTAGTTAATACCTGAATAACAAGTAACAATGAAATATTATTACCAAACAGATGATAATATGATCATATATGATATCATATAAATTCATATGATTCTAGAATAAGTCAATGAAATTATATTAATCATTATTCAGGAGTTTTGGATACATATAAAGGATATCATACCTAAGATAAGGAATAATTTTTCAATCTTATTTTTATCCAAGATTGATTATAAGTACGTATTTTCAAGGGGTATATTTATCATCCATGTCCATGTTTTCTAAAAAAATCATAATTTTTTTACAATTATTATATATATATTTGTATTAATTTTTAAAAAAATTTACATTTACTACTTGGTTTAGAATGAATCTTACTATTATTTACCATATGAGGTACGTTTTGACTTTTTCGTAAAAAGTATGAGGAGAATGTTTTGTTTAACTTATACGTCATGGACAGATTTCTATGCATTATTTCCATGAGTATTCCTCCACATTATTTCTAGTTTATTTTCAAATAATTTTTTTCTTTTAAAAGTGCATGGAATTTTGAGAAAATTAATTGATTTTGATTAAGAAATGATATTATCCTCAAGAATTAAGTTCAAGTGTTTCATCAAAATTATTTTTGATCTAAGATGATGCTCTTTAAATAGGGTTATTTCATTATCCCTATTATTACTATTATTTGATTGTGTTAATTATGGAATGAAATTTTATATTGATTATGTTTTTATGGATTTATGTTTAAGAAACCATTTTTATTTCATAGGTTATGCTATGATGAATGATTTATGATTGTGTGAGACATATAAGAATGATTTCATTATGAGATGGTTGGGAACTATATATCCCTCTAATAAATTTGGTAACGATTTATATCTCATGAGATAGAAATGACTGGAATTTAAAGTAAATATGGTTCAGTAATATAGGGATAAAATGACATGTATATCTGGTCCAGTAATACAGGGCTGGAATGAGGAGTGAACTCAGTTCAGTAATGGACTTTTTCCACTATGATGGTATTGGAAATGAGCCTTGGATAATATGAAAATGATTTTCTATTCTTATTTTTTACACCATTTCTTACTTTATGCTAATTATATGTTACCATATTTAATGTTCCTTTATTATTTATGTCTTACTTACTGCTATGATTTTTTTCATGAATCATGATTTTTATATTCAAAAGTTATGTTTAGATTTTTACATTCATATGTTCATCTATTGTTTTATTACCCTTAATGAGCATCTAAGATCGCCCTTTATTATTTTTACTTTCCTCAAGTTATAAAAAAATAATTTAATTAGGATTACTAAAGGGGATGATCTTTATGGGAGATGTTGAAGATCTTTCACAAGTTAGAAGAATGTATTCCATGTTTCAAACGGCACGAAACTATTACAGTCCCCATGCGTGAATTTGTAAAATGTAAAGAATATTCATCTAAAAAGATGTAATATTCATATACATTATTATTGGATCGTTATAAGATGGATAGTAGTTACCCAAGATATTGGAATATTTAAAATAATATTATCATATATAAGTTGTTTCAAATGCAAGATAATAGTAACTCATCACTTGACTAAGATGAATTATGGCATACTAAGATTACATGAATAATATAATCATACATATACTGATGGTAATAATCAATTAAAATAATTATATTTTTTAATTTCAATGATTTATATTATTAAATGTATTCCTTTAAAAGAACAACATTTAAAAGGGTGTATTTTATATTATACTAAAAATTAAATTGATCAAAATTAATGTTTTATTTTAAATGATAATTTATATTTAAATATATATATATATATATATATATTCAGTTATTTATTCATTTATATGAAACATGATTAAAAATACTTGAATCTTAAAAAGAAATTTTTCTATTAAAAGCATTTTTTATTTATATATTTTATCTTCAATTAAAAGTTAGTTTATAAATTTTAGAATATTAATATCCAAATAATAATTTAATTTTTGTTTAGAAATTTAAATTTTATCATAACATGAATTTTTTATAACTTTATAAAATAAATATTTTTTTAGGTGTATAGTAAAAACTAACATATTTAAGAATAAACTATCCTTTAAAAAATAATCAGTAAATATTAATGATTTGGAAATTAATGAACCAATTAATAAATAAAGTTTTTTAAATAGTGATGTAATATTTAAAAAAAATGGATTATGTTTACAAAATCTTATTTTACTTTTTATTCCACAAGTAATAATTTTCAAATACCATTATTACATATATTTTTATTTCAAAATTTAAAATTATGAAATATAAAAATTGAATAAAAAAAATTATTTTAAATTTTAAATCATTAGCACCAATTCTCTAATAAAAAAAATTATAGAATAAACAAAGAATTACAGATGTAAAGGGTATTTACCATTGTGAAATCGAAAATTGTAAAATTGAAAAATATAATGGCAATGTCTTGAAAAGATGTTTAAAAAAAATTTGGGAATGGTTTTTTGAGGCTAGCCTCGACATTATATCTTCTATTATCCTTTATTTCTCATATTTTTAGGCATTTTCATTGAGTTTGAATTTCCGTTGTTGAAAATATTTTCGTATTTGAGAAAATAAATTCCCATTTCACTTATAATTGGGGTACTCATCTCTAAACATTTACCAACACCAAAATCCATCTTAATTTAGCTCTGACCTTAACAACAAATCTCCTCCATATTCATAGATACCATCAAAGGATTATTGTAGAAACCTTAGTTTTAGGTAATTTGCCATTTTTTTATGTAATTCAAGTTTATATAAATATTGGATTATGATTTGGGAGGATCATGGTGGTTTCATCATGTATTGTAGATATTTATAGAGGTTCATGTTTTGGTAACGATTATTAGATTCCATTCATTACATTTAAGAATATTTAAAACAAGTTTTTTGGTTCAATGGGTAGTAACATGGTTGGTGAATAGTTTGGACTAATCGTGTTAGTGCCCAGGGTAAACCATTTATAGAAAATAAAGGGAAAATCACAGTCGGTACATTATTCATCTAACAATGTTAGCTGATCCTGAGGTTGATAAGAATAAAGCTATATCACCACATGATTATTCCATGTTATTATATACCATGTTGTATAAACCATGCATCTACCTGGTTTTTTAGTAGTTCATGCATGATTGGTTCATGCATTAAAAGTATTTTCAAACAAGCCATGCGTCATATAGTTGAATCCTCAAAAAATGCAGTTCTAATCCAAATTAAGGCCTAAAACACTTCTGAACCCCCTTACATCATTATGTCTCTAATTAAATTTTATCCCATGGTTAATTGAGTGATTTAATTTTATTCATAAAGAATTTTTTTAAAATCAAAGTGTGTCGGAGATCAAGATTCATCAATAATTCAAAATTATTTATTGTTCTTATTGGATATACAAATTTTCTCTCTCTAAAAACTATAGATATAGTTTATTATAAATCAATATATGTTTTATGATGGTAATAATGATTAGATATTTTTGAATCTTTTGATGTAAGGAACATCCAATGAGAGATCTATCAAATTATAAATCTGGTATTTGTTTAGCGATCTGTTGAGAGTTAGGTGGATTCTCTCTCATTTCCAATATTTAAAAACATGAATTCCTAGTTTTTTTGAAATTATATTTACTGAAATTTTTTTGAAATCACTATATGATTATTGATGGAAACCTTATTTTTATAGATTTAGAAATATTTTGAAATTGGAAGGATTTCAGAAAAAACCCATTTGTTCAAAATATTAAAATTATAGTAATGAAATTATATTTTTATTTTTCTTAAATAATTTTTTTATGATATGATTTTATGAAATAATGTATTATTATGTAATTATTTTTAATGGAATTTCACATACATGGTCAGTGTGAGATCATTTCTAGAAGTGTCTTATAGGAAGGAGTGTGTACCATTGGGTAACCTAGATATTGTTCACCTTTTTATGAGTTGGTGGATTGTTGAGAGAGCAATCATAAGAATAAAACTGTCATCCAGATTGAATATGTGGGTGTTTATGTGGGTGTGGAACACATGATTGGGTATAAAACATATGAGATTTTTTTAATTATCTTTTTTTATATTTCTATTGATTTTTTTTCTACAAAATTCATAATAATATTTCATAACTATTTTGTAAAAATACAATAAGAATTTCTTATCATAGTGGTGTGAGTTGTGATGAGTATTGGAAATCCAATTGAATTTATACTAATCCACTTATTCAAATAATAGTTAATTTAAATATTTAATCTATCAGAACATAGGATAGGGTATGGAATCTTATTTCTCTAGTGATGTTTCTTGATATCATGGGAATAGTAGGATGAGTTTTGTCTTAGAGCTTACTTATGTTTTTTTGGGATCATGTTAGTGAATTATTATTATTCATGTTTTATGTTGGTGTTATAATCGATATCTTTTGTGTATGTGGTCACTATGATGTCATTGGTTATCATATTTATAGTTCAAACTTCATGATTTTGTTCTAACATGTTATATATTTTTTTGGTTAATAATTTAGTGTTGACATGTTATTTTATTCATAATGGGAAAATATTCCCCAATATTTATTCAAACTATTGGCATATATTCCCTACCTTTTGTGTCTTGGGGATTTCACCAATTTCCACTAATACCTCCATAACATATCAAGCCAAATAGGAAGGGTAAGAAGCCACAAATGTTATCAGATTAGTTTTTTCTATATGTTATAAATTATATTATTCTGGGTTAGATTGTAGTATTTCTTGGGATGGTATTAAAAAGATAGGATCATCAAAACATGGTATGTATTTCATTAAAATTCATAGATAATAGTCTTATGTCGAACATCAAGATACCAATATGTTTTGGGTATTATATCATTTTAATAAACATTTAGATATGTTCTCACATCATCATTTTTTTAGAAATGAGTGTATCATATCATGCATTGGTATGAAAGCATTCTAATACCATTTAATTCCTCATTTAGTATTTCATGGTTTGTGAAAAATTGATAATATGGTAATAATGGCTGGATAATGAAAAGTATTCATGTAAATAATTATTATTATTCTAAATATTCTATGCCTTTTGTTGCTTGGGAGTGTTGAATAAGTTATACTTTTTACTTTTTATAGAAATGGAACCTAGTAGATTACTTAGAAACCAAAAAAAGGATGCCATAGAAAATTTGGATTCACCTAAACCATAGGGTATCAAACATTCTTTTAGAAACTTGTTTATATTTTCATGATATAGGTAATGGAAATCAAAATGATGAACCTCGACATGTGGATGACTTAGGTCTACTTCAAATGTAGAATCAATCCATCTTTTAGCGGGATTCAAAATCTAAGAAAGAGGAGGTATAGACGATTAGGTTGAATTGAATCATTGATTTTCTGGGAAATATGGGTGAGTTAAAAGAATCATTTCTAACTACATGACTGAGTATCTAGATTGATAAAGGTTTTATTTAGTCATTTAGGCTAAAGCTACCCAATGTATTACATGGGAGGATTTTAAAAAATCAATTGTAAATTATGTCCTCACTCATTTATATTATACAAAAAAAATTTCATTTTCCTTAAGTGCCATGTTCTATTTATAAAATTGTTTATGGGAAATATTTTAATTTATACCACTTTGATATGGAATTTGTTTCATGTGTGTCATTGGAAGCATGAATGTTTTAGTTGGCAATACATGTAAAACTTTTTATGATGATTTTTATCCTTTTTAATAGGGAATATATAGTGATGATAAATTGATTAATGATGGAAGAAAGGTATATTTTTTGGAATCCAGTTGAAGGAATTGTTTCTATCAATATTGTTCAAGGTGGGAACTCAAATGACATGAATATACAAAAGTAGGAAACCTACTTACAATGTGGTGTCTCATCTCTGAACCAAACCATAGGGTTGGTTATTTTTTCTCCATGGACCAAGATTAAGCCTCTGTGTAATCTATAATATCACTATATTTTAAAAGGAAACAATATATTCATAAATGAACTACTAAATACTATGTGACCTTTATAAATTATCCTTTAAACATAATTTTTCCACTTCTAGGTTTTGAATTTCGAAAAACATTCATCTAGAATTGTGATCAATAAGTTATTTAAAGGCTAATGGAACCAAATTTTTTGGTGAATAGTAACATAACCTTATGAATAGTAATAAAACCCAAAATGAATATTTAACTATATTATTTTTATATTTTCTTAATTCTTTAAGATAATGAAATCTTGATTAATTTTTCAAGGTGATATATAATGAAATATAGTTTTAAAATTGTAAATTATTTACTAAATATTGATTTTATTTGAAAACATACATAATCATATTTAGATAATTATTTCCAAAAAAAATTGAGTTTAGTTTTGAATTCTAAATGTCAAAAATTTTTGTGGTTATTTTTTTGTATTTTTCTAAATTTCTTGAATTTTTATGAACAGTGAAATACGATAAAATGTAGTATAATCAAATTATCAGTTAAATACACTAGTATTGACATACCCACTAATGTAAGACAACTTGGTTCAAACTCACATGCATGTATTACTTTTTTTTGTCACATTAATCAAAGTTATTCATAGTCTTGAGAAAAAATAATAAACTAATGATTAAAATAATTTAAAATCTCTCCTCTCCTCAACATTAAATTCCATCCTCATTCCCCTCTTCCTTTCATACCTCACAAGACATGATCATTGTCTATGTTCTACCAAATCCTCTCCCCAAGGATATTTCTCACATCCAAGACCTGTGTTTCTCAACAAAAGGCCAAAACCAAAGGCCTAAAGAATGATCTCATGGAGAAGAGATCAAGAGGAAAGCATCCTCTTCCTTTTTCATGTGTTTTCTTTTCAATTCCTTTCTTTTCTTATACTCTATTTCCCTCCCCTTTTCCACTAGGTATGAAAAATATATAATCATATATATTATTTATTTTATCATGTTCATGTAAAAGATTCATCATATTTCTTCCTCTCTTCACCCTTTTATTTTAAAAAAAACATTGTTCGTGATGTGCCGATTTACCAAAGTCGTGGACAATGTGTTGTGAATTTCCATTAATTCCTTAAAATCTAATCATAAAACCCTATTCATGGTTGAAATAGAATGTAAATTGTATTTTTAAACCTATTTATATTCTATAATAAACTTATTTTCATGAAATTAAATTATATAATGAAACATCTTCATGATTATCATGGAACCGCCACAAACGATCTAAACAAATATCATTAATGTTTTATCTAAAGATTTATCATCATATATGATAAAAATGATTTACGATGTCATTATATATTCTATAAAAATATGAATACCATTTCATTCCACTTTTGTAATTTCATTTCCATATGATATGAAAATAAAATACAAACAGATTATGTAAATATTATAAAGAACGCTCCCAAAACAATGTATAGAACAAAATACTAATAATTAAAAGGTGAACTGATGTTATGAAATGATCATATAAGGTATTATAAACGTGAATATGTTTATAAAAGATATTAATAACATTAGTTTTTCTATTATATAGTATTTCAAAATAATTTTCATGTAAGACAAACCTAAGGTAAGGGAATTCTTAACCTGATTTTCATTCTTTGGGTTAACATTCTACTTAAGTAATTATATGCTACTGAGACTATTTTTATAATTAATTTCATTTATATTATTATTTATTATGTTTGTTTACCTTTTATAAATATAATCCCTTCATTATATTAATTCACATATAAATTATATAATATTTGTAAGGTACTTTTCAGTAAAAATCTTATTTTAAAATTCTCATCTACAAAATTCAAAAAGTAATATTTTTATGCAATTATTCATGTTGTATGATTATGTTGTTGTTATTGGGAGTTTTTTATGATGAATTGTGTGATATATATTTCCCTCCAATTCATTGGGTATGATTATGTTGGATTTTGTTTTTACGGTTACTCAATGTGTAACTGTAATAGTTACACCATAAGGTATCCATGAGGGTTACATTATAAGGTAGTCATGAGGGTTACATTGTAAGGTAGATGTGAGGGTTACAAATAATATGGTAACAATGATGGTTATAATTGTAATTAATTTATTCAATAATATACCTGCATGTTCTTTTTTTGTAGTCTATATTTTCAAAGAAAATTGTATATGATAGTCTATGGTTATGAAGTATGTCTTCTGAAAATGCTTTCATATATTTAAAATATTTATGAACTAATGGTTCCTTTACTTGTCTTTATATCTCTTAATGAGATATTTTTATCATTCCTTGTTTTTAAAAAGTATTTCATAGGAATCCTTATATGTTCGAAGGATAGTTAAGGTGCTACAGTAGATGAATCCAGTTATTTATATTAGCTATTAATGTTTTTGTAAGCTCTGATTGAATATATTTAAGTTGTTGTCTAATTATCCAAAACCTTGACTGGAAAAGGTCCTCATTTGTATAATTTACTATTTATTTTTCAGTTATCTATTATACAAAAAAATGCATACCATGGTTTAGTACAAAATCTGGAAGTGCAGGTTCTGGGCTTTATAGTGGGTATCAGAGGAATGGTCTATGAAACTTTGGGGAATAAACGTTTTTTCTTTTTTAGAAACATTTAAGGGATAGTTTTTTTTAAATTCTGTTGAATTAATTGCATATAAGAAAATAGTTTCTCATACTTATTGATATGTAAATTTAGAAATAAAATTACAATGAATGAATTGTGAGGGTGTAGTTTATTTAAGGGGGGAAATGTGACATATTGAGTTTTAAAAATTAAACATTATGTACTTAAATGAACTTATAAATACTATGTTTCCTTTATAAACTAGCCTTTAAACAAATTTTTTTTTCCTTTATGTTTTATATTTTGAAATACGGTCATCTACAGTTATGATCAGTATGTTATTTGGAGTCTTATGGAACCAACTTGATTTTTAGTGAATAGTAACATACCCTAACGATTAGTAATATGGATTGTAATAAGACCCTAATCAATACTAAATTGTATTATTATTTTATATCCTAAGGCTTTAATATAATTACATCTTGTTTAATATTGTTAATTTTTTTAATAAAGTCTTATTTTATTTAAAAATTAAATTAATCATATTTAGAAAATTAATTGTAAAAAATGGAGTTATGTTTTGAAGTCTACACTTCAAAAAATGGTTAGGGTGAATTTTTGGGGTTTTCTGAAATTCGTGAATTTTTGATGAATTGTAAAATATGGTAACATACAGTATATTTAAATTATCAGTTTAATACAATAGTTTTGACATAATTGTTGATGTAATCCCACTTGATTCAAACTCACATGAACTTATTACTATTTAGGGTCACATGAATCAATGTTATTCATAGTCTTGAGAAAAAATATTAAACTAATGATTAAGATAATGAAAAATCCCTTCTCTCCTCCACTATATATACCACCCTCATTCCCTTCTTCCTCTCACACCTATTAAGCCTAGAAAATTGCCTATGTTTTACCAAATACTCTCTCCAAGGCTCTTCCCCACGTGCAAGACCTACTGTTCTCACCAAAAGCCCAAAAACAAAGGCCATAAAGAGGATCTCAAGGAGAAGAGATCAAGAGGTATGAATCCTCTTCTTTTTTCATTTGTTTTCTTTTAAATTCCTTTCTTTTATTATACTCTCATTACCTCCCCTTATACAGAAGGTATTAAATCTCTAGAATATTATATATATTTTATTTTATCATGTTCATGTAAAATATTATGCATCTTTATTCCACTCCTCTCCCTTTTATTCTAAAAACACATTGTCCGCGATGTTGTGAATTACCAAAATCGTGGATGTTGTGTTTTAAATTTCTATTAAATCCTTAACAGATGATCATAAAACCTTTTTAATGGTTGAAACATAATTTAAATTGTATTATTTAACATATTTTATGTTATATAATCAACCTGTATGCCTGAAATTAAATTATATAATGAAACAAGTTCATGATTATCGTGGAACTACTAAAAATGATCTAAACAAATATCATTAATTTTTTATCTAAGATTAATCATCATATATGATAAAAAAATTATTTATGGTATAATTAAATATTCTGGAAACATATGACTTCCATTTTATTACACTTTTGTAATTACATTTCCATACAATAAGAAAATCAAATACAAACCGGCAATTGAAATCATGTAAAGAACACTCCGAAAACAATGGAAGGAAAAGATACTAATACTCAAAAGGTGAAATGATGTTATTAAATGATCGTATAATGTATTATAAACATGAATATTTTTCAAAAAGATATTAATATAATTATTATAACCATTATACATTAGGTTTATGCAATTTTTATGTAAGACAACCATGAGGTAAGGGAATTCTTAATCTGATTTCCATTCTTTGGGTTAACCTTCAACTTTTTTAATTATTGGCTAATGAGATTATTTGTATAATTAATTTCATTTATATTTTGATTTTTTATGTTTATTTATATTTTATACACATAATACCTTCATTATATTAATTCTCATATCAATAATATTATATTTGTAAGGGACTTTTCATTAAAAAATTTCTTTTAAAATTATATTTTACAAAATGAAACAACATTGTTTTTATGAAAATATTCATGTTGTATGATTATATTATCGTTCTTGGGATTTATTTATGATTATTTTTGGGATAGATATTTTTTTCCAATTCATTGGGTATGATTATGTTGGAGGTCGGCCTTATGGTTACTCCTGTGTAACTGTGATGGTTACATTGTAAGGTAGACGTGACAGTTACAATATAAGGTATCCATGAGGGTTACATTGTAAGGTAGTCAGGATGGTTACAAATAATATGGTAGCCATGATGGTTATAATTTTTATTAATTAATTATCCAAGTTGCCTACATGTTTTATTTATGTTTTCTATATTTTCACAAATTATGTATATGACACTTTATGGGTAAGAAGTATGTCTTATGAAAATGCTTTCATATATTTATAAGTATTTATGGACTAATATTTCCTTTACTTCTTTTTATATCCATTACTCAGATATTTTTATCATCCCAATATTCTAAAATTTATTTCATCGGAATCCTTAGAATTTCAATGGATTGTTATGTTTCTAATGTAGATGAATCTATTAATTTATATTAGCTATTAATTTTCTTTGTAAACACAAATTCAATATATGTAAGTTTTTTTCTAACTCTCCAAACCCTACCCCTAAAAAGGTCCTCATTTGTATAATGTACTCTTTATTTTTATGTTATCTATTATACAAAAAGATGGACAACATGTTTTAGTACAAATTTGGAAGTATGGGTTCATGGCTTTATATTGTCAGTGTGGTTCACCTGATCATATCAAGCAGTACTGTATGACACCACCTAGAGCATGTCAAAACTATAATGTCATGGGACAACATTAGTGTACTTTTCAGAGTACTCCACTATCTAGTAATGTAAATGAAACACATGTTCCATTAAGATCATGTTCTTCAACTAAGAGATATCATCTTAACAAACCACATTTTATGAACTAAGTGAGTCAAGGTGATTTTACAAACACAAAAAATCCAAAAAAAAAATGGAATATAAATAAGGAAATATATCGTAAGAGATAATAAGGAGATAAGAGAAAGTTATTTTGGTCTTTCAATACTATGGGGTATAATAATTTTGAATTCGTCCCTTATAAATACGTTGTTTGATATGGGTTCTTTCATATTTTTTTCATATCATGTTGTTGATATTATGGGTTTTTGTGTTGTGAATATGCCTTGAATTTAGAAATTTCTATCTCCTCATATCCAATGATAGTGTCAAGATTTTATGTGTAAATACTACATGTTTATAATATCCAATGATAGTGTCAAGATTTTATGTGTGAATACTACATGTTGATAATAGAGGGGGTGTAAATTTTGTAGTAATTCTTTATCTGTGAGATAGAGATATATGACCTGATATTGGGGTTTGATTAGTGGATGAATATTAAGGCTCATTATCAATTTTTATGCATGAAAGGTGTGATTCACATCAAATGATGGAATTAATAATCTATTTGAAGAATAATTGTGTGAAAATAAAACTAAAGAAAGAATTTTGGAACCATTGGTTGGGAAGATCTCTAATTAGTTTAAAATAGTTACTTTTTAATTAATATATGAGATTATAAATAGATTTGTTTCCCACCATAGTTGACTGGTATATCAATTTTATTCCTAACATCATATCAGAGTACCCACCAAATACAGAAGTCAATTTTATTTTGGATATCTTATAAGGAACCAGTTCTATTTCACATACATCTTATAGGACATAACTAACAGAATTGAGAGAACTAAAAAACCAAGTATAAGAGTATGAGCGAAAAGGGTTCATTTGATAGAGAATGTACTCAGGGGTAGGAGAATCCCTTTTTTAAGTTATAAGATAAGACTCTAAGTATTTTTTTTAATATCATGTTCTTAACCAATATTAAATAAAGCACTGATATATGCTTTTGGGATTTAAATATTTGTTTGTTCAATTGAGTAGAGCCCATTGGTTCACTAAAATTGATTTATATTCATGGTACTTAGAACTATATGTTTTGTAGTTTTATATTCAGAAACAATATTTTTTGAGACATTATGAAGATTAATAATATTTTATTATTCATTTTGGTATCATTAATCAAACAATGGTGATTATTGTGTTGATGAATCTAATATTTTCGAGGAATCATAATTTCATTTTAGTGAGGTTTTTTTATGATATCCTCATGTATTCATATCATAAATAGGTCCATGAGGAAAAAATGTATATATTATTGAGTATATTCCTTTATAATATCATTTATTCTATATTATCCAAATGTGACTTATGGATACAAGAGGTATATTTTCTTAGTTTTTTCATCTCTAAAAATTGGGCATCGATGGATCCTAAAATGACAGTGATTGTTAACTTATGGAAACCACCTAACAATATTTTTTTAATATGTTGTTTCCTTCATATAGTAGGATAATACTGATACTATGTTTTAATTTTTTCATGAAATTTCTTTTCAATTAAATAGTTGAAAAGGAATGGTTTTCTTTTCCAATAAAGATGTTATAACCAAAATTAATTTTATGAACTCAATATTCACTATACTTTATCACTTATAATTATGTTTCCTAAGTCAGTACATGTAGAGACCCGTATCTTGACGTACATTGACATTACATTACTTTTGCGGAATACTTAGTACATTACAAAAACACACACACAAGGACCGTAATAGTTTAGTGTCTTTGGAAACTTGGACTATAATCTTCTAATCGTGGTAAAAGATCTTCAAAATATAACATAAAGATCTTCCTCCTTTTTTTTACCTAAAACCTTTCTTTATATCCTGGGGAAAAGAAAACATAAAAGGGTGAGCTCAAATGCTCAGTAAGGGTAAACAAAATAAATATCAATCACATCATATTCATAAGAACCTAACATTTTGGAAATCATAACCTGCAAAAGAGAGCATAATTTCATAATCATGGGATAAATCATGGCAGTGAAAAAGTAATCCCAATAATCATAACTTAAAACATGAAACTTTGTGGCATACACACATAATCATAGAGAATCATTTCTTGTTAGTCAAGACTAAATGCCAAGACTATCTTAGTGGACAAAGTCCCTTTCTGAATCGAGTAACCCTCGTTTCAGTCCTGTTTTACTGAACCAGTATAACCTACCGTTCCAGTCCTGTCTATCTCATGAGATATAAAATATTTACCCAATGCATTGGAGGCAGATATAGGTCCCACCCATCTTATAATGAATCCTTTCTTATGTGTGCCACATAATCATAAAACATACATCATCGCATAACACATGTAACAAAAATGGGATTCTTGAAACATCATGACATCATAAATCAATTCATATAAGATAAATGAATTCATAAACATAATTCCATCACAACATAGTCAAATCATTGTAAAAATATGAATAGAAACATAACCCTTTATTATATTAGATGGAAAATAATTTTGATAAAAAACTTGAATTGAATTCTTGAGGAAAATATCCTTTCTTCTTCAAAATCAATTTCTTTTCACAAAACATCATGCAATTTTAAAAGAAAGAAATTTTATTGAAAATAGTCATGAAATCTTTTAGAGGAAGCTTCATGAAAATAAGGCTTTATAAAACAGTAGAAATCCGTTCGTGCCGTATAAGTTAAAAAAAACATTCTTCGTACTTTTGTCGGAAAAGTCAAAAAGTACCTCGTACGAAAAACGACAAAAGATTCCTTTCATACGTATTACTAAAAACTCACCGAAGGGTAAAAATGGATTTAAACAATTTTAGGTGGATGGAAATAATATTACATATTGAGTAAACAAGGATGTGGATGATAAACTACACCCCAGTAAATACTTACGAATAAACAATATCGGATAAAAATGAGATTGTGATATTTCCCTTACCTTATGTCCGACTTGCTTTGTAAGTGTCCGAACCTCCACTTCTTTGAAGTGCCTCTTTGAGACCTCCTCTTAGGGCACTAAAATTGGTCTTTGAGGAAGACCAGAACCTCTAGGATGTTTCTAGGGAAGTGGAGAAGAGATTTGGGCAGGGGTTGGACGAGCTTGAGTGCTCAAATTGGTGTGAGGAGGAGGGGGAGGTGGTGTCCTTTTATAAGGGAGGAGAGGGGCACCTTAGGAATATCTCAAAATATTATTTTATATTAAAGTAAAAATCGGTTTATAATGGTTCCAAAGGGACTTATTTCGAAGCTAAAGTGGGGATGGGTCGAAATCCTATCAACCAATAAGATTTAGAGAAGTTTAGGTTCTTATTTTAACCTTATCAATTAGATTTAACTCTAAGTTAAATAATTTAACTTTTACCGTGTCTTTTTGTTTTCTTTCACTATATGGTTAATACACTTACTATAACATGCCAAACGAACCCCAAATTGTTTATTATTAATATACATATCCTTATCTAAGTCATTTGGCCGAACCATAGATTTTTAGGAATAAAATAACAATTAATAATATAATATTTGATTTAAAAACTATTTTGTGTCAATTTTGACACTATTTGATATATGATTTTTGTGAAAGTCATAACAGAATTATATGTTCGAACCAAGTTGATTAAATCAACACTCATATATCATAGTAACCTATAAAATTAGTGGAATTCATAAAAAGTCTCAAATTACATTCATTTGAGTATTTATAACATCAATTATGTTAATATTTCCTTAAAAGGGTAATTACTGCATCATCGTTGTGTCATAAATAAATTAATTTATTTAAAGTCTAAAAATTATAAATAAAATATCCTTATGTAGGAAATCTTTTTAGCTTTCTAATGAATATTTATAGTCGAATTTCTCTTATGTATAACCCCATATTAAAAATGTTTTAGTGAATAAACTTTGATTTTAACTCTTTTAACTCTTCTTTGAATTAAATAATAATAAATGTCCTAATCTAATCCAAGTGGGCCTAAATGATAATATTTTACACTTAAGGTTGTGTTTGGTCGAGATACACTTGTCCAATAGAATTAGGACATGTGTTAGGGTAATATTAATATCATTCTTACCCTTAATTACCCTATTTACTTTTAACCGTGGTAAATAAAAGTAAAAAGTTACTATTCACCAAAAAATTATTTTCATCTCATTGAACCACATTTTAGTCCTTGATATTAACCGTGTCTCTCGGATTTTTGAAATTCCATTCACAGAAGCAGTAAAATTAAGTTTTATGAAAAATTCAGTTTTTTTAACTACCACTTAGTAGTTTCACTATTCATCAAAAATTGATGTTTTTCAGAACAATGCCAAAATTTCATCCCAAGCTATATTTCATATTCCGTATTCAAAAATGAAGTCTATTTTACCAAATTCATAACATAAAAGTTGCATTAATTAATTTTGTAATTAAATCCCGCTATTAAAACAAATAGCGTGTTTTTAAGAAACAATATCTATCAAAAGATTGACACTTGTTTATGTCTAGTTTAAATGTGAAATTACATCCAATGACCAAAATTGTATTAAATTGTAAAAATATATTCTAAATATACTTTAAAACCACTAAAATTAATGATTTATCACTATTAATTATTTCGATTAAAAAAGTTGTTTTTAATTATAATTTAGTAAGTTTCACTATTCATCAGAATATGAACGTTATCCGAAAAGTACCAAAATTTCACCTTAGGCTAAATTCGATACTCCGAATCCAAAAATGAAGTCCATTTTGAGAGCTAAAATTTCTAAAATTTAAAAAGTGGTTATTACTATTCATAACGGCTAGTTTTAATAATATTTTAATATCATATCATTGTTTCGTAAAACTCAGTATTACGTACTACACACGCTATCGAGGAAGGTTGTGATTGCGTGTAATGCAAGGCAAGTCAAGGATGCGTGTTGTGCAAGCTCTTTTTGGTGTAGCGTACAACACAAGACATTAGTGAAATAAAAAAGAATATTTTTCATAAAATCTCGGGCTGTTACATTCTACCCCCCTTAAAATGAATTTCGCCCTCGAAATTCGTCGGGGTTATAAATGGTTTACTATTCAAAAGTTTCTTTAATAGAAACCCACATCGTAAAAAGGAATACCAAAACTTGGCTTTAAAAAACTAAAGTATGAAATGTAACGATTACCCAAATAAACTAATCACTGGGTTTCCACATAGGTGAAAATATGGACATGGAAGAGAAATCTAACCATCATGTTCTGATGGAGAGTAGTAGAGAACATGGCTATGGAAAAGCCAATAATCACAAATCCATAAATTTGTGACGATCTAAGGTACCATCCGATTCATCAGGTATAAGATCACTAGGACAACAATTTTTGGTTTTCAAGATCATTTCCCTAAAGTTGAAAATTTGAATTGGAATAAATACTTTCTTTATTTTGGTACAATCTCACTATTGTTCGTGTCTAGAAAAATTTCCACTTCATCTCTTAAATGAAGTTGAATTTGTTATTCGTGAAGTGTTAGCAGATCATGTGATAGAATGACGGGTCATTCCATCTGTCTCAAACAAAAGGTTAGCAAAATTATATACATAAGTCGATCTATAGTGAGATTAATCATATATAGTTTCTAAAATGGACTTATACTTCATATATCATACAGCTTAATATAATAAAACTAGTTTCTACTAAACAGGGACTTCCTGTAGGCCAGTGGTAGGCGATAAAGGCCAGTTGCACTTCGGTTGTGGGTTCGATTCCCACAGCCTTGTCCGAAGCGATGGGTTGTCGCCCGTCCTGCAGGTTGTCCTTTTTCTAAAACTATATTACTATAACGTCCCATAAATAAAATCGAAAAAACTTCTATCCTTAAACAATACTAACTTATGTCCAACATAATCCATTCCAATCTTTAGTCCTATCCATAATACTGCAGTCCATTCTCATAACATAGTGAAAACGATTACCAGAGATTTAATACCATCGTTGATCCCCATATATCATAAGATATATCTTGTTGGACACATTCCAAACATTCAAAGGCCTTAATCTTGTACTCTCTTGAATACCCATTGATCCTTAGTGAAAACTTGAATGCAGTTAAAAGTTAACACTTTCCACATACCAAAATCCTCAAAATTCTATATACTCAAACCATGATATCACTTAGTCCTTATATCAATCATGAGCTCATGAATACTGTTAAACATTTCATTTTCTCGTTTTCCCTTCATTATGCGCATAATATCTCAATCACTTTGAATCCCACATTAGACCAATACATAAATATTCCAATATTCCATGATACAACATTATTTTGGAATCCCATTACATAAAAACTTAATCATTCCACCACATCGTTGTCATATTCAATATTGCCAATAGTGATCGCATGTGATTTCCCTTTGTCCTTTGCCTTCAGTGGTTGCTCATTTTGATCATCACTAACCCTTGGATTAGGGCAATTATTAGCATAATGTCCCATCTCCTTGCACTTGAAGCATTGAAGTGTTGGTTGTGCGTTCTCTGCAGTGTTTGCTTTATTCACTTCATTAGAATCCCTTTTTCCATTACTTCGACACTCAGCTGCTCGATGACCTTCTTTTCCACACTTAAAACATTTTCTAGTCCCTTTAAGACAATCTCCACCATGCTTCTTTCCACACTTTGTGCATAAGGAAACATTCATCTTCTTTTCACCATTATTCTGAGATTTCTCCTTGAACTCCATCTTTCGTTTCTTGTCAAAACCATGAGATGGATATGTAACACCAACTTCGATTTCTACCTTGATAGCACAACGCACAATTTCTTCATAGCTACTGAAGTCTCTTATAGCTAATGCCCTTCGAAGACTTGGTTTGAAGCCACTGAAAAATCGATCAACTTTACTTTCAGGTTGGATGATAATACCAGAACCATACCTTGCAAGTCTTGTAAAATTTGCTTCATAGGTACCAACAGATTCATCGTCCCTTTGCTTCAGTTCAAGAAACTCTTTCTCCATCTTTGTTCGAAGAATACGAGGGAAGTACTTACTGAAAAACAAGTTCTTGAACTCGTCACATTCCATGGACTCAATTTCATCTCTTGGCCTCGTATTCTTGATAAGATTCCACCATTGATCAGCTTCACCTTCCAAACGATATACTGCTAAGATGACTTTATCATGTTCAGAACATTGAAGAACTGAAAATATCTTTTCAGTAGTACTGATCCATTATTCAGCCACAAGTGGATCAGAAGACCCACTGAAAGAAGGTGAACGTTGCCTCATGAAGGACTCAATAGAATATTGTTCCCTTCTCTGCTCATTTGGAAGTCCAGAATGATTCATAGCTTGTGTAAGTATAGCAATAAGATTTTGCACTCCATCTCCCATAACATTTGTTTGTTCAGGAGGACAATCATTGCATTGTCCATTTCATTGATCAACACGGTTCCTTCGGGTTCCAGCCATCGTCTAAAACCCAAAAAGAATAGTGTGAGAGGCAAAAATCATGCTAGGGAAAACAACATAATAAAGGGGGAGTACCTTTAATATCCAACATCTTAGGTTTAATTCTATGATCGTTAGCGTAATTCTATTACTATAACCTATACGTATACTTATCCCTAGGGACATCCCTAGACATACCTTAGAAATATCTCTAGGGATCTCACTAACGTTTTCGCATCCTAGTTTCCAAAGGTTGACTAAACCTTTCCTCTGATACCAACTGTAGAGACCCGTATCTTGACGTACATTGACATTACATTACTTTTGCGGAATACTTAGTACATTACAAAAACACACACACAAGGACCGTAATAGTTTAGTGTCTTTGGAAACTCGGACTATAATCTTCTAATCGTGGTGAAAGATCTTCAAAATCTCCCATAAAGATCTTCCTCCTTTTTTTTACCTAAAACATTTCTTTATATCCTGGGGAAAAGAAAACATAAAAGGGTGAGCTCAAATGCTCAGTAAGGGTAAACAAAATAAATATCAATCACATCATATTCATAAGAACATAACATTTTGGAAATCATAACCTACAAAAGAGAGCATAATTTCATAATCATGGGATAAATCATGGTAGTGAAAAAGTAATCCCAATAATCATAACTTAAAACATGAAACTTTGTGGCATACACACATAATAATAGAGAATCATTTCTTGTTAGTCAAGACTAATTGCCAAGACTATCTTAGTGGACAAAGTCCCTTTCTGAATCGAGTAACCCTCGTTTCAGTCCTGTTTTACTGAACTGGTATAACCTACCGTTCCAGCCCTGTCTATCTCATGAGATATAAAATCTTTACCCAATGCATTGGAGGGAGATATAGGTCCCACCCATCTTATAATGAATCCTTTCTTATGTGTGCCACATAATCATAAAACATACATCATCGCATAACACATGTAACAAAAATGGGATTCTTGAAACATCATGACAACATAAATCAATTCATATAAGATAAATGAATTCATAAACATAATTCCATCACAACATAGTCAAATCATTGTAAAAATATGGAAGAAACATAACCCTTTATTAACATAGATGGAAAATAATTTTGATAAAACACTTGAATTGAATTCTTGAGGAAAATATCCTTTCTTCTTCAAAATCAATTTCTTTTCACAAAACATCATGCAATTTTAAAAGAAAGAGATTTTATTGAAAATAGTCATGAAATCTTTTAGAGGAAGCTTCATGAAAATAAGGTTTTATAAAACAGTAGAAATCCGTTCGTGCTGTATAAGTTAAAAAAAACATTCTTCGTACTTTTGTCAGAAAAGTCAAAAAGTACCTCGTACGAAAAACGACAAAAGATTCCTTTCATACGTATTACTAAAAACTCACCGAAGGGTAAAAATGGATTTAAACAATTTTAGGTGGATGGAAATAATATTACATATTGAGTAAACATGGATGTGGATGATAAAATACACCCCAGTAAATACTTACGAATAAACAATCTCGGATAAAAATGAGATTGTGATATTTGCCTTACCTTATGTCCGACTTGCTTTGTAAGTGTCCGAACCTCCTCTTCTTTGAAGTGCCTCTTTGAGACCTCCTCTTAGGGCACTAAAATTGGTCTTTGAGGAAGACCAGAACCTCTAGGATGTTTCTAGGGAAGTGGAGAAGAGATTTGGGCAGGGGTTGGCCGAGCTTGAGTGCTCAAAGTGGTGTGAGGAGGAGGTGGAGGAGGTGTCCTTTTATAAGGGAGGAGAGGGGCACCTTAGGAATATCTCAAAATATTATTTTATATTAAAGTAAAAATCGGTTTATAATGGTTCCAAAGGGTCTTATTTCGAAGCTAAAGTGGGGATGGGTCGAAATCCTATCAACCAATAGGATTTAGACAAGTTTAGGTTCTTATTTTAACCTTATCAATTAGATTTAACTCTAAGTTAAATAATTTAACTTTTACCGTGTCTTTTTGTTTTCTTTCACTATATGGTTAATACACTTACTATAACATGCCAAACGAACCCCAAATTGTTTATTATTAATATACATATCCTTATATAAGTCATTTGGCCGAACCTTAGATTTTTAAGAATAAAATAACAATTAATAATATAATATTTGATTTAAAAACAATTTTGTGTCAATTTTGACACTATTTGATATATGATTTTTGTAAAAGTCATAACAGAATTATATGTTCGAACCAAGTTGATTAAATCAACACTAATATATCATAGTAACCTAGAAAATTAGTGGAATTCATAAAAAGTCTCAAATTACATTCATTTGAGTATTTATAACATCAATTATGTTAATATTTCCTTAAAAGGGTAATTACTGCATCATCATTGTGTCATAAATAAATTTATTTATTTAAAGTCTAAAAATTATAAATAAAATATCATTATGTAGGAAATCGTTTTAGCTTTCTAATGAATATTTATAGTCGAATTTCTCTTATGTATAACCCCATATTAAAAATGTTTTAGTGAATAAACTTTGATTTTAACTCTTTTAACTCTTCTATGAATTAAATAATAATAAATGTCCTAATCTAATCCAAGTGGGCCTAAATGATAATATTTTACACTTAAGGTTGTTTTTGGTCGAGATACACTTGTCCAATAGAATTAGGACATGTGTTAGGGTAATATTAATATCATTCTTACCCTTAATTACCATATTTACTTTTAACCGTGGTAAATAAAAGTAAAAAGTTACTATTCACCAAAAAATTATTTTCATCTCATTGAACCACATTTTAGTCCTTGATATTAACCGTGTCTCTCAGATTTTCGAAATTCCATTCACAGAAGCGGTAAAATTAAGTTTTATGAAAAATTCAGTTTTTTTAACTACCACTTAGTAGTTTCACTATTCATCAAAAATTGATGTTTTTCAGAACAATGCCAAAATTTCATCCCAAGCTATATTTCATATTCCGTATTCAAAAATGAAGTCTATTTTACCAAATTCATAACATAAAAGTTGCATTAATTAATTTTGTAATTAAATCCCGCTATTAAAACAAATAGCGTGTTTTTAAGAAACAATATCTATCAAAAGATTGACACTTGTTTATGTCTAGTTTAAATGTGAAATTACATCCAATGACCAACATTGTATTAAATTGTAAAAATATATTCTAAATATACTTTAAAACCACTCAAATTAATGATTTATCACTATTAATTATTTCGATTAAAAAAGTTGTTTTTAATTATAATTTAGTAATTTTCACTATTCATCAGAATATGAAAGTTATCCGAAAAGTACCAAAATTTAACCTTAGGCTAAATTCGATACTCCGAATCCAAAAATGAAGTCCATTTTGAGAGCTAAAATTTCTAAAATTTAAAAGGTGGTTATTACTATTCATAACGGCTAGTTTTAATAATATTTTAATAGCATATCATTGTTTCATAAAACTCAGTATTACGTACTACACACGCTATCGAGGAAGGTTGCGATTGCGTGTAATGCAAGGCAAGTCAAGGATGCGTGTTGTGCAAGCTTTTTTTGGTGTAGCGTACAACACAAGACATTAGTGAAATAAAAAAGAATATTTTTCATAAAATCTCGGGCTGTTACAGTACAAGGCTAAATGGGTTATTTTTATGTATCAATATCTGTTTTGGGTTGTTTTCTCAAGTAAGGGGGTCATATCATATCCAATGGGTCATGATAGTTATAATATTATATGATATAATACCCAAAACATGATTTGGAACTATATTTATTAGTCCATAATTTGAAGACATGGTTTCATTATTTATTTGGTGAGAAATTTAATGTGTTTATGGATCAAAAAAAATTGAAATGAATTTTATCAACATGTGACTTTAACATAAGACAATAAATATTGATGGAATATAATCAGATGTTTGAAAAGGACATTATTTATTCACCAGATAATTGGAATTACTTGGAATATTCATTGATAAGGATGTGTTCAATCAGTTGGATAAATAATCATTAGATTAGCGTAAACTAATTTTAGTTATATCAAATATACATTATTATTTTTTTGATCATAGTGATGATGAAGCTTTAATTTTGGTATCTCTGGTCCCTCATTTTGTTTTCTATGAAAGAAAGTTTCATACAATTAATCTTGAATGTGTTATTATGAGTTAAAAAATCTTTGGTGAGAAGCAAAATGAGAAATAGATTATACAAGGGAGATCTATACTCTAGTTTAATAATCATATTATGGTTCCATGGAACATCGATGAAACAAATCATTTTAAATATGATTATTTTATATGGGATGTTTATCCGAGGATAAGTAATGTGTATATAGTGATTAAAGAACAACATTTGTGGGATGTAATAAATAGAGCTATGGAAGACTTTATCTTGAGATGAACCACCTTTCATAATGTCAAGTCACAACATCAATGACCTATTAGATTTTTTCACACTTTAAAAATATTTATGTGGATGTTGTAACAAATATTTAATCATTTTTTATAGTTATACAGTGATGGGATGATAAACATGATTCCATATAGATGATTATTTATTGAATAAAATGTTGTCTCACTTTATTCCCTTTCCAGAATCTAATATGTTTGAGGATTTTTCCAATAATTTTATTCAATTAGTGGTAAATATTAATGGTTTCATAGATTCAATTGAGTTTTACTAAGATCCTAGGTTCACATAAAATCTTGTAAAACAATACCAAAAGCACTTATAGATTATTTTATTGTGATTATAGCTTTTCATCCCCAAATGGTTTTATGATCTGATAGGATGATGCAAGAATTGGAACATATTATTATGTCTTGTATGCTAAATTTGTATGATCGTTGGAAGAGTAAAAATCATTAGTGAAATTATCATTTAATATTATTTATCATGCCTCGATACATATAGTTCCATTTGAATCATTGTATGGTTATCACTTTATTTCTAAATGTTTTTAGAGGAATCTATTGACACTTTACTTATTGACCCTAATTATGGGCATGACACAATAATGAATATTTATATGATCATAAAGAGAATAGTGAATGGTCAAATTGGGTATAAATATTATAGAGACCATCATCGATGACAAATCATTTTAGGTATATGATCATGTTTTTATGAGAATCTCTATGAATCATGAACACAATCTTTTTAGTAAATAGGGAATGTTTTCCCCATGGTACATCATCCCTTTTTAGCTACATCGATGTTTTCATGATGTGAGTTTCATATAGTTCTCCCTCAAATGGTCAGTTCAATTTGAAATGTGTTTCAATGTGCCTCAATTAAATATTTACTAGACTAATACTTACTATGTGGTTTTGTTAGACCATGTTGATCATCAATTGGATTCTACATTGATTAATATAACAATTAAAATTACGGATAATAAAGAGAAGATCTTGTTGGAAAAAACTATCCGTTTGGAAAAGGTATCATGGTACCATGTTATGATTCCAAAAGAGACATGGGAGCATGAAAATGAATATCTATATAAATGACCTGATTTTTTCCAAAAAAAATCTTGGTTTTTACATTCCTAAGATACAAAGACCAATGGTGAAAAGAATGTTATGACATCCTTGGCCTTAATTTCACATTAATACATGATTTATTACATAATATTACACTTAACACTTCTAGGAAGATTGATAATTATAATATTTTTTGGAATTATGTACATTACATAACAACTTAATACAAAGACTACATCATCTCTAATTGAAACTTATTTAACATGATCATAATATTCCATAAAACTAAAAAATGTTTTGGATAACCTTGGGACATACATATGAAAGGGGTGAGTAAAAAAGCCCAGTAATGGAATAAATATATCATAACATGAATTGAATAATACATGTTAGAAAATATTAATATTAATGGGTAATAAGAGGAGTATGAATCTTAAACATCAACACTGAAATATGATATGGAATAATAATCATAAAGGAAACATGGGAAATGTGGAAAAAACATAAAACCGTAAATCCTATACATAGGTCAAGGATAACTTCCAAGAAATCATGATAGAAAATGTCTTATAAAGAAACATGGTTCACTCCTAGTCCCAATATTATGTCTCATGAGACTAGATATTACCTAAGGCATTGGAGCGCTATATAATTTTTGGTGCACCTATCACATTCTTTGCATTCTCATGCTTATGTGTTCCACATATATCTTACAAAATGGATTCATTTATCATCATATTTTATTATATGGTCAAGAAGTGTGAAATGCATACATTTAAATCCCTATTAAATGATTTATATGAGTATAAACGTGAACACCCTTGATATGAAATGGTTATGGTATTCAAAACTCAATATTTTAGGAATGGACAACCACGCTGAAATTTCAGCAGCCTAACAACGTCAATTAAATATTCATAAAATGGGTTGATGAGAGAGAGAGTGGTATCAAATCATGTTTAAATCAAATGGGAAGAAATAGATACATGGAAATACATATCCTAACATTATAAATTATAAATGGAAAGAATAAGATAATAAAGAATATTTAATAAAGAAGAGAATGTGAGGATTCTGGACTTGAGTTTGTGACTCTAAATGCCTTGATGGAACTTATTAATAGATTTGGGGCACCATGGGATTAAACTAGTGAGATGAGTAGAGTAAGGACATGCTCTAAGGGTTTTTAGTGAAGATAAATGGGAGCATGGGTGGGTTTATATAATAAATGAGTGGGGAATTCATTATTACATCTCACAATTTGGTTTTGGACTCTATAAAATAAAATAACCAAAACCAAAACCAAAACCCAAATAATGGTTTTCCCATGGTTTCTACCAAAATGGAGTGGTATTATTATTTTATATTTACATGGGATGAACATAATAAAATATTATCCTTTATTATTTGGAAGTGATTCATACTCATAATTAATTTATTTTAAATCATTAAAATATATTTATGGTTCAGGAGGATTCAAAAAGGCATTATAAAATTAATCAAATAAACATAAAATAAAATTATTTTAAATTTAATATATATATTTGGTCATAAATACACTTTATATTATTTATTATATCACTTTTGTGTCCTTATTATGTCATAATACAAATAGTATATTAACACGATATTTAATATTTACTCGAAAATTCAATTATCTTAGAAAAGTATGAAAAATTCACTGTAGGATAATTTAGACATTCAGATATTGAATAAAATATTTATTTTAACCAAAATAATTTCTAAATATGTGAATATTACTTTTAAATTAAAATTTATATTTATTGAGAAATAATGGGTTTTTAACAATAATATTTTTAAAGCACTTATAAACATAAATTTGACTTTATAAAAAATTTATGATCATTTATATTTAATAAAAATTATGTAATAATAATATTTTATTAAAATATTATTTATTTAAAAAATACTTTAATTCACAAAAAATAAATTCCTTGATTGAATTTGAATATTACCCAAAAGTACAGTTTGTATTTTATTGTATCAACAACCAAAAATTGTATATAAAGTTACAATAAGAAGTAAATATAACCATTATTATATTGAAAGTAGAATATAAATATTCATATTGTTAAGGTCATGACACAAATCCATTTACTACACCAGTGAACACCCTAATTATATTGTGCGCAACATTTTGACTTTCATGGGGTAGTTTGGCATACATCCTTTGGGATGTGATCTCAATGAGCTTAAACTTATCCTATAAATGGTTTCACTTAAGCTTAAGTGGATTATTACCATAATGGGATTGTTCAAGGTAATTTCCTCATGATGTTATCTCCCTTGTAATATCTGATAAATGGGATTCATATGGTATGATCAAACTGCTTGAGGCCATTACTTCCTTTGTTAGTGTCAATTGATGTTTTTAAAAACCTTTATATATAATAGCCGTATTATTACTTTTCATCGAATATATAATCAATGTATATGATTATTAATTGTATTTTGAATCTTATATAACAAAACCAATGAATTTCATGCGTTTTCTATATCCACAATACATAATAATGCATTTAATTAAATCCTTAAGTAAATTTTATTTGTAAAAATTTCGATCATTACAATATTCCCCCTTAAGAAATTTCACCATAGAAATTTTCATTTTCCTCACTAAAAGAGATGAGGGTAACTCTATTTCATCATATCCTTGGGTTCCCATATTACTTATTCAAACTTGTGGCTATTGTATAATACATTTAAATGGTTTATTATCTTATTTAGTAGATATTTGTCTCTATAATCTATGTTTTTTACTAGAAAATATTAAAAGTAATGATTGTTATCAAATGGTACCACCTATATATTGAGTAAATGTGAGGGTTCAGGTATTTATCTCCTCAAGAGGGATATATGAAATACATATTGTAATTTAGATTGGTTTGTTGGGATTTCTAGTGGATAGTCCACTATTCTGATGTATTCAAAGATCTTAAAGGGGTTGGTGTATCTAGGACTAATCCCCCCCTTCTTCCCAAATATAATATTCTTATTTCACGTAGACATGTTGATGAATTTGATATCTCAAACATCAAACTATAGATTTCATCAACTGTTGTTATTATAACTCTTATGTCGACACTGATTATCCAAGATGTGATACTGAATTGTCTTATCCATTTTCACTATCTCCTCAAACATTTCCAAACCTCACATTTTTTCTTCCCCATATTCTTCCCATCAGGTAAGTGTTATGAACCACTTCTCCTAAAGGTATTCAAAGGGAGAATATTTTATTCTTGAGAAGAAACTATTATTGAATGAAAACATGGCTAGAGGAAGATGTTGGTTCCATACACCCTTGAAGTCAATGGATCTTTCTCTCAATTCTTCCTTAAGTATCTGGATATTCTGATGAGATTGGACAATAGTTTGGGGGTGATAATCCGTTTTAATGTTCCAATCAGTATATTTATCATGTTAGATACTTTTCCAAAAAATATAAGGGAATATCAAATCTCGATCAAATACAATCGATAGAGGTTTTTAATATAGCCTTGCCACATATCTAATATATATCTATGCATGTTGATCCAGTGAGAAATTGTCACGAATCAAAATGAAGTGTGGAATATTTGTAAGATGATCCATTAAAACCCAGATTTAATTATTTCCTCTTGTTGTCTTCAAAATACTAGTGATAATGTACATGTTGCTTTTCCCATTTCCCTATAGGTATGGGTAACGGTTTCATTATCCCCTAGGATTTTTCATTTATTATTTCACTTGAAAAAATAAAATATATATTTATGTATAATCCATGATCTCTTTCTTCATATTGTTCCACAAATAGTTCTATAATATATCTCTATACATCTTTGTACCTCCAAGATTGATAGAAAAGGTATCACAATGTGAATCATCCAAAAATAATTCTTTAACTTGGGATTTTTATTAGTACTCATAGACATGACCCAAATATTATGACTCCTTCCCCAGTAATTTTAATCTCTAAGGGTTTATTTTTTTTGATAGATTCAACATTTTTCTGAATTTCCACATCATCTCATTGAGCATCCATTATCATTTCCAAAAGAGATATTAGAGAAATAATTTTTGTAAGGATTTATGATTTTTCTTCCTTTATGATTCCCATGTCAATCCTCTTCATGTTATAGAAGATCAGATACCTCTCATTTATCATCAATGATATAATTATTGGATCATTTTTATCTAGAGTGTCTGCCACTTTATTTTACTTACCATGATGGTAGTGGATTGAGTATTCACCGTCCTTGATCAGCTCTAACAACTTCTGTTAGTGAATGTTCATCCATTTTTTATGTAAATATAATTGAGTATTTTGTGACCTATATATATCTCACACTTATAACCAAAGAGATAATACTTATATATCTTCCATGAAAATATCACTATATCTAACTCCATATCTTGTATTTCATAGTTCGGTTCATGAAATTTCTATTGCATTGATTTAGTGGCTTTTAATATATCATTTTTTATTAAAAAATAGCCCAACTCCTTCTCTGAAGAAATGTCAAATACCATGAGAAGTTATCCACTTGTGGGTAGTGTGAGTACCGGTGAAATGATGATCCTCCTTTTCAACTCATTTAATCTATCTTCACATTTATAATTCCAATAAAATATGAATCCCATCCATGTTATATTGGATGGGGGGTTTTACAATCATGTAAACCTTCTCACCAATCGAAGACAGTACCCAACTAGTCCAAGTAAACTATGGATATTTTTCATATATATTGGACTTAGTGATCCTTTAAATAATTCTTTATTTTGAGTCTCAATAGATATCCCATTTATTGCGATGATATTATCTAAGAAAGTGACATCCTAAAAACCAAACTCACTTTTTCTATACTTGGAATAAGGCTTATCCTTTTATATGTTCTTTATCACAGTGATTAGATGCTCCTAATTCACCACATTAGTTTTATATTATATTATAATATCATTTATAATGACTACCAAATGTTTATCAATGTAATCTCTAAAGACTAAATTCATCAATTCCATGAATATTGATGGATAATTAGATTTTTTAAATCGAATTAAATTGAATTAATAATTCCCATACCTTGTACAAAGATAAGTGTAGGGGATATCCATCCTTTTTACCCTAACTTGCTAATTTATTGACCAAAGATCCACATTGAAGAAGTATTATGCTCCACATAGATGATTGAACAATTATTCAATCTGTGAGATACAATATGTTTTCTTTATCATGCTATTTATTAGCTCATGATAATAAATAAATAGGTTCATTGACCCATCCTTCTTGATGAAGAGGACTGATTACCCCCATAGTGAAACACTTGGTCATATGAACCCTTTATCAAGATTCTCCTCTAGTTGTTTCTTCTACTCCTTAAGATCCAAGTCATCCACATTAAATATTTTCTTGGATAATGGTAATGCCCCATGTATAATATTTATTGATAATTAAACTTCTTGGATTGGAGGAAGACTATAAAGTTCCTCGAGAAACACATGAGTATATTACCTCACAAAGGTCATGTATTCAAGGATAATATTTTTGGTAGACTCAATCATTTTATCTATATATACTTTCTCATAGGGAAATAATATCCATGCTTGAGATGTTGGCTCTGAAGAAGATTCATGTTGCACCTTTCACTTGTATAGAATCAAAAGATAATTCACAATATGAAGAGTGATTTCCTAATCCTGAAAATTTATGTTTCTTCTACATATAGAAATCCAATCCATACCAGAATTGCATAAAATTTCACCAATGGGAGAATGACATGTTTTTTTGGAATTTCATCCCACAAATTATGAGAAGGGAGGAGTTGTAATCTTGGGATGCACTAATTTCCCAATTTTTTATTTTCATCGATATCTATTCATCCATGCTTTGGGGAGGTGTTTGAATAGTTTTACTAGAAAATCATGATATGAAGTAATATGTAGAAAAATAATAAAAAAAATTGTTTTTTATTGATGAATGAATAACTAATGTACATGTCACAACATCGATGTTGGGATCTACCCAAGAAGTTGTGATGGAAAAATCTATCCCTTATTTCCATGGAGGTTCCTAGTTGTCTATGAAACCACTTGGATTAGTGTATTAGTTTTAAAGGTTCTTTGGTTACTTGAAGTTGAATAAATTAACAATTCATTGAGGTTAATATGGAGCATTCCATTCCTCTGTCACATTGGTGGGTTTCTCTTATCAGCAATCAATAGATAGGTGTGCCTCTTTCCTGCACCAAAATCATCACCTCGTCCCCCTTAAGAAATTTTTGAGGTGCTTATTTCCACACCATTGAATATTGGGATGTTTAAATTTCATGGAAGCATTACATTTCTCAACTGAAACTCCATAATTAAACTGAACATTTTTCATATTATCCCAATGATACCGTCGTGATTTTTTCGTCTCTATAGAAACATTGAGGGAAAATTGGACAATTTATACATAACTATAAAAATATTTGATTGACATGATTTTTTTACACTAGATTTTCTCCCACCAAAGAAGTGATCGACTTTGTATTTGGGGGTACTGAATAATATGGAAGAATATTGTGAAATTCTTCTTAATTTATCCTCTTATGACCCGATAGATTCATCATCCTTTTTCTTTGAGGGTAAGGAAATACCTTTCAATTTTAAGTCAGAGAGTGTGAGGAAAATATTTATCGAAAAACATTTCTTGGAATTCCTTCCAACTAGTTGTTTTAATATCTCCCTCATGTTTTGTACTCTTGATCAATGTACACCATTGATCAGCTTCTCCATTAATATGATAAACAACCAGTAGAACCATATCTTTCTCATAAGAATAAAGGATGGAAGAAGATCACCTTAGTATAGTTGATCCATTTTTATATGATTAAGAGATATGATGATCCATTGAATTTCTAGGACCTTTTTCATATAAATCTCTCAGTGATAGCTTGTTTCATACTAGGGGGATTTGGGTTGGGAATCTCATTGGGGCAGTCATCAAATTTCACATCACATGGATTTTTTTACTTGTTTCCTCTTATTTATGGTCATTGGATAGTATAAAGGGAAAATTAGGTATGTATATTTTTAAACTATTAAACACATAAATATGATTCTATATACATTAAAAAGATACATTTTAAATTACATATATTTCTATAACATAATAATTTCAATGATTCAATCTATTCTATCCATGATGTATTTCTTAAGAAATATTCTTATGGGTATTTTCCATTCCATTAATAATGTTTCTTAATAAGATTATGAATTTATCAAATCATATCACCTGGGAGTTTCAGACTAAGTGTTTAGTAATGTCCATTTTCATGCACCAATTCCCAGTAAGGTCCAGCTCAATGCGTTTTTTAGGTTATACCCCAATGTACATTCATATTAGAGCCATATCCACTTATAGTATCCAGACATGGATGAATTTTCTTGATAAACCACATAATCTTTACTTAAAAAATTTAGGGATGTTTTCTTATACATATACTTATACCTAATGATTTGTAAATAGTTTTATAAATCTAATCTCAAAAAATAACCAAAATTGTTCATTGATACCAACTATGACAACCCTTCTCTTTATAGAATGTTAATAAATGATTCATTGTATATAAGTAAACATAAAACAAATAGGAAGATCATGAAGTATATTGTATTTGGGAATTATGTACATTAAATTATAATCTAAAATATGGAATATATCATGTTTATTGAAAAAATCCTTAACATGATCATAATATTTCATATGACATAAAAATGCATGAGATAACCTGGGGACATACATAAGAAAGGGGTAATATATAAAGCCTCGTAGGGAATATACACAGAATTACATGAAGGATATAACACATGTTTGAAAATAGGATTATTAATGGGTCATAAAAGGATTATGAATCATTCTCTTGAAAATTTAAACATGATATAACAGGATAACCATAAAAGGAAGCATTGTAGATGTAGAAACAAATTACAACACTAAATCATAAAGATAGTTCAAGGATAACTAAAAAGACATTATAATGGAAAAATTCCCATAAAGGGTTCTAGTTCACCCCCTATACCAACATGAAGTATCATGAGACTAAAAAAGACCCATGTAATTTGATATCTATATAATTTTGGGCACACTAATATCATTCATTTCATTCGCATACTTAATTGTGCCACATAGACCATACAACATGGATTCATTCATTATAATATTTTATTCAATGATCAAGAAGTGTGGAATAATTACATTTAAGTCCCAATTCAAATATGTATATGTGTATAATGGTAAACATCCATGATCGTAAATTGGTATGGTATTCACTACACAATTGGTTTGGGTTGTAAAATCTCGGTGAACTTTTGGCATCATAAAAGAATCAATTAAAAATTCATAAGATCAATTGATGAGTGCCAAGGGGGTCACTCATATTTTAGAGATAAAATTTGTATTAATAGGAAAAATTATATACATATCTCAACAATATGAAATCAAAATTGAATGCATAAGATAACAGAGAAACAATAATAAATAAGAGAAGGTGAGGATCCCTTAGTTTAGTGTGTGACACAAAATGATTGGGAGAAACATACTATGATCTTGGGGGAACCTTGAGAAGACTCTAAGGAGGGTAGGAAAGAGTGATTATGCGCTCCAAGGATTTTTAGTGAAGCTAAATGGGACCATAGGTGGGTTTATATAAGAAATTAGTGGGGAAATCTTTATTATTTGTCAAACATAGGTTTTGGACTCTACATAGAAATATATCCAAAACCACATACCATACCATGGTTTTTGCCAATGTTTTCTACCAAATTAGTGCACCATTCCTTATTTTATAAGTCTGAGAACCGAAATTAACAAAATAATACACTTTATTACGTGGAAGTGAGTCATACTCTTAATGAAATGATTTTAAAACCTTAAATTTATTAATGGTTTTTGAGGATTCAAAAAGGATTTAAAAAATAACAAAATAAATATAAAATTGAATTATTTTAAATTTAAAACATATATTTTATTTTGGATAAACTTTATAGTTTTTATTACATCATATATGGATCATTATAATGACAATACACCCATAGTATATTTATAAGGTATTTAATATTTAACTATAAATAATAATGTATTAGAAAAGAATGAAAAGTTAACCTTTGGATAATTTTGATTTTCTAATTCCAAAAATAATATTTATTTTAGACTTATTATTTTATAAAATATTTTAATTTTCAATTTTAAAATAAATTCTACAATTATTGAGAAATGATGGGTTTTTTGACAATAATAGTTTTTGAACCCTTATAAATATTATATTTTAATTCTTAAAACTCATATGATACTTTATAATAAATAAAAATTATTTAATATTAATATTTTATTAAAATATTATTTATTTCCAAAATCTATTAATTCAGGAAAATAAATTCCCTAATTTAATTTGAATATTACCTGAAAATTAAATATATGTTTTTTGATATCAAAAATGAAAATCATTTATAAAGTAAGAGTAAGAAGTAAATATAACAATTATTTAATTAAAAACATGGTATAAATATTTATGTTATTATGTTATGGGTACATATCACTTTAATAAAAAAGAATATTACCTAATAGTATGGTGCTCAAATGTGATACATTCCTAGGGTGGTTCATCATACATGGTTTTTTTCGTGATCTCATTGAGCTTGAACTTATCCAATAAATGGTTTCAATCATGCTTAAGTTGTTGGATCTCATAATTACATTGGTAAAGGAAATATCCCAATGATTTTATCTCCCATGGATGTTCTAATAAATTGGATTCATAGGGTATTTTACAACTGGTTGAGGCCATCACTTCTGTTTTCTGTGTAAAATGAATTTGTTAAAACCCTATTTTTATACTAATTATATGGCCACTATTAAACAGATATATTATCAATGATTATTATTTGTTGTGGTCTTTTAAATTTTATGTAAAAAACCAAGGAATATCATTTGTGTTATATATCCAAAATACATTATAACATGTATAACTAAATCATAACTGAAATTTTATTTAAAATATTTTGGGTCATTACAAATGTATTAACCGTGGTTTTTGGTACTTTACCAATTATTTATGTAATTTTTACTTTTATAATATTTTAGTTCATATCATAGACGAAATATTAGGTTTTGGTGTGATTTGAATGTATTTCTAGAGGTTTATAGTTTGTGAAGTATTAGTAGAATACATGCACCTCTTAATAGAAGTTTTCTATCATATATCGGGGTTCATTAGATAGGCTCATGGTTGGTGCATATTGTGTATAAACATTATAAGTGCCAATGGATTATATCAAAGAGTCAAATAAAAGGAAAAAAATCATTCTCTGTTGGTTTGTATAATTATATGAACATACCATACATGGTATGGTTTTGATATAGTAGCTCCACTTGATAGGTGTATGTTTTGAAAAACCATGCTACCCAAATAGGGAAGTTACATGGAATGTTGTGTAGTATAAAACATTAGGTACAAGGTTTGATAAAATGTCTGACCAAACCAAGTGACATAGATTTATAACCTTGTAAATTTTAATTTTCATCCATGTAATATTTTGAAACCCATAATAATCCCCTAATATATCTAGGACATAAGTTCATTTTACTCCATTAGATCATTGAGATATTCCTCATGATTAGGTGATAAATTTTATCAATTCAACCCATGTTATAGATTTGGATTCATTGGTAAGTCTTTTTTATTTCATGTACATCTTAGATATACTCTTCTTCTCACTCCTAAAACCATATACCAAGTTCATTATTGATATATTTAAATCTAATAATGTTAATCCTGATGATACATTATTAAATATTATTAAGGAAAAATTATCCAAGGCCAAATCAAGGTGGTTCTAGTTATATTCATCATTTTTCCAATCTAATGTGATGTAGGTAGCCTTCCTCTCATCACCAACATTCATGAACACAATGTCTTACTTTTGAATAAATGATTTTCATAATTTTTTTGTGAAATAAATTTGAGATTCATTATGAAAATACCTATTAGATACCGATTTTGATATTTTGGGAAATGGGTGGCTTTCAAAAAATCCCTACATATATATTTTATAATGATAATTTCATAATCATTATTTCATTTTGATGTAATAAATGTGTTTGAATAAATATATCCATGAAATTATTAATTTTTATGAAATGGGTCTCCCTATAATTTGGAATACATGGTTAAATTTTGTATATATTTTGATGTAACTATATAGAGAGGGAAAAGTTCCTTAGTGCACCTTAATATTGGTCACAGTGAGATGCTTTTATAGATCAATGAGTGACAACTCAATAGTATAGAACTGTCACATAACATGCATGTCTAGGTTTTTGTTTAGAAGTGGAACATGTGATTCGATGTGAATCATTATGAGAATCAATTCACAATGAATTGTTTATAGTTTTCCATGGTAGATATTTTTTTTATATTAAATCTTCAAACTTCTTTCTTTAAACTATTTTATTGATAATATTCTAATTGGTTCTTGTCTAATTTTAATGAGTTTGAAATCCTTTAGGGAAATATTATTCTATTTATACACACACCATACCAATGAACATCTGTGTGTTTGTATATTTCCTCATTCAGAAAACATGAAATAGGAGTATATCAAATTTATTAGGTGATATATCTTGATACCATGGTAATTTCAACTGAATTTAGTTGTTGGAGGATGATCGACTATTGTTTTAGATCATTCAAAAATATAGTATGATTCACTTTGAATTTTTTTTAATAATTAATATCATGTGTTACTATTTTAACTATGATAGTTTCGTTTGTTATATTTGTATTTGATTTTACAGGGTTTTTACACACATCATATAGATTGTCTTTGATGTTTATTTTTAAATATTGACATGTTAGTTATTTCATAATGTGAAAATATTCCGCTAATGTTCAATCTGATGGAATTTATTTCTATTATTTTTTTTCTTGGAGATTTCAACTTTCTATAGTAACACCTCAATCTCTTATCAATACAATTAGGATGAGTGGGATTTTTCAAGTACGGTATTTTTAAATGACCACCCCTTAATGACTTAACCCCTATCAAAAAAGTGAAAATCCAAGAATTAAGGAATAAATATTTAAAAATCAATTCCTCATTTCAATTTCTTCCCATATTAGTACTAAAATTATATTACAAAATATTACCATAATAACCCTAGTATCATTAATGTAGTAAAATTTTATTATATTTATGTTACAATCATTAATCAAATTTCCCTTTTCCATTTAGGAAAATAAACATGTGAATTGTTTGTGTGTGCAGACTAGTGTCTCCACAAATACTTGTATTTTTTTCAATAACATATAAAAATGGATGGTATAAAATGATAATTTAATAAATAAAAATGATACATATGACATATTTATGATAATTAAATAAAAAATCATATTGTTCTTTTCTCTTATTAAATGAGAAAAAATTCATCACACATGTGTATATTCAGAATACCGCCTACATGGAACTAGGTATTCATTAATTATTTAGCACAATAAATTGACGGTTATCAGAATATATTTAGAATATAAATATAAAATTTATGTTATTTTTAAGGTTATTTTAATATAAATTTAATAACCTGTTTAATTCATGAAATATAAATAATCATTATAAAATTTATTTTCTATAACAAGAGAACTAACAAAAAAACAAATTATTAATAAAATATAATATTTTCATATCCCATAATTATTCATATACTTCATAAAAAATATTATATGTCACACCAATTAACACTAAACATTCCCTTTATTCATCTATTATAATTAAAAAGCTTTTAAATAAACATAATATCTTTTACTAATCATGTCAATTTCATATTGGGTTGGTATAACCACGTACATGATCAATGATAATTTATATCATTGATGGGTATGGGACATAATTATAAGGTTAATATGATATATATATTAAAATGAAGATATTTTTTGGTTATTCACTTGGTATATAATAGTTAATGTCATTATAAAATAAAACATCTTTTCCCTCTTAGATTCATCGAAACATTATCACCATTATATTCATATTCATATGATCATAACCAAAAAAGTATTCATTCATTTTCTATCATTTTAGTCGAAATAATTTAAATGATTTGGGAAAAATACTAACTTTTTTATTATGAATTATTTTATTTCATTATAAATTTTTACCACATAAACTCATTTTCATATATTTCTTTCTTTATAGAGTTGGTTTCCCATAAGTGATATTTACCAATAAAATACGATTTAATTAAATTATTATGTGTTACATGAACTTTTTTCTAAATTTTTTTATTTCTACCAGCTTATTTCTCTATTATTTGGTAATTTATAGTACTATTTGGGAAAATTATTTTTCAATACAATGATATTTTTATTTCCCTTTTTATAATTTGGGTTTTCAAAATTTGTAATTTCAAATTATTTAAATGATTTGTCTCCTCTCATTATGAAAACTTTTATATTTTTCTAGAAACATACTATAATAACATTATTTTATATTCAAGGAACCATTATTGGTTTTTTTCAAACCTAGTCACTTCACAACAAGATAATTTCCATTTTGTGGTGAGCTACAAATTTATATTTTACATTAATATTATGATTGTTTTTAAAAATATCATATTATTTTTTCACAACCATTTTAATATTTATATTAAAGAGGATTTAAAATCTATCGATTTTTATTATAATATTTAAATTATATTATATAAATATATTTATAATTTGGATGATTAAACTTATCTTATCATGTAACTCTATTATAGATCTCTTCTTCTGTGAAACTATTTGAAGAATAGATTTTTTATAGGTCATTCATATATGTTAACATGATTTTATATTTCTTTTATTACACTATAGACATATTCTTTTATAAATATCCAACTTATTTTATCAGGGTTCTTATATATAATTAACCTATATAAATTATATAATCCACCACTTCCATTATATTTCACGAAATCAATCATGAATATGGATTAATTTTATTCTAATTACATTATAATATTAATACAATGTCTTATATTTATTTAAATGGTGGGTGCTGACATAGGTTCCATACATAGATTTATTAGGGAAATTATATTCTTTATCATATAACATTTATATATATGGTGTAAATACCATATGATTTTTATCATAACTGAATGATATTTAAAATTAAATTTACTAGATATTTTTGGAAACCCATTTATTTCAAATCAATTATATTATTATGATTATCGAAGATTTATTTATGTGATTCTATTTTAAATTGATAATAATTCATTTTTTTCAATAGATCATTGTTATATAATTGATATCAATTAGAACTCATATTTTTTTATATTTATGGGGGTCCCTAATCACCCCCAATGAATTAAATTTCTATTTATATATCATGATATAGGTATTCATGAGTAAATTTTAATTTATCATATGCATGGTCACAAATGGTATGTCTCATGAAGATATTGATCCCTATGATACAATTTTTGAGATATTTATATGGTATCCAAATGTTAGGATCTCATGGATCATGATTATCATCTAATGTTTACAAAATATTTATATTCATAACTTGTTATTTATTTCATGATTTATGATCTATGAATTTTGGGGTATGTCATTTTTATGCATCATGTCCACACCCATATTCTCATCCTATTCTCACCTATGATTTAAAATTACAATTTTTATTTTGCAATTAATTTTGAGTTAATTTGAGAACCCTTGTAGGTACAAGAATAAAAATCATCAAATACCAAAAATGATAACTGAACTATTAAAATGTAATTTAAGTTTATTAGAGGGAGTGTTCCAATGTAATTTCCGTGTAAGTAAATTTCACACTAAATATGGATCACCCTTTACAAGGTCTTTGAACTAATAAGCCATCTTTTAGCACATTTTAATGTAATACTCCAATTATATCTTCCCTTCATTGAATTCACTTACCAAAATACAATCTTTCTTGTTGATCCACTACATATTAACCTTATTATTTTCCACACATAGTATTATCACAAACATCTTATCATCATCTTATTTTGAGGCATTAATTAAGAGCATTTCCTCCAAATTGTCTTCCTCATATTGAATAATAGTTTCTTAGAACTCCCCATTTCTTACTTCCTTTACCAGGTCAATGTTGACCACACTAAAAGATAGTTTTATCTCCAAAATTCCTTTATTATTTTTCTTGAAAGCCTCTAAAATATCTCATTCCTACTCTTAGTCCTTTTAGTCACCATAAATAGTCATATTTCTACTAAAAACATTGAAATAATAATCTATTAGCACAACCTTTGACTTTTTGGTAGATCTTGTTTCCATTGGATGGGGTAAGTAGGAATAATTATAACACCGTTTATATTTTTTTCCTTTAATCAGGATACAGTTCACTGAGTCCTAATTTCATTTTCTTCCTTTCCCCCTCTTTGGATTGGGTATCCCCTACCCTGGATTTCTTCTTCATTATCCTCTTAAAAAAATTTAATCTACTATTAATTTATTTTATGTTTACCCATACTGGGAATCTGATATCTCCATTTTCTTATGCTTTAATTTCCCTTGGTTATGAAGAAAAAAATGTACAAGGTATCTACAATATTGTCTGAGGTGAATATTTTTCTAGAGATGCTTAGGATTTTTTAAAGAATAAGTAGTTGTTTATATATTTTGAAAAATGTCCTTTAGATAAAAAGAATGACATTTTTGTAATAAAGAATTATTATAATTATCTAAATCAATAAAATTAACATATATTTTCAAAGTAGATTAAAAAAATATTTTCTTTATTTTATGTAATTATATTTTTTCACATCTGTAGTTTTTAAAAATGGTATATGTCTAGGATTTATATCACTTTAGAGTTTATGATTTTAATTTATTGAGGATATTTTTCATGGATATAAATGTCATGAAATTATAAATGTTAAGAATGATTATTAATAAAATTACATGAATAAACCTTTAGTTCATTCAAGATAATATATTTTATATTTTAATATTAAAAAATTTGTGGAAACTGTTATTATAATTCTAAGGGATATGTATATATATAGGATATCATCCAAAATAGTTTTTAAATTAAAGACTGTGTGGTTTTCCATGAAATAAAATATATTCCTTGAATATAAAAATGGGTAAGGTTTTGGTAATATATATACATATTATTAATAACACTGAAAATAGAATATTGTTCATTAACTAAACGGTATCCTGGGGAATGACAAAGAGTCCAAACATAAACCCTAGAATGACAATCTTGGTTAGTCAATCACACTTCCTTTACAAAACATTATGATGTATTTATGTCCTTATTACATCATGGGATAAGGTTATGAAATTTAAAATAACATTTCATAAGGTAAAGTAGAATAAAATTTATGCATTGAATGATAAAATGAAGGTTTCATTAAGGAATATATCATATGTTTTTGTTTTCATATTTATAAGATAATTTACTCTAATTTTATTGATATACATTTTTTAATTTTTTTTAAAAACGAATCATTTAAGTGATGATGAGATGGGTATGCATGATGAATATATTATGTATTATAACCTAATAGTGTAGAATAAGAAATGTTGTGAATCATTATATGTGCCTAATTTTATAGAGAAGTGGAGTTTACCTAGTCTCACATATGGATTTGTGTTTAATACATTAATATAAATCAATTTTTATGGTCGAAACTATTTTCACTTACATGTGATATTTTTTTAATGACTTTATGTAATAATCTATAATAAATGAATTTTTTTTTCCTAATATATGGATTGTTCTCTATTAATTTTGAATTTTATTAGTTTATTATTAAAATATTTTATATTTCATCAAAAAACGTGAAAATTTATTTTATTATATGGTTTTATGTTTTGGGAAACTATGGGAAAGAACGTGATTGATGTTTAGAGAACATTTAAGTTTTGTATAAATATATGGTTGAGAAAATGGAGGCTTGAATTATTTTGAGAAAAGAAAGTTTTATAGTATTAATATCCATGTACTTTTTTAGTTTATTGAAAACCTATCTGTGATAGGTTTGGTAAAGTTATTATTATTTTTTTTTTTATTATAAATATTTATTATCCTGTGAATTTATGAACTCATGATTGATAAGTTTAAGGTATAAAATAGAGTTAATTTTTTTAAGACTATATATTATCATTCTGGTATACTTTTTTAGAGATTCAATTGTTTTTGGAAAATGTATGACATAGAGAATATATGATTATGATATAGTTTCACTTGGGTTCATGATAATATTATTTATAATATTGTCTTAATAAAGAAAATGATCATGATAACTCCAAAGAGAGTAAGGTATATGTCATATTAGTGGTTGTAAACAAAAAGATGAATATATTAAGAATATCCTTACCTACATTCCTTATTTAGGAACAAATAAAATTAAGAGGTCATAAGTTATTTTATATGGGTAGAATGTAATGACCTAGGAATTTAATCAATTTAACTTAATACTATACTCAATAAAATGTGTCAACTCCAACACTAAACTAATACAACACAAAAAATAAAATGATCTATAAAATATTAAAATTAATAAAATATAATAATCATTAATATATAAAACATAATAATAACTTAATATATTTATATATTATTAATTTGATATTATAATTGATTTTTGACTTAAAATAACTCTTCAGAAAGTTGGTATTTTAATTTAAATTAATAAATTAAATTGATCATTATTTGTTTTTTATTATTATATGTTCTATATTTATTTTTCATATAAAATATCAATATACAGTTATTTATAAATCTATATGAAATAATACTAAAAGAACATCATGATTAAATTGTTATTTTTTATAAAAGTAGTTTTTTATTTATATATTCAATATTCAAATAAAATGATATTTCTAGATTTTAGAAATTATAATTATAAAAATGAAATCACATTTTTTATTAAAGATAATAACTTTATATTGGGATGAATGTTTCAGATTTTATAAAATAATTAAATTTTAGGGGAATCTTAAAAATACTATTTTATAAATAATATGAATTTTATGATATTATTAGTATATAATCCTGAATTATATATAAATGAAACAATAAACAAATAAATAATATGTATTTTATATGTTATTTTATATATTTTTTTTAAATTGGTTTTAAATTTTATACAAATATTTGACATTTGTTAACATAAGTTATATTTTTCAAAAAACAATATTTGGAAAAAATTATACATTTGGTATTTTAAAATTAAATTTAATAACAGTTATAAAAAATGAAATTAAATTAATTTTAGCTATATAATTATTAAGTGTAAATTATTTAATAATGTATAGTTTCTTATTTATTGTAAATAATAAATTATAATGTTAAAAACTAGTTACCACATTAAATGATAAAATGAAAAAGTAGTGAATATAATGGAAATGAGTTGAAATAATGTTTATAAAATATGTGTTCATGGGATTTTTATATATAGTTTTGAAATATCTCTTTTATACTCTCTCTTTTCTCAATTTCAATGTCAATTTCCTTGAGAGTGACTTCTCATTATTGGATAGTTTCAAGCATCGATAAAAATAAGATCCCTTTTCACTTATAAAAGGAGAAATTATCTCCTAAAATCCGATTTAAAAAACCAATTATTTTATAAAAAAACTTCCCAAAAATATTCTCCAAATTCTATTCCATTCCATCACGAGGTTTTGTTATTCTCATAGGCCATATCATAAAGGCTTAACCCTTTGGTGGAAGATATTATCCCTTATGCGAGGTATAAATATCTAACCAATATTTTCCCATTTTTATTTATTTGTGTGAAATTTTTCATCCATAAATACAATTAAAGAATAATTCATTGAAAATATTTTTATAATTTTTATACTGTGATTTTATTAATACATTTTTACCAAAAATAAAAACATTTTGATTTTCCATTAAGAAAATCAAATAAGCTATATTTTGCATGCATGCAATCTATACCCTCCATAAATCAAAATGTTTCTCTCTTATTAACCTACTAACTTAGATAATATAAATGGTTTATTTAATAACTATTTTTCCTAAACATCTCATTTTTACATGTCATTAATAAGTAACCTTATTTTTTCCTTTCCAAATTTTATTAAATTGAAATCACTAACCATCAGTACGTGTGGAATACCACCTCCATGGAATAATGTTTTTTTCCTTTATGTACATCCTTTCATGTTGAGGAAAATAACATATTTAATAGATTAATATTTTGTTCATTATTTTAATAATTTTCTTTTTATCAAAATCACTAATCCATTAATAATACGAATGATAAAAACCCATTATAAAATTATTTTTTCTTAAAAAAGGGAACAGATGAAAAAAAATAATTTATTCACAATAAGTAGTAATTTCATATCCATTAATTATTCATATACTTAAATAAAATTTAGATATATAAAATTAATAAGAACTAATTATTATTAATTTACATCTGTTATAATTATTTTATAACAAAACATACGGTTAATCATCTATAAATCAAGGCACATTCATGTTATGGTTTGATCAAACATCTACTTGAACAATGTTATAAATGTATATTATGTATGATTGTGGGAATATAATAAGTTGTAAAATATGATATAAATAGGTAAAATGTTATTTTATATTTACTGTATTAGTAAAATTAATATTAAATTCTTTATTAATATAACACTATTTTATCATAAAAATTCTCAAAACATGCTCATCAAAAATTTAATATTTACATATAAAAACAAAAAACCATAGAATTAACAAATTAAAATAAATATAATTAAAAATAATAAATTATAAAACCAACATGATCTATTAGTGATGAATGTTTAGAGAATAATTTAGAACATTACTAATTTTTTGAGACTATTTCAAAATGATCCTGATTACCCACACCAGATATTTAAAATATATAATAACTACCAAATGTGCATGTGGAGAATAATTATAAATAATGTTTAATTTTTTTTACCTATATGATGTCGATTCAAAAAAAAATATGATTAAGATATTTATGATTTTTATAATGTATCATTGAGATAATTTTACTATTTAGGTAAATAAGATTAGGGATTTTATGGTCTTAATACTGATTATTTGAGACATGTTAAATGTTATTCACCATATTTCTGTTGTATAGTGTTCAATTGATTTCATATAAATATAATTTTCTCTATGTTATTTCCATATAGTTATTAGGATATACTAACCCAAATATGTTTCTTTTATAAAAATATATTTTTACTCTTGGGTTACCTTAGACTTAAGAGTTATTTGTAACTCAAATTTCATTTTTTGATTTATGATCACTATCTTCAAATTATATCACAATAGTTGGTAAAATTCAAAATTTTACTATCATAGATGTTATTCTCTCATTATTTATATTTTTAGTACCTAATCCCTTTTTCAAATATTTATTAACTCTTTAATCATGTTCTTCATATTATATATTAATAACCCAAATATTGTTTTATTATGTTATCATGTTTTATCTGGATGTTTTTGATTCAATGATTGTGTTATCATAACCTTGTATTCTTTTATTTTGTATTTTATAATCCTTATTTTAGAAATTAAATTTTAATAAAAATAATGTTTTATTATAAAATTTACAATGATCATTTTCCATAATTTTATTTTCAATCTATTAAAATAGTTCCTTTCCTTTTATTTATATTTTGTTTTATATTTTTATTCATATTTCTTATGGAAACCTCCATTTCAATTTTAATGATATATTATTGCAGTTTTTAATTTTGAAGGAAACATTTTTCCAAACAACTTATTTTCCATTTCAAAATTTTCTTTGGAATATGATATATATGTTTATATTTTATGAAAATGACTTAAATGCTTTCAAAAATATCTTGAAATCATTAACATACATTTTTAATTTCATAGTTATAATTATTTACACTCAATAAATTTATATTAAATGATTTATTTTGAAAAAGATAAATATTTTTAAAATTTGGAGGATTAAACTCATTATATAGAATAACTAAACTCTTGATCTCTTCTTTTGAGATACTATTCATAGAATGTTTTTCAAGTTGGTTTTCTATTTCTATCATCATATTTTGAGATTCATTTGTAAAATTGGGGATATTTTCTTTTGTAGCCATCTACCTTATTTCTCAGGATGGCTTATGTGGAACTCTTCTCTAAAAGTGATATGATCAATAAATAACTTTTTTTGTCTAACCATCCCCCATGAATGTTGTAAGGTTTTATTTTAATGTCATCACAATTTGAAAACCATGTTTTATATTTCATTTATTAAAGAATGTTCACCTAAGTTCTATACATTGATTGACTATTGAAGTTATTGTCCCAACCATATACTCTATATATAAGGTCTAAATGATATATTACTACTTATCTTAATTAAATTAAATTTACATATAATTTTACTAAGTGTATTTGGATACCCATTTAATACAAAGTGATTATCATGTCATTATTATTGATGGTTTTTATGTAATCCTAATTTAAAAGGATATGAAAACTATTTTATTTTCTTGTGTTATTTTTGATATGGTTGATTTAAAGTGGCATAGATATTTATATATAATGATTGGTGGGGTCGTATATAACCCTCCAATTTATTGGAATGCGTTTTATATCTAATATGATCGATAATTGATAGTACAATTTAGATTCTCATAAACAAGGAAACTAAAGGTCACTCTTGCAAAAGTAATGTTTCATATTAAAATTTCTAGTATATATTTATAATTTATCCTAATGTTACACTCTTATGTCTCATGTTTACAAGATAATGTGTCTATAGGTTTTATATTCACATATGTTTATTTTAATAATCAATTATATTCTATTATTTACTGAGCATACATATCTTATGTACCACAATTATAGCTATATTCTCATATTAAGTGAACTCAGTATCTTTGATTGTTATCATTTTGTTTTATACATATTGTGTATAATAGTCCACTGATTTATTATGATTCTATTTCCACGGGTTATAAATATAATAAATATTATCACCCAATATTTGGGATTCATTAAAATGCACATTTTTACCCACAATTTGGGTCACATGCTTCACCTAACATGAGAAAACAAAAAAATTAAGATATCATTATTAATTAAATTATTTTATTATATAAATTATTTTATTCTTTTTGAATCATTTTAATAATAAATTTATGTATTATATTATTGAATAATGTGTTCTAATATATTATTTAAAATTTACAATCCCATTACCATCATTTTAAAAATTTATGTAGTGTTTTAATGAAAACTACTTTTCAAACAATTTTGGTTAATTAATTATAACATGATTAAATGTTTTTATTATTTTAAAATAAATAAATACTATTTTTATAATTATTATTATTTTAATTTAATTTTAATAAATTTAATTTATAATTATATCATAATAAAAATTATTTTTCCCAAAAAAATTAAATGTGGTTTTTATGGGTCACATGTGTTATCATTAAGATTAATTTCCCTAAAAAAGTAAATTTAATTTATTAAACTAATTTTTATAATTGATATTATAATATTAATATCATTTAATAGGGTTACTTTCATTTTTATATATACAATTTATATTATTTTGATTAATGTTAATCACCACAATAATAATGTAAAATTATTTTAAAATTTTTATTTTTTTCAAAATTTATAATTTATATCAAATATATAAATTTGTAAACACTAAATAATGTTTATAATATTTTTTATAGAAACATTAATATTTATATTAACACATATTTAATTTTCAATCAATTTTAAATAAAAAATAGATTACACAATGATTAACAGAAGAATTTTATAAAAAAACATTTCTACTCATTAATTGTATAATGTAAAAGTATTTTTTATGTTAAAACATTTATTTTTTTAAATAGATGTAATATTTAAATTAATATCACCGTAATTTTTTTTATGATATGTTATATATTTAATAAAACAAAATAACACATAGTAAAAATTTAGTTACCTAGTTTAGAAGTAAAAAATATTTATATGAAAATAAAATGGTTAAATCTCTTGAAAAATGTTTTGAAAGACATGACTGTTCATTTTAAATTTAAATACACCCAAAACATTATATTTTTCATTTATTTGATTCATTGACCATGAAATAGTTTCATGTATTTATTAAATTATTATATGTGTTTTTAAAAGATCATTTCCCCCTTATAAAATTATGTCACTTACACCCATTAAATAAACATATAAAAATCAAATTATTCTTCTAAATACAAGATTTGTATACTATATATTACCCTTATTCAAAAAAATATTCCCTTAGCTACATGAATTTATCCAATTCCCATTAATTTCAATAGAACATCCAAGTGAAAAATAAAGTCTCTGACATAAGTGTTGTCTCCTCTTAATAACTTATTCTTAATATTACTGTTCAAAATATTATATATCTATAAAAATATTTTAAATTGTTTATAATTATTAATATTATCTATTTTTTGTTATTATTACATCTCTTATTTATTTATTTTCGTCCACTTAGAAAACAAAAATGAGTATCATCAGTGTGATTTTCTGACTATTTCCACCACAAAGTAATGTCATTTTGTTTCATTACAACTAGTCTTGGATGGTCATAATAATGGTTTTAATGAATAAATATTATATGTATCGTTTAATTTTTATCCTGAAATTTCAATTTAATATCCAAATTCTATAAATATATGGCCTTAAAACTTTACTTAATCTCGAATTTTATACAATACCATACATTAATACAAATTGAGGATCCTTTTGGGTTTAGTGTTTTAAAGAATTAGGATATCTTACATACATGTCATACCACATTCCTACAAGAAGATACTACTAAAAAAATGTACATTTTTTCAAAATATAAAGCATTAAAACATAAAAGATGATTTATTTAACAACACTCCTTTTCAAACATAATGAATCCCTTATTTATCTTACCCATCCTTCTATCCTATAAAACCAATTTTAAAATATTGGGATGTGTATAAAACTTATCAAGGGATATAACGAAAGAAAGCACTAATCATGTGATAACATAAAAACCAATAAAACCAATAATCCTAAAAACTCATATGCATAGGAACATCATGTAGTTGTATTGGGACATATTTAACATATCACTCTTACATTCAACCTTACTCATGGAACAACCTTTTGGTTAAATTCCATCTCTGAAGTACCCAATGCAATGGAGAGCTATAATGGGGCTCACCCGTCATATCTTGCGATATAATAGGATCAAACCAAAATATCATGATCTATAATGGCTCAACCCAAAATAAATAATGTCCAAGGAATATATCATCGTAATATAGTATCTTTAAATCATGAAAAACCACACATGACTTAGACAAATATAAAAAAACAATCCTTTTGAAATTTATGAAAGACAGTTTTAAAAGGATTTGAAAAGGAAAGTCCCTTAAAATATTATTGGAGTGGCAATTAAGAAAATGGAATGGATAGGTGTATAAAATATAAATACACATAGTGAAACATAATGTAAATAAAAAATAATCACACCAATAATATTAATACCACTTAATGAATACAGAATAAGGTTAACTCAATGAATGGAAATTGGGTTAAGAATTCCCTTACCTCATTTTGTTCTTACTTCACATGTTTTTAAAACTCAATTATAATGGTTAATAAAGTTTCATTAATATCTTAATGAAACATATTAATGTTAATAAAACCTTATATGACCATTTTACAGCATCATTCAACACATTTATTAGTAATATTTGGTTATTAACATTGTGTTAGATGCGTTCTTTACATGGTTTCCATGATCCGTTTATAATGAATACTCTTGTTGATTGGAAGTGAAACTCCAAAATTGGAATGGATTGATATTTAAGTATTTCCATAACCAGAAATTATAACATTTATAGTTTTTAATTATTAAATGAGGATGATTCATATGTAAAAACATTATTGATATTTGTTTAGGTCATTTGGGCGATTCTTTGATCGTAATGAACTTGTTTTGTATTATAAATTAATCACATGTGTACAAAATGATTCCAGATCCTTATATAAGATATAATACAAAAATTATAATCTGGTTCAACCATAAAAAAAATTTCAAGACCAACCATCAAATAATTAAAAGAAATTGAAATCACATCGTCCACAATGTCGGTAAATTGACACATCACAGACTATGTTTTAATTTCATGAATATATGCGAGAGGAGAAGAAATGTAATGGTGATTATTCCATAAACATGATAAAATAAAGAATATTTAAGATACTAGATAATTCATTCCTTTTGGATAAGTGGATGTGATTAAATAAAAGTAATATAATAGAATCTTGAAATAAAATAAAAGTTGAGGAATCCCTTACGAAAATTCGGTAGCCTAAGGATGTCGCTTAAAATTTAATAAAATATTTTGATGAGAGAAAAGGAATATCTCATAATTTTTAACTAATATGGGTATTAAGGGGGGATATTTAATGAAATATCACAAAATAATAAAAGGTAAATTAAAAATAATAATATAAAATGAATGGAAAGAAAGAAAAAAAATAGGATGTTTACCTCTTGATCTATTCTCCTTGAGATCCTTCTTAAAGAATATGTTTTCGAATTTTGGTGAGACAAGAAGCTCTAAGACGTGAGGAATAGAATTGGGAGGAGTACTGGGTAGAACCTAGGTATTTCTAAAGGCTTTAGAGGTATGGGAGGAAGAGTTGAATGACGCTGGTATTTGTATTGAATGGGAGGAGGTGTTTAACATTATTTTAATCGTCATTATAATATTTTTGATCAAGGATATTAATTGTCTTAATTCATGTGACAAAAAATAGTAATAATGGCATGTGAGTTCCAACCAAGTGGCCTTACATAACTTATTATGTCATAAATATTGTATCTCATAGATAATTTGAATATACGGTATTTTACCATATTTCACTATTCATTGAAAATTCAAGAATTTCAGAAAAATCCAAAAATGTCATCCTAACTATTTTTTCATGTGTAGACTTAAAAAATGAACTCCATTTTTGGAAAATAATTTTCTAAATATTATTAATTTAATTTTTAGATAAAATCACACTTAATTCAAAAATTAATAATTTTAATTCTATTACTACTTTTATATCACATTGAAAAATTAACCAAGATGTTATTATCTTTAATCCTTAATAAAATAAAATAATATTAAAATTTACTCTTCATCAAGGTCATATAACTATTCATATTACTATTCATACGGGTATGTTATTATTCACCAAAAAATAAGTTGGTTCGATCAGACTCTAAATAACTTACTGATCACAATTGTAGAAAATCGTTTTTCAGAATTGAAAACATAGAAGCAGCAAAATTATGTTTAATGGATAGGGATAAATGTCTACTTAAAAGAAAGTTTCAATAATTTCATTAATTTTTTTAATACCTTGGGGTGTTACATTATCCCTACCTTCTAGAAATTCTGTCCTCATAATTTAATTTACTCATTAAACAAGTGAGGGTACCTTTATATCTTAACATTTTCAAATTCCCATGTTGCTTCTACAACCATGTGGTTTCTCTACAAAACCTTTAACTGGTAGATTACCTTATTCAGTAATACGTGTTCCCTTCAATCAAAAATATGAACTAGTTTCTCTTCATAATAAGAGTTCTCTTCTAGTTAAACTGGTTCTGGGCTCAATATATGTGATGAATCGGACACATACTTTCTCAACATCGAAACATGAAAATCATTATGTACCTAAGATATAATCAGAGGAAAATATAATTGATATGAAACGGATCCAACTTTCTAATGGATTTCAAAAGGACCAATGAAATGTATACACAACTTTCCCTTCTTACCAAAATACATCACACTTTTCCAAGGAGTGATTTAAAAGAAAACAGTGTCACCTACCTTGAAAGAAAATTCTTTACTTCTGTTATCTGCATATCTTTTTTGCATGATCTAAGCTATTCTCATATGTTTCTAGATTATCTTAACTTTCTCAGCCACATCCTCTAATAATTATAGTCTCATCAACTTCCATTCCCCGACATCAATTCAAAAATTTATAGTTCGACACTGCATCTCATACAATGCCTCAGAAGGTGTCATCTGTATACTGGAATGAAGACTGTTTTTAGAAGAAAAATCAACAAAACAAAGATGATGATCCTAACTTCCCTGGTAGTACATTGAACAAGCATTAAGCATATCCTAAAAATTATGAATTTCTTATTCTAACTTCCCATCTAATTGAGGATGAAAAGATATACTGAAATTTAATTTTAATCCCAATGACTTCTGAAGCCCCTTCTAGAAGTTATAAGTGAGCCTAGGATCCCAGTCAGGTACAATGAAAATAGGAACTCCAAGTAACCTGACAATCTATTTGAGGTACAGTCTATAAATATGATCCCATAACATTGTATCTCAAATAGAAAACAAATGTGTAGATTTTTTCAGCCGATCAACAATAACCCAAATCACATTATTACCTTGTGAAGTCTTAGGTAGTCCCACCCCGAAGTCCATGGATATATTCTCCCATTTCCACTCTAGATCCGGAAAAGGCTGAAGCATCCCCTTTGGAAATTTCTACTCAACTTTAACCTCTTTAAATGTAAAATATTTCGTAGTATATTCTATAATATCCCTTTTCATTCAATCCCACCAGTAATACTCCTGAAGGTCTCTTTACATCTTAGTACTTCCAGGATGAATTGAAAATGGAGAACTATGAGTCTCACACAACAAATCTTTCTTCAACTGGGAATCACAAGGCACACAGAACCTTTTTCTAAATCTTTAAAAACAATATTTATCAAGGTTAAATCCTAGAAACATACAAATTTTAACTAATTATACCTTTTTCTGTAACTCACGGTCTTCCTTCTGAAATTTTTTAATTCTATCTGATAAAAATGATTTCACTAAAACCTGAAAAAAATAGATTTATTCCCCACACTGATAACATCAAATCCAATATTCATCAAATCATTAATCAATATATTAGGTTCCAAATGCAACATGGTTAATGATACATGATGTTCTTAGCTCAAGGCATCTGCCACTTTGTTTGCTTTTCCTACATAGTAATTGATTATGAAATAATAATCCTTTATCAGTTCAATCCATATTATATGTCTCATGTTTAATTCCTTCTATGTGAATATATACTTCAAACATTTATGGTCAGTATATATTTGACATTTGGATCCCTAAAAATGGGGCCTCCAAATTTTCAAAGAAAAAACCAAAGCTTCCAATTCCAAATCATGTGTGTAATAATTTAACTCGTGAGGTTTTATTTGACTTGAAGCATAAGAAATTACTTGATTGTTCTACATCAGAACACAACCATGTACCTTCAAAAAAGAATCAATTTAGATGAAAAACTTTCCATTTCAGGAGGGCAAGGAAAAAAATTGGATCATTCACCGATCTCTTCTTCATTTCCTAAAAACAAACCTCACATTATTCTATCCAAACAAATTTAACCCCTTTTCTTGTTAACATTGTTTGTGGGATAGATAACCATGAAATGTTTTTAACAAACTCTCTGTAATAACCTACTAATCCTATAAAACTACAAATATCTATAACCTTTGTAGTTTTTGTCCATTCATCAACCACTTTTGTCTTGGATGGATCAACTGTTATTCAATTCTTATTTACAATGTTCCCAAGAAAAGAAATATGTTGCAACCAAAAATCACACTTTCTAAATTTTCCATGCAATTTCTTTTTTTGATGGTTTAAAAAACATCCCTTATATGTTTTTCATGCTTATATTTACTTCTAGAATATACTAGAATACCATTGATAAACACAAACACAAACTTATCCAATAACTCAAGAAATATTATATTCATAAGATCCATGAGTGCAGTAGGTAAATTAGTTAACCCAAAAGTTATAACTACAAATTCATAATGATCATATCCAGTACGTAATGTCATCTTCGAGATTTCTTCATCCTTTACATTCAACCGATGGTACCCCGACCTCAGGTAAAATTTCTAAAAATATTTCACTCCTTATATTTGATCAAACAAATCATTGATATGAGGAATATGATACTTGTTTTTAATAGAAATGTTATTCAAGGAACTATATTTAATGAAAAATCTCATTGAACCATCTTTTTTCTTAACAAACAAGATAGGAGAACCCCATGGTGAAGTGTTAGGTCAGATGAAGCCTTTATCTAATAATTCCTACAACTTCCTTTTTAATTCTAGAAGATCCATTTGAGACATTCGATAAGGGGGTTTAGAAATTTTCCTAGCATCATGAACTATATAAATAATAAACTCAACCTCTCATGTAAGAATAAAACTAGTAAAATCATCGAAAAAAACATCCAGGTATTCATTTACCACGGGTACATCATTAATTTGAATAGTTCCATTATCATCAAAAATATGAGCAAGATAACTTTCATTTACATCCTTTATTAGTTTCTTAGATTAAAAATATATTATTAATGGTATGGGTTCATTCTTGTACACAAAATAAAATTCATTTTGAAAAAACAACTTCCTCTTCTCTATAGTCTATCTTAGTATGATAAAAAAAATCATTTCCATACCCAGAATAACATCAAACGCTACTAGATTTATAACTAAATTTTTTGAAGGTAATATCTTTCCATAAGAAAGGATATCTACATTATTATAATTTTTGTTCCACAATATTTCTTCTATCTATTATTACCATGATGTCTATTTTCATTTCATGTGTTTGAAATCCCTATTTTTCCAAAAATTTCTCAAAAATGAATGAATTGTTAGACCTTGAATCAAACAAATATTTTTTTAAAATCTGTAAAGACACAAAATGTACCTGATTCCACAGCATTTTATGGATCAACATATGCTAAAGTGGATGCAAATTATATCACCAAACCCTTCTTCTTCCAATCTTTCTGATTCCCGGGTCGAGTAACTACATTCCGACAAACATTTGTAAAATGACCCAATTTCATATAGTTAAAGCCTCTCACCATCATCTTATCATTAATTTTTAGATCATTTTCTATAAACTCATGATAAATGTGTCCAAACTTTCCATATTGGTATAATTTACCAGAATTTACAAGACATTCACTAGGATGCCTTTTACCACACTTTTCCCAAGAAGGGATATACATTTTTTTACCTCTAGAATTATTTGACGAGTTCTTCCCTATTGTCTGCCAACCTGATCGCTTCTTATTCTTGTCATCACAAGGAACATATGTGTTAGAAAACTCCATCTCAAAATTTTCAGAACAATGAATGAGAATCTCATAGCTTTTGAACTCTAGTGATCCAAAACCCTTCTCAAAAACTGTTTCAAACCAGAGTAAAGTCTATTAATTTTACTTTCAAAATCCTGAGTAAAATCCAGTACTTACCTGGCCATTCTGATAAAATTAGATTTATATATTTCCATAGAATCATCATATTTCTTCTTCAGTTCCATGAATTGTTTCTGTATTCTGGTTCGAATAGTTTTGGGAAAATATTTTCCCAGAAAATGAATCTTAAAATTCTCTCTTTCCAGACATTCAAGATCATCTCTTTCTATCATATTCATAACCAGATACCACCATTTATCGGCTTGACCATCCAAATAATAAATTTATAGTATTACCTTTTGACGTTTTGAAGATCCAATGACATCAAATATCTTTTCTAGAGCTTTGATCCATCCTACAGAAATCACTAGGTCTGCGGTTCCACTGAATGATGGAAGATGGTGCCTCATAAAATGCACCTAAAAAGACATGTTTATTCATGGTATATCATGTTCCTCTATTGAATGGATACCATACCTATATATTTCTTAATTAAAATGATCCATTACTATCAAAAACTACCCAGTTCTGATTCCTACCAATTCGGGTTGCAGATTCAGACAGACAACAACCTCTTGGTGCCTTCCAACTTCAGTTTCCCTATTTTTTCTGCAAAAAACCATTATGTACAGACATAAATTATATGAATTAACATGTTAATCCTTAAATACTATAATATTTCTAATTTCCATAGAGTAAAAATCATTTGTGGTATTCTTTAAATATCATCCCAACCCTTAATGTTATTTAAACCATCCTTTGATATCAACTATAAAGACTCGACCATAAAATGTTACTTAATCTAGAATTTTATAAAATATCATACAATTATACAAATTGAGGATCTTTTTAGGTTTAGAGTTTTAATGAATTAGGATATCATACAAACATGTCATACCACTTTCATACACGACGATATTACTAAAACAATATCTATTTTTTAAAAATATAAAACATTTAAACATAAAACATGTTTTCCTTAACAACACCCTATATCTAACATCATGACTCCATTATTTCTCTTACCCATCCTTATATCCTGTGAAAAAAATTTATAAACGTAGGATGAGTATAAAAATCAGTAAGGGATATAAAGTAAGAAAGTGTTAGTCAAGTGATAACATAAAAACCAATAAAACCCATAATCATAAAAACTCATATGCAAAGAAAAATCATGTAGTTTTCTTTGGTACATATTTAATATATCACTTTTACATTATCCCCTATACACGGAATAATATTTTGGTCAAATTCCATCTCTGGAGTACCAAATGCATTGCAGAGCTATAATGGGGATCAACCGTCATATCTTGAGCTATAATGGTCTCAACCCAATATATCTTGAGCTATAATGGGCTCAAACCAACATAAAATAATTTACAAGGAACATATCATGGTAATAAAGTATCTTGAAATCATTAGAAACCACTCATTCCATATTCATATATAAAAAACAATCCTTTTGAAATTTATTAATGAGAGTTTTAAAAGGGTTTTCAAAGGAAAGTCCCTTAAAATATAATTAGAGTGAGAATTAATATAATGGAATTGATATGTGTATAAACTGTAAATATACATAGTGAAACAAAATATAAAGTAAAATTCATCACACCAATAATATTATTACCACATAATTAGTGAAGAAGAAGGTTAGCCCAAAGTATTGAAATTAGGATAAGAATTCTCTTATCTCGGGTTCTTTTTTACTTAAAAAGAGTTTAAAACACATGTATAATGGTTATAAGAGTGTTAGTAATATCTAAATAAAACATATTAATTTTTATAACACATTCTACGATCATTTTACAACACTATTCAACACATTTATTAGTAATATTTTTTTATTTAGATTGTGTCCGGTGCGTTCTTTACATGGTTTCAATGGTTGGTTCATGATGGATATTCTTGTCGATTGGAAGTGAAACTCCATAATTGGAATGAAATGGTATTTACATATTTCTATAACTATAAATTATTACATTTTTCTTTTTTAAATCTTAAATAAGGATAATTCATAAGTTAAAACCATATTGATATTTGTTTATGTCTTTTTGGTGATTCTTCGATTATAATCAACTCTATGTGTGTTATAAATTAATCACATGAGACAAAATTATTCCAAAACTTTATATAGGATATAATAAAAAAATTATAATCTTTTTCATCCATAAAAATGGTTTCACGCATGCAGATTACCATCTCCATAATGAAACAGTTTTTTATTTTCAATCTAGATTTTAATACATCATCTAAAAAATATTGATAGTTTATCACTGACATAAATAAATTAAAATAATTACATTACGACCCTATCATAATTATATTATGTCAAAAAACACCACCTTAACCATACTCAATAATCAAGTTAAAGTGTGTTCATGTCTGGGTCATTTTAACCACCAACATGAACAAACATTTATGTTCTTATTATGAATGAATGTGGCATGAACATTATTATTATAATAATATATTTTGTAAATAGTGGATATTATATGGTTTTGTAAATATTATATTATGTAATTAATTTATTATAAATGTAACATTTTGATTCACTAACATTATAGATACATTCCCCTATCAATTTTGTGTCAACATAACACAATGAAAAAAATGGAATGAAATAAAGAACTTTTTTAAAAAATATAAGTTATATATTATTGAATAATATATGATTTTTAAATTTTGTACTTGGTATCAAATTATGGTTAATGATTTCTAAATTATCATAAAAATCAAAACTAGTTAACGTTATTAACACCAAATAGACATAATATACTATAATTAATTAATATAGTAATTATTAACAATAATTATTAAGGATTATTAAAGGGTAGTTTTTATTGTTATTATTATGAAAGAGTATATTATTTTAGTTGTTATTTTTTATGGGGGGATAGAGTGTCATAGTCTATGAAAGGAAACATGGTAAGAGGCTTGTCTCCTTAGTTTCTTCTTGAAGTCAAACATTATTTTATGAAACTAATTTCATCTCAATGGTGTCTATACCACAAATTTATTATTTAATATCATGAATTATATTTATCATGGTATATGAATTTCAATTTTAGTATCTCTCACATTCAATGAGTTTTTATATAGAACATTTCTTATTTTTAAAGGGTTTCTATAAAAATCCTTCAATTGAAAAATGTTTAAGTTATAGGTCATGTTTTAATTTCCATGGTGTAACTACCATGAAATTTTGTAATTTTTTAATTAATAAGTTATATTTAATGATGTTAAATTCTAATTTTATTATTATCTTTATCATGGTGTTATGATTATAATTTTTCATATTTTTTAATTATTTTTGGTGACTTAAGTGTTTTATTTGGTCATAATAGCTTTTCCATTATTATAATCATTGAATATTAATCAATTATACAATATGTCATTATTTTGTTATACATAAGACTAAATTTAGAGGTAAATCATGTTTTTCAACAAATTATCCTACCATCATTATTATATTATTTCATTAAAATGGATTTTTTAATAATAATTGTCATTTATTTTAACATATATTCCATCCCTAATATAAGATCCATATTTTTTATATGAAGTAATAATCATAAAATTTTTTGTATAAATATTTTTTTGACCTTATTGTTATTATTAATGAGGTGACTAGAGTTATGGGGGTGTTCAAATTCTGTTCAGAGACTAAAGGATCTGTTTTTTGAGAAATCATCTATGTTAGATGATTAGTAGAAACCATACAGCCTAGACCACATTGTTTTAGGAAATCATATGTGGAATTTTAGTGAACAATAAGGGTGAAATTTTTTCATAATAGTTAAACCTAGAATTCACCCTCTTTTGGACCTCCTGGATTTTTTATAAGATGTAAAAATCATCTTTTGTTCATGGTATTGGAAAATGTGTGCATGAACCATGTGAGGGTAGTTTTGGGAAATTCAAAAGTTAACAATTGGCCTAAAATTTAGCAAATATGTTTCCAAACTAGGTGACCTTATGTTATGGGGTAAAATGATATTTTTTCCTTAATGACCTAAATTGTTAAATGACCATTTTCTATTTCATTTCTCTAATATATCGCATCCTATTGGTTGAGTTTCATCATGCTTAAAGGAAGGAATAGATATGATTCCTCCGTATAACATCTAATTTAGGAGATGTTTGTCTCATTGGATCTGTGTTGGATTGTTCTCTAAAGATCATGAGTCTTTCATCATTTTTCTTCATATCTATGGAGTTATTTACTGCAATCAAATACACCCTATTCCAATGGTAGTTAATCAGGCTTTTTTTTTTCTTCTAATATAGATCAATTTTGGATCTAATTCAATATGAGTATTCTACCATGGGTATACTGTTGGTTCTCTATACCTTTTCCCTTATGGTCTAGTTTTTTTATACATTGTTTCCATTGTGATGAATGATGGGCCCTCTAACATTTCTCCAAAAACTATAAAAATATATTGATTATATTGTTTGAAATTGTTCGATTTCCCACTTAGTACTATGTGATGTTTGGATGTTTTCAATTTGAACCTAGAAAATCATAGAGGTATTTTATTGGATCTTAACCATATTATATAACCTCATTGGGTGCCTATTTGACCACCATCCTAGTGGGAGACATATTTAGTTGAATGATACTTTAGGAGAAGGTGTATGCCTTATTTCCATGTGTTTATAATATTAAATAAATTGTTAAATGTTTAAATGGAAATTGTGAATTTATTTGATGAACTCATGGACAATGTATGATTATTAAATGGGTTACAAAATGATAACTGAGTTGTTAAATGATTAAGATTCAACAGAAATATATACTCCTTGGATCCGACCCATGTGGGTCTGAAAATTGGTTGGTTTTGATGCCTGTCACATTTATTCTCCCATGATATAACCCATTGTGTCTGATATTAGAATCCAAGGAAATTGAAACACCTTGGAGCTGTCTTGGTTTGATCACATTGGACATTCCCTATGGACATACTACTTCTGATCCAACCAAGTCATTATGAAGTTTCAATAGAGAATCACCACGAACTCAAAGGGATTTATTGGCCATTTATACCTTGGATCTAACCCATGAATTAATGTAATGATGATGATTCCTTAGTCTTTATAACATAGATCCTTCCCTTAGGGTATAACAATTGACTACACGGTATGGGCCGATGGGGATGCATTGGTATATATACATTGGATCCATCCCATTGGGTAGAATATTTTATTACTTGGAATAAACCATAGTGTATTCTATATCATGGTTAAAAAATCCCTCATATTGGTATTTTGTTATATTTGGTAAAATAGAAAATATCACACATTCTTTTTATGCTATATCATGATTTCTAGTTAGCTCGTGTTTATATATGCAGTTCCTAGTGATCCTTGATGGACAGATTATGTCACACCTTTTTATTCATTGATATCACTATTATATAATGGACACTACTTATATTTATATTAAAATTAATGGACTTGTTATAGACACCATTTTTGGTGGCCTACTAAGTGTTATATCGAACCATGCTTGGGTTTTCATTGGGTACCCAGATAGACTTCATGGATTCCTTTAGGGGCCAGGAAAAGATTCCTCTTGACATTGCATGATTTTGTACTCTTATAAGTATAATAGAACATCATAGATCTAGGATCATGATTCAATCTATATATAATTCTTTGTGGAATTTTTGGATTTTGATTAATTTACTGTAATTTTTTTTGGCATGTGTTGCCTATAATTTTATATGTGGGAATGACACACACCATTTTTTATATGACACATCCTTTGAGATTTCATTATTACTATGATCCAGCAACCTCTCATATATGGGGATGAGTGCATGAGGTTATGTCACCCACTGGCTCAGGACACCGTTTTGTGGCTACCATGTTGGGGTGTCACCAAGTTGTATCAAAGCATGTCTCTTTGTCCACCTTACTATTTTTTTGGTAGAGAGGATAAACATAAGGGATTTAGAACATGGTAATGAACCATTCCTAGGAGTATCTAACCCATTTATAGGAAAAATTATAATTGACTTGGTTGGTATATGATGTTCTGGTTTTTTTACTATTACATTTGTTTTGGTTCAAAATTTTGGTGACTCACATGATATATGATGTGATTATTTCTGTGATTTAGGAATTTTATTTTCTTCCTTGGAATGATATGGAAAATAATTATGGATTTGTAATCAATTTAGGCATGTTATTGGATTAACATTAAATTCATATTTCATGCCATATAGGATTCATTACTTGACTGTATAATTTTTACTATGTATTCCCTGAGTTGTAGAGTTGTTATTAGCTGTCAGTTATTATAGGATATTCAGACACATAATTGTTACTTAGAGATCATCTCATATCTTAAGCATGGTTATCTATCATAATTTATAGTTGATTCACAATACAATGAATTATGACACATTGAGTCATGGACCATTGGTATAATGGAATGGAATGTGTTATGGTGAGGATTAAATAGGTTCCACACATCAGTTCAAAAGGTGTTTGGCCCCTCACAGATTTCATGTGGTTATCCATATGGTTCAACCATCTACTATAAACTGTAAACAAAAATTAATTTAATTTAAATTGAAATTATTAGATGAATATGTTTCTAATAAAATATTTTTTTCTCAATTTCACTTGGTAGTCCATGAAATGGGGCCCATTCTATAAAACAATGAACCTCACCCAGTCCTAATATTAGTAGTGTGTAGTTGGAAGTGTCTATTGTGTTCTTTATAATCATTCTCATTAACTTTTCGTAGATTTATGAGAAAGAAAAATTTTGTGGATTGTTTATAGGAAATTTTTTACTTGTCCTACGCTTCTATTTTTATCTGATTTTTACTGAATCTTTTCATAATAATGAGTTTAGAATTTTTTGGGATATGAAACCACAAAAACCTATAGTCATTTGTAGGGATGGTTTTGATGACCATCATCTATAGGTAGTGGGATATGAGTAGACAATAGGACATGAATTATTATCATATGTGGCACCACTATTTTGTCCCAATATGGGTGTTGATTCCCAATTCTGTGAGGGTTTCTGATGCTTTATTAAGACCATTAAGGGATCCCTACAGGCTACCTAGTCTATTTTAGAGATGATAATTTTTTTTAGAAGCATCATACATCCCAATTATTAATGGATGAATGTACAAAGGCTGTTGAGTTATGTATTTAGACTACTTTATAAATGATTGAGAATTTTTGGACACCTCTAGAGAGGATAGTGATTCTCTGGAATTATATACTTCTGGGATTCAACAATCAAGGTTGGTATGTTTTAAACCATGCCTATAGGATTCTAGATGTGGTTTGGGGAAATTTTGAAACCATTTTATATGGTTACTTCTTTCAAAATACCCTGATAGTTGAACTATCTAATGAGTTTCTGCCATTAGAGTAGGGTGATATGACTATTAAATAGTATCTAGCTCTATTTATAGAGATTCAGTGTCTTGTTTATGTTTATCTTGATAATGGGATGTCTAGTGTTAGACGCATTGAGTAAGATCTCAAGCATATTATATGTTCACATGTGATTTTGATTCGACTGAATATTATTACCAAGATAGTGAATAATGTTTTGATTACTGAGCTTAATTCATTAGAATATAGAGGCCTAGAGAATTTCAGTATAGATTCTTGACCCAGTGGTCTACTGACAAGTGGTAGGAAGCATAATTTTGAGGTTTCTTATAAGGGGAATACTAGTCAGATTTTTCATACTAGTAGTTCTATCAACTTTCATTAGTGTAAAAGGTAGGTAAAAATGAGAAACTAATGTGATAGAGACCCTGTCATGTTCTGTCCCTATAGAAGCATGGTCCACGTACATCATTTTTTAAGGAACATCCCTCTAGAATCCAATGAGAGAGGGTATCCATAGACTACATGTTTAGGAGTAGGATTCATGTCTACTTGTCGGTCAGAGAGCTAGTGTACTACCAGTTGTTTTGGATGAGTAGGTGTTCATAGATGAGGGAGTCATACCTCAGTTTCATCTTGATAGTAGAGTGGGCCTACTCAGGGTGGTTAGGATATTTCCCAAGGTCGTGTCTTATATCATATATTTTCAGTATAACCTATAACTGAGAAACAAAGTTCCATTTTTTTTTTATAGTGATAGGTATTATCATAGTATTTTATACTCTATTATCTTCTATTTTTAATATAGGTGCTTCTCATAGTATAGCATCTATACCTATTTTGGAGATCCTCAAGCACGATGTTGTATTTTCTGATGGATTAATAACACTTGAAACTTCATTGGGGATTAGATAAAATATTTTTCATAAATTTATATAGTCACCCCTTGAAGTAGGTGGGTGACAATTCATATTAGACCTATTCACCCAAGAGATGACTAGATTTGACATCACACTCAGAATGGACTGGATAGTTTCTTATCATCAACATGCTGATTTCTATTAGCAAAGAATGGATGTAACATTAATAGAGTCCAAGGTTATTATTCATATAGGGGAATGGGATGTCCATGATATTTGAGCTAGACCTAAAACTAATGTGCTAGTTAAGATGAAGTCATGATTTCTAGATTTTATCTGGATGATCAAGGAATGAAAAAGTTCAATTTCCATCTACTTGTAGAATATTTCATGGATATTTTTAAAGTTGAATATTCTATATTACATCCTAATAGATTAGTGGAGTTATTTATTGATCTAGTTATTGATGTTGCACCTATATCCCTTCTTCCTAATAAGATCGCTACTACTAATTTGAATGAACTCAAGAGGCAGTTAGAGGACTTTTAAGAAAATCGGGTTATACACCCAGTATGTCTCCATGGGGATCACTATTCCATTATGCAAAAAATCCTAATGGATCTCTCAGGATACTTATGGAATATCAAATAATGAACTTTTTTTTATGAACTAGTATCCTTTACCTTGGATAAATGATCTATTTGAAAAACTAAGATAATCTAGTGGTTTATCAAAGATTCATTTGAGGAAAATTTATCACCATGTATATGTTAAACCTTCTGAGATACCTTGTATAGAGATTTGTAGTAGGTATGGTCTATATAAAAATATGGTTATGCCATTTAATATCAAGAACTCACCAGATGTTTTCATGGAATTGATGAATATAGTTTTCCATATATATATATATATATATATTTTAGTGGTATTTACATATTATATCATAGGGTATTCTAAAAATAGAAATAACCTGGCCAAAAACATTAATATTAATTTGGATACACTGAAAGTGAAATATTTATATACTATGAACAAAATGTTCCAATTATAGATAGATAAGATTTAATTTCTTTGTAATATTATCTTAGAGATAATATTAGTAGTTTTTTTAGATAAAGTGAGAGCTGTAGCTTCCTAGGATCATCCCAAGAACATACAAAATAAATTTAGTTTCTTAGGGTTGGATGGATATTACAATCATTTCATACAAGTATACTCATTCTTAGAAGCTTATCTTATGATATTGACTAATTAGGGTGTGAAGTTTTCATTTTTAGATAAATATGAGATACAATTTTAGTAGATGAAAGGGATGCTAACCTTAGTGTTAGTAATAATTATTCCAGAGCTTTGTTGAAGCTATATTGTGCATCCAGATGCATCGGGTACTGGGTTTGGAGTAGTTCTAATGCAGTCAGAACATGTCATAGTGAACGTGTCTCATCATTTTAGGCCACAAGAGAGAAAATAACTGATGCATGATCTCAAGTTCGCCGATGTGGTCCATGCTTGGAGCTATTGGAGGTTTTATTTCATTGGAGATAATTTTGTGGTTTACACATACCATGAATACATCAAGTACTTGTTTACATAGAAAGACATAAATATGAGTAAATGAAGGTGGGTTGAGTACTTACAGTCTTTTGACATAGATATTTATTACACACCTAGAAAGTGAAATTCAGTTTATGATGCAATATGTAGGAGAACATAGATCCATGTAGTTTAAGAGGATAGTAGCGAGTGGTATCTTATAGAAATATTCACTTAGATGCACATGGAGTTTCATGATAGTATTGTCTATATTTTTCTCTCAACATTAGATGTTATTACCCATCTTCTGGATAGGGTGAAGATAAGACATTTTTTAGATACATGAGGCTCTCTTCCATGGGATAGCATGGAAGGTGAGGACATACCCCTAGTTAGACCATTGATAATGATATAATTAAACACATTCATGGTTGTTTTTGGGTTCTAGTAGACCAACATAAAGAGTTGATGTGACAGTTTCAGTCCTATCCTTGGGAGGTCACTCCATGCGTGATCAAGATATATTGCGGTTTTTTTGCCAGTATTGGTCGCCAAGAATGAAACATGGTGTAGTTGGTTTGATCATGAGGTTTTCGAACAATAATTAATTAAATATAGAACATTCGTACCCAAATTATTTTTTTCTGTAGAAATAAATTAATGGGTAGAAAAGGGATGAGGTTGTGATGGATGTTGTGACAATGTTTCTATGGTTGCCCTGAGTTAGTGTTATAGTATGGGTTTTTGTGGATGTCATCATGGAGGTCACCCATTTCTTGCTGACCAGGGATACCTTCTAAATTAATGATATTGTGATACATTACATCCATGAGATTTATCACAATCATGGGGTTGCATATATCATTATTTCAGATCGGGAATATTGGTTTACATCTCAGTTTTGTTATATCGTGTAGAGGGAATTGGGTACACATGTTATTCTGAGCATGACATACCACCCTCAGACTGATATCCAATCAAAGAAGAGGATCTAGGATCTAGAGAACATTCTTAAAGCTTCCTTCATTTATTTTGGGGGCTCTTGGGAGATTAATTTACTCTTGGTTGAATTTTATAATAATAATTTCTACTCGGAAACTATAAAGATGAAACCTTACAAGGATTTTTATAGTTGGCCATGTTGATAACCGCAATTATAGTTATAGGTAGAATAGGTAGTGATTACAAGACCATGTTTAATATAGGAGAATATTTATCAGGTCCAAATAATAATAAAGTGTTTGGATACTACAATTTTAAGATCGAAATGATATGTTGATCTCCATCAATGACCTCTAGAGTTTGAGGTTTGGGATCATGTCTTTTTACCTATCTCAAAAAGGATATGTTATAGATGGGTTCAATAATAGGGTAATATTTTTCTATGATTTGTCTAGATATATAACATTATGAAAATATTTTGGGAGTTATCCTATCGGTTAAAGATAAATCAGTAAAAATGGGCCACACATGACATCTTCCACGTATCTCAGTTACATTGTTATTAATTAGGCCAGTCTCATAATCTACATCCAGATGATGTTGTGTTACAGGTAGATGAATATTACAAGGATAATCTTATAAGTAATTTTGATCATAGTGCAATAGATTTCCTAGTTCAATCATTTCATCAATTATGTGTTCTATGGTAGCATGGTTGTGTATAGTATAAGACTTGGGAGCGGGAGGTTGATGTACATGTTCATTGGATAGAGTTTGTATAAGATGATTATTAACCACCCATGAATGGGTAATTCTGTGATGAAAATTTTTAAGGGGAAATATTTAAATATATTTTATTTTTTATGAGGTACGAATATTTTAGTTTTTTGTTTAACTCTTTGTTTTTGACCAAGTGTGGCTGGTTAATGAGGTCGCAAGAGTTTTGAGGGTGTTCAAGGCATGTTCTGAGACCAATGGATCCGTATTTGGGTAACACAATTGGGCCACATGTTTAGTATAAACTGTGAGACCCAGACCACATGGTTTGAAGAAACAATGTTGGTCATTTTAGTGACCATCATGGGGCTCACGATTTTCTCTAGCTTTGTGACCCAGGAAGCATGCCCATGCATGCCACCTGGAGTTCTTCGGAGAGGTAAAAAGAACATTTTTCAAATGGTTTTCCAAACCATGAATAAGAAAAATGAGTGGGTGGTTTTGGTAGGGTGAGGGAAATATTTCCATTCCATGGTTTGGCCAACCATGTGACCAAATCATGTGACCTAGATATTTGGGGTACAGTGGCCATTTTTTCATTAATGATATAAAATAGTAAATCTCACTTTCCTATTTTAGTTATCCAGTATATCTCCTCATTTCATTTTAGATTCTTAATCATAAATTTATGTTTTGAAAAAAATAATCCATATTATGTATGATTAGAGATTCTTTCATCCAGTTGGATACACTTTGGTGAGTTATTTTTTCATTTGATTTCGTTAATCATTTCTCTTTATATTTATCGAGTTGTTTTGGTGCATAATAATAACCCATAAATCAAGGGTATTTGATCATTCTTCCTTTTCATTCTTATCTGGGTCGAGTTAGGATTTGATATTGGTTGAGTATTCTACAACAGGTATATGGTAGGTGGTATATACCTTTTCACTTATGGTCTAGATAATTTATACCATGTTTCAGTTATTCCACATATCGTACCATTCTATATTGATCTAAATATTATTTTTATTACATGATTAATTTATTGGAACCAAGTTTTCTTTCCCACTTAGTGCCATGTGATGAATGGTTTTTGCCAGCCTCAAACCAAAACAATTGAGAGTTGGGTTACTGAATATTACACATGTTATACCATTGTGTTGGGTGCGTGTGATCTCGCCATCCAAGTTAGAGCCTTATTTAATTTACTAATGCATTAGGAGAGGTTTTATTCCTCCTTTCCATATAGTAATATTATAATTTAAATAGTCGAATGTCTAAATGGAAATTATGAAATAATTTGGATGGACTAATGGACTACGTATGATTACAAAATGGGTTATGAAATGACTAATGATGTGTTAAATCATATAGATTCCAACATATTTATACTCATTGGATCTAGCCCATATGAGTCTGACACATGATTACGTTGGATGTTAGAAACATTTTGACTCCTAGGATCTATCCCATTGGGTCTGAAAGTGGATCACAAGGACATTGAAACTCCTTGGATCTAGGTATCTTGGGCATCAATGGACACGCTCTCATTACATTATCCTTCAACTACAACAAATTAATTAATTATTTTCTATAGATATTCTCCAAGAACATGACGGTATGCCTTGGTAATTTATACCTTAGATCTTGCCAATGTACTCAATAAATGATGAGGATTACTTGGTCTTTATACCTTGGATTCAACCCATTGGGGTCTAACACTTGATTACACGATATAGGCTGATGAGGGTGCCTAGGTCTTTATACCTTGGATTCATCCCTTTGTGTTTGAGCCTTTATTACTTTTCATATGCCTCAATTGAAGTTATATCATTCTTTACAGATATCCCATGAATGGGTATTTTATTATAGTTTCTAGATTGGACAGTATCAAACCTTTTTATCTATGTTATATCATGCTTTATGGTCAACCCATGTTTAAGGATATAGTTTCTCGGTGAGCCTTGTTTTTCAGATTGGGTCTCACTTTTTTATTCACTAGTATCAATGTTATATATTTCACACTTATTATATTTATATTACATGGATTGTACTTATTATAAACATCATTGATGGTGGTATAATTAGTGTTAACTCATACCCTATTCGGTCCACTATTGGGTACCCAAAGATACTTCATGTATTCTGGTAGGGACCAGGGCAAGTTCCATCATGTAGATGTGTGATTGTTTATACTAAAAAGTAGGGGAGCATAGGACCAATCTAGGATGGTTATTCTATCTAAAGATGGATTTTTTATTCTATATATATGTTGATACATGTATTATACTGGTTGTATATTTCCAAATATTTCCTTTAATAATTTATAGATATATTCCATATAATATTTTTTATATGATATTTCTTTTTGGATGTAATTATTATTGATTTTACCTATATTTATATTCAAATTTTCAAAAAAATTTATGATTTTTCCATTGATTTTTTGGATTGCAGTACTACACAACACTTTGATTAGGAGGGGATAGTCTTCATAGTGTAATACCTTAGACCCTTGTTTATAGTAGGAATACTCTATCATATGATGATGTATATTATAGGCCATCTATCCAACCATATCGGAGACAAGTTTAGTGGCACCCATGTTGGGGAATTACACATTAACGTGTTTTTACATCCATAAAATGTCATCTTTTCCATATTTGACACTCAAATTATTTTTTACCTAATGAACCTTTTTTCAATATTATTCATTTTTAAAAAATTCTTTCATAAAATTTTTAATGATGGTGATTTTTCATCAAGGTTACTTCCCAATATCCAGGAGGCTTATATATAATTTGAAAATAAATATAGTATCATCCACTAAAAATATACATCTATTAAAATATATGTATTCATCAATGTAACATTTGTAAAAAAAATTATGTAAATGTTTTCGATGTATTTTTACTTAAATTTTATTTCACTTTATATATTTTTCAATTCCCCATTGAAGAATATTCTTTTAATAGTAAAAAAATTTCAATTTATTCTTAGTAAACTTTTGGAAAACAATATTTTTTTTCAATGTTTAAATTTTAAATATTAATTTAATATTAAATCATTTTAGGTTAATTTCACTTCCATTTATCCATGAATTAAAATCTTTTAATCTCTATTTTATTAAAGATTCTATATAAAATTTAATTTCTTTAATTTATTTACAGGTATCTTATTAATGATTTTATGTCTATTCTATTTTTACATTATTTAATATTCTTTTCAAAAGTATTGGTTTTAAATGGATTTTCAATTCATTTATTGAATAAAATATTTCTATTTCATTATTATATTATTAAAAATTGTTTGAAGAGTAAATTCTATCAAAGTATTTCATGTTCTTTTATTGAAAAAAATATTTATTTTTCAAGTTTACATTTTTAAGAACTATATTAAATGTAAATGATTTCGATTCATTTTTTCTAATTATTTTTGAAAATTTTTATCATTTCATGGATATTTTATTTGGAAGAATTTATAATTATATTTTCGAAATTCATCTCCTTACCTTGACCAGTGAATTATGATATCTGTATGGGACTTGTTAAAGCAGACACCTTTCGTTGAGATATAAAATTTATTATTTGAACATCATTTTTATGGAATTCCCTTTGAAATTATGTTCTCATTTTATTGGGGAAAATTTGTTACACCTATTTCATTTCTATGAATTGATTTAGTTATATTTTTCACAAAAATAAAGGATTATTTTGAAAACTAACTTAGATACATGACTTTTAAAGAGAATATTTAAAATTAAGTCATGATATTAATGTGTTATTTAAGTCATTTTATTATAATATCACTTCATGAAAAGTATATAATATTTTAAGGAGTTTCTTAAATGATGACTATGTGGGGTGTGTTTTAATGTTTTTATTTAATAAGTAGTTTTTTATATTGTGGGAAAAATAAAATTAGTTAAAATCCATTCATCTTATTATTTAAGTATTTTCCTAATTAAATTAAAATTTAAAGCTACAAGATATTGGTAATGTGTTGTAAATAAATATTTCATTAATTAATGTAATTAAATAGTCAAATTTGTGAGATTTTATAGCGATAATGAAATCTGTAATGATGGGGGTAAACATTATCTTATATGAATGAGTGGTCATATATCTATCCATGTGAAAATTAAAGAGGTTCATAAAAAAGATATTGGTTTTGAAAATGATGTGAGGAGTGATCAGTATTTTAACCATGATTTTTTAGGATGTTATGGTTTTGGAACATAGTATATTTCTATGAAATTCCAAAATTGAATAAGATGTTGTGCTATGAAGCTTATGGCTCATCATTCATTATTCATCCCTTAAGTAATATAATCTATATAGAACACAAGTATCATTTCTTGTTGGTTAAAATGATGAGAGATATTGTGTAGTATGTTTATTGGTTATATTACTTATAAAATGTTATGGATGAATGAATGAAGCTTAAGGGGATTTTAAAAATAAAGATAAAATTATTTGAAGATAAAAAAATTTGTTTTTCCGAAATAATTTTTTTATTTGATCAATGCGGTTTTATTAAATCAAATTAAATTAATCACGAATAACTATTTATATAAATTAAATAATTAAAATATATATTCAATAAATTATTTTAATATTAATATAACAGTTTTTTGTATGCATGGAATGTGAGTGAATCTAATTTTATAGTTTAAATGAATTTTTCAGAATACAAATTTTTATTGCATTTTTCATGAGTATTTTAAAATTAATATCATTCACACATAGGAATTTAATTTGATTTTTTTATATTTTCAATCATAATTAAATAATATTTATAATGAGCAAACATGAATTTTTTGTTATAATGAATTGTAATAAAAAAGTAATTTTTTCGAACATTAGTATTAAAACACATTTACCAGTGAGGCTAAACATAGAGATAAGTATGAAGATTTCACAAAAGGCAATCTAAATCTCAATTATTGAAGATTTAATACATTATATTATATTATCTTGAAATTAATTTCCATTTAATACGTCATGCTCTAGAAAATTATTTTATTTGGATTAAATCATTTATATAATTACATTTGTCAGCATTGCCTCAACCCAAAAAGTCATATATTATCTTAATACATTCATAAAACATGAGACTCATAGATCCGAAAATCCATAAAAAAAATATTAGACAATTTACCTTAAAAAATTATTGTTTTTTCTTCTTTATATTACATCTAATGAAGGATTATGTATTATTCCATGGATGTCTCAAAAATAATAGGTAACTATTTTACCCGACTATTTGAAGGTTTATTTCATTTTTAACTTCCACTAAATCTATTTTATACATCCTTAAATAATTACTCTAGGATAATTAATATATTAATATGTTAATAGGGTTATTTTAAAATAATTTTTCACATCATTTCCATCAAATTGTAAATGAAGTTATATTTCAAGCATAAATGGGGAATTTTTCCTACATGTAGCGATTTATCTCATTTTCCATCACTGCCTCACATTGATGGAAATAATTTTGGGCTTAATTAATATATATTATATTTATGATAAAATTATTATTTATTAATTATATAATATTATTTATCCATTTTTAATATTATCATTTAAAAATAGAAACAATGTTCATGTGAAAATTGATATACAGTCTCCAAAAACAATTTGATTGATTTTTATATCTACACCTTTTATAGAAGATTATAAATATATATATATGATGAATATATATGATATATAAATCATAATTAACAATATATTGGTGATATTAATCATTAAAAATATATAGGTCACGGGACCATGATCAGAATTTAAGTATAATAACAGTTGAATCAAAACATACATCAATAAACAAAGTAATTAACAGCTCAAATGATGATGAAAATTAATGATTATTATAGAATAGATGATAAGGTGTTATAATAATAACGTTTATTGTGTGATAAAAATGATTATTTCACTTTTATATAATTATAATAATTTTAACATTATTATTCATGAGGATATAGTTATTACAAATCATATAGGGTTTTAGGTAGGGTTTTTTGGTCTCGAGTTTTTTTTATCAGGTAAATTTCATATTCACTACTAGTTTATTTCATATGGTGTATAGAATCGTCAATTGATGTATTATATCATGAATCAATTTATTTTAATTGTATTAATTTTTTTATTTAAATTTATTTGTTTCATGGCGGTTCTGATTCAAAACGTACCAATGTTGTAAAGGTTTTCTATAATTATCTAACTATTTATCAGCATTGTTTAGTCTAAAATGTATGATAATGAAAATATATATTCTATATCTCATAAATAAATTATATATTATTCAAACATTATTTATATATATTAATATTTTTAATTTCATTTTAATATTTCTATGTATTAAAAAGTTTGAAATGATTTTTTTAAGGAAAAGCAACATTTTTCTTTAGTTTTCCTAATATCATTATTTTACATGACAATATATTTTTAAAATGTTTTTAAAAATGTTTTACTATATTAATTTGTTTTATAGAGATAATTTTTATACATGTTTCACTTTATAAGAAAATATAATTAATTTACTTATCATTTTCTAAATGAGGTACTTTTAACAAAGATGGAACAAAATATTTATTTTTAACATTTACAAAATTTAAGGATTTTTTTGCAACCATGAGTGCTATTTTATTTTAATTTTAAATAAAATATTTCTATAATTAATTTCATAGGAAATTGTAATACTAATATTAGAAATATTTTTTGAAATTATTTATGTGATTTCAAAATGCAAAAAGTCATTTTCATCAAAAAATGTTCCAATGATCTTTTACCTTTATATTGATCTATTAAAAATCTATTAAAATGACTTTAGTTACACTAGATATATGATCTAATGATAATATTTTTAATTTTTTGGTGTATAGTTTCTGATTTTAATGATAAAATATTAGTTAAACCAATTTTCATTTCTATCGGTTATGAAATTTTGAAATGAAACATGTTTTTGTGATCCCAATGAATATATATGAATGGGTTATGATTATTTGATGGGTTGGTCCATTATAGACTACAAATTCATTGGGTAATGTTTAATGCATATGCGCCAAAATGATATATGAGAATTTTTCCCATATATGAAAGAGTTACATAAAAGGTTATCCCAATCATAAAAGAGGGTACATTTGTTGTTGTCCCATTCACAAAAAAGAAAACATGCGATGAGCGTCAATATATATATTCTTCAATAATTAGTTCTTTGATTATGATTATACCATAAATTTTATCACACTATCTATGAAATATTATTATTCTTCTGATATGATCATTTTGATCATGGTCTTTTATTATTATATGATTCATGTCTTCAGAATTTCCAAAGTCTTGTGAACTTATTTTGATTTATCAGTTTTATAGTATGCTTCCGAAATGTTAATATCAGTTTCATACACACTTAATCTCATAAACTTATTACATGTGATCATTGATAGATATTTCACATGCTTACCTGTAACATCTTGGATCAAGGTGCCACTCAAAAGGTACCTCGAACTCGGTTGGTCACATGAACTCAAGCGCATTTCTCCAAATGCCAGAGACTGCCGATTAGCAGTGAGGGCCCAGGTCTGATAATGGGGAAAGTATTCCCTCATTTGTCAAAGTGTAGCACAACGGAATAAAAAAACATAAAATAACAGCAGAATCAATATACCATACACATTTAAAATAAACAATTGTAGTAAAAGATAACCAACAGTTATATAGATAATGACGCAACATGTCTCAAGTTCTAAGAAAATAGACAGAACATGTTACACAACAATACAGTACAATATAATACAGAGTACAACAAAACAAAGCGAAACAGTTGGTAGCATCGCGAGCCTATGCCCGGTCCCATGCTCCCATACTCTTTAGAAGCAATCAAGTATATGTATAGGGACACTTTACCTTATCCACACCTGTAGAAATGTAATCTGTTTGGGACAAAGACATGAACCAAATAGGGTGTGAGAAATAAATCTCAGTAGGCACCCAACAAAAGGCATGTGCCCAACTGTGTGAAAATATGCAACCACAGTGTGCAGTAACAATATAAAAGAAACTAAGTAGTACTCAAAAGTAATTAACTTCACCAGTTATATTTCCATTTTATTATTCATTTAATCATTCATTATAAGGAAACCACCATAGTGAATTTCTATGTGAACAGTCAGTGTCCTCAAACACGCAAACCCTTTCCCTCAGGTAATCAGAAACGTAACCCGCAGGTAATTACCCATTGGCATAATAGATATTTCCCTCAGGCATATGAATTGTTGCCCTCAGGCATAGAGTCTATTGCCCATAGGCACGAAAGAAGTTTCCCTCAGACCGAAATAAACACTACCCTCAGGATAAAGGTAACACTGCCTTGAGACCAAGTAAAGCACTGCCCTCAGGCTAAGTAAAACACTACCCTCGGGCTAAACAAGTTACCGGGCCATGCCCAACATTTAAACAAGTAATACACATGCAATTTTTCTAAAGGAAATTCTATAATCATTATTATAAAGGCATACCCTCGGGTATCCTGGCCAAACAGATAAATAGAGGAACGCACCCCCGGGGTGGTCCTGGATCCATGCAGTGATCCCAAACAACAGTTTATTTTCACATTTAATTACCAATACAATTATAGGTATTTAATTCAACAAGGCCTCATCAATACGACACCCCATTCATAGGCGCATATCACAAAGGTACACAAAAACGCATAACAGTTAGAATTTAAACATTAATCCACCTACCTTAAACACCCCTGAACGGTATATGCGAACGACGATCCTCAAATCGTCCAAGAACAATGTAGATCTGATGTGAAAGAAAACCTCGTTCAAACTCAAATAACTTCTCTTATATGAAGAATTGGAAAGAATGGCTTAAGTAGAGTGGAGGGCTTACCTGTCCAGCTCCAACAAGATCGTCAGAGGAGAAAATGGATTCCCGACGCTCGATCTGGAGATCCTCGAAGGTCAAGCCTCCTCTCCCGACTCCTTCCTCTGGTTCTAAGCCAATCCTATGAATAGGGTTGGATACTGTGCATTTTAATTGAAAAAAAACCAAACTACACGGCGTGTACTATTGAATAAACGGTGCGTACTTTTCTCATTTAACTGTTCCTTTGGCGGCACCTCCGCACTGTTCATCCATCGATGTGAGCACACAGTGTGTATTTATGATTACACAGCATGTATTGTAGCTCAGCTGGCGGCTACTTCCACCACCTTACTATTTGCCTATCGACTGACTACATGGCGTGTAAATATCGACTACATGGTGTGTAGTTGGTTTTTACACCCTTCGTCACCGACATGGCTACACTCCCTGTATAATCATCCCACATGGCCAATGTACATGACGTGTGGAATATTACACGGTGTGAATTCCTGAAATTTAGGATTTTTTCCCATTTTCCTTATTTTCTCAAAAACAATAAAGGAAAAGAGAAAAGAAGAAACTCGTAACTCATTAGTAGGAACTAGGTTCTTACAAACTTCCCCCCTTAAAGCAATTCGTCCCCGAATTTCCCTTCCAAGGGTGGTGAAGATAAAGCTCAAAAAAACTCTGGCCATTGAGCACGTACGTTGGTCTCCCACTCACAGGTTTCGTCCTACACTTGGCAATGTTGTCATAGCACCCGTATGAGAGGAACTGACCGGCCTCGGAGAACCTTTGTGCTCCTATCCACGATCCGAATCAGATACTCCTCAATGGACGCATCTCTCTGAATCTCAACTTCCTCGGGCTGAAAGACGTGAGACGGGTCTGAATGATATTGGCACAACTAAGATACATGGAAGACATTGTGCATGTCTCGGTACCTCTATGGTAACTACAACTGATTGGAAACCGTCCCGACTCTCTCCAAAATCTCAAATGGCCCCACATACCACGGCGAATGTTTACCCTGTCTCTGGATCCTCTTGTGTCCCAACCTATGTGAAACATGCAAGAAAACCTAACACTAGACCACGAACCCTAAGGGTCTTCTGCGGCAATCATCATATGATTTCTGACGAGAATGTGCAGTAGCCATCCGCTTCTGAATCAACTGGACCTGCTGAGAAGTCTCCTGCATGAGTTGTGGTCCCAGTAAATCTGCCTCACCTACCTCTATCCAGCACAAAGGTGATATGCATGGCCTACCATATAAATCCTCGTAAGGTGTCATCTCAATAGTTTCCTGAGAATTATTATTATAGGAAAACTTGACCAGGGGTATGTGCTTCTCCCAAGAGCCCCCAAAGTCTAGGATGCATGCACGCAGCATGTCTTCAAGAACCTGTATCATACTCTCTGACTGCCCCTTAGTCGGAGGGTGGTAAGCTGTGCTCAGAAGCACCTATGTACCCAGTGCCCTATAAAAAATATTCCAAAAACGAGACATAAAATGGGAATCCCTATCCGAAAAGAAAGAACGAGGAACCCCATTAAGACGTATGACCTCTCAGATATACAACTTCTTGAGCTCGTCAACTCCGAAGGTCTCCTTGATCGAAAAAAAGTGATATACCTTCGTGAGTCTGTCGAAAACAACCCACATGGCATCATTGCCTCTCAGTGACCTCGGAAACCCAGTCACAAAGTCCATCATGACATCATCTCATTTCCAATATGGTATAGGCAACTATTGTAACAGTCCGGATGGCCTCTGATGTTCTGCCTTCACCTACTAACAGGTGGAACATCTCGTAACAAAACTAGCTACTTCTCTATTCATACCTAGCCACCGGTACTGACGTCTCAAATCACGGTACATCTTGTTAACTCCATGATGAACTGCCCAAGCTAAAGCATGAAGCTCTTGCATCATCTCCTCATGTATATCCCCTGGAACCCACAATCGTCCATGGAAACACAGTACTTAATCATCGTCTATCGTCCACCTAGGAGGAGGGTCCACACTGGCCACCGAATCTCGTAGAACTTGGCCTTATGAATCAGATAGTTGTCTCATCTTCACTCTATCCAGGAGGGTAGAGGTCACAGCTAAAGAAGAAAGATAGGTTTTCCCCTGACTGTCGTGCACCTCCAAATGCATCTCAGAGAACAAATCCATAAGCTTCTACTCACCACTGGCCTCATGAACCGCCTGTGTCTGAGCCTTCCAGCTTAGTGCATCAGCTACTGCATTTCCTTTACTAGGTGTATAGACAAGCTCAAAATCGAAGGACTGAAGGTATTAGACCCACCACAGTTGTCTCAGATTCAATTCACGCTAAGTAAAGATATACTTGAGACTTTTGTGGCCGTTGAAAACCACAAAATGTGCTCCCAAGAGATAATGTCTTCAACATCACAACACATGTATAACTGTAGCCAACTTGAGATCATTCGTCGGGTAATTCCTCTCATGTGGCCTCAACTGCCGAGACCCATATGCAACAACTCGATCGCCCTACATCAACACAACTCCAAGCCCAATACCTGATGTATCACAGTTATAGAATACCGCCTTTTTATCACATGAACTTTCATTACATTTTACAAAACTGAGGATCTTTAAGGTTTAGTGTCTTGGAAACTAGGAACTTAAAACATGAAAACATAAAACATTCTTCATAAACACTTAAAAGGCTTCTCCTTGTGTTAATCCTAGGTTCATTACTGCATCTCATAACCAAGATACATACATCAAAAGAAAGGATGAGAAGAAAGCCTAGTAAGGGAAACAATGGGAAACATTTAACATGTGAACTTAAGATACATCAACAATGTCATGAAAAAAAAAATTTAAGGCATGTGAAATAAATCATGAGGCATATCATAATAAAAATAATGTTTTTTCGTAACTTGAAGAGGTGTCTACAACATTTAATATTGACAATCATTTCGTTTCACCAAGGTGCATCCCCAAGGTGTCATTAAAAAATTACCAAGGTTATTCACCAAGGTATCTGTCTAAAAGGTCATCTCTAGAGATTAAGTCTTTACCCAATGCATTGGAGAGCTATCAGGGCAAACCCTTAACATGTATTTATTATAATTTGAGCCACATATATAATCATCAATAATCTCATAAACAACCAATATATCATAAAATAAATGGGTTTCATTTCAGAATCATAATGTTTTAAAAACTCTTTTAAAGACCTGATCCTTGTGTCACTTTAAAACCCACAGAAAAGGAAGGTGGGACTCATGTATGTAAATCCAAGAATTTAAAATAGAACAAATTTGTATATATGTGAATACCCTTATATAAGATATAGCTTTGATTATTAAATTAATAAAATAAAATAACTTTAGAAAAAGAGAGAGACATTTTGAGACGGAAATTCTGCAGCATAACGGTTATGTTACGAGGTTTTAGAAAACATTGAAAAGAGAGGGGACATGGGTCACCCACTCATAATTGATCCATAAAACAGTATGGGAACAGAATATAAAGGATTTAATAACATGGTAATGAAATTTTAAATACATACCATATGAAATGAAGAACATGAAAGGAAGACAAAAATAAGATTTCTCTTATGAAAATTCGATAGCCTAACGGCGTCACTTAAACTTCAAAAAAAATGATTTGATGAGATCAAATAGGGTATCACATTATATGAAAATAAAAGATCATTATGATAAATATAGATATCATACATCAACATAATAAAATGAACTTGAAATACTTGACATGAAAATAGATCTTGAAAACGAGAAGGGTGAAAGAATCCCTTAAAAATTTGTCAGCCTAACGATGCCACTTAAACATCAACAAAATGAATTGACGAGATCAAATAGCATCTCTCATAATATGAACATAAACAATCAGTATGATAGATTTAGATATCATACCCAACCATAATAAAAATAATCATGAAAGACTTGACATGAAAATAGATCTTGAAAACGAGTAGGGTGAAAGAACCCATTAAAAATTCGGCAGCCTAACGGCACCACTTAAACATTATTAAAATGAAATAATGAGAACAAGAGGGGGTATCTCATCATATGAACATTAAAAGGGAAGTATGATGAATATAAAATAATATAATTCAATATAAGATCATGGATCATAAAATAAATGAAATAAAATAGATTACTTGAAAAGAAAGAGAGAGGTCAGATCCCTTACCTTAAAACGTAACTGTTAAAACTCAACGGTTGGGACCTTGAGGGCTTGGGGGAACCTTGGGAGGACTCCTTAGAAGGTAATGAGACTATATCTTCGTTGGGGGAGAGTTGGGAGTCGAATGGATGAGAGGATGGCTTGGTATTTATAGGGAAGGTGAGGGGACAAGACATTAATGGCCAAGGGACACCTCATTGGTGGTTTTGGAAAAACCATGGGCTTGCCCATGGTATTTTCCCATGGTATTGGACATTTGGGACACCTAATACCTTATCTTACTATTAATAAGTCAACCATATTGATTACATACTTAATACATCATTTAATGATGTCATTAAACACTCATAACTTAAAAACTGTATTTTCACTATTCATCGAAAATTCAACTTTTTCAGAAAAATCCCCAAAAATTACCTGAACATAATATCGATGCTCTGAGTTCAAAAATGAAATCCATTTTATTAAAATAATTTTCTATATATTTTTAATTTAATTTTTAATTAGAAAACACTATTCACTCGAAAAAAACTAATACTTGACTAATAATTTATGAAACCATTATTTAACCATTTTATTGAATCTCGTTACTTAATCAAGTTTCCTAGATTATATTAATACTTTCTTTATGTGATATTACTAATCCATTTGGTCACATTACTAATCCTAAGCTTAAAATCACTATTCATAATTTACTATTCATCAAAAATCATGTTGATCTTATTAGACACTAAATTTCATACTGAACATAATTATAGAAGACCATTTTTTGAAAATCATTACACATTTTTAATTTTATAAGGTTTACATAAACATTTTTAAAATATCCTTTTTCTAAAATTCATCAAAAATATGCATACTATATTTATCTGGTCATTTGAAAATTCATAAAATTTATCATAAGAAGAAATCCCAATTTTTATTTAAAACAATGTATTACACAAGGTAGTTACTATCTCCTTACATAGCCCCTTATCACACTAGAATAGGACCTATGTGTAAGGTGTGCTAAGGTGAGAGAATCTGAGGGAGTCTCGGCCAACATCACACTTGTAGTAATTTCTATCAGTTTGAACTTCTCGTGGAAGAGATTCCATTCTAGCTTCACACGATGAAGTTCAGCATGGGTTTGGTCCAGAGCAAAGCCCGGTGGTGCTACCTCCTTCCCAAGTTCTGTTAGATGGGCTTCGATCCGTCCAAGACTACTGGGTGAGGCCATCGAATCTTCTTTCTGTATTAATTAACCAAGATTACTTGAATTTAGAGACAATAATCGAAATGTTTAGTGTCCAGAGGTCATATTGACCAATGGTCCTATAACAGTCAAAACCCAATGGTCTCATTTTAATTATACTCATGTTATCAAATGAAACAGTTTTGTTGAGTATAAAAAAAATAACACACAAAATTAGGAAACAAGATTTATTCAAAATTTCAGATCGTTACAATCTTCCCCCCTTAAGAAATTGCCTCCTCGCAATTTTTAAAATTGGGTTTTGAAATTTCATTGAAATTCCCACATCGGAAAAGGAGTCAGTAATATTATTACTTTATAAGAAAGAAAGGTAAGTAAAAAGGTCACCTGAGTTAACCCACACTAGGATTCCATGTAAGTAAACATAGACATGGAGGAGAAACCAAACGGTCAAGTTCTGAGGGAGAGTGATAGAAAACATGATTAGGAGAAAGTTAACCATAAGAAAATACCAAACTTATGATGTGTGTAAACTGTCTTTTATTACCTAGTAGGAAATTTAAACCAACAACATTTTTGTTTTATGTTCCTTTTCATAATTTTGAGGAATTCATTTACTACATAGAAAAAAACATAAGGAAATATACCTACATTCAAGTAGAGTTTCATCCTTTAATAAGCCTCTACCAAAACTAATCTCTTCTCTAAACAATGAGAATTCAAAAACCCTTGGTCTCATCAAAAGAACAAGAATCATCTTCTAGAGAATCACATAATCCATAAAAGATTAATTATCTATTTCTTATATCATTAAACATTATCCCAAAAACAGAAAGGGTAAGGTAAAACAACTCTTCAAAAAGAATGAATCCCATAGGAAGGGAAACTACTTTAAATCTTCAAATTTCCACGGTACTACCCAAATTTCATCACAGACCATTCTATAAATAACTATCAATAAAATTCCTCAAAATAAAACAAACTAAGATTGAAACCCAAATACAAGAAGGATTTGATAACATAGTCTTCCAAAATAAACTTCATCATTCATCTCCAAAAAACATCAAACACTACTAACATCTTATAACAAAAGTATCTAACCTAAACATATTTTATCCAAGATAGGTTAATCATTTCTATAAGTAACCTATATTACTATAAGTCCACCTTAAATTCATCGATTCTTCAAAATATAAGTCAACCTTACTCTTCAATGAAAATACCGTAGTAATCTATTTACCTCGATCATATAAGGTCCCCAAAATAGTGAATGTCTTCCAAAATAATAATCATCTTTTAATGCCCTAATCATCTCTATCATATTAATACGAAAATCGTTTCATTTCTTATCACATTGTTTGTTGTGACATGTTCTTCTATTTCCCACAATTAACTAAGAAGAGAAAGTATAATTAGGGGCTTAAATACTTAGCCAATAATCATGAAAAGGAACTTAAATAATATAAGGATAACTTGTATAAGAAAAGTATACCCTAAATTGTGATCCCCTAGGTTTCAAACTAGGTTATCCGTGATAATATATTCTTATGTGAATCTTTATTTTACATTATCATTGTTCCTTTAATAATGGTTAATACTAAGCTTATGAATTTACCAAAGCATATCCCCCGAGAGTGTCGTGACCTAGAGTGCAGCAAGACCCATTGTCGTGTACCAGTTCCCGTTCAATTCTAGCTCAAATAGGTGTTTTCGGTTTTTACCCCTATGTACATCTGTGCCAGAGCCACCTCTACCTGCTCGTATCCAGACAGGGATGTATTTGTTTGGAAACCCCTTACTCAATACTCACCAAAATACCAGGAAGATTTCCTAAATTTAAACTTTTCTATAGGGTTCTTCCTAGAGTTTTCATATCCTAATTTCCACAAATAACTAAACCATCCTTTGATACCAACTGTAGCATCCTGTCTTTTTATCACATAAACATTCAATACATTTTATAAAACCGAGGATCTTTAAGGTTTAGTGTCTTGGAAACCAGGAACTGAAAACATGAAAACATAAAACATTCTTATTAAACACTTGAAAGGCTTCTCCTTATGTTCATCCTAGATTAATTACTGCATCTCATAGCCAGGAGACATACATCAAAATAAAGGGTGAGAAGAAGGCCCAGTATGGGAAACAAGGGGAAACATTTAACATGCGAACTTGAGATACATCAACAATGTCATGAAAAAGAACTTTAAGGCATGATAAAGAAATAATGAGGCATATCATAATAAAAATAACTTTTTTCATAACTTGAAGATGTCACTACAACATTTAATATTGACAATCATTTCATTTCACCAAGGTCCATCCCCAAGGTGTCATTAAAAAATTAGCAAGGTTATTCACCAAGGTATTAGTCTAAAAGGTCATATCTAGAGATTAAGTCCTTACCCAATGCATTGGAGCGCTATCAGGGAGCACCATTGAAATTTCTTTATTATCATGTGAGCCACATATATCATCATCAATCATTTCATAAACAACCCATATAGGATAAAATAAATGGGTTTCATTTCATAATCATAATGTTTTAAAAACTGCTTTAAAGACATGATCATTGTGTCCCATTAAAACCCACAGAAAAAGAAGGTGGACCTCATGTATGTAAATACCATAATTTAAAATAGAACAACTTGGTATATATGTGAATAACCCTATATAATAGATATCTTTGAGTATTCAATTAATAAAATAAAAGAACTTTATAAAAAGAGAGAGACATTTTGAGATGGAAATTTTGCAGCATAATGGATATGTTACGATGTTTTAGAAAACATTGAAAAGAGAGGGTACATGGGTCACCCACTCATAAATGATCCATAAAACAGTAGGGGAACAAAATATATAGGATTTAAGAACATGGTAATGAAATTTTGAAGACATGCCATATGAAATGAAGAACATGAAAGGAAGACAAAAATAAGATTTCTCTTATGAAAATTCGACAGCCTAACGACGTCACTTAAACTTCAACAAAAATGATTTGACGAGATAAAATAGGGTCTCTCATCATATGAACATAAAATATCAGTATTATAGATATAGAGGTCATACCCCAAAATAATAAAAAGGAACTTGATATACATGACATGAAAATAGATCTTGAAAACGAGAAGGGTGAAAGAATCCCTTAAAATTTTGGCAGCCTAATGACGCCACTTAAACATCAACAAAAATGAATTGATGAGATAAAATAGGGTCTCTCGTAATATGAACATAAAATATCATTATGATAGATTTAGATATCATACCCCAACATAATTAAAAGGAACATGAAATACTTGACATGAAAATAGATCTTGAAAACGAGAAGGGTGAAAGAACCCCTTAAAAATTCGGCAGCCTAACGGCGCCACTTAAACATTCTTAAAATGAAATGATGAGAGAAAAAGGGGGTATATCATCATATGAACATGAAAAGGGCAGTAAGATGAATATAAAATAACATCCTTCAACATAAGATCATGGAGCATAAAATAATTGACATAAAAAAGATTACTTGAAAAGAAAGAGAGAGGTCGGATCCCTTACCTTAAAACGTAACTCTTAAAACTCAATGGTTGGGACCTTGAGGGATTGAGGGCTCCTTGGGAGGACTCCTTGGGAGTTAATGAGACCATAGATTCTTTGGGGTAGAGTTGGGAGTCGAAATTATGAGAGTATGGATCAGTATTTATAGGGAAAGTGAGGGGACAAGACATTAATGGCCAAGGGACACCTCATTGGTGGTTTTGGCAAAACCATGGGCTTGACCATGGTATTTACCCACGGTATTGGCCACTTGGGACACCTAATAACTTATATTACTATTCATAAGTCGACCATATTGATTACGTACTTAATACATCATTTAATGATGTCATTAAATACTCGTAACTTAAAAACTGTATTTTAACTATTCATAAAAAATTCAACTTTTTCAGAAAAATCCCCAAAAATTACCTTAACATTATATCGATTCTCTGAGTTCAAAAATGAAATCCATTTTATAAAAATAATTTTCTAAATATTTTTAATTTAATTTTTAATTAAATAACTCCATTCACTCGAAAAAAACTAATACTAAAATAATAATTTCTGAAACCATTATTTAACCATTTTATTGAATCTCATTACTTAATCAAGGTGCCTAGATTATATTAATACTTTCATTAATTGAGATTACAAATCCATTTGGTCACATTACTAATCTTAAGCATAAAATCACTATTCATAATTTATTATTCATCAAAAATCATGTTGATCTTATTAAACTCTAAATTTCATACTGAAAATAATTGTAGAATACCATTTTTTGAAAATCATTACACATTTTTTATTTTTTAAGGTTTACATAAACATTTTTAAAATATCCTTTTTCCAAAATTCTACAAAAATATGCATACTATATTTATCCGGTCATTTAAAAATTCATAAACTTCATCATAAGAAGAAATCCCAATTTTTATTTAAAACAAAGTATTACACAAGGAATTTATGGTCTCCTTACATAGCCCCTTATCACACCAACATAGGACCTAAGTGTAAGGTGTGATAAGGTGATAGAATCCGAGAGAGTCTCGGCCAACATCGCACGAGTAGTAATTTCTATCAGTTTGAACTTCTCGCGAAGGCGATTCAGTTATAGCTTCACACGATGAAGTTAATCTTGGGTTTGGTGCAGAGCAAAGCCCAGTGGTGCTACCTCCTTCCCAAGTTCTGTTAGATGGGCTTCGATCGGTCCAAGACTACTGGGTGAGTCCATCAAATCTTCTTTCTATATTAATTAACCAAGATTACTTGAATTTAGAGACAATAATCGAAATGTTTAGTTTCCAGCGGTCATATTGACCAATGGTCCTATAACAATAAAAACCCAACAGTATCATTTTAATTATACTCATGTTATCAAATGAAATAGTTTTGTTGAGTATAAAAAAATAAAATAACACACAAAATTAGGAAACATGATTTATTCAAAATTTCAGGTCATTACAAGAGTAAATTGTATAGATCTTCCCTTTCTCTTGAAGTATCTGGACTGGTGCTGATGTCAACCTTCCTTTTAGGTCCTGAAAGACTGTTTCACAAGCTTCTATCAAAACGAACTTCACACCCTTCTTAGTCAAAATGGTCAATGGCGCTGATAAGTGGTAGAAGTCCTGGATGAAGCGTCTGTAGTAACCAGCTAGCCCAAAGAAACCCCGTATCTCAAACACTTTCTTAGGCTGCTCCGAGGAAACTACCGCTCTCACCTTCTCTGGTTCCACAGCAACACCTTCCTCTAAGATGATATGACCCAAGAAGTGAATATGGTCCATTCAAAAGTGTCACTTGGAGAGCTTAGCATATAGATGATGCTCTCTTAGTGTACTCAATACGATCTCAATATGGGTGGCATGGTCGTGTCGAGCGTGGGAGTACACCAATATATAGGCCATGTATACTAACACAAAAGAATCCAGATATGAATGGAACACAATATTCATCAGACCCATGAAAACTGATGGTGTGTTCGTGAGTCCGAACGGCATAACCAAGTACTCATATAGACCATACCTACTCCTGAAGGCTGTGAGAAGTATATAGGATGGTCTAACGCGCAACTGATGATATCCGAATTTCAAGTAAATCTTCGAGAACACTCGTGATCCACGAAGTTTATCAAAAAGATCATCAATCCTTGGAAAGGGATATCGGTTCCTAACCATCAACTGGTTCAGCTTCTGATAATCCACACAGAGTCTGAGGGTACCATCCGCCTTCTTCTGAAAAAGGACAGGCGAACCCCAAGGAGAAGTACCGGGTTGGATAAAACCCTTTGTCTGTAACTCCTCTAACTGTCTCTTGAGCTCCTACAACTCTGGTGTGACCATCCTATTAGGAGTAATGGACACCGGTGCTTCTTCTGGAAGAAGATCAATAGAGAGATCCACCTCTCGATCCAGAGGTAGACTTGAAAAGTTGTCCGAGAATACATCCCTGAAATGATCAACCACTAGAGGGAAATCCTCCTGACAAGTCCCCTGATCATCTAGATATATACTCACAATCTGGGTTATGAAACCACCTCACCCACGATGTTCTGGTCTAGCTCGACTTGCCTGAACATCCCACTCACCTTTTTATAGAAACTCTCTCCCCTATGTTGATGTGAAACGCACCATGCGACGATAGCAATCTAAAAAGGCTCGAAAAGGAACCAACCAGTCCATCCCAAGAATGACATCATATCTCTTCATCTCTGAGACATAGAGGTCCCATAAAAAGTGACACCCACAATCCTCTAGGGGAACTCCTTGCACTGATGCACACCATCCGTTCTAGTTCCCAACGAAGTGTCTAGCATCATAACAGCATAAGAGGAAGAAACATAGAGCCCAAGGCTCTCCAAAATGTATACAGATATGAAGCTATGTGTAGAACCCATATCAAAAAGTACTGAACATAAAATAGAAGCTATTAGAATAGTACCTCTGACATTAGAAGTTCTGGGATCCTACTCCTATTGGGTCTACTATAGTGTATTTGCCTGCCCAGTGCCACGACCCTGTGACACAGCCTGGCTACCATGAGTTGTCCCGCCCTGCTGCATCTGAGATCCTAGTGTCTGGCTTCCACGGCCACAACCAACATCTCTGCCTACACGCCCTAACGTATTCCATTTTCCAGACTGGTAAGAAGCTGCTGGTCTTTCTCCCGCATGCGGAGACTATACAGAACCCCTCTCACTAGCCACTGGTAGAAATTCCCTTCAAAAGCACTACAGATTACCCATCTTGCCTCAATCTTGGCACTCCACTAGGTCTCGTGGACACCGAGGTCTCTTGTGCCCCCCCTTACCACACTGGTAGCACCTGACTAGGCCACCTGAAGAAATCGTATGGCTAGTACTGCCACCGTGAGAGAAACTCATATGTCGTTTCCTCTTACCGAGAGAAATAGTACAAGAAGCTAGTGTCGAACCACCCTGGCCTACACCACTTGCCTCTCGAAGGTTCCTCTCTGTAACCAGCGCCTGGTTCAAAATAGCATGCATAGTAGGAAACCTAAAAACTTTTACCATTGCTTGGAGATCATACCGAAGACCATCCTCAAAGCTTCTGGTGCTCAACGTCTCATAACCCACCAGAACAGGTGAAAAATTATGAATCTAGGTGAAACGAGTAGAATAATCCATCACCGACAAAGTGCCCTGCTGGAGATTCCTGAACTGTACAACTCTCTCTACCCTCAATGTATCTGGGAAGAAGAATTCATAGAAGGCTGTCTGAAAATCATTCCACGGCATGTCTCTGTGATGATCTAACTGAGTGTTAACATCCCACCACCTCATGGCTGAATCACGCAGCATATAAGTCGCGAGCCTAACCCTATGCCCTAGAGGCGTCTCAATATGGTAGAAGATAGTCTGCATGGACCCCAACCAAGACTCCCCAGTCTGTGTTCCGCCATCCCCTTAAAACATAGGCAGATGCTTCTGCTGGAAGATACGATTCAGCTCGGCAATAGATTTGGTAGCCGGTGGTGCTCCCTGAAAGGTCTGCATGAACCACATAAATCCTTCATGAAACTGTGCATTAGTGCCTGTGTCCGGTATAACGGTTGGCACCACATATGACTCTGTTGGAGGATCCACTGGTAGCCCATGACCCACCATATCTAGACTATAGTCGTTGCCGCTCTCATGGAGAACAATGTGTGGTCGTCTCAGCGGCATGACTCTACAAGGTCAAACTCACACCTTAGATTATGATTATCAAATACTGGAAACGAAGGGACCAAAAGGGGAACAGGAGGAAGAAGGCATTCATGATTTTAAAAACAAGACTACTTGGCGTGTATACTAACTACACGGCGTGTACCTGACTTCTCTTCCCCTTCTCAGGTCCTTCTACACGGCTAAGCCACACGGCTTCCATTGAACAAAACTACATGGTGTGTATATAATCTACACGGCATGTATGGTGTAATTTTCCAACTGCCTGTGTCATTTGTGACACGGCCGACTACTCTGATTGATACTACACGGCATGTTACACCCACACACGGCGTGTACACCACCCCGTTTCCCAGCCCCACAGCTAAGTCCATGCGGTTTGTCCTCGGACAAGACTACACGGCATGTCACTCAGGCACACGATGTGTACTAGTCCAGCTCCGCCGACCGTGTTGTTAGTTACACGGCCAGATACACGACTCACACTACACGGCGTGTTCCATATACACACGAAATGTACATGAAAGGATTACACTGACCCGTGTTGTTAGTTACACGGTCGGATCCTAGGTCAGACTACACAGTTTGTTCCATAGTGGACACGACGTGTATGTCTTAAGTTCTCCTCCATCCATGTTTGTTAGTTACATGGTTGGAATCTAGGTCCACACTACATGACATGTACATCCGGTACACGACGTGTTTTCTCAAAAAACATCCCCCACCCTATAACCCCGCCCAAACGGTCTATGACACAGGAAGAGACTGCATGGCGTGTACTGAGGGTACATGACGTGTACTTAAAAAGTTTACTTTTCTTCCAGAAAAGAAGAACACACGGCATGTGACCGAGGAGTTACACTGCATGTATCATGGATTTTCTGGATAGTAAGCCATAGATACTACTTTTGAAACCAGAAAAACACTGAAACTACTCCTAAGTGCCAAATTGTGATCTGTGAGGGCCCATTCTCCCCGCGAATCAATGTTTGGCATCTTATATATGTTATAAAAAATAAACAGTCAATGTTCAACCAAATTATGGTCAATGTGGTCCCATAACCCACAGGTCAGAGGATCGAAATATACCTCTGATACCACATTGAAACGTCCCGGATCCAGGTTCCACTCAACAGGTTCCCTGAACCCGGTTGGTCACATGGCCTCAAGAACATTTCCCCAAACGCCAGAGGCTGTCGACTAGTAGTGAGGGCCCAGGTCTGATAGTGGGGAAAATATGCCCTCATTTGTCAAAGTGTAGCGCAATAGAATAATATAAACATACAACAACAATGGAAGCAATAAACCAGACACATTTATAATAAACAACGACAGCAAAGGATAACCAACATTTATATTGATAATTATACAACATGTCTCAAGCTCTATGAAAACAGCCAGAACATGTTACACAACAATACATTACAGTACAATACAGAGTAAAGAAAAACAAAGAGAAACAGTCGGGAGAATCACGAGCCTAATATTGGTCCCATGCTCCCCTAATCCTCAGCGGCAATCAAGTACCTGTATAAGGGCCCTTTCCCTTATCCACGCCTGTAGAAGTGTAATCTGTTTGGGTCGAAGACATGACCCAAACAGGGTGTGAGAAATAAATCCCATTAGGCACCCACCAAAGGCGCATGCCCAACTGTGTGAAAATATGCAACTACAGTGTGCAGTAGGAAAATGAAATAAACTAATTAGTACTCAAAAGTAACTAACTTCAACAATTATATTTCCATTATATTATTCATGTAATCATTCATTATAAGGAAACCACCATAGTGAATTTCTATGTGAACAGTCAGTGTCCTCAGACACCCAAACCCTTACCCTCAAGTAATCAGAAATATAACCCACAGGTAATTTCCCATAGACATAAGAGATAATGCCCTCAGGCATACGAAGTGTCTCCCTTAGGCATAGAGTCTATTGACCACAATCATGAAAGAAGTTTCCCTCAGGCCGAAATAAACACTGCCCTTAGGATAAAGGTAACACTACCCTCAGGCTAAGTAAAGAGCTGCCCTCATGCTAAGTAAAACACTTCCCTCGGGCTACAAACATTACCGGGACTTGCCTAACATGTAAACAAGAAATACACATGAAATTCCTCTCAAGGAAATTATATAATCGTTATTATAAAGGCATACCCTCGGGTATCCTAGCCAAATGGCTATACAGAGGAATGCACCCCCGGGGTGGTCCTAGATCCAAGAAGAAATCCCAAACAATAGTTTATTATCACATTTAATTACCTATACAATTCTAGGTATTTAATTCAACAAGGCCTCAGACATACAACACCCCATTCAAGGGCGTGTATCACAACGGTACACAAAAACACACAATAGTTGGAATTTAAACACCAAGCCACCTACCTAAAACACCCCTGAATGGTATACGTGAACGACGATCCTCGAATCATCCAAGAACGAGATAGATCTGATGTGAAAGAAAACCTCGTTCAAACTCAAATAACCTCTCTTAGAGGATGAATTGGAAAGAACGGCTTAAGGAGAGTGGAGGGATTACCCGTGCAGTTCCAACAAGATCATCAGAGGCAAAAATAGATTCCTGACGCTCGATCTAGAGATCTTCGAAGGTCCGGCCTACTCTTTTAACTCCTTCCTCCAGTTCTAAGCCAATCATGTGAATAGGGTTGGCTACTGCCCATTTTAAGTGAAAAAAACAAACTACACGGCGGGTACTATTGACTAAACAGCATGTACTTTTCTCATTTAACTGTTCTTTTGTCAGCACCGCCGCACTGTTCATCCGTCGACATGAGTACACGGTGTGTACTTCTGATTACACAGCGTGTACTGCAGCTCAGCTGGCGGCTGCTTCCACCGCTTTACTATTTCCCTACCGACTGACTACATGGCGTGTAAATATCCACTACATGGTGTGTAGTTGGTTTTTACACCATTCGTCGCCAACATGGCTACGCACCCTATATACACATCCCATACGGCCAAAGTACACAGTTTGTGTAATAGTACACGGCGTGTATTCCCGAAATTTAGGATTTTTCCCCATTTTCCTTATTTTCTCAAAAACACTAAAGGAAAATAGAAAAGAAGAAACTTATACCTCAAAAATAAGAACTGGGTTCTTACATTACCCTTACTAAGTGTCTGATCTCACACATTATTTTTCATCCTTTCACTGTGTTGTGAGGAAAGGTTCTATGTAGTGTATCTTTAATTTATGTTAAATCTAGAGAATTATTGTGGAAAATGATTAATATATTTCATGATATAATATGATTATGTATCTACTATCAAAATACACTAAACCTTTTTTCTTCATTGGAATGTACAATTGTAAAATTCTTTGAATATTCATTTAAAAGTTTGTAATATTTATCTATATAATGTGATGATCTTTGTTTACTAGAAAAATAAACTTATACCATAGTTGTTTTTTGCCTGTTTTTTTGTTAAAATTACATACACATACAATATGGTGAGACATGAGTCATCTTATAGGACATATAGAAACTAATAAGACCACAAATCCATGGGGAAATGTATGAAAAAATCATTCATTCAACCAATGTAAGGGAGGACCCTATATTGAAACCTCCTCTAGAAATGAACCACTTAATTACAGGAGATATATTACTACGAAAGCAATTTTTTTTGCTCAATTCTCTCATTCATAGAATGGGTGGACTCATTACATAATAAAATTATGCCTAATATAAAGGTTCGTTGATTAAAAGAGTTTATCAGGAATTATTTACAAATTTTTAGGGATTGTATAAGGTTTTTTGGGATTTAGCAAAATACGTCAACCAAGGGAATTACACACAAAAAACATTACACCTATCCTGTGATTCGTAGGGTTCCGAAATATATTTCATGGTTTGTAGTTATTTAACTCAAAGGTTATCTAGTTAATAGTAATGGTCAGTATCATGTTGATGGAATCCCATCTAGAACATGTACATATTTTAATTGAACATTTCTAGTCCTTAATTTAAATTTTTACATGTTGGGATTTATTTAATAATAGAGAAATCCAAAAATGGATGCATGGGACAATCTAATAATTATATTGTTTGAGTGTTAAACACATTAGATAGTATTTGTTTTGTAAAAATTAATCAAACCACAACCCAAAAATTCATCTCATGGATATCCATTGAAATCCCTTTTTTTAATTTCTAAATCCACTTTGTGGGTTTATGGTAGCCAAACACTTCAGAACATAAATATTGTAGCAACATTACAAAATTAAAAACTATAACTTCAAAACCAAAAACCAATAGAAAAAAATTCAAATTTAAAAAACCATACCACCTCTTGGTCCACAAAATCTACCACATGTATCGAGATGATAAGTTAGGTTCACTGCGTAATCCATATCCTCATCTCCATCGTACGAGACTGTCATCGCTATCACATTAATGTTATCCAATTCACATTCATCCACCACTATAAGTGAATTTTCCATTAATAGCATTGGTTTTTGAACTCATGCAAGAAAAAATAATAACTAAACATCAAACTTTGATTTCCTCCATCAGAAAGAACACCATACGAACAAAAATATATCACAAAAATTTCAACATATTATGTATAGCCATCAGCTGTAGACAAAAAAAACACCATATTCACTTATCAAACATACCAACAGAACACTGAAACCCATAAACAACACCCACCAACTCCACTAACCAATATTCCTCTATAAACGACCAATCCAGAAGTAAAACCGCCGAAAAGAACAAACACTACCAATAGGAAAGAGGACCAAAACAAGGAAATTGAACTGGGGATGAAACCTTGATGAAATATAGAGATGAACCCTAAAAGTAAAAATTACAACCGCCTAAAATAATGTCCCAAAACCCCAGTGTAATCATAGCTTCAACTCTGACCTGGAGAGAAGTGGTGCAACCTTGGGTCAGTGATGGTTTGGGAGGCTGGGAATTAAGTAGATCAAACAAAAAGACAAACCCTGTTAGTGACCAAAACACATAGTAGACCACACCAAATATCCCAAAACCTCAATGTTAACACCACCCCAACTCCAACCAGGAGAGGCAAGGAGAAAATCAAGGCCAGAGCTCGATACAATAACAGAGGGAATCCATATAACGTTCCTTCATTGGAAGAGAAAATACCATAGAGAAAGCCCACAGTAGTGAGCACCAGAGGAGAAGACAAGGCCGAGATAGGAGAGGAGAATCCAAGATCTGGGGGTGTGGTTGGGGCCGAAAATGAATGGAATAATTTGAGAAAGGTCTCAAAAACCCTAGAGGGGAAGACATGACGCGCGTAGGGCGCGCTCTCCTCAGAGTGTGGAGAGCGCCCCTAGTGATTGATGATACCTTTTCCTCTAGTGGATCTCAATATTTTCAATTTTAAACAAAGAAATTTCGTCCATATTGATGTAACTATCAAGATTTAGAGTAACATGGATTTTATCTTTTTCATTGTTGATATATTCCTTTTGGGGTAGTAGGAAAAAAATATCAAAATACACTAGTATATTTTTACATTATCATGTTATCCTTAGATGTAGTTTTGTTGTCTTGAGGTGATAAACATGATTTCTATAATCCATACACCCCTTTTAGATTAATAAGACAATTAGGGTGTCTACAGAGAGTGTTGTTGGTTCCTCAAACTAGGGTTTGGAGTAAAAAATATCATATTTTTATTTTTAACTATGGATTCTTATGGTTCATGAGGATACAAATTCCATGAGCTTACTACAACCAATGGAACCTAGAGAATATATCATGTGATTATGTTTTCTCATGTGTATGTAAATAATTGTATCAAATTCTGATGAGGTATATTCATCAATTCTTCAAACAATTATCTTTCATAATACCATTATCCAATGTTACATTAGAGAATATCCTTGAAACAAAGTTTCCCTAAACCTAGTACCCAAAGCATTATGCAGAGTACTAATATTCAAATTAATTTTATCTCAATGGAAGGGTTGGACTAGGGCTGGTGATCATATCCATGGATATCACTAATGGTCCAATTTATACATCACTAATATCATGTGATCCAAAGTAAGAAGCCACCCATTATGGATCAATTCATGGATCTATCCAAGGAGAAATTGTCAATGATTCCCATATTCTTTCCCCAATAGAAAACTCCACTTACTCTATTGTGTATATAATTACTAAAAAATATTGTGGTGGTTAAAAACTATATTGGATATTGATAAGATAACACTAAAGACCAAGTATGGAGAAAGTCAGTTTTTATCATGATTACTCCATTATTATAATGACTCGACTAGAGTAGATTTGTGATATGGTGGTGATACATCACCAAATAGTTCATTCAATTAGTTTGGTTGGAAACTAATATAGTCACTCTGACCCATCATCCATTAAATCATGATTTCCCAAGAGAAACATGCATACCGAGAAATTAAAATTCTCTTATTTTATGGAGAAACCATTCATGTTACAGTTATATAGGATGGCCCAAAATAGATGATCCCCTATTTTGATAAATATGGAAGACATAATGAATATATGATGGGCCAAATTTTTCTTCCCTAATAATATATTTCCCAAATATAAAATTTAATTTGTAATTATATTAATCTAACATAATGCCTAAGGTTCTAGAGTGAATGGGAGTGGAATTGGTTTCTCACATTGATAATATATAACTATTGGCTAAAGGGGAAAGATACCAAATTGGAAAAAAAATTTGTAGTCCATATGTGATTTTTTTTCAAGTGTCATATGACTTTATTAACAAGAATTATTAGGTACCATTATAGTTATTTAAGCTTTTTAATTTTTACCCTTAATAATATAAATATTCTTTAATGATGTAGGTGGTCTTTTTAGTTTTTATAAATGAATGAAAAATCATTTTATTGAACTGATTTTTCTTTAATATCTACACTTTCATAACATAACAATTTGAAATCATGCATGGTATTATCAATATAACCTGAATCCATTTGAACCCTGAATTCCAACTGGGAAAATTATTTATCATTTTGATACACTTGATGGAAATTCTTTTTTCATATGTATTGATCAATTTCTGTTTAGATGATTGGATTCATATTGATAATCTATAAAATATTTATATAATCTCAATAACCATTACAATATAACTAAGTTTAGTCGATCGGAATGAATAATCTCTTCCTAAGTGTGGCTCATAGATAAGTATAAGTGAAACTATCATCACCTTAACAGTATAGTATTTCTATTTGGGAAGATGATATAACCAAGCCTTGTGAGGATCATTATGGGTGGATTTAGGTTGAGGAATCTAGATTTCAAAATGGGATCATTTTCACTAATGTTATCTCATCATGATGTTCTCATGAGTCCCCTTGACTAATGTAATTCAAATATCTGTAATATAATAATGGTCATGTTCTTTCACAGACTTGTGTAACTAGTGTGTACATTTTGAAATCTATTGAGTTCATATTTTGGAAACCATAAACGATTTTTCTTTTTTACCCTAAAATTTTTATATGCTTGATATGGTGGAATAATGGAAAGTAAGAACCTGGGTTTTTCTTAAGTCTCCCTAAATGAGTTTTTGACCTAACTAGTTTGATGTCTCCTTAAAAAAAATTGAAATGGAAGTCAAACCAGTATGCTTGGTGCTTAAGGTTAAATATTATAAACTAAATATTGATTTTTATTATGTTTATATAGTATTAAAAAAAATATTATTTCATTTTAGGGTCATATATCATTACAAAATAGTTGTTTCAATTTTAGGCTATATATCATTGACCCAATATGTGGGACGTGTGACCTAGAAATGGAAAATAAAAAACCAATGTTAATAGGGGCCTCACTACTAAAATAAATTATAAAAAAAATCTATTTAGTTCATGGTCATAAATCAATATCTATTGTGTTGTACGTATTAAATTCACTTTATGAGTAACTATAAAAAAACTATGTGTGAAATTCCATTATTTTTCCTTATAAATTGAGTTAGATTCAGAAGTGTGTTCCATTTAGGGTATCAAGTCTACAATAATAACAACATTTTTGATTTTTTAAATTATAAATAAGGATTCATAGTCAAGGTTTATGGTAGTAGACACATGTATTGGGGTTGAACATGTACTATATTAAAAATGGGTTATAATGAAATGGTGTCAATACACATGGTGATGGGGGGGATTCTTCTCATGAGATGATAATGCATATGGTATACATACCATATCAATGGAAAAAATTTAGATCTATATCAGTGGAACATTATTCATTTTCAAGGAGAGGCTTCTTTTATAGTCAAATATTATGATTTTATATTTCTATGATAATTCATTATGATTAAAATACATAAAAATGAATTATTTTCATTATTGGATGGTATATTTAAGAGTGGTTATGATACACTTATGGCCACACCACTATAAATGAATCCCATAATAGTGGTGATGAGATATTAAATGTCACCACTATAATTGTTTCCTATTCTACTAGGCCATGTGAGCATGGTCCAGATTTTGATAAGGTCATATGATGCACATTAAATTCATTCGGTGGAATTTTTATTTAAAATATATGTTTTTTCAATGCCAGGAAAATTAGTAGCATAGAGTATAGGGTGTGTAATTTTTCCTAGGATACCCTTTACATTTTATATACAAGACTATTTTTATGTCATCTATTAATTATATAATTTTTTATTGCAGTTGGAAAAATTAATGTGATAATGTTTAAGGTTATAAAAATTTGACACTTATGTGATCTTTTAATATACATATAGCCTTGGGAATCTGGTGAGATGGTTGATACTATAAAAACATGGTATGACATGATATATAGAGAAAATATTTACATTATTATTCATGTGTACATAAATTATTTAATCCAAATTGATTTATCAATTTCAGCTAAATTGAATCATTTTTTCATTTTAGGGACATTTTGGGCATAAAAGACAATATTTCTTATTTATAGAACGTTAACTATTTTCTAACACTTTGGTTTCTATGATCCATTTTTGTGGAATTGAAATTCTCTAACTAGAACTAATGTTCATTCAATGATCATGGGGACTAAATTAATCAATAAACTGGTAAATTATTTCTATTTGAAAGAATTTTTATTCCCTTATTAAAGGAGGAATGTCATGGGATATAAAAAAATGATGTAATTCTATTTTTATATTCAAGATGACTCCAAGGGTATTTACATATATAATTTCATATATAAATTCACTCATTAAGTTAGAAAATGAAAATGAAAATGTTGATGAAGATGAATATTATGATCGATGAAGAAAATAGATATTCAATCATTCAGGAATAAAATATCATAGACGTGGAAACATGCATTGAACTTTTTTTGTACAACAACCAAAATAATTGGAATGAACTATTAAGAATAACTGTTGGGGATAGTTGACCATATAATGGGAATAAAATTTGAATTGTTTCGATGATTTTTCTAAATAGAATGAAATTTTATTTCCATATTTTTCAATTTACAGTATTTTATAATAGTTTCATCTTTTACCTTCCTCTCTAAAAACATTCACTTAGAGGGGTAACTAATTTATTGGTTATGTAAGGGTAGTTTTCTTAAATCATGAGCTAATATTATTTATTGAATAAAATCAATATGATTATTCTATAATGTTTTATTCAATATTAAAATAATAGTATTTTTTATCAAGTACAATTGAATTTGGTATTTGATTCTTTTATTGTTATTGTATAGGTAAATAATCATTATCTTTGTCGCCTAGGGACTAGTTTATTTATGATAAAATTTTATAAGAAATATTGGTTAATCATAAAATGATTTTCAGTATGTATGGGAGGAGTAGTGGATACTCTTTATTAATTAGGAAAAGAATTATCTGATCAGGTATATACAATTTCAATCAGTGTTACTCACTACAACACTCTTACACATATGAATTATGGTAGACCAAGACATGATTTTAGTGGTGTTTATTATCACTATCACACTTTGAGTAAGGGACCATGATGAACTGATTATGTAATATCACATTAATAATCATAGAAGACTATTATTTCATGATGTGGAAATTAGAATACATTACAATTGGGAAAACAACCTCAGCCTGATCATCTATATTATATCATTATTTTCATTATCCACTCACATTAATTTATTTTGGTTTCAAAATAAAATAATTTCAATTACTTAACATATTTTTATCTATTTTTCTGCACTCCTATATGAAGATGACCTTGGTTCACAACTATAATGAATTTTAAATTAGGAAATAATTATTTTTGTACCACACCATTAAAGTCACATGTCACAATGTTATTTTGTTTCCATGGATAGTGTTTCCAAAAAATATAATCTTTATATTACATGATTAGATCCACTAACACTAATACTTACCCCTTATATGATGGAATTGAATGAATATTGTTGAATAACCATATAAAAAATAATTTTTATTATATATTTGGATATATATATATATTTTACATATTGAAGTGAATATTTATGTGTTCATTTATATCCCATCATAAAGGAAATAAATACTAATAAAACCCATAGATACCTATGTGAAAAAATTTCTTACTCAAAAAATATACATGTTTTTTCATAATTAAAAAAGAAATTTTTTATAAAACATATCATAATCAAATTTATTTTAAAATTTCATATATTGGTAAGAGAATACCCAATGAATTGTATTAAATATTTCACATATATCTATACCACATTTGGACCACAAGGAGTTGATAAGGAGCAGGTAGTGTAAAAGGATTCCCATTTTCACTATATATAGAAATAATGGAATGGTTTTAAAATATACAAACATGATATGTGAATGATTGTGAAATATTACTATGATGATTTTTGTAATGATTTTTTCCCACCTCTAGAAAAATATACATTAATGTGGAGATATATTCCATTAAAAATTATCTAGAGAGACACCATAAAATTACCAGGAGAGGTTTAAGAAGCTATGTTCCAGTTGTCCACATCCAAAAATAAATTAGCATCCCAACATTTTTTATTTCATATAGGTTGACTTGACTATGTTAGAAACCTTCTAGATGCATCATCTTCAGTATCATGGTTTTAAAAGCCACTAAAATAAGCCTATTTATTTATTTAAAATATTTCTAAAAATTTGAAACAGAAAATTACAATATGTTTTGACAAAATAGTTATCACTGGGGTAAGGAATTATTATCCATCATCTTTATTAGATACTATAGTTGAAGGGATATGTAGTTTGGTGAGATATATATTCATAAAAGGAGTGATTGAATTTAAGGGTATAAAAAGTAGTAAGAAATATTTATTCTAAGAAAATTATTGGAAAAAATGGATTTTGAGAGCCTAAACAATTCTAATATGGATTTAGAAAACTAATGAATCATAGTAAATCTCAAACCAAATTGTGTTCCAATTCCATCCCCCAATCCAGAATCAATTCCAAAACCCAACACTATTTCAAAAGAATAAATTTTATAAACATACATAATAGAAATAACCACCTCCATTAAAAAAACTAATTATGAGTATCCCTCAACATGTTTACTAATATATGATAATTTGCATTTAAATATATAATTAGTGGTATAGAAGATGACATTCAAAAGACAAAAATCACAATGGAATAACTTGTGGAAATTTTCTCTAGAGACCCATTATAACTACCAAACCAAAAGTGAGAAACCCCATGGATATTTTCATTATGATAAAAACGTGAAGTTAAAAAAACCCCCACCATAAGCCACCATTAGAACAAATACCATCACGTTATAGGACAATGTAGTTCAGAATTTTGAATTTTTTTGAATATTCCATGAGAAGATGAAAATGAACCAATATATGGGAAGGATATAATGATAAGGAAGAGAATGTGAACACCCTTTCAAAGATAGAAAATTTTTAAGAATAAATTATCCCCAAAATTACAATAAAAGATGATACAATGAATTAAAATCCAGGATAATAAAGTTTAAAATAAAATTACATAAAATTTCTAGAAAAATGGAAACATATATCACCTTTAATAAATTAATCACACAATTACCACGGTATAGTAAATTTTTGAAATATAATTTCTCTATATAGTGTATAATTCAATGAAATTATAAAATCATATGGGGAATAATTTTCTTCCACCTTATCACACCAAAATTCCTAACCAATTTTCATGATATAGGTAAACTATACATTTCATGTCCCATTGTTTATTTTACATTCTATACATAATTATTTCATTAAATGATCTTCAATTAATTTATTTCCTTAAATAGAATACATTTATATGTAAATATGATAATTTAAGCTCATAAGATTTGTGGTATATCTTGGAAATAGATCTTAGGTTTTCATAGAATATTTTTTGGAATTTTTTATTCTAAAATTCAATATTATTTTATTCCCAGTTAAATTCTATATGATAAACATGGAATAAAATGATATCACACCACATTCAACCACCATTTTGTTGAGACCTTTATAATAGATCGTAATGGCCATAACAAGTTTCTCTGAAGGAACAATGACCATTGTATTCGGATATAACAATACCAAAATATATATTTTTGACTTTTTGAGGAACCATTCAGATGATCACTTAGTCTTTTCTATCTCCAAACAAAATGGTACCGATCCTATTGAAAAATAAGTTACCTTTCTTGAATTATAATCCTTATGAGATAACATTATAATTGAAAATATAATAGGTCATGGTATATCATTTAAATATATATATTCTTATTATATATTGGAATAAGAGGTAAAATCTTACTTCATTGAAGATATATTGAATTATTAAAAAGATAAAATGATTTATTAAACACAAGAGAAAAAAAAATTGGATGTGTAGAACCTCAGATTAATTTTCTACCATTAATATCCCCTAATTCTTGAATTAAAACCACTTCCAACTAATATAAATATTTTTTACCTAATGGATGGAGAATAATTTTCAGTAGTAATTTATAATAATGCATCTCAGACCCATGAAATGACATTGATTTACCTTTTGAGAGAGAATGTATTGGGAATTGTCCAGAGCATAGGTAATATCCTAGTATTACACCAAAAAATGATCTCATAATGAATTTTTTTTAAGATTGATTCCAAAACACCTAGATATCCATAATGGTGGGAAATTCCCACCTTGCAGGAGGATGTGAAGAAGGATATTAAGAAGTTACTATATGAATTTTTCATCTATATCATTTCAGACTCTCAATGTGTGATCCATGTCTATTTAGTTCAAAAAAAATACAGGATGAATAACATTCATTAATGAAAAGAATCAATTAAACTCTATGATAACAAAAAATAGCTAGAGTGTTTCTAAATTTTAGGATATAAAATCATGTTACATTGAATGATAATTTAGCCATCCCATTACATGAAAATATATTATATATATTGGTAGGGAGCACATATTACTACTTTTTAAAAATATTTTTATGTTATTTTCCCATACCCATTTCTCATTAGAACCATGAAAATACTGCATTTTTTTCCATTCAGCACATTCTCATAAGAAAGGATTATATTTTTATTATTTAATTCTTTGGTTTATTTTTAGTGATACATGGTTTGTATATTTTCTGGTCACAATGATGATTTCATATAGGTAATATTGGATGATTTCTCAGTGTTTGGAAATTATTTTTATCATTTTCTAAAAAATGTGTAAACTGTTGTATAAAATTTCATTGAATATAATATCAGTTTAAGTTAAAAAGTGTTTTATTATTCGGTTGATATTGAATTTATCCTTGGGTATGATACATTATAAAAAATCATTGATAAGGATAATTCAAAAATTGAATTAGTAAAATTGTTTACATATCCAACTTGTGTAAAACAAATTAGATCATTTTGAGGACATGAAAACTCTATAAGAGGTTTATAAAATATTTTATTAAGATTTATATCCCACTATATATATTTATTTTGAATGATTATATCCTCTATTTCAATGATATGTGTAGGGAATTAGTTTTTTTTAGTTGTATCTAAGATTGATAACTCTACTGTTGATACAACCATGAAATTGGGGATAACCATCAAAGCATTGTTTTGATACCAATAATAATGTAGTTGGATATGTCCTTTCTAAAATAATAGAGGTAAATAAAAAATCCATTCATACACTTTGAAAACCTTTTATTCTTCATAATTCAACTATAGAACCATTGAAAAAAAGGTTTTCTGTAGTTTTCTATTCATTGGAATAAGGTTGGTCATATGTGATTGTAACTAGAGAAATCATATTTTCTAATAATGTGGATATTAATAAATTGATGAAAATATATGTTCTAAAACCTATGTTTTTTAGAATGATCCAAATACAATATTAGTTCATCATATAAATAAAATATAATATACCAGCTAAAAAACATGTGGTTGGTCAACTGAATAGACATCCCACAACTATTTATGGTGAAACCCTAGATCAAGAACTGCAGAATTTTTACGTTCTAGGACAATAGTTGTTCTTTAGTATAAAAGAAGTTACTTGGAACGCAGACATGGTATATTATCTAGTTGCATCTTAGCTCCAATATAACTTAAGTTCCAACCAAATTTAGAAACTAACTTCTGAATCTTGATATTACATTTGGACGGATTTAATTAATTGGAAAAGATATGGTGACTATGTGATAAGAAAATGATTTTATGAATGGGAAATTAAATTTGTTATTTAGTTTCATATAAATTTATATTATGGATGCCACTTTGGACCTTAGAAAAAATAATATATGTTTTAGAATCTATAATTTATTTAATATCATTTTTTCATGACTAACATGAGTGTTCAAATTGTGTTAAAAATAACTAATTTTTTAAATATTTAAATTTCAAAAAAAATAATAAAATGCGCATAATATAATTGATATTTTTTCTTTGGGATATATATTTTATGTGACCTTCCCCAATTTCATTTGGTATTATCATGCCTTTCTTGTAGTCAGTTACATTTAAAATGGGTGGAGGAAATTTTTATAGGACTCGCGATGAAATGTTTTTTTTCATTATGTTAGGGGTAACAAATTATGTTGTATTGGAGTTACTAGAGACATAATATGTGATCAAGGGGATAAATTATACAATATGTTAATGGACACATTACTGAGAATTTATGGGGTGAATCATAAAAAATAAACTCCCTATATTCCATAAACCAATGGACAAGATAGGGTTTTCAACACATAAATGAATGAAATTATGGAAAAGACTATTAAACCCAATAGGAAGAATTAGATCCCAATGTTAGAGGAAACATTCTGTGATTAAAATATAGTTTACAAAACGATGATAAAGGTTTCCCTATATTAGATAATTTATTGTAAAATATGTCACTTGCATGTGGAATTAGTCCTTAAGTAATACTGGAATATGAGAGAGATAAATTTGAATTTTCAAATAGATTTAAAATGGAGAAGATTAAAAATTAAATAGTGATATAAAATTTTAAGTGAAACATTTAAAAAAATAGATAATAGTGGTGGGTCATTACAAGATAATTAAGCTGGATGACATCCATCCTAGAGATATATTTTGGTTATTCAACTGAAGACTCAAGATAAAGACATAATATTAAATAAGGAAAGAAGGATCCATTAAATTTTATTTTAAAATGGCTGATGAAGTTATATGGGAATATTCCACTATATCCAAAAAAGGAAATAAAACCCCTCAAATCAGTTTATCAATTAAAGTCAATAGGTTATACTACTAAATAATATTTTTTCACATTCCATGAACCAATTAAAAATTTTCATACATGATAAATATACTTTAGGTCATTTTATTAAATTTATAATTTTATTTTTTGAGAGTGAAAATTTATACTATAATTTTTCAATGTTATTTTTTTCAATATTTGGTGTCTTTTAAGAAAAATTATTTTTTCTTTTCCAATTTTTCTATTTTTGAAATCTTGAGGCATAAAATGATTATCTTTTCCATTTTTGAAACCCATTCAATTGAGTTATCTAATGTATCCCATGAAAATAAACACAAAATAAAAAAAATAAATGGATTTATATGATGTTTGATACATTGATAATTTCCTTAAAATACCTATTATTTTTGAGTCCCATAATACATCACATTCTATTTATCTCTAAATTAACCCTCTTGATAGGCTTATAAACCCTTTTTTACATATTCTTCATAGTACCCTCATTCCATTAGAGAACAAATCCATGCCTCATATGACAATAATATTATTTATTTTTATCGAAACATAATGGTACAAGGTACATGTATTAAATTTGACTGAGTAATTTAATTTCATTAAACAACTCAATTTTCTAGGGAATACTTTTTATTAGGAAATTACATTAAATTTTATCGTTGTATCCCTTAATTCATCCAGAAAAATTATTAGTTTAAATAAATTGTAAGAAAATTTTCATGATCTGACCTCTTCTAGATGTGAAAATACACGATTTTTTTATCTAATGTGGTGGGTGATGTTGTATTGCAGAGTCTAATATCAATTGATAGAAATCATGGTGGATAATAAAATGATAAATAATTTTCCTTTTCATTAGAATTTACTATATTAAAATATATTCGATGCTATATTTTTTATAGGAATTACATAAAACATTATGATGTGGGGATTCTTGAAAAATCAATGAAAACCCACGTTTTTTAAGAAAGAAAGATTTATTTTTATTCAATATCTTTATTTGGTATTCAAACCAACTAAATGAAATTAAATATACCCTCAATACATTTAAAAATAAATGTGTTTAAAATAAGAAAATACCAATCAAAAATACAATTATATTGAAGATAGTTGGGTGGATATCATTTTTTCTACTAAAATGATGAATGTTTTCCACATTCCTTATATTTTTTATGATCATTAGAGATTTTTTTATTCAATGTGGGATGATGATGGTACCTTAATATATTGAAAAATATAATTATTAATAGTTTCTTTAAAACATAAAAACCCTACTTATTCGGCCTTAGATTATTTGACATCTAACGTGAACCAACCATAATCAACTGGACATCCCTAAATAGTACTGAAGATATAAACATGTCCTTAACTCACATCGTTTTGGGATCTAGGAATTTATTATGGATATGGTAACACATTAATTCTATTGTAGGATAAAATTATTTTTAAAAATTAACATTTGTGTGATGAGAGAACATTGTGGTGTGGTATGTTTTTTCTATACATTTATTGAGAAATAAAGTGACAATGGATTGAATAAGATTAAAAAGAGAACATGAAATACTAGTTTTTCTAGGTGTATGATATCATTTTTTAGTGTTGTGTTGTTATATTTCATGGGAATATTTTTTTAAATTTTCATTGATTTGATTCTAGTGCTTACATTTCCTGGATTGAATGCTCTAATTGAGAGTGATATTGATATATATAACATTTACAGTATTTTCAATTTTCATTAAATGATTTAATGCATTTAAATTTATTAATATTTAATACATTACATTATTTTTGGTTTTTAGGGATGTTTTGAGGGTAAATGTAAAAAATAATTAATTTTGAAAATTTAAGAATTTCATCACTTTAGTATTTTGAGAACACCTTGTCGAATATTAATCCAAATTTAGGAATTATTTACACATAAATTATTTGTGTTCTTTAACTTCATTAACAAGGCCATGTTCCCATTTGATCTCCATGGAGATCAAAATATATAAATCATTGTGGAAAACATTTTGGATAATATAATTTTTGATCACACATTAAAAGAAGAATATCTTAGGAACATTAAAAAATCAGGTTGTTATTGTTTTATTTTGAAGTGGACATGAATTTCATTGTCCATAATTAATTTAATTGATTATTTTTCTCATTAGTAATGTTGATACACACATTAATATGGGGGAAGTGGAAGACACTCTTCGGCTAGAACTTGATAGCTTCATTAATATGGGTATAACATTTTGAACATGTGTCTAAATGCTTTTGGATTTTGATGGTCTAGATCTAATTTTTTAATCAACTCTTAAGAAACTCTATTGGATATATTTTTTCGTATAATGGGAGGAGACTATAAAAAAATTCAAGAGAATGATTTTGGGAAAATAGTATATTATTCATTTTATGCTTTCATATTTTAATGTATTTATATTCTCAATTCAACTTAGTTACCCATATCATGGGTGGGTAAAATTATTATCAGTTGGGAAATTTAATTCATGATATCATGTGAAGCATTCGATAAAATACAGTTTTTATTCTATTAAGTTGGTTTCAATATACTAATTACTTTTTTTATTATCAAATACTATCATATTGGCGTTTTTATTCTCTTTTAATTTTTTATTGTATTGATAATAATTATCTCCCCCAAATATATTCTAGTTTATATGTGTTATAATATTCCATGGATTATTGTTAAGGTACTAATTGTTTTCCATCACGTGTGTGAGGGGTAGTGGACTCTATTGATTATTTGGGAAAATTTAAACCCCATCTGTTATTTAACACATAAAATGATGATATTCTATACAACTATATTAAAAATAGGATAGAGGGTAGAATAATATATTATTTTGGATTAGTTTATTCAAGACCTCACCATTTAACTAAGGTAGTGATAGGAAGTGATTGTGTAATTTTAAATTTATCATATTAGCTAAAGAATATTTGTTAAAATAGGAATGTAAAAACATTAAAATTTGAAAAATATCCCTGAACCGATAAATGGTCATATATAAATTGATATCAATATCTATCATTATAACTTAATTTTGTTTTCAAAATCAAATAATTTCAATAAAACCCCTACATTTCTCTAGTTTAAAGTGAAAAAAATAATTTTTTCCCCTTCTTTCTAGAGAAAACCTTGGTTAACCACTGTTCCACAATTTAAAAAAGGTAATATTTTCTTCAACCAGACTTCATTATAGGATTGTTTCAACTATATGAATGGGGAGTCAGTTCCATTATAAAACATTTCAGGTAGGGTAAACATGGTTTATGAACATGATTCGTGGACTTTATGAGTGAGGATGAAAACAAAGATAGATAACAGAGGCTAATAATAACACTATACCTTTAAATATGTAATGGTGAAACTAAAAATAAAATATGGGATCTAAGGATTAAAATTATTGGCTTTAATTAGATATGTAATGCATTTAGACTTACCATATTCCAAAGATAGGTTATATTGTCATAATATAAGAGACAAAATAGGGATTGGAGTATCCACCCACTCAAGATAAATATTCTTATAGTTGATATTATATATCATGGGTATTTTCATATGATCTATATTAGGGGGAATAATATTCTTATTCATGAATATGTTTACCTATAGTTCTAATATGCTCATCACTAATAGGTAAGTGGATTTATGAAAAACCATGATACTCAAAGCCCAATGTATGAATCCTGAAAAATGATCCCCAGAAATAGTTATTCCTAAATTTTAGACTTAGGATTTACATAATTGGGTGGTAAATGTTCCCTCACAGTGGGTGGATGTAAATGAGAAAATTGTTTTGGTATTGAATATATAGTTCATTTTTTTATCCTATGATTGGAAAAAAAGTCATACATAGTCCTTGTATTATAGGGGATGATCCAAACATTATGTTATAATTCATGTAATGTGGTATTGTACCATTTTATATGTTTCTAGATTCACCATATTATGGGAACCCTTAATGGATTTTGATTTCATGTAGGGAATTTTTCCGTGAATATGAGGAAAATATGATCTCTTTTAATCCATGGAGAGTAACAAATGTTACACACATTTTAATGTCAATAAACAAGAACCCAAATGTTATTATGAAAACATTGAGACATGTTATAATAGTATAGGTTTATAGATATATAACCATATACTAGAAGCCTTACACGTGGATGAAATATACAAAACATGGTGATTTTTTTGTCTATGTGGTGGATGAGATCCTTAAAGTTGAAACAGATATGGGTTGGTGGTTTTGTTGGATTTGCGATCAGGATATGGTTAGTGGGTCAAGGTATCACTATGTATCCTATTAGAATATGGCTCAAGATATATTTATTTCATGATATATCACAGTACATGAGGCTAAATAGTGCTCTAATTGAAGGAAGAGGGTATTTTCTTTCTCTTCATTCTGAGTGTGGGTTTGCAAACACATCATAAATGGATGATTCTATGTATATTTGACTCATACATCGGAGAGAAGGGAATATTCATTAATTAAATTTGTGGATAGTAAATACATATGATACATAAGTCACAATATATCATATTGAAACATAAACCAATCCATATGCAGTTTATTAGTTGTATTCCCTATACCAATTATGATTGTGTACAAGGAAGAGCATCTTGAATGAGGGTTCAAAAGAAAAGATTTCAATAATTATAATTACTATATTTGAATATTTATCACAATGGAAAGGGGAATGTTTTAGTCATATATTACATAATATTAGTTTATAATATGGTTATCAACCAAAAATAGCTTATACATAGGACTTGGAATTTTATCAAGAAATACATTTTTCTTGTGAGGTTTGTTCTATAGATATCAAACTTGTAAGAACACAAAATTAAACATTCCATATTCTTGGGTCATATATCATAAAAATATTATCTTATATTAAAATATCTAAACAAAATATTCCATCGTAGGATTATTCTATCCCCCACACAGAAATATTATATCACCACAAAGTGGGAAATTGAAATTAGTACACATTTTTACTATAAAACTAAACATATAATATAGGTTTTTTTCTATTTATGATATATATTCAAAAAAAATCATCTTGACCAATTTCATGTCCCTAATAATTCTAAAAACCCTATAAAAACATTATAACACATGGTATGAATAAAAAAGGCTCAATAAGGGACATATAAAGTGAATGAAATAAACTCATTATTTCATAAATAATTATATGAGGTTTATCTTCATTAAAAAAATATGGGTCAAAGAAAAAACATTATTTACCAATAGAATAACTTTTCTACCAAATGACATTATTAACTCATTAAATTAGATTTATTAATAAACAATAATACTCATAATGCTTCAATTTTATAATTAAAACCTAATGAAAATACTTTCTAAAAATAATTATTCACTTTATCCATATAATGTACAATATAATTATCCTTAAACATGAACTCATAAACAATAAAATAGAGGAATAATATATGGAACATGGTGTTTCCCTCATAATTTGTATTCTATTTAGGAATCACTACTTCCAAACAATTTCTATTAGATTTATTTATAGAACCAGAAACACCCAATGGATCTTTATTGAAATGGACCTTCTTTCCCAAGGTAGGTGTTCATTGGAGTTTTTCACCTACGATACATAATATTATTGGATAAGAGGATGGGAAGTTGGGATCATCGTACTATTTCTGGTAGAATTATAGCCTTCTCTGGGAAACTCGCATAGATTTAATATATGTTCATGAATTCATATTAATTTACCAAGAATAATGTATTCTTACCTATAAATTTACATTCAGTTATTAATCATGAGTGGAATTCAGAATCACCCATATGTTTTCTATGTCCATCATAAATGGATATATCTGTATGTATTTGAGGTTATCTATAAATGGTATCATTTTTATACTACCTAGATATTGTTTATCCAGTTTTCAAATGATACTGGTTTTAAGCCAGCTAGTGTGGCACTCTAGAATTTATTTTCATATAGGTAGATGAAAGTTGTTTTGATGTTGGTATAATACCCATAAATGGACAACCTATTTATCCTTATGAAAAAAAATCGGAACCCTCCTAGTTTTGTTCCACTTAATGGGACACATAATATCTTTTAAATTCATGTGCTAAAGACCTAACCATATATTTTAATGTCATGTGGTAAAGACATCTAGGTGGAAGGTGCCTAGTCAAATCTTGGTGTGGGACTTACGTCGAAAAAATCTAGGGAACATATAAAGTATATGAGTTTCCAATTTAAATTAGACCCTGCTGGGAAAGTTTCATGGAGATAAAAAGGTTTATTTTGAGTGTTGGTTATTATCCTCAAGGAGGCTTCTTGCATATCCCACTTAGATGGGAATCAGAGGCCACATAGTTTGGTAAGTCTAATAGGGGAATATGGTCCATTTAGAGAAATATGTTGGCGATTAGTCATAAATAGGATACCCTTGTAATAAGGTCCAAGAGAGATATCATAACTCATGGAACTTTAATGGGGACATAATTCAGGTCTTACTCCTAAGTAGGATGCCTATATTAAGGGAATAAGAGTTAGATTCATAGGGAGGATGTCCAGTGATATTAGGACAAAAGTTATGACTCCCTACAAACCTTGGTTATAGAAGGAATCAAAGTTCTCATAGTTAAATATATGAGGTGGATTGTCCGGATGTGTGATCATCACAAATCTCTAAGCCCATGTGAGTCTTTATTATTTTAAGAAACAAGAGGATGTTAAGTATTCAACAAAACACACACTTAATCCTCCACTGATGTAAGAGTTTGGGCCTATGGTGAATTAATCTAGGGTTATGGTGGATGAGGGTGAAGAGCAATGAACCCTTCAATTTTAAATGAAGGTGAGGGTCCTTGGGTCTAGTCTGAAGGATAAAGGATTACTTCCAGAGGGATTCCCTTTTGTGGTTCGTTGGGGTTTACTCCTAATGATGATTCCCGTTAATATTTTTAGGGGTTTAATCCTTAGAAGGATGATTATGTGAATATTTTTTGAGGCTTAATCTTGAGGAGGATTCCCATTTTATGGTTTGGTTGGGGCTTACTCTTGAATAGGATTCCCAATTGAGGATCTGATGGGTCTTACTCTTAAGGAGGATTCCCATTTGGATTTGGTTGGGGCTTACTCTTAAGGAGGATTCCCATTGAGCTTTAGTTGGGATTACTAATAATAAGGATGCCCATTGATCTTTGGTTAGGGATTAATCCCAAGGATGATTCCCATTAAAATTTAGTTGTAGCTTAATCTTAAGGAGAATTTCCATTGAGCTTTTGTTGGGGATTACTTCTAAGGAGGATTCCCATTTAACATTGGTAGGGGCTTACTCCTAAGGAGGATTCCCATTGAACATTGGTTGGGGATTATTCTTATGAAGAATGACCATTGTAGCTAAGGTTCATAGCTTAGGAGGTACTTAGCTCATGTCCTTAGATAAGGTACTTAGCATAGGTCCCTAGCATAGTTCATTAGTGGAGGTCACCAGCGCAGGTCTGTTGCGAAGGTCTGCTGCACAGAACCGCTACGCAGGTCTGATTCACAGGTCCGCTGTGCAAGTCTGCTGCGTAGGTCCACTACATAGGTATGTTGTGTAGGTCTGCGGTGTAGGTCCAAGGTAGAGGTCATTGGATTATGTACTTTCATCAGGTTTCATGTTCTATAACCTGATATGACTATTATCCAAATTTTCCACTTTATTTATCTCTTCACTCATTTTCAAGAGAGTTACGTGGGAGTTTTAGAGGACTTGGGCAGAGGGGGATGTTCAATGAGAGCTTAATGGGTTCTTCCTAATATTCAATCTATCAAATGGGGAGACCAAGGGTCTTATTTATAGTTAATGAGGGTAATTAGTCTAAGGGAGGTTTTTAACTTAGGTCCTTTATGTAGTTCCATTGCATAGGACCTCTATGAAGGTCTCGGGTACTGGTCCTCGGTGCAGGTCCTCTAGGTAGGTCCTCTGCGTTGGTCCTTAACACAGGTGAGTAAAAAACCATTATAAAATTTATCCATCTTCAAGGTTCCATAAAGTTTGATATGTACGACTATTTGGGATTTACAACGAATCAAATAAAATCTCTTGAAGATATATACACTTTTGTAGATGGTGAATACATCATGTATTCTTAGAAGAAACACTGAATTTTAATTTAATGGGTCAACACTTTTTTGTCATTGATAATGGAAATACATGTCCTACTCATATAGATGGTGGGTCTTTCTTCTAATCACTCATTCTGGAGAAATATCATGGAAAATAGAAATACAACCATGAATTCTAAATCAAATTGTATGAAACACATTATGTGGTTTTAAAAAAAAATCCCCCCTTAGAATTATATTTTTTATAATTAAAAATATAATGTTCTAAGGTAACTATAGGGAACATTGACCCTCTCTTAGATCATATGGTGGACATCAGATCTACTTCAAGCATGGAAAAATGCTCTTATTGTTTCTTAATCCATGGGTCCTAGCGAGCATAGTTTGACTTTTTCTATTGTCATATTTATAACCCTAAAAAATTGTTAATTTGGACTTTTTATTGCTCGATATTTTCTAAACCGTATATAGTGTAGGTCTAGTGACCTGAAACTCAACATTTATCAAGGGTTCCATTTGCAAGTTTTTGTCCAGGTGAGTTATTTTTCTCTTTTGTTGGAAATTTATTTTCTTGCATGTTCAAAAAATAAGGATAATGTTTTAGTTTGAATAGATTTGAAAATGAATATTGAGATTAGAACTCAAAAAAAATATTGATGGTGGTGAATATATTGATATTTTATTATATACATCCGAGGTGAATCTTGAGTCCTGATTTTTATGGTCACCAAATATAAAATTCAATGTATGATAATAGATGAGGTTTCTTCCATGAATGAAGTTACCACTATTTTAAAACCTCGTTATCAGGGATGTATTATGCAAGGCCAACTAGGTAATATGATGAATATCCAAATAGTTCCATCCTTTGGATGATAGGCTCGCTATGTGAGCAACTGATGAAAGGAACATTGGGGCATATACTACATAGTTAGGTAAAGGAGTTCCAGAAATTCAGAAATTCTATTACTGAAAGAAAAAGTGGTTTAATATTTGTATTTCATAAGACCATAGAGGGTATATTTAACATGGAATAATGTATAACAATAAAATGGGTCCATATGTGTCGATATAGTCTATAAATGAGAAACTACTCCTATACAAATTTGATATGCGATGGAGTACACATTTAGTCAAAAATGGGCATTCTGATATTATGCTTTGCAGTTTAAATTCATGTAGAAATTATATTATGGGGTCTATGTGGTTTCATGTCATGCAGCAAGTACATTAGTGGGATTTGATTTAATGTCGTTAGTTTTGACCAAATGTTTTTTAATCTCCAATTTCATTGTAATTTTTTTGGAAACATACTGTGATATTTATGTATAGAAAGGAAAAATTGGAATCTGTGATTTTGGAATTTCTAGATCCGGATAATGACATGTGAAAAGGGCTAAAGGCATTAGAGGAAGTCTTTTCCAATAATAAAGTTTGTGTTTTTTGATGAACCCGTTATGGGGGTTGTATTATGAAGAAACAATTGGGGGCATGTGCTGCATAGAGAAATAGTTGAATCTTTTGTCTGATAGGCCCGTTATGTGGTAAACCTATGCAAATCCACCCAGGGGCATGTACTATATAGCTAGGAAAAATAGATATTAGGTATCAGACATTCTATTACTATAATCTGAAGAAATTTTATGGATATTCATATTTTCCAAAGCATTCAGTTTAGTTTAGAGATAAAGGTTCTTGAACACAGAGAAAGTATTTCCAGTCATGATTTCTAAATAAATGTAGGAGTAGACTTTCTACAAAGGTCTGATCCAAATGTATGAAATATGGTTTCTGAAATTTTTAGGTCATATGACTAGGACCAAAATATTATGGAAACAATGGGTGGCATATGGTCAAATTACCCAAAGTTATTTTAGTATACTTTTACTGAGTAAAAGGAAAATGCATAAACCACATTCTTTGAGACCTTTAGGTTGAAAGGAAGGATATTGAACAAATATTCAATGGATGACCACTTTAAAATATGGGTTCTTGAATATTTTCATCAAATATTTAAGGGGAAAGAAGAGGATTCTCCAAATAATGAAGTTACTATTGTTTGAAAAACCTATTATAGAGGCTGTATTATGCAGGTCCAATAGGGGAATATTCTAAAAATAAAAATAGTGTCATATGTTGGTTAACAAGTTTGTTATATGGGTGACCTATGAAAGGCCACTGAGGGGTACATACTTCATAGTTATGAAAAACAGATCTCTGGTGTTAGATATTCCATAACCATAAATCAATGAAAGATTATGAATATCTGAAATTATTCATGATTAGGAGTATGAAATGTGAAATGGGTACTATCCAATGCACAAGAGAAATATTTGTATCAATATTGGTCATGAGTTTGAAGTCCCACAAATAGATTTGACTCATATCTATAATGGGGATATCTATTCTATAAATGATGGTTTCTTTAAAGAAGGGAGTCAAAATAAGGGAACCCATATAGATTTTAAATTGTATGTAGGTGAAAGGGGATTATCTTTTATCCCATGATAGGGACTGAGAAAAAAGTATTAGCTTTCACTTTGTATCTCAATAGGAAGAGAATCAATACACATGTAGGTACCATTAAATTTAAATTCATGTGGGAAAGACCTTATATTGAGTCATTTAAAGTGATACAACAAGAACATTATGTGTTTATACTTGAAGAGTAAGAAGACAGTGTGGCTAAACTAGGACATAGTGCTCATGTGTCACTATGTATCTTGTCGGAGCAAGAATCAAACCATGTGTATTTTTATCAGATATTAGTTCATGTGTAAGGTAAGAACTTGTATAGAATATCCTTAGGTAGATCCAATTTATACATAGGAGAAAAGAGGATTTTTTTTATGATGTTGCGGCTGGGTATGAGATTAAAAGTTTGGACATGAATACTTATCTCATATTGGATGAAAATCAAGCCATATGTTGTGCTTGAGAGGTTTTCTCATGAAGTTATGATCCATACATAGGGATTAGAGGAGTTTTCTTTATTGTGGATAGACCCATGATAATTGATCCGGGTGTCATTATATATCTCAATATAATGAGAATCAAGTCATATATAGTTCTTTGTACTTCTATGCAGTTTACTATCATGTGGTAAAGATATAGATGAACTGACATGAAAAGACTGGTATATTTTGGCTGGGCCTAGGTTAAAACCTAGGCATCACCACGTATCTTATTGGAGCTAGAATCAAGCCACACTAAGTTCTAGAAACATTTCTTATGCAGGTTTGATTCATACACACATGTAATGAATGAAATTTTTTTGTCATGGTTGGGACTAAAATTGGAGATATGGGCATCTCTATACATCTCATTTGAATGATAATAAATCCAAACATAGTTATTTAAAAGATCATTCCCCACACCAATTGAGTTTTATGTGAGAGACGGTGGATTTTAGTAAATTTCATAATAATTGTTAATCTTAAGAAACATGATGGTATGAGAATCAAACCATGTATTCTAGAAGAGTAATCATTATAGGTTTAGTATATATACATGAAAAAATGGAAATATATTTCTTTATGGGTATAGCTGGGCCCAAGATTGGAGATCTAGGCGTCACTACGTATCTCATTGGAATGAAAATCTAGCAACACATAGTTCTTGAATATGGTATTCCCTGTGTATATCTGACTCATAAACAAAAGGAATGGGGGAATTTTTATTTTTTTCATGGTTGGGCCTAAAATTAGATATATAGGCATCTCTACATATCCCATTGGAATGAGAATAAATCCATACATAGTTCTTGATAGACTGTGCAGTTTAATATCTTGCAGTGGGGATTTAAGCTACCTTATGTGAATTAATCATTGCATTTGGACCAGGGTATAAGCCCCAGGTGTCACTATGTATCCTTCTAGATACAAGAATCAAGCCACACACAGTTCTTGAATAGGGGTCCCTATGAAGATCTGATTCAAATATAGCGAGAGATGGGGCTTATATGCCAATAGGGAGTAGAAATGATGTCACTAATTATTTAACATGGAAGCTACTCATTTTTTTAAAGAAGCACAATGAATTCCAATTTTTGGTATCATGGGGGATTTAATAATGTCAAATGATGGAGATGTTAATCGTATAGTTTATTGTCATGTGGCGAGGAAAAATGATGTCATCATTTTTAACGTCATGCGATAAGGAAAAATATGATACACATTTTAACATAGAACAACATGGATGCATATGGTTTCTATGAAGTTTAATATCTTATAACTAGGATGTAACTCTGTGTGATTACACAAAGTACTCATTTAGTAATATTTCATTGGTTGGAGTTGAAATAAGTTATCTATCCATTGCGATAAGGGAATAAGGTCCATTTGAGTGGACCTTGTGTAAGGAAAAAGGACCTTCCCACTTTGGCTTAATTTTTTGAGTCTTCCTTCCTAGTATAATTGTATTTATAATGACTAATACCAATTATAATTAAATAAATTATAGGAGTTAAATATTATTGTTAAAAGATCATTCTATTATATTCTTATTTACCTCCTAACGATGCAAGGTGTGTTAAATTTTTTCATCTGATCATTTTATCTCATCAAATCACTTCTGAGACAATTCATATATAGTTAACTAGTTGCAGATGGAAACTCATAGTGAAGACAATTGAATTTTAATAGTGTTAATTACTTTTATCTCTTACCCCAATGAATATGGGTTGACTGTGTTGTAGTAAAAGTAGTAGTCTGATAAGCCCATAAACCATGCAAGAGCTTATCAGGCCAAGAATTTTATCCTTATGCTCCATCTTTTAAATTATATTTAATAGGGTTTTGTTAAAATCATATACATATCCATTGGCCGTTGCATGGTAGCAAGATGAGTGGTTGGATTTGATATTGCACTCTTGATAGAGATTATTTAACTTAGCAGGATGGAAATTGCTGTCCTTGTCTTTCAATATGGTATGTGGGACACTAAATTTGGTAATGATATTAGGTCTGATAATGTTAACAATGATTTTGGCCCCAAATTCCATGATAGGTATTTCTTGAGCCCATATGGAGAAGAAATAGGTAGTCATAAGAATATACATGAATTTATTATCCATAGATGGAGGATTGGGCCCTACTATATCTATTCCCTACAAATATAATGGTCATGAGTATTTAGCTATTTGTAGAAATTCATTAGGATGATGAATGATGTTTTCAAGCAGTTGGTTGAGACAACATTTCTTCAGTGAAATATGTACAATCTTGCATCCTTGAAGGCCAAAAGTAACAAAGCCTTTGGATTTGGTCCTAAAGGCTACGACCAAATTGGTGGGAATCACTAGATCAAGCATGTAATTCTTTCATGACAATCATGTTTTCAACCCCATCAATGCATCTTTGAATAATTTTGTCGAATCCTTATCTATAAAGGATATTATGGTGATCTGGGCCATCATAAATAGTGAAATTAATTATTCGTCACCATATCAGTTCTCTTTTAATTAAATCCATTATAATTACCCCATTTTAGAGATATTTCTTGATCGGTTTCATCTATCCCATGATATGACCATTTGGATTAGAAAATGGGATGATTTCATTAATTTCCAATAATTTCATTTGATCAAAAGGTGAAACCACTCGACGATGAGAAATGTTAATTATTGTTTCATCTTGATTTTTATCTTCCAAGGATATGTATGAATTTTACCATGCAACATCTTGGGAATTTTTTGATCATGGGGCGTAAGACATTGTTGGATTTGAAGGAAATTTTTTCCTTAACCCCCCAAAAATAATCACATAGGGGAGTTAGTTATTCTTTTTTAATGGAATTACCCCCATTGATTTATTTTATTACTAATTCTAAATCACCTATCACCTCCACTTAATTCACTAGTAATTGGAGTGCTAATTCCATGCCTTCAATGAGAGCTTGATATTCTGCCTAATTTTTGGTACCACCTTCTAATGAAAGAATGGAATATATTCAAAAAAAATTATAGGTTTTTTTCTATTTATGATATATATTCAAAAAAAAATCTTGACCAATTTCATGTCCCTAATAATTCTAAAAACCCTATAAAAACATTATAACACATGGTATGAACAAAAAAGGCTCAATAAGGGACATATAAAGTGAATGAAATAAACTCATTATTTCATAAATAATTATTTGAGGTTTATCTTCATTAAAAAAATATGGGTCAAAGAAAAAACATTATTTACCAATAGAATAACTTTTCTACCAAATGAGATTATTAACTCATTAAATTAGATTTATTAATAAAAAATAATACTCATAATGCTTCAATTTTATAATTAAAACCTAATGATAATACTTTCTAAAAATAATTATTCACTTTATCCATATAAAGTACAATATAATTATCCTTAAACATGAAATCATAAACAATAAAATAGAGGAATAATATATGGAACATGGTGTTTCCCTCATAATTTGTATTCTATTTAGGAACCACTACTTCCAAACAATTTATATTAGATTTATTTATAGAACCAGAAACACCCAATGGATCTTTATTGAAATGGAACTTCTTTCCCAAGGTAGGTGTTCATTGGAGTTTTTCACCTACGATACATAATATTATTGGATGGGAGGATGGGAAGTTGGGCTCATCGTACTCTTTTTGGTAGAATTATAGCCTTCTCTGGGAAACTCGCATAGATTTAATATATGTTCATGAATCCATATTAATTTACCAAGAATAATGTATTTTTACCTATAAATTTACAATCAATTATTAATCATGAGTAGAATTCAGAATCATCCATATGTTTTCTATGTCCATCATAAATGGATATATCTGTATGTATTTGAGGTTATCTATAAATGGTATCATTTTTATACTACTTAGATATTGTTTATCTAGTTTTCAAATGATACTGGTTTTAAGCCAGCTAGTGTGGCACTCTAGAATTTATTTTCATCTAGGTAGATGAAAGTTGTTTTGATGTTGGTATAATACCCATAAATGGCCAACCTATGTATCCTTATGAAAAAAAAATCAGAACCCTCCTATTTTTGTTCCACTTAATGGGACACATAATATCTTTTAAATTCATGTGCTAAAGACCTAACCATATATTTTAATGTCATGTGGTAAAGACATCTAGGTGGAAGGTGCCTAGTCAAATATTGGTGTGGGACTTACGTCGAAAAAATCTAGGGAACATATAAAGTATATGAGTTTCCAACTTAAATTAGACCCTGCTGGGAAAGTTTCATGGAGATAAAAAAGGTTTATTTGGAGTGTTGGTTATTATCCTCAAGGAGGCTTCTTGCATATCCCACTTAGATGGGAATCAGAGGCCACATAGTTTGGTAAGTCTAATAGGGTAATATGGTCCATTTAGAGAAATATGTTGGCGATTAGTCATAAATAGGATACCCTTGTAATAAGGTCCAAGAGAGATATCATAACTCATGGAACTTTAATGGGGACATAATTCAGGTCTTACTCCTTAGTAGGATGCCTATATTAAGGGAATTAGAGTTAGATTCATAGGGAGGATGTCCGGTGATATTAGGACAAAAGTTATGACTCCCTACATACCTTGGTTATAGAAGGAATCAAAGTTCTCATAGTTCAATATATGAGGTGGATTGTCCGGATGTGTGATCGTCACAAATCTCTAAGCCCATGTGAGTCTTTATTATTTTAAGAAACAAGAGGATGTTAAGTATTCAACAAACCACACACTTACTCCTCCACTGATGGAAGAGTTTGGACCTGTGGTGAATTAATCTAGGGTTATGGTGTATGAGGGTGTAGAGCAATGAACCCTTCAATTTTAAATGAATGTGAAGGTCATTGGGTCTAGTCTTAAGGATAAAGGATTACTTCCAGAGGGATTACCTTTTGTGGTTTCGTTGGGGTTTACTTCTAATGATGATTCCCGTTAATATTTTTTAGGGGTTTAATCCTTAGGAGGATGATTATGTGAATATTTTTTAAGGCTTAATCTTGAGGAGGATTCCCATTTTATGGTTTGGTTGGGGCTTACTCTTGAATAGGATTCCCAATTGAGGATCTGATGGGTCTTACTCTTAAGGAGGATTCCCATTTGGATTTGGTTGGGGATTACTCTTAAGGAGGATTCCCATTGAGCTTTAGTTGGGCTTACTAATAACGAGGATTCCCATTGATCTTTGGTTGGGGATTAATCCCAAGGATGATTCCCATTAAAATTTAGTTGTAGCTTACTCTTAAGGAGAATTTCCATTGAGCTTTTGGTGGGGATTACTTCTAAGGAGGATTCCCATTTAACATTGGTTGGGGCTTACTCCTAAGGTGGATTCCCATTGAACATTGGCTGGGGATTATTCTTATGAAGAATGACCATTTTAGCTAAGGTTCATAGATTAGGAGGTCCTTAGCTCATGTCCTTAGATAAGGTACTTAGCATAGGTCCCTAGCATAGTTCATTAGTGGAGGTCACCAGCGCAGGTCTGTTGCGAAGGTCTGCTGCACAGAACCGCTACGTAGGTCTGATTCACAGGTCCGCTGTGCAAGTCCGCTGCATAGGTCCGCTACATAGGTATGTTGTGTAGGTCTGCGGTGTAGGTCCGAGGTAGAGGTCCTTGGATTATGTACTTTCATCAGGTTTCATGTTCTATAACCTGATATGACTATTATCCAAATTTTCCACTTTAGTTATCTCTTCACTCATTTTCAAGAGAGTTACGTGGGAGTTTTAGAGGACTTGGGCAAAGGGGGATGTTCAATGAGAGATTCATGGGTTCTTCCTAATTTTCAATCTATCAAATGGGGAGACCAAGGGTCTTATTTATAGTTAAGGAGGGTACTTAGTCTAAGGGAGGTTTTTAACTTAGGTCCTTTATGTAGTTCCATTGCATAGGACCTCTATGTAGGTCTCGGGCACTGTTCCTCGGTGCAGGTCCTCTAGGTAGGTCCTCTGCATTGGTCCTTAACACAGGTGAGTAAAAAACCATTATAAAATTTATCCATCTTCAAGGATCCATAAAGTTTGATATGTACGACTATTTGGGAATTACAACGAATCAAATAAAATCTCTTGAAGATATATACACTTTTGTAGATGGTGAATACATCATGTATTCTTAGAAGAAATACTGAAATTTAATTTAATGGGTCAACACTTTTTTATCATTGATAATGGAAATACATTTCCTACTCATATAGATGGTGGGTCTTTCTTCTAATCACTCATTCTGGAGAAATATCATGGAAAATAGAAATACAACCATGAATTCTAAATCAAATTGCATGAAACACATTATGTGGTTTTAAAAAAATCCCCCCTTAGAATTATATTTTTTATAATTAAAAATATAATGTTCTAAGGTAACTATAGGGAACATTGACCCTCTCTTAGATCATATGGTGGACATCAGATCTACTTCAAGCATGGAAAAATGCTCTTATTGTTTCTTAATCCATGGGTCCTAGCGAGCATAGTTTTACTTTTTCTATTGTCATATTTAGGACCCTAAAAAATTGTTAATTTGGACTTTTTATTGCTCGATATTTTCTAAACCGTATATAGTGTAGGTCTAGTGACCTGAAACTCAACATTTATCAAAGGTTCCATTTCCAAGTTTTTGGCCAGGTGAGTTCTTTTTTTCTTTTGTTGGAAATTTATTTTCTTGCATGTTCAAAAAATAAGGCTAATGTTTTAGTTTGAATAGATTTGAAAATGAATATTGAGATTAGAACTCAAAAAAAAAGATTGATGGTGGTGAATATATTGATATTTTATTATATACATCCGAGGTGAATCTTGAGTCATGATTTTTATGGTGACCAAATATAAAATTCAATGTATGATAATAGATGAGGTTTCTTCCATGAATGAAGTTACCACTATTTGAAAACCTCATTATCAGGGATGTATTATGCAAGGCCAACTAGGGAATATGATGAATATCCAAATAGTTCCATCCTTTGGATGATAGGCTCGCTATGTGAGCAACTGATGAAAGGAACATTGGGGCATATACTACATAGTTAGGTAAAGGAGTTCCAGAAATTCAGAAATTCTATTACTGAAAGAAAAAGTGGTTTAATATTTGTATTTCTTAAGACCATAGAGGTTATATTTAACATGGAATAATTTATTACAATAAAAAGCGTCCATATGTGTCGATATAGTCTATAAATGAGAAACTACTCCTATACAAATTTGATATGTGATGGAGTACACATTTAGTCAAAAATGGGCATTCTGATATTATGCTTTGCAGTTTAAATTCATGTAGCAAGTATATTATGGGGTCTATGTGGTTTCATGTCATGCAGTAAGTACATTAGTGGGATTTGATTTAATGTCGTTAATTTTGACCAAATGTTTTTTAATCTCCAATTTCATTGTAATTTTTTTGGAAACATACTGTGATATTTATGTATAGAAAGGAAAAATTGGAATCTGTGATTTTGGAATTTCTAGATCCAGATAATGACATGTGAAAAGGGCTAAAGGCATTAGAGGAAGTCTTTTCCAATAATAAAGTTTGTGTTTTTTGATGAACCCATTATGGGGGTTGTATTATGAAGAAACAATTGGGGGCATGCGCTGCATAGAGAAATAGTTGAATCTTTTGTCTGATAGGCCAGTTATGTGGTAAACCTATGCAAAGCCACCCAGGGGCATGTACTATATAGCTAGGAAAAATAGATATTAGGTATCAGACATTATATTACTATAATCTGAATAAATTTTATGGAGATTCATATTTTCCAAAGCATGCAGTTTAGTTTAGAGATAAATGTTCTTGAACACAGAGAAAGTATTTCCAGTCATGATTTCTAAATAAATGTAGGAGTAGACTTTCTACAATGGTCTGATCCAAATGTATGAAATATGGTGTCTGAAATTTTTAGGTCATATGACTAGGACCAAAATATTATGGAAACAATGGGTGGCATATGGTCAAATTACCCAAAGTTATTTTAGTATACTTTTACTGAGTAAAAGGAAAATGCATAAACCACATTCTTTGAGACCTTTAGGTTGAAAGGAAGGATATTGAACAAATATTCAATGGATGACCACTTTAAAATATGGGTTATTGCATATTTTCATCAAATATTTAAAGGGAAAGAAGAGGCTTCTCCAAATAATGAAGTTACTATTGTTTGAAAAACCTTTTATAGAGGCTGTATTATGCAGGTCCAATAGGGGAATATGCTAAAAATAAAAATAGTGTCATATGTTGGTTAACAAGTTTGTTATATGGGTGACCTATGAAAGGCCACTGAGGGGTACATACTTCATAGTTAAGAAAAACAGATCTCTGGTGTTAGATATTCCATAACCATAAATCAATGAAAGATTATGAATATCTGAAATTATTCATGATTAGGAGTATGAAATGTGAAATGGGTACTATCCAATGCACGAGAGAAATATTTGTATCAATATTGTTCATGAGTTTGAAGTCCCACAAATAGATTTGAAACGTATCTAAAATGGGGATATCTATTCTATAATTGATGGTTTCTTTAAAGAAGGGAGTCAAAATAAGGTAACCTGTATAGATTTTAAATTGTATGTAGGTGAAAGGGGATTATCTTTTATCCCATGATAGGGACTGAGAAAAAAGTATTAGCTTTCACTTTGTATCTCAATAGGATGAGAATCAATACACATGTAGGTACCATTAAATTTAAATTCATGTGGGAAAGACCTTATATTGAGTCATTTAAAGTGATACATCAAGAACATTATGTGTTTATACTGGAAGAGTAAGAAGATAGTGTGGCTAAACTAGGACATAGTTCTCATGTGTCACTATGTATCTTGTCGGAGCAAGAATCAAACCATGTGTATTTTTATTAGATATTAGTTCATGTGTAAGGTAAGAACTTGTATAGAATATTCCTAGGTAGATCCAATTCATACATAGGAGAAAAGAGGCTTTTTTTTGATTTTGCGGCTGGGTATGAGATTAAAAGTTTGGACATCAATACTTATCTCATATTGGATGAAAATCAATCCATACGTTGTGCTTGAGAGGTTTTCTCATGAAGTTATGATCCATACATAGGGATTAGAGGAGTTTTCTTAATTGTGGATAGACCCATGATAATTTATCCAGGTGTCATTATATATCTCAATATAATGAGAATCAAGTCATATATAGTTCGTTGTACTTCTATGCAGTTTACTATCATGTGGTAAAGATATAGATGAACTGACAAGAAAAGACTAGTATATTTTGGCTGGGCCTAGGTTAAAACCTAGGCATCACCACGTATCTTATTGGAGCTAGAATCAAGCCACACTAAGTTCTAGAAACATTTCTTATGCAGGTTTGATTCATACACACATGTAATGAATGCAAATTTTTTGTCGTGGTTGGGACCAAAATTGGAGATATGGGCATCTCTATGCATCTCATTCGAATGATAATCAATCCAAACATAGTTATTTAAAAGATCATTCCCCACACCAATTGAGTTTTATGTGAGAGACGGTGGATTTTAGTAAATTTCATAATAATTGTTAATCTTAAGAAACATGATGGTATGAGAATCAAACCATGTATTCTAGAAGAGTACTCTTTATAGGTTTGGTATATATACATGAAAAAATGGAAATATATTTCTTTATGGGTATAGCTGGGCCCAAGATTGTAGATCTAGGCGTCACTACGTATCTCATTGGAATGACAATCTAGAAACACATAGTTCTTGAATATGGTATTCCCTATGTATATCTGACTCATAAACAAAAAGAATGGGGGAATTTTTTATTTTTTCGTGGTTGGGCCTAAAATTGTATATATAGACATCTCCACATATCCCATTGGAATGAGAATAAATCCATACATAGTTCTTAATAGATTGTGCAGTTTAATATCTTGCAGTGGGGACTTAAGTTACCTTATGTGAATTAATCATTGCATTTGGACCAGGGTATAAGCCCTAGGTGTCACTATGTATCATTCTAGGTACAAGAATCAAGCCACACATAGTTCTTGAATAGGGGTCCCTATGAAGATATGATTCAAATATAGGGAGAGATGGGGCTTATATGCCAATAGGGAGTAGAAATGATGTCACTAATTATTTCACATGGAAGCTACGCATTTTTTTAAAGAAGCACAAGGAATTCCAATTTTTGGTATCATGGGGGATTTAATAATGTCAAATGATAGAGATGTTAATCGTATAGTTTAATGTCATGTAGCGAGGAAAAATGATGTCATCCTTTTTAACGTCATGCGATAAGGAAAAATATGATACACATTTTAACATATAACAACATGGATGCATATGGTTTCTATGATGTTTAATATCTTATAACTAGGATGTAACTCTGTGTGATTACACAAAGTACTTCTTTAGTAATATTTCATTGGTTGGAGTTGAAATAAGTTATCTATCCATTGTGATAAGGGAATAAGGTCCATTAGAGTGGACCTTATGTAAGGAAAAAGGACCTTCCCACTTTGGCTTAATCTTTGGAGTCTTCCTTCCTAGTATAATTGTATTTATAATGACTAATTCCAATTATAATTAAATAAATTAGAGGAGTTAAACATTATTGTTAAAATATCATTCTATTATATTCTTATTTACCTCCTAATGATTCAAGGTGTGTTATCTTTTTTCATCTGATCATTTTATCTCATCAAATCACTTCTGAGACAATTCATCTATAGTTAACTAGTTGCAGATGGAAACTCAGAGTGAAGACAATTGAATTTTAATAGGGTGAATTACTTTTATCTCTTACCCCAATGAATATGGGTTGACTGTGTTGTAGTAAAAGTAGTAGTTTGATAAGCCCATAAACCATGCAAGAGCTTATCAGGCCAAGAATTTTATCCTTATGCTCCATCTTTTCAATTATATTTAATAGGGTTTTGTTAAAATCATATACATATCCATTGGCCGCTGCATGGTAGCAAGATGAGTGGTTGGATTTGATATTGCACTCTTGATAGAGATTATTTAACTTAGCAGGATGGAAATTGGTGTCCTTGTCTTTCAATATGGTATTTGGGACACTAAATTTGGTAATGATATTAGGTCTGATAATGTTAACAATGATTTTGGCCACAAATTCCATGATAGGTATTTGTTGAGCCCATATAGAGAAGAAATAGGTAGTCATAAGAATATACATGAATTTCTTATCCATAGATGGAGGATTGGGCCCTACTATATCTATTCCCTACAAATATAATGGTAATGAGTATTTAGCTATTTGTAGAAATTCATTAGGATGATGAATGATGTTTTCAAGCAGTTGGTTGAGACAACATTGCTTCAGTGAAATATGTACAATCTTGCATCCTTGAAGTCCAAAAGTAACAATGCCTTTGGATTTGGTCATAAAGGCTACAACCAAATTGGTGGGAATCACTAGATCAAGCAGGTACTTCTTTCATGACAATCATGTTTTCAACCCCATCAATGCATCTTTGAATAATTTTGTCGAATCCTTATCTATAAAGGATATTATGGTGATCTGGGCCATCATAAATAGTGAAATTAATTATTCGTCACCATATCAGTTATCTTTTAATTAAATCCAATATAATTACCCCATTTTAGAGATATTTCTTGATGGGTTTCATCTATCCCATGATATGACCATTTGGATTAGAAAATGGGATGATTTCATTAATTTCCACTAATTTCATTTGTAACGACCCAAAATTTCATTAATGGAAAATCCATCTTGATCCAGTTAAATGTTTCTTTCTGTTTTTTATAAGATGTCAACTTCTTTAAGTTTTACGTTAAGATTTGTGACCGTTACTTTTATAGTCGTTGAACAGTGATCATCTGGGTAGTTTAAATATAAGGCTTTAACGAACCAATTTTCTACTCAGACAAAGGAAGCGATGGCCTCATCCAGTAGAATTGCCCCTTACGAAGCCCATTTGTCGGAGCTTGGAAAGGAGGTGGCGTCTTTGGGCTTTGCCCTTGACCAAGCCCAAGCTGAGCTTCATCAAGTCAAGCTCGAACGTGATCGTCTACGGGAAAAATGGAAGTTGATAGAGATTACCACTCGAGCGATGTTATCCGAGCAACCCCAAGAGTCTGTCACCATCGCACACCTTACCCTTAGGTCTTATGCGGCTATTTTAAGGGGTTATGTAACAAATAAGTAGCACCATGTTCATGTACATTATTTTGTGTATATAATAATAAATATAATTTCTAGTCATTTTTGATGCATTGTAATTAGTTTTTAAAGTACAAATGATGTATTTAGTTATTATTTAATTAAGAATTATATTTTATTAAATTAAAGGATTTTTGAATTAAATAATATTTTAATAAAATATTATTATTAATATTAAATTAATTTTTATTAAATATAAATGATCTTATAATTTTATGAATGCAATTAAAATTTTTATTAAGGTTTGAAAGCCATTTCTGTCAAAACCCGTGATTTTTTTATAAATGTCGGTTTTTATTTTAAAAGTGAAAATTCACATATTTAGAAAATTATTTAGATAAAATAAATATTATTTTTGGAATCAGGACGTCGAAATTATCCAACGGTGAATTTTTCATAATTTTCCGAGACAGTCAAATTTTTGGGTAAAAATTAAATACCATTTAAATATATAATGTGTTTTATGACATCATAATGACCCAATGGTGATGTAATAAAATACCATAATCCCTATGTTCGGCCATTATGTGTTTTATCATTAAAATAATAAGGTTTTTGGTTTGTTTGACTCACTTTTCAAAGCATTAATGGAGCCCCCAAGACTTATTCAACACTTTGCCTTTTTAAATTAATTTCCATGGGAGTGTGACTCACCTCCACATAAGCAACCCTATTTTTTTAATAAGTTCGGACCTTTGCCTTGTAAAATATTGTTTTCCTCTTTCCTTTTCCAGAAACCATGGGCAAATACCATGGGATGGTTTGTGGTTTGGATTATTTTAATATAAGGGGTCCCAAACCTAAATAATAAAGAATTCTCTCACCTTTCCTATATAAACCCACCCAAGCTCCCACTTCCTCCTCACTCAAAGCCCTTGAAGTTCGTCCAACCTCTGCCCTACTCTCTCTAGAAGCCTCTCAAGGTTCCCCAAGCTCCCAAGAAGCCTCTCACAAGCCTCTCTCTAGCCTTTGGAAGCACACTTCCAAGTAAGGGTTTTTTCTTCCTTTCTCATTTTTTTTTGTCAATTTTCTTTAAGTTGTATTGCCCTTTTAATTTCATTTATGAATGTTGGGGTATGGTTTTGCACCTCTCCCATACTGCCCTTTTATATTTTGAATGATGGGAGACCCCTTTCTCTCTCATTAAATGCCTCCCATGTACACCCGTTACTATGCCGAAATTCCGAAAGGAACCTTTTTCTCCTCTTTTATATTCAAGCAATAATTTTGTATCATGAATCTAAATTCCATTTCTACTGTTGGGACATGTAGATATATGATCTCCTTACTGTCCGTTACATGTAAATATGATGAGGAACCCCTTTCTCTCTCATCAACCTTTTTTATGAATTCTTATGTCACGCCGTTACGCTGCCGAAATCGCACCAATTTTCTAAGCCAATGTCTTTGTGTAGTGAATACCATGCCCATTTCTCCATCAAGGGTATTCACCTTTATGCACATATACATATTGATTGTAAAGTTTCATGTATGAATTCCAAATTCCTTTATCGTGGAAGAAATGATTATGTTTTATGAATCCATGTTTTATGATCCATGTGGCACACTTATGCATGAAATGAAATGTTTAAGAAGGGTGCGCCCTGATTGCGCTCCAATGCATTGGGTAAAGTATAGTATCATGATACGTCATGTGCAATGAGTGTTGACTCATGCTAATTCAAGTGCAACGAGGGTTTACTCATTCTTCAAGTTCAATGAGGGTTTACTCATGCTCCATGTGCAATGAGCCTTGGCTCATGCTAATTCAATGTTAAGTGTTGTTGCCACATTTCCATGTTATGATTATCATGCTTTATCATGCCTTTATGTTCATGTCTCTCTTATGCTCTATTGATATGCCTATTGCCTAACATGTATTGTACTCCTCATGTTATTCATTGTGTACTCCCTTACTGGGCTTTATAGCTCACCCTTTTCTTATGCATGTCCTCAGGTTATCCCATGCAATGCTAAGTACGAAGGAATGTAGTGGTCATGTAAAGGAAGTTTTCAATAAGGATGTTGTATTTCAAGTTTAAAGTTTTTATGTAATGATCCTAAGCCCCAAAGACACTAAACCTCTCGATCTTCTTTGTTGTATCAAGTGAAGTTTTATGTAATAAAGCATGTTTAAGTTGTAATAAAAAGAAGGGTTGTCATAGTTGGTATCAGAGGATAGGTTTAGTTATTTTTGGGATTAGGAAACCCTAGTAAAGCCTTAGATACAAGACTAAGCATAATAAAAACATCCCTAAGTTTTGGTAAATACTAAGTAAGTTTTTTATCAAACAAATACATCCCTGTCTGGATACGAGCAGGTAGAGGCGGCTCTGGCACAGATGTATCCTAGGGGTAAAACCCGAAAACACCGCTTTGAGCTAGACTCGAACGGGAACTGGTGCACGACAACGGGCCTTGCTGCACTCTTGGTTACGACACTCCCGGGGGATATGTTTTGATAAATTCACAATCTTAGTATGAACCCTTATTAAGGGAAAAATGCCCCTAAGAATATATGTTAGAAGGAAGATCATGAAAATCCTGGATTGAATCCTATAGACTCATGAGTTAAAGAGATTAAAGTTTATTTATAAGTCATCAACTTTTGTCTTTGGATTACCCTTTATGTGTTACCCCTAACTTTCCTTTTATTCCAGCCAATGGCCGGTAATAGGAGAACTCGGGCTAACAACCGTTGTGAAGATCAGTGTGATGATTGTAATAATGAGATGCCCAATCCGATGGGAGCGGGAATCGCGAACTTTGTCACGCTTCTCTCTCAGTTAACTCAAGTTTTGAATAGAAACACTGGTCAAGAGGAACGTTCAACCCCCCCCTAAGAAAGAACAAGTCGCTATTGAAAGCTTCATGAGACAAAGGCCTCCTACTTTTAGTGGATCATCCGATCCCACGATTGCTGAACAATGGATCAACTCCATTGAAAAGATATTCTCCATCCTCCAATGCTCTGAAAAAGAGAAGGTTCTCCTGGCGGCTTATCGTATGGAGGGTGAAGCTGATCAATGGTGGACGTTGATCAAAAATACGAAGCCTGAGGAGGAGATCGAGGCTTTGGAATGGAAGGTATTCCGTAAGATGTTTTTCGATAAATATTTTCCACGCACCCTCCGTCTTAAGATGGAAAGGGACTTCCTTTCCCTCAAGCAGAAAGATGAGGAATTTGTAGGAGCGTACGAGGCAAACATCACAAGGCTTGCACGATATGCTTCCGGATTTGTCGTTACCCCCGAATGCAAGGTTGACCGCTTCTTTGGTGGGCTGAATCCTAGCTTGCGGAAAGCATTAGCGATCCGTGACTTCGACAGCTATGAGGAAATTGTCCGATGTGCCCTCAAGGTTGAAATGGAGATCGGAGAATCACATGGGTATCATGGGGACAAGAAGCGGAAGGTGGACTTCAATGCTGGTGGTCCGATGGATAAATCCAACGGCGCTAAGAAATTCTAGCATCCCACTTGCCAAAAGTGTGGAAAGAAGCACCCTGGAAATTGCCTTAGGGGGACAAGAAAATGCTTCAAGTGTGGAAGAGAAGGGCACCTAGCTGTTAACTGTCAGCAAGAAGGACCCGCGGCTGCGACGGAGGGGAGGAACACTCCGTTCGAACCTCAACGCGTTGTTCAATGATTCAAATGCAAAGAACCGGGTCATTTTGCGAATCAGTGCCCTAATCCAAGGGTTATCGGAGGCAATCAACAACCTCCAAGACAGCAAGGAAGAGCTTTTGCCATCACTTCTGCCGAAGTGAACCCCGACAACGAAGTGGTGACAGGTACGCTAGTTATTCATTCAAGAATAGCGAACGCACTTTTTGATTCAGGTACTACGCATTCTTTTATATCTCAAAAGTTTAGTAGAACAATCCCTGCACCACCACAAATCATGGAAGTAAAGATGTCGGTGAGTACGGCAAATGGGGCAATCATTGCATCCCATGAGTATAAGTCCTCCCCTGTTATAATCTGTGGATTGAATTTCCCGGCGAACCTCTTCATACTCCCTTTGGTGGAATTTGATGCAATTCTTGGCATGGATTGGCTTTCCTTATATAGAGCCAACATAAATTGTCGGGAGAGGGAAATCACACTCCATATTGAGAATCGACCCCCGATTCTTTACAAGTGTCAGGAGGAAGATGAATCTCCTTTAGCTCCATCATCTAAAGCATGGATATTACTGCCTTATGAGCACGCATATCTGGCTCAGATGATTGAGTCCAAGGAAGAAACCACCCTTGAAGAAATGCCTATTGTGAGGGAATTCGCTGAAGTATTTCCCGAGGAACTTCCTGGTCTTCCTCCAAGAAGAGATGTTGAGTTCTCAATTGAACTTATACCTGGGGCGCTACCAATATCCAAGACTCCATATAGAATGGCTGTGGTTGAGCTTGAAGAACTGAAGAAACAACTACAGGAGAATTTGGGTAAAGGGTTTATACGCCCAAGTGCATCACCATGGGGTGCACCAGTCCTCTTCGTCATGAAGAAGGATGGGTCAATGCTGCTTTGCATCGATTATCGTGAACTTAACAAAATCACGATAAAGAACAAGTATCCTCTCCCAAGAATCGATGACTTGTTTGATCAGCTACGTGGAGCACAATACTTCTCCAAGGTCGACTTGCGGTCGGGATATTATCAAGTAAGGGTGAAGAAGGAAGATATCCCCAAGACTGCTTTTCGTACAAGGTACGGGCACTATGAATTCATAGTAATGCCTTTCGGACTCACCAATGCTCCAGCAATATTCATGGACTTGATGAATAGAGTCTTTAGAGATTACCTAGATAAATTTGTGGTAGTCTTTATAGATGATATTCTAATATACTCCAAAACCAAGGAGGACCATGAGGAGCATTTAAGAACTGTACTGGAGACTTTGCGCAAGGAGAAGCTCTATGCCAAGTACAGCAAGTGTGAGTTCTGGTTGAAGGAGGTCTCATTCTTGGGCCATATCATCACAAGCAATGGGATATCTGTGGACCCCTCCAAAACAGATGCAATTGAGGGATGTCTGATGCCAACATCGGTAACTGATATCCATAGCTTCTTGGGGTTAGCTGGATATTATCGACGATTTGTGAGAAACTTCTCACGATTTTCCAACCCTCTTACCAAGCTAACTCAAAAGGGAGTAAAGTTTGCTTGGAGTGATGAATGCGAAGAAAGCTTCAAGGAGTTGAAAAGGAGGCTTATCACTGCACCTGTGCTCACTTTACCCACAAGTGGGGAGCTTTTTGTGGTATTCAGTGATGCTTCGAAGAAGGGATTAGGATGTGTGCTGATGCAGAATGATAAAGTGATATCCTATGCCTCAAGGCAGTTGAAAATCCATGAGCGAAACTATCCAACGCATGATCTGGAGTTGGCGGCGGTAATCTTTGCCTTGAAAATCTGGCGGCATTATCTCTATGGAGAGAAATGTGAGATATATACAGACCACAAGAGTCTTAAATATATATTCACACAGAAAGAGCTTAATATGCGCCAGAGAAGATGGATAGAGCTCATAAAGGATTATGACTGTTCAATACATTACCACCCTGGGAAGGCGAACAAGGTGGCTGATGCCCTAAGTAGAAAGGATCCAGCAGTTCTATCAATGATGAGAATTGAGAAGGATCCAATCTTCTTAGACTTGATGAAGATGGACGTGGGAATCATAAATAAGGGAACATCATCAATCCTTTCACAAATGATTGCTCAACCATCTCTTTTGGAAAGGTTAAAGGATGCTCAAAAGGATGATGCGAGAATCCAAGAAAAAGTGGAAGCTATCAAAAAGGGAAAATCCTCAGAGTTTAATGTTAATGAAGAAGGAATTGTGCGGTTTGGGAAAAGACTATGTGTCCCATCAAGTTCGGAGCTGAAGAAGGAGATCGCCGAATATACATCAAAGTGCCTGGTGTGTCAGCAAGTGAAGGCAGAGAGGCAGAAGTCTAAGGGGATGATGCAACCATTGCCCATACCAGAATGGAAATGGGAGAACATCACCATGGACTTCGTCACTGGACTTCCAAGGACATCCAAAAGCAACAATGCAATCTGGGTTATTGTGGATCGTCTTACAAAGACTGCACACTTCATTGCTATTCGAGAGGATTTATCTTTGGATAAAATGGCACGGATATATATCAGGGAAGTGGTACGGTTGCATGGAGTACCACTATCTATTGTGTCGGACCGAGATCCAAGATTTACCTCTAAGTTTTGGAAGAGTCTTCAACATGCTCTGAATACTGAACTGAACTTCAGTACGGCCTATCATCCTCAAACTGATGGCCAATCCGAGCGGACTATCCAAACACTTGAGGACATGTTGAGAGCGTGCTCAATGGACTTTAAAGGAGGATGGGATCAACATCTTCCTCTAGTTGAGTTCTCTTATAATAATAGTTTCCACTCGAGCATCCAAATGGCACCATATGAAGACCTATATGGGAAAAGGTGCATAACACCGGCATGTTGGGATGAGGTCGGTGAACGTAAGCTGCTTGGACCAGAAATGGTCGAAGAAATGGTGGAGAAGGTGAAAACCATTCAGCAGCATATCAAGGCAGCCCAAAGTCGACAAAAGAGTTATGCAGATAATCGTCGACGAGACCTTGAGTTTAAAGTCGGAGACATGGTGTTTTTACGCATATCTCCATGGAAGAAGGTCATGAGGTTTGGAAAGAAAGGGAAGTTAAGTCCAAGGTACATCGGCCCCTTCGAGATTCTTGATCGTGTTGGGGCTGTGGCCTATCGACTAGCACTTCCACCTACTATGGCCAAGGTGCATGATGTCTTCCATGTATCCCTCTTAAGAAAGTACATACCAGACCCTTCACATGTACTCTCTTCTGAGGTGGTACAATTAGAAGAAGATCTTTCTTATGAGGAGCAACCAGTGAAGATCTTAGATCGTAGAGAAAAAGTTCTACGAAATAAGACAATGCCCCTCGTCAAGGTGTTGTGGAGAAACCACAAGTTTGAAGAAGCAACTTGGGAGTCGGAGGATATGATGAAGCTAAGTTACCCACATTTGTTTTAGTGTGGGAAAAGGAAAATTTCAAGGGCGAAATTTCTTAAGGGGGGAATGTTGTAACGACCCAAAATTTCATTAATGGAAAATCCCTCTTGATCCAGTTAAATGTTTCTTTCTGTTTTTTTATAAGATGTCAACTTCTTTAAGTTTTACGTTAAGATTTGTGACCGTTACTTTTATAGCCGTTGAACAGTGATCATCTGGGTAGTTTAAATATAAGCCTTTAACGAACCAATTTTCTACTCAGACAAAGGAAGCGATGGCCTCATCCAGTAGAATTGCCCCTTACGAAGCCCATTTGTCGGAGCTCGGAAAGGAGGTGGCGTCTTTGGGCTTTGCCCTTGACCAAGCCCATGCTGAGCTTCATCAAGTCAAGCTCGAACGTGATCGTCTACGGGAAAAATGGAAGTTGATAGAGATTACCACTCGAGCGATGTTATCCGAGCAACCCCAAGAGTCTGTCACCATCGCACACCTTACCCTTAGGTCTTATGCGGCTATTTCAAGGGGTTATGTAACAAATAAGTAGCACCATGTTCATGTACATTATTTTTTGTATATAATAATAAATATAATTTCTAGTCATTTTTTATGCATTGTAATTAGTTTTTAAAGTACAAATGATGTTTTTAGTTATTATTTAATTAAGAATTATATTTTATTAAATAAAAGGATTTTTGAATTAAATAATATTTTAATAAAATATTATTATTAATATTAAATTAATTTTTATTAAATATAAATGATCTTATAATTTTATGAATGCAATTAAAATTTTTATTAAGGTTTGAAAGCCATTTCTGTCAAAACCCGTGATTTTTTTATAAATGTCGGTTTTTATTTTAAAAGTGAAAATTCACATATTTAGAAAACTATTTAGATAAAATAAATATTATTTTTGGAATCAGGACGTCGAAATTATCCAACGGTGAATTTTTCATAATTTTCTAAGACAGTCAAATTTTTGGGTAAAAATTAAATACCATTTAAATATATAATGTGTTTTATGACATCATAATGACCCAATGGTGATGTAATAAAATACCATAATCCCTATGTTCGGCCATTATGTGTTTTATCATTAAAATAATAAGGTTTTGGGTTTGTTTGACTCACTTTTCAAAGCATTAATGGAGCCCCCAAGACTTATTCAACACTTTGCCTTTTTAAATTAATTTCCATGGGAGTGTGACTCACCTCCACATAAGCAACCCTATTTTTTTAATAAGTTCGGACCTTGGCCTTGTAAAATATTTTTTTCCTCTTTCCTTTTCCAGAAACCATGGGAAAATACCATGGGATGGTTTGTGGTTTGGATTATTTTAATATAAGGGGTCCCAAACCTAAATAATAAAGAATTCCCTCACCTTTCCTATATAAACCCACCCAAGCTCCCACTTCCTCCTCACTCAAAGCCCTTGAAGTTCGTCCAACCTCTGCCCTACTCTCTCTAGAATCCTCTCAAGGTGCCCCAAGCTCCCAAGAAGCCTCTCACAAGCCTCTCTCTAGCCTTTGGAAGCACACTTCCAAGTAAGGGTTTTTTCTTCCTTTCTCATTTTTTTTGTCAATTTTCTTTAAGTTGTATTGCCCATTTAATTTCATTTATGAATGTTGGGGTATGGTTTTGCACCTCCCCCATACTGCCCTTTTATAGTTTGAATGATGGGAGACCCCTTTCTCTCTCATTAAATGCCTCCCATGTACACACGTTACTATGCCGAAATTCCGAAAGGAACCTTTTTCTCCTCTTTTATATTCAAGCGATACTTTTGTATCATGAATCTAAATTCCATTTCTACTGTTGGGACATGTATATATATGATCTCCTTACTGTCCATTACATGTAAATATGATGAGCAACCCCTTTCTCTCTCATCAACCTTTTTTATGAATTCTTATGTCACGCCGTTACGCTGCCGAAATCACACCAATTTTCTAAGCCAATGTCTTTGTGTAGTGAATACCATGCCCATTTCTCCATCAAGGGTATTCACCTTTATGCACATATACGTATTGATTGTAAAGTTTCATGTATGAATTCCACATTCCTTTATCGTGGAAGAAATGATTATGTTTTATGAATCCATGTTTTATGATCCATGTGGCACACTTATGCATGAAATGAAATGTTTAAGAAGGGTGCGCCCTGATAGCGCTCCAATGCATTGGGTAAAGTATAGTATCATGATACGTCATGTGCAATGAGTGTTGACTCATGCTAATTCAAGTGCAACGAGGGTTTACTCGTGCTTCAAGTGAAATGAGGGTTTACTCATGCTCCATGTGCAATGAGCCTTGGCTCATGCTAATTCAATGTTAAGTGTTGTTGCCACATTTCCATGTTATGATTATCATGCTTTATCATGCCTTTATGTTCATGTCTCTCTTATGCTCTATTGATATGCCTATTGCCTAACATGTATTGTACTCCTCATGTTATTCATTGTGTACTCCCTTACTGGGCTTTATAGATCACCCTTTTCTTATGCATGTCCTCAGGTTATCCCACGCAATGCTAAGTACGAAGGAATGTAGTGGTCATGTAAAGGAAGTTTTCAATAAGGATGTTGTATTTCAAGTTTAAAATTTTTATGTAATGATCCTAAGCCCCAAAGACACTAAACCTCTCGATCTTCTTTGTTGTATCAAGTGAAGTTTTATGTAATAAAGCATGTTTAAGTTGTAATAAAAAGAAGGGTTGTCATATCATTTGATCAAAAGGTGAAACCACTCGACGATGAGAAATGTTAATTATTGTTCCATCTTTATTTTTATCTTCCAAGGCTATGTATGAATTTTACCATGCAACATCTTGGGAATTGTTTGATCATGGGGCGTAAGACATTGTTGGATTTGAAGGAAATTTTTTCCATAACCCCCCAAAAATAATCACATAGGGGAGTTAGTTATTCTTTTTTAATGGAATTACCCCCATTGATTTATTTGATTACTAATTATAAATCACCTATCACCTCCACTTAATTCACTAGTAATTGGAGAGCTAATTCCATGCCTTCCATGCCTTCAATGATGTCTCTTCTATGGACGGGTGCTCAACAAGGAAGGCTTCTAAAGCATTGATATTTACTACTTTCTAAGGCACAAACTGTATATCAAACTATTACAGAATAATCGACCACTATTCCCGATGTCTTGTAAGAATTGGATGACTGGAAATAAATCTGAGTTGGTTATTACAAGATACCAAATCGACTTCATGATGCTACAAATATTTTCTCAATTTCTAAACTACAAAGATTAATTCTAGGTAGTTTTTCTCAATATCTGAATATCTAGTCTGTAACAGCCCAAGATTTTATGAAAAATATTCTTTTTAATTTCACTAATGTCTTGTGTTGTACGCTACACCAAAAGGAGCTTTCACAACACACATCTCTGACTTGGCTTGAATTACACTCAATCACGACCTTCCACGATAGCGTGTGTTATACGCAACACCAAGTTTCGCTAAACAACGATATGCTATTAAGATATTATTAAAACTAGCCGTTATGAATAGTAATAACCACTTTTTGAAATTTTGTAAATTTTATTTTTCAAAATGGACTTCATTTATGGATTCGGAGTATCGAATTTAGCCTAAGGTGAAATTTTGGTACTTTTCGGATAACTTTCATATTCTGATGAATAGTGAAAATTACTAAATTATAATTAAAAACAACTTTTTTAATCGAAATAATTAATAGTGATAAATCATTAATTTGAGTGGTTTTAAATTATATTTAGAATATATTTTTACAATTTAATACAATGTTGGTCATTGGATGTAATTTCACATTTAAACTAGACATAAACAAGTGTCAATCTTTTGATAGATATTGTTTCTTAAAAACACGCTATTTGTTTTAACAGCGGGTTTTAATTATAAAATTAATTAATGCAACTTTTATGTTATGAATTTGGTAAAATAGACTTCATTTTTGAATTCGGAATATGAAATATAGCTTGGGATGAAATTTTGGCGTTGTTCTGAAAAACATCAATTTTTGATGAATAATGAAACTACTAAGTGGTAGGTTAAAAACTGAATTTTGCATAAAACTTAATTTTACCGCTTCTGTGAATGGAATTTCGAAAATCCGAGAGACACGGTTAATATCAAGGACTAAAATGTGGTTCAATGAGATAAAAATAATTTTTTGGTGAATAGTAACTTTTTACTTTTTTTACCGTGGTTAATAGTAAATAGGGTAACTAAGGGTAAATATGATATTAATATTACCCTAACACATGTCCTAATTCTATTGGACAAGTGTATTTCGACCAAAAACAAACTTAGGAATAAAATATGACCATTTAGGCCCACTTGGATTAGATTAGGACATTTATTATTAATTTATTTAAAGAAGGGTTAAAATAGTTAAAATCAAAGTTTAATAAGTAAGTCATTTTTAATATGGGGTTATACATAAGATAAATTCGACTATAAATATTCATTAGAAAGCTAAAAAGATTTCCTACATAATGGTATTTTATTTTTAATTTTTAGACATCAAATAATTTAATTAATTTATGACACAAAGATGATGCAGTAATTATCTTATTTATGAAATATTGACATAATTGATGTTATAAACACCAAAATAAATGTAATTTGAGAATTTTTATGAATTCCACTAATTTTCTAGGTTACTATGATATATTAGTGTTGATTTAAGCTACTCGGTTCGAACATATAATTCTGTTATGACTTTCACAAAAATCATATATCAAATAGTGTCAAAATTGACACAAAATAGTTTTTAAATCAAATATTATATTATTAATTGTTATTTTATTCCTAAAAATCTACGGTTCGGCCAAATGACTTGGATAAGGATATATATATTAATAATAAACAATTTGGGGTTCGTTTGGCATGTTATAGTAAGTGTATTAACCATATAGTGAAAGAAAACAAAAAGACACGGTAAAAGTTAAATTAATTAACTTAGAGTTAAATCTAATTGATAAGGTTAAAATAATACCCTAAACTTGTCTAAATCCTATTGGTTGATATGCTTTCGACCCATCCCCACCTTATCTTCGAAATAAGACCCTTTGGAACCATTATAAACCAATTTTTACTTTAATATAAAATAATATTTTGAGATATTCCTAAGGTGCCCCTCTACTCCCTTATAAAAGGGCACCTCCTACCCCTCCTCCTCACACCAATTTGAGCACTTAAGCTCGGCCAACCCCTACCATTGTCTCCTCTCCACTTCCCTAGAATAATCCTAGAGGTCCTGGTCTTCTCCAAAGACCAAGCTTAGTTCCTTAAGTGGAGGATTCAAAGAGGCGTTCCAAAGAAGAGGTAATATCCATTACCGATCTTTTCAATTTCTTTCTTCTTCAACTTCTTCTTCTTTAGTTGTTTCATGATAATGTAATAACATCAGTATTACTTACATACTGATATGTTATTATAAATATGAAACAACCCTAATTCACCTTCTATCCATCCTACGGAAAAATGAAATCACTGCACGTGCGTACGTACGGAATACCGTCTCCACGCCGCGGTGTAATCTATTTTCCACCATCACCTTACAAGGATGGGTATAATGGTGTAATGAGTAACTATATATGATTATTATGAATTAATATTTATACTTAAATAATATATATATACTCCAATACAATTCCACGATCATAGGAACGATATCATCACTCGTGCGTACGTACGGAATACCGTCTCCACGATGTGATGCGACTCGTTCTACATGATCTTCATTTCATAATGATTATATAAATGAATTGAAGGAATGAATATGGTATATACTACACTAATACCATTATGGAAATTAATTATCTATAACCTAAAGATAAGAATAAGAATTTATTCGACAAAACACGCATAAGAACAAAAAGTTATAAAGACCCGAGTAACAAGTAACAATGAAATATTACTAACAAGAAGCTAATAATATGACCATATATGATCTCATATCAATATGTATGATTCTGGAATAAGTCAATAACATTATTTAAACCATTATACAGGAGCTTCGGACACGAACAAAGAAAATCGGACCTAAGGTAAGGGAAATATCACAATCTCATTTTTATCCGAGATTGTTTATTCGTAAGTATTTACAGGGGTGTATTTTATCATCCAAATCCATGTTCCCTCAATATGTAATATTGTTTCCATCCACTTGCAATAGTTTAAATCCAATTTTACCCTTAGGTGAGTTTTTATTAAAGAATATGAAAGGAATCTTTTGTCATTTTTCCGTACGAGGTACTTTTTGACTTTTCCGATAAAAGTACGAGAAGAATGTTTTTTTTAACTTAAACGGCACGAACGGATTTTTACGGTTTTATAAAGCCTTATTTTTATGAAGATTAATCCAAAAGATTTCATGACTATTTTCAATAAAATCTCTTTCTTTTAAAAATTTCATGATGTTTTGTGAAAAGAAATTGATTTTGAAGAAGAAAGGATATTTTCCTCAAGAATTCAATTCAAGTGTTTTATCAAAATTATTTTCCATCTAAGATAATAAAGGGTTCTGTTTCTATAAATATTTTTACATTGATTTGACTATGTTGTGATGGAATTATGTTTATGAATTCCTTTATCTTATATGAATGGTTTTATGATGTCATGTTGTTTAAGAATCCCATTTTTATTACATGGGTTATGCGATGATGTATGATTTATGATTTTGTGGCACACATAAGAATGGTATCATTATGAGATGGGTGGGACCTATATCTCCCTCCAATGCATTGGGTAAAGATTTTATATCTCATGAGATAGACATGGCTGGAATGGTAGGTTATACCGGTTCAGTGAAACAGGACTGAAACGAGGGTTACTCGATTCAGAAAGGGACTTTGTCCAGTAAGATAGTCTTGGCAATGAGTCTTGACTAACAAGAAATGATTCTCTATGATTATGTGTGTATGCCACAAAGTTCCATGTTTTAAGTTATGATTATTGGGATTACTTTTTCACTGCCATGATTTATCCCATGATTATGAAATTATGCTCTCTTTTGCAGGTAATGATTTCCAAAATGTTATGTTCTTATGAATATGATGTGATTGATATTTATTTTGTTTACCCTTACTGAGCATTTGAGCTCACCCTTTTATGTTTTCTTTTCCCGAGGATATAAAGAAAGGTCTTAGGTAAAAAAAGGAAGATCTTTATGGGAGATTTTGAAGATCTTTCACCACGATTAGAAGATTATAGTCCGAGTTTCCAAAGACACTAAACTATTACGGTCCTTGTGTGTGTGTTTTTGTAATGTACTAAGTATTCCGCAAAAGTAATGTAAAGTCAATGTATGAAAAGTATGGGTCTTTATAGTTGGTATCAGAGGGAGGTTTAGTCAACCTTTGGAAACTAGGATGTGAGAACGTTAGTGAGATCCCTAGAGATATTTCTAAGGTATGTCTAGGGATGCCCCTAAGGATAAGTATAAGTATAGGATATATTCCTAGAACTACGGTAACGATCCTAGAATTTAACCTAATATGTTAGATATTGAGGGTGCTCCCCCTTTACTATGTTGTCTTCCCTAGCATGATTTCGCCTCTCACAAAATTCTTTTTGTGTTTTAGTTAATGGAGGGAACCAGAAGGAATTCAGTTAACATTGAATCCAATGGACAAATTTGTGACTATGAGCAACAAAATTGTGTGATGCCTAGAGATAAAGATATTGTGATTATGCCAAATCAGTCATCGCGATATATGATTAACAAGGTGAAATTTAGTGGTATGACTAATTCATCAAAGAAGAGGAAGATAAACTATTATGCATGTTCGCATGTTGAGGATCATAAAGAAAGGAAGATTGAGATTTCTAAAGAAGGGAAGAAGAACCTTGAGGAATACCTCAAATGGAGGGACCGATGTTATCTGTGTGGAGAAAAGGGTCATAGAGTGATAGATTGTTATGGAGTTCAATGTCTTATTTGTGGAGAACATGGGCATTACCCAACTCAATGCCCTGACCTAAAAAGATACTTCTAAATCAAGGAAGGACTTATTCCAGGACAGTCATTGAAGTGGATGGACTGAAGTGTTTATGTATTGGTATTCAAGAATAATGTTGTTGAGGTACTTTTACGGTGTATTGGAATATTTATGTATTGCTCTAATGTGGTATTCGAAGTGATTGAGGTATTTTTGGAAAAAAGATGATATGCGCATAATGAAGGGAAAATGAGAAAATGAAATATTTGACAGTATTCATGAGCTCATGATTGATATAAGGACTAAGTGATATCATGGTTTGAGTATATAGAATTTTGAGGATTTTGGTATGTGGAAAGTGTTAACTTTTAACTGCACTCATGTTTTCGCTAAGGTATTCAAGAGAATACACGATTAAGGACTTTGAATGTTTGGAATGTGACCAACAAGACATATCTTATGATATGTGGGGATCAACGACAGTATTAAATCTCTGGTAATCGTTGTCACTATATTATGAGAATGGACTGCAGTATTATGGATAAGCCTAAAGATTGGAATGGATTATGTTGGACATAAGTTAGTATTGTTTAAGGATAGAAGTTTTTTCGATATTATTGAGGGGATGTTATAGTAATATAGTTTTATAAAAAGGACAACCTGCAGGACGGGCGACAGCCCATCGCTTCGGACAAGGCTGTGGGAATCGAACCCACAACCGAAGTGCGACTGGCCTTTATCGCCTACCACTGGCCTACAGGAAGTCCCTGTTTAGTAGAAACTAGTTTTATTATATTAAGCAGTATGATATATGAAGTATAAGTCCATTTTAGGAACCATATATGATTAATCTCACTATAGAATGACTTATGTATATTTAATAATTTTTGCTAACCTTTTGTTTGAGACAGATGGAATGAACAGTCATTCTATCACATGATCTGCTAACACTTCAAGAATAACAAATTCAACTTCATTTATTTAAGAGATGAAGTGGAAATTGTTCAAGGCACGAACAACAGCGAGATTGTACCAAAATAAAGTAAGTATTTATTCTAATTCAAATTTTCATCTTTAGGGAAATGATCTTGAAAACCAAAAATGTTGTCCTAGTGATCTTATACCTGATGAATCAGATGGTACCTTAGATCGTCACAAATTTATGGATTTGTGATTACTGGCTTTTCCATAGCCATGTTCTCTACCACTCTCCATCAGAACATGATGGTTAGATTTCTCTTCCATATCCATATTTTCACCTATGTGGAAACCCAGTGATTAGTTTATTTGGGTAATCGTTACATTTCATACTTTAGTTTTAAAGCCAAGTTTTGGTATTCCTTTTTACGATGTGGGTTTCTATTAAAGAAACATTCGAATAGTAAACCATTTATAACCCCGACGAATTTCGAGGGAGAAATTCATTTTAAGGGGGGTAGAATGTAACAGCCCAAGATTTTATGAAAAATATTCTTTTTAATTTCACTAATGTCTTGTGTTGTACGCTACACCAAAAGGAGCTTTCATAACACACATCTCTGACTTGGCTTGAATTACACTCAATCGCGACCTTCCATGATAGTGTGTGTTATACGCAACACCAAGTTTCGCTAAACAACGATATGCTATTAAGATATTATTAAAACTAGCCGTTATGAATAGTAATAACCACTTTTTGAAATTTTGTAAATTTTATTTTTCAAAATGGACTTCATTTATGGGTTCGGAGTATCAAATTTAGCCTAAGGTGAAATTTTGGTACTTTTCGGATAACTTTCATATTCTGATGAATAGTGAAAATTACTAAATTATAATTAAAAACAACTTTTTTAATCAAATTAATTAATAGTGATAAATCATTAATTTGAGTGGTTTTAAAGTATATTTAGAATATATTTTTACAATTTAATACAATGTTGGTCATTGGATGTAATTTCACATTTAAACTAGACATAAACAAGTGTCAATCTTTTGATAGATATTGTTTCTTAAAAACACGCTATTTGTTTTAACAGCGGGATTTAATTATAAAATTAATTAATGCAACTTTTATGTTATGAATTTGGTAAAATAGACTTCATTTTTGAATTCGGAATATGAAAAATATCTTGGGATGAAATTTTGGCATTGTTCTGAAAAACGTCAATTTTTGATGAATAATGAAACTACTAAGTGGTAGGTTAAAAACTGAATTTGGCATAAAACTTAATTTTACCGCTTCTGTGAATGGAATTTCGAAAATCCGAGAGACACGGTTAATATCAAAGACTAAAATGTGGTTCAATGAGATAAAAATAATTTTTTGGTGAATAGTAACTTTTTACTTTTTTTACCGCGGTTAATAGTAAATAGGGTAACTAAGGGTAAATATGATATTAATATTACCCTAACACATGTCCTAATTCTATTGGACAAGTGTAATTCGACCAAAAACAAACTTAGGAATAACATATGACCATTTAGGCCCACTTGGATTAGATTAGGACATTTATTATTAATTTATTTAAAGAAGGGTTAAAATATTTAAAATCAAAGTTTAATAAGTAAATCATTTTTAATATGGGGTTATACATAAGATAAATTCTACTATAAATATTCATTAGAAAGCTAAAACTATTTCCTACATAACGGTATTTTATTTGTAATTTTTAGACATCATATAATTTAATTAATTTATGACACAAAGATGATGCAGTAATTATCTTATTTATGAAATATTGACATAATTGATGTTATAAACACCAAAATAAATGTAATTTGAGAATTTTTATGAATTACACTAATTTTCTAGGTTACTATGATATATTAGTGTTGATTTAATCAACTTGGTTCGAACATATAATTCTGTTATGACTTTCACAAAAATCATATATCAAATAGTGTCAAAATTGACACAAAATAGTTTTTAAATCAAATATTATATTATTAATTGTTATTTTATTCCTAAAAATCTAAGGTTCGGCCAAATGACTTGGATAAGGATATATATATTAATAATAAACAATTTGGGGTTCGTTTGTCATGTTATAGTAAGTGTATTAACCATATAGTGAAAGAAAACAAAAAGACATGGTAAAAGTTAAATTAATTAACTTAGAGTTAAATCTAATTGATAAGGTTAAAATAATACCCTAAACTTGTCTAAATCCTATTGGTTGATAGGATTTTGACCCATCCCCACCTTAGCTTCGAAATAAGACCCTTTGGAACCATTATAAACCGATTTTGACTTTAATATAAAATAATATTTTGAGATATTCCTATGGTGCCCCTCTCCTCCCTTATAAAAGGGCACCTCCTCCCCCTCCTCCTCACACAAATTTGAGCACTTAAGCTCGGCCAACCCCTGCCATGTTCTCCTCTCCACTTCCCTAGAATAATCCTAGAGGTCCTGGTCTTCTCCAAAGACCAATCTTAGTTCCTTAAGTGGAGGATTCAAAGAGGCGTTCCAAAGAAGAGGTAATATCCATTACCGATCTTATCAAATTCTTTCTTCTTCAACTTCTTCTTCTTTAGTTGTTTCATGATAAAGTAATAAAATCAGTATTACTTACATACTGATATGTTATTATAAATATGAAACAACCCTAATTAACCTTCTATCCATCCTACGGAAAAATGAAATCACCGCACGTGCGTACGTACGGAATACCGTCTCCACGCCGTGGTGTAATCTATTTTCCACCATCACCTTACAAGGATGGGTATAATGGTGTAATGAGTAACTATATATGATTATTATGAAGTAATATTGATACTGAAATAATATATATATACTCCAATACAATTCCACGATCATAGGAACGATATCATCCCTCGTGCGTACGTACGGAATACCGTCTCCACGATGTGATGCGACTCGTTCTACATGATCTTCATTTCATAATGATTATATAAATGAATTGAATGAATGAATATGGTATATACTACACTAATAACATTCTGGAAATGAATTATCTATAACCTAAAGATAAGAATAAGAATTTATTCGACAAAACACGCATAAGAACAAAAAGTTATAAAGACCTGAGTAACAAGTAACAATGAAATATTACTAACAAGAAGCTAATAATATGACCATATATGATCTCATATCAATATGTATGATTCTGGAAGAAGTCAATAACATTATTTAAACCATTATACAGGAGCTTCGGACACGAACAAAGCAAATCGGACCTAAGGTAAGGGAAATATCACAATCTCATTTTTATCCGAGATTGTTTATTCGTAAGTATTTACTGGGGTGTATTTTATCATCCAAATCCATGTTCCCTCAATATGTAATATTGTTTCCATCCACTTTCAATAGTTTAAATCCAATTTTACCCTTAGGTGAGTTTTTAGTAAAGAATATGAAAGGAATCTTTTGTCGTTTTTCCGTACGAGGTACTTTTTGACTTTTCCGATAAAAGTACGAGAAGAATGTTTTTTTTACTTAAACGGCACGAACGGATTTTTACGGTTTTATAAAGCCTTATTTTTATGAAGATTAATCCAAAATATTTCATGACTATTTTCAATAAAATCTCTTTCTTTTAAAAATTTCATGATGTTTTGTGAAAAGAAATTGATTTTGAAGAAGAAAGGATATTTTCCTCAAGAATTCTATTCAAGTGTTTTATCAAAATTATTTTCCATCTAAGATAATAAAGGGTTCTGTTTCTATCCATATTTTTACATTGATTTGACTATGTTGTGATGGAATTATGTTTATGAATAACTTTATCTTATATGAATGGTTTTATGATGTCATGTTGTTTAAGAATCCCATTTTTAGTACATGGGTTATGCGATGATGTATGATTTATGATTTTGTGGCACACATAAGAATGGTATCATTATGAGATGGGTGGGACCTATATCTCCCTCCAATGCATTGGGTAAAGATTTCATATCTCATGAGATAGACATGGCTGGAATGGTAGGTTATACCGGTTTAGTGAAACAGGACTGAAACGAGGGTTACTCGATTCAGAAAGGGACTTTGTCCAGTAAGATAGTCTTGGCAATGAGTCTTGACTAACAAGAAATGATTCTCTATGATTATGTGTGTATGCCACAAAGTTCCATGTTTTAAGTTATGATTATTGGGATTACTTTTTCACTGCCATGATTTATCCCATGATTATGAAATTATGCTCTCTTTTGTAGGTTATGATTTCCAAAATGTTATGTTCTTATGAATATGATGTGATTGATATTTATTTTGTTTACCCTTACTGAGCATTTGAGCTCACCCTTTTATGTTTTCTTTTCCCCAGGATATAAAGAAAGGTTTTAGGTAAAAAAAAGGAAGATCTTTATGGGAGATTTTGAAGATCTTTCACCACGATTAGAAGATTATAGTCCGAGTTTCCAAAGACACTAAACTATTACGGTCCTTGTGTGTGTGTTTTTGTAATGTACTAAGTATTCCGCAAAAGTAATGTAAAGTCAATGTATGAAAAGTATGGGTCGTTATATAGTCTATGTGTCGATCATGATTCAACTGATATAGCAATGGATGTTTTCATTCCTAGAATATTTATTTTGGGAAAAAAAGGTTCCCAATGATCTCTCCAAGGCTATCACATAATGAATTATCAGATTTCCATCAATATATGGCGTCAATATTGGTGGGATCATGAGGTATTTTTTAAGGGTATCAAATGCTTCTTGGTAGTCATTGGATCATTGATATCTGACCCCCTTCTTCATTAATTTGGTGAAGGGAATACACTTTCCTGCTAAATTGGCTATGAAAAACAAAATATAGGCCAAGTTTCCATTATTTCCTCTCAAAGCATTCAAGTTTCGAGGAGGTGAAATTCAATGAATATCTTTATTGTTATTGGTATCGACTTCTATGCCAAAATGGCATAAAAAACCTATAAATGTTCATGAAGTTACCCTGAAATCACATTTACAAAGGTTCATCTTCAAATTATGTTATTAATGCTTGTTGGATATGGTCTCCAAATCATAAAAGTGTTCATAAAGTTGTCTATACATAACTAATAGATCATCTAAAGAGTATTAAATGAATTTCCCTAAGAATGTTTTGAAAATGTTGTGCATTTCATGTTGATTTGTCACACAAACATTCTTCAATCAAAAGGGAATTACCCAAAAGAAAAATATGCCTTGAGGGGCTCTAAAAGATGTTGATTCCTCATATTCTAGGGCCATTCATATTTTCTTTTTTCCAAACTAATAATCCATGAAAAAGATAGCTTCTTATCGATCTATTGCGTCAATAAAAAGTTCTAAGATTGGAACTGAAAAATCATCTTTGGGACAATTCCAGTTCAGATTTATGAAATCAATGAAAACTCTGATTTTAACATTATTATTTTTCACTAGGACAATATTGGGAATCCATTTGGGATTTTTCAACTCCCTAATAAATTCATCTTTGATTATCTTTCTGAGTTTATCCCCATTTTGGGATGCATGATTTGGGTGTGTTCTTCTTGATGTCTTCTTAAATTCCCAATTATCTTTGGGAAAACCTAAATTATGGCTAGCCACATCGACTTTAAGGACTATAATTTTTTATAGTTTCAATAAAACACATTTTTATATCTCTTTATAAATTATTATACACCTCTTTCCCTTTGGAAGTCATGGCCACACTAATTAGAGTGGATTATGGATCTTTCTCTATACCCAAATTTATTCCCCTTATCTTATCCACAGTGGTGGATATGCCTTACTCAAATATTGGAGAGGAGTTCCTGAGATTTTCATCCACTTCCTATTCCTCGTGAGTCTCTTTTTCTATCTCTACTTGAAGTTTAGGTGATGAATAAATACATTCAATGTTACGGGAGGAGTCTTTATTTGGACATCCTAAAGAAGAGGAAACCATTTATAACCCTACTGATAATGAAGTGTCTTCCTGAAGAATCGAAGGGAAAATGATAGCTTGGGATTCAGTATCCCTTTATTTATCTTTTTATGAAACAAATTATTTTATCCTGGATGATGAAGAAGAGACTTGCTGATGTTTGATAGATGGAATGAAGATATCTCCATTTATTATTCCATCACTATTTGGTAAATCAATAATTCATCCTACTCTATGAGGCTCAATCTCCACAAATGACATTATAGAAGCCACTAGATGAGTGCTTGGATTTGGGTCCACCCTTTCAATTAGATTGATAGTCATCATTTAATCTTCACTAAGATGCTTGAATGGGTTACCTAGGATCTTTTCAAGACCACTCGATGCATTGATTCTAGTTATAACTTTTGTCACAAACTATGTTCCCTTTGCGTGATAGAACTCTGCCTCGATATACTAATATAAAAATATTTTTAATGGGTTCTTATTACCAAGAAATGTCCCAATTTCACCATTGAAGAAATAATTGAGACATTGGTGGTATGAAGAAGGAATGTCTTCATGTTGATGTATCCAAGGCCTTCTAAGCAAAATGTTTAAAGTTGTGTCTTGATGGACAACCATGAAATCCGAATTAAATAAAAGATCCCAAAACTATGTTTTGAATGTAGTCCCTCCTAGATGTTCTTGTTCATAATTTTCATAACCTTGAAACATCTAAGTGGAGGGAGATAAGTTAGATATAGTGAGACCCAATCATTGAAGTTTACAGATGGGAATGAGTTTGACTCATGAGCCATTATCAATTAAGGCTCATCATATGTCTGTAACATTAACCTTTCTAGATAAATACAAGCACCTGATGTGCCCATATACAACATAATCCTCATCTTGGTCCATGAAAGATATAACTCCATGAAATTCGATAGGATAATTCTCTATATGGTAGACCTTAATAGTAACAACCTCATTTTAAAACTCTTGAGGACGTGAAAAGGCCTCAATAATGTTTTCCCAAAGATCATTTGATAGATTCGGAGTCTCCATGATTGATAACATGACTGGTACTTGGGCCTGTTTCTTCTAAACGTCAAACATCTATTCCAATGGTCTGTGTTTTCCATTATGAAGAGGTCGTCTTTTAGATGCCATGGAATTTTATTCTCTTGATGTAGATGGACCATGTGTTGGGATAGAAGCAGGAAATACATATTCTCTTGGTGGATTAGGCTGACTAGGTCTGCCCACCCACTGACAAAGTGGTGGTATATCCTCTAATTGGTCTTCTGTAATGATCTTGTTAGGGCCAACCCTATCATGTGTGGGATAATTACATTTTTCTTTCTGATCCCACTAAAGGGATCTCCCATGGTTTTTTGATGTATAAATAGTTTTGAGCCGAAGTGTAACAAAAATAGTGGCTTCTAGAACACCCATGTTATCCCATGCATCCTCAACCTTAATGAATTATTCCACCATTTCACCAATTAACTACAGGTAATTCTAGTTCATAATTAGAATCATAATTTTCATAGGGGTCCATTATGTTAATAAAGTTTACAGAACAAAATATCAACTCATCATTTGATGAATATTCTTACTGATCGGTCAATTCATTTTCCTCCATTTAGTGAGGAAGTGCCTGATATTTGGAGACATATGGAATGAAATTTTCCAACGTCAAGGAACAATTTTGCCTCAACATGAGCTCATATTCTTTTGACTGTTCTTTATACTTTTGACCATGTATCTTCATGGATGATTGGTCTTTGGGGGAATCATCTTTTAATGAATATATATTGGTTGCAGTGGAAGTGGAAAGTGGAAAAATCGGTTAGTTTAACTGTGTTCATAGAATTGAATGATTTCGACTAATCATTTTCATATCCATCCAATCATCAAACTTATGCACATTCTTTATTTTGAATTTATTTCATTCACCTTCTTCCTCTAGATTGGTAATAACAAAACATGCTACCTGGGCTGATAAACTTTTTAGTTTCACTTGTCCAAATAGCACCATATTTTTCAAGAGATCATTGAAAACAAAACTCTCCTAGATGTGGTTCCCCAACATTTGATAGAAGGGATATTATTTTAGGAGTTCATCATCTCCTTCCTTGTTTGGTTTCTGGGGCCTTAGAAATGGGACTAAGTTGTTTTCTAAGGCTGAAATGAAGTAACTAGGAACCTATTCATTCCAAAATGAATATACATTGTTCTTTAACTCCTAAAACTATCTTCGAATCTAATATTTTTGATCATGTTAGTGAACAATTCATTGTTCCTAATGCTCGAGAGGATTATACCTGCGGTATGATAATGGATTTGAAGTTAAAGCAGGTACAGGTTCTTACTTGAGTGTAACTGTTGCAACCTATACTTTTCCCATTGTCATTCCAAGAGCTGATGGGATTACATGAGACTTATATTTGGTTTTTGTGATGGAATTCTCCACTTTTTGGGAAATTCAAGTAAGGTCTCAAAACCCTCTTTTAATTTCATAGGGATTAGTGGTGGTGAAACTAATCATAGAGATTTTCCACATAGATTGGTAGCAACACTTATTGAAGGATTGGTTGGTTTAAGGAATATGTTATTTCATTCCATCAAGCAATGAAATATGAAACTCTTTAATTATCCTTTTTTTCATTTTGTAAGATCAGCAACTTTTGTCTTTTGTAGTGTTGAGCGAAATTTGGAAAGGAATTTCTGACAGAGGTCTTCCCATCTAGTAATCGATCAAGACTGCAAACTTGTATACCATACAAAGCATGTCCACTTTAGTGATAGCATAAAACATTTGAGCTTTACCACTACTTTCTATTGAGGGGTCACCATTATGGGATCACACTGATAAAAGAAATGCCTCAAGTGTTGTTACGGATCTCTAGAACCGTTAAATATTGGAAATGTGGTATTCACAATGTTTAGTGGGGGTGGACTTGGATCTACCCATTTGGGGTAAGACTTCTTTTCCAGTTGTACCAGTGTGATCCATCCATACATAGCTTACAATAGATTTGTTAATGACTCAATTGTATTCATAAGAATTTTACAAAACATAAAGATGAGATGGGACCTGAACTATTTTAGAAGATGGCGCCTAAATAAGTACAACAACTTGTAAGACCGGTAGCGATGGTATTTTTAGTATTTTTCTTGGATAACCAATGGGGACAGGCCTGTACGGATTCTCATGACTATATTCTAGATGTATACCCAATGGATGGAATTAATTATTCACATCAATATTTACAACTAACCCTCTTTTTCAGGAATCTCCTACGGGAAGTCAAAGTTGAGGATCTTCTTGTTGTGCATGTGTGGTAGGAATTATGCTTTGGAGTAACTCTATATTAAGTCTTCAAAACTCCTCTATATCCTCCCCTTTCTAGGAAAATATTTCTTCAAGTGAAATAGAATGACCTTATCTAGTGGAAAATAAAGACATGATCTAACCATTATCTTTTCCCTTGTTAGGAGCCTTTCGAATAGGAGGTAGTTGATTATTCGAGGGAATAACTAGATTTTGGGAAAGCCTCTGATTTCGAGTATACAAACCTCCTTCATTTTATTTATTGTATTCTACATTATAAATAATAACTTCATCCTATGACTCCCCCGAAATTGATTCATTTTCTGGAGGATCTTCCATAAGGGAATTAATGACATTTACTAACACATAATGCATTGATAAAATTCTATCAGTATCTTTGTTTTATCACCAAATTCTTCATGCTTCACTAGACATTGTTCTCATATTTTATAGTTTCCCCGGAACTATTTTAAGGATAGTGATCTGAAGAGAATCCTCCAATAGTTCTATTGTACGTTCACTTCGGAGCTTCTTCCCTAATCAAGAGAAATATGGCATCCACTGAGGAGGGGATTGTGGATGTGAAAAATACCCCATTTCTTTAGGCTGTGGATATTCTTGTTATTATTACTCAACCTTTGGGAATTATTTGTTCACTATAAAGGTTGGGTTAAAAAATCCCCTGACCCTATGGGCTAGGTGGTTCCAGAACTGCTATGGATGATATCAGTGCAACTGCTCTTCGGATTTTACAAATTCTAGTGAAACAATTGGCTGGGTGCAGTATCTGACACCCACTTAAATAACTTGTTTTGGAATATTGTTGTTCTATTTCACATATTTGTGAGATATGATGGATTACATCTTATAAGTGGGGTTCCTTCTCGATGTTTTCAGATTCTTGATTCAAATTTATCACAACAACTTGCTCTATTGGTTCCTGACTTTGGTGAAAACTTATTGATGCCTATTCTTTTGGAGCATCTATTCAGTTATAAATGTACTTTTTTTTTGTTGTAGTAGGACTGGGGAAATAACAATGCTTGATACCTCTTTGGATAGGCTTTTCTAATTTTGTAACGCTGTGAAATGCAATGATCCATGTTCACCCCATCCTATGATTTGAACACCAAATGGGACTTCCATGATCAATTATCATAACCTATTTAATGCATTTAGGAATTCATGTTGAAGTGCCTCTTATTCTATCTTGATAATTGGATGTCTGGAAACCTAGAGAAATTTCATTTCAATTTGGTGTTACAACCCTTCGATTACCTTGACATGACTTTGATATTCATCATATGGTAATATTTTATTTTCAAATGATGAAGAGTCTTCCATATGTTGAGGAATATTACATGAATGAAATATTCTTCCATCATCTATAAAATGTTGTATTGAGAGGTTTACAAGGGCTAGAACATGACAGATATTTCACCCTTACCAATTTTTTCTCATATTTAAGATATAAACATCATATTTTTCCAGAGGATTCTCTACTTGGCCCGACTAGAGTGTATGCTTCCCAATTACATTATCACAAGTGATAATATCAGTTGGTGTTTCCTATGCACTATTAGAAGGAAAATTACTTTAGGGTGGTTCAGAGAATGACCATCTCCTTGGGTTGTCTTCTAGTTGAGAAATTATTTTACCTACCAGTAACAAGGATTTCAAAATGACTAGCCTTATGTTTGCAAGTGACTCAAGATAAGAGGGTTTTTTCATCACTACATTTTTAGTTGTAGAATTTTGATGATAATGTGAAACGCAAATGTGGATAGGACTTTCATAATGAGTGACATCATGGGGAGTGTCACCATGGTGGATTACAGAAAGGGATAAATCCCCATGATCCTTGGTCTTCCGGCCACACAAAGGGTTTCTGTGGCTCTCATCCAGAGATAGGTTCTCTAGATAGACTGAGTTTTCATGAAGAAAAACTTTATGATGAAGTGTTTGATATGAAAATTTAAAATTACTAATTCTAATCCCATATTTTGATAATGGGAGGGTAGGATCTTAAGGTGGAATAGATAAATGTACGAGGGCATCAAGAACACCAGCATTAAGAGGAGTGAGATCATATATCGACTCTTGATTATCTAACTATGATTGGTGAAATATCTTCTTAGATTCTATCCAACATGTATTTGTGGACACTTACTGGGAAAATTGGTTATCATGAGCACGTATATGTGCTTACTTTGGAGTGGTTTTCAGGACTGACTGATTAACTCTAATTGGAATAGGTGTATGTTCCTGATACGATTGTTTGAATGATATGGGAGAGTATACCAATAACCACCTAGACTGGAATAGAGGTATGTATCTGCACTTGGATGGCATGATGATGAGTCATATTAGGTGTGGGGATAAAATTATGTGGTTATCCCACTTTTACTGCTAATTTTTTTCTAATGATATTCTGGAAAGCATCTAGGATATGAGTAGTAATTTTGTGTCTTCACTTTCACCATTTCTGAAATGTGTTTAGTGACTTCAAAATCTATAATGGAAATATGTGTCCATTCCATATTCAGAGTGGGTGTATGTACCTACTCATTTATTTTATTTCCTATCATTCGATAATGATAGTACTCATGTATGGGGTTAGAGAGTCGAGTCTTCCCCAGGTTTGTCGTCCGAGATTTCCGAATGACTTCTCTGAGTGCTGCAAAAAGAAACTATTTTCCAACTTGATGAATGATGGTAGATGTGTGTTCCTACTTGATAATTACTACCAAATTTAGTTAGTGGGGTTCCTTAATGTAGCCAGACATGTCTGATGACTGGATGATATATTTCAAGCAGGTGTATGCACCTGCTCACGATACTCCACCGTATTTGAATAGGGGGATTGGTTGGGCGTAGCCAAATGAGTCTGCTATCATGCTGATATATTGTAAGATAGTTTATACCATTATCACTACTTTTATAAGCACTGATAAATGTTTCCATTATTGGTGCTTTTAATAGCACTGCTAATTGTGTTATTTATTACCTCTTTTAAAAGCACTGATTAAGGGACATAATGTAGTTTTCTATAACAGCACACCACAGCACCAGAAACACAATAGAAACACAACAGATATAAAAAAAAGTCCCAATATAGAATTTAAATGAAATCAAATTTGCAACACAAATACAAGAAAAAAATTATATTATAATCATTTCAAACAATGGTTTATACTATTACATAAATAAAATTTATTACATATATTCAAAAACAATACTATCTATCTATATTACTATGATTTCTATTTACATTCTTTGTCAAACTTCCAACACTGCAAGAGAAGCTTCAAACAAAGCACATCAACTTGAACAAAATAATCCACCTATATAAGAAAACAGTTATTATGTGAGTAATACTACAATGAAATATATTAAACCTAAATATAAAACAATGAATTAATTATATGGACAACAATTTTATTGTGTATCCATTAAGATTACTTATTTTATAGATCCAAGATAACATCACTGCTCTTCCTACTAAGGCATGACACATAAAAAGAAATATTCTAAAATAAATAAACATTGGAAGGAATATTTAAGAGTAAATCAATGTTTTATTATATAATTTTTTGTTAAAATAGAGAAATCATATCGTAAGATTAACATTAAATCTTTTCAAATGGTTTCTTTATTCCAAATATAAGCTAATAAGAAAACTCGGGAATCTTTGGGCACTTCACTACTAATGGTTAACTTCCGTTTTGAATAGAATCTAACTTGAACATATTGTATGGAATCCCTATGATTCCCTCATCCCAAACATGATTCACACCATCTAAATCATATCACCTTCCTCATTCATTTTTCCTTATATTCTAGCACTCATTTACTACTTGTAAATATGTGTCATGCATGTAGCTGCATGCATATAGTAAATGAGTGAAGGAAGATAAGTAAAAGTGAATACTGAATGGTGATATGATAGAGATGGTAGTGAGCGTTTTTGAAATGAGAGCATCACGGGGACATTAGACCAGAATTTTAGTTCAGATGCTATGTTAAGAGGTAGTTAACCAACAATATTGAAGTGCACAGAGAATCCTTAGTTTGGTTATTAATGTTGTGAGTGATGCATAGCTAATCTATGGTTTGGATTCATTGATTAATGGATCCAAATAGACATCGATATTATTCCAACACACTACATCAGTATAAATAGAAGCTGAAATGATCAAAATATAGAATATAAATGAACCCACACATAAGGAAAAAAGAGCGATCTCTACAAAAATATACATCTCCAAACAAGCCCGATTGGAAGTGAGTACTAATTAATGAATGGATAACCATTTCAAGGTTCACATTAAAAAAACAAAACCATTTGAATAATGAAAGGATAATTTCATCAAATTTTATAATGAAAGATGAACATACAATAGCCACAAAAAATGAGGAAACTCTAAATGTCTTCACCCCAACACGGGAGACAAAACATGAGCCAATGTTTTTAGGCTTCTTTCACAAAAACTCATCCAAATATGCTCCCGCCACCAAATTCTGAGAATAAAGATCCCTGGAGTAGAGGATCTGCTCCATGATCTCTGGATGGACACCCCCAAAGAAAAGATAATCTTTCAAAAGATCACATGACACAACATCCAGACAAAAGGAATCTAGCTCATTGAAGTGTTCAACGTAATCCTTCAGCATATGTTGACCTTGTTAGACACTCATGAGATCTTCCCTTTTCATCACCTTCACCTCCTCAGGTATAATCAATCATACAAAGAGGGATTTAAAATCTTCCCACTTCATCCCAACTTACATCATTAGTGATGAAAAAACACCCACTCTTCATAATATGGTTCCTCAAGCAGACACAAAATAGTACGAACTCTAACAAGTTTGGGAGTTCCAAACACTCTGAAGGCATGCTCAACTTCCTCATGCCACTTCATTTCCAAAAAAAACATGATTACCATGGAATATGGATAGAAACTGAGGAGAACTAGAAACTGGGTGAGACCCACTAGAAACTTCAATGACCATTATAGGTAGCATATTCTGACTGAAAAAAAATCATTAAATCAGGTTCATAATCAATCTAAAACACAACCGAAAGGAACAGCTCGGGCCAAAACAACTAGTTCACAAGCCAAATGTCATAAAAAAATTACCTTTTCTAAAACCATGATTTCATTTTCAATTTAAAACCACATTTTTTTAATTCCAATTTTGACAACATAATAACCCACAATTTTTAAGCAAATCCAATTCAAAAAATCTTGTTTCCCCATTCCAAAAACCATTTCAGAAAACCAATCCAAGGTGATCCAAAAAACAGAGCATGCACATTGTCCAAAATTGATGAGGAATGATTAAAAACACACAAAAATAAAATATTAATCATTAAATACATTGCTTAGTCATCATCAATAATCTCTCTTCATGCTTCCATGATGTTAAACAACAAAAATTCATCCTAGAAGAATGACATTAATCTGCCTAGTGTCTCACATCCTATTTTATGATGTTAAACTTCACAAATTGATCTTGGAATAAAGGCATTAAAATGATAATTTTATCTCATTATAGTTATCAGATGTTAAACTACACAAATTTATTCTATAAGAAATACGTTAAGCTTCACATCACCTCTCATCTTGGTTTCATGAAAATAATCCACATAAATTCTTCCCGGTAGTAGGAAGTCAAATTGCATAGCGTATCTCATCCTAGTTTCCTAAAATTAAACAACAAATATGTATCTTTTCAATAGGCCATTAAAATGAACAGAGGAGTTGCACTGGTTGTGATGAGGAGATGAGAAGTAGGGTTTTTCAAGGTTAAGAACAATACAAAAAATGAAAAACACGAAACCAAAAATATCAAACAATGATATAGGAAAAGTAGAACAAAAATATATTGTATTCTATCCTTGATACATCTAAGGGATTGTAGTGGAGTCATGTCGACAGAAGTGGAGTTCCATGAGAGCTTTAGAATTGCGATGAGGGAGTACTGATTATGGTTTTTTTTAAATAGACTAGGAAAATTTTGAACAACACTTTTGGAAATGTATTTATAAATATCCCTTTTAATAGTGTTAAATTGGTAAGCACTGATAAAAGAGATCTTTATTAGTGCTAAAAACTTATATAAATCTTGAGATTTATCATTTCTCATAAATCACGGAAAAAACATCCATATTAGTGCTAATATTTTAGAACTGATAAAAAATATTTTTCATCGGGATTTTTAGCATCGATAAATATGGATCTTTATAAATGCTAAAATTTTAGCACTGAGAAAGGATTTATTTAAGAAATTTTATTATAATTTTATAATTATTTAATATATTTAATGTTTTATTAATAAATATAAAACTACTTATTTTAAAAATATTATTTATTTATAATAATTATAAATATATAATTTTATAAATATATTAAATATAATTTTATAAATATATTTACTTATAAATATTATTAACCAATTATATTTTTGACATTATTATTGGATATATAATATTAAATACATCCATTTTAAAAATGAGTGAAATTATCTAATTCAAAATCATTGCAATTTAATAAAATTGAAATATAGATAGGTTTTATTAATTAAATATAAATTATTAAAAAAATAAGTATATATATACTGAATTAAAGAATAATAACTATTGAAAATACTAAAACATAATAAATTAATATATATATATAAGTAAATAATAGAAAATGATCAAATTCAAAAATAAAATAAAAAATAAAAAACATTACAAATAAATGTCCTAACTATAATAGTATTATAAATAAATAAATAAAATTTTATGATTAGAAACATAATATATTAATTGTGTCATGTTAATAATGAAATTCTAAAATATACTGAAAATGGAATAAATTACATAAATAGTTGGTGTATGTGTTTTTATATATTGTATAAATATATTTGTGTTTGTGTTTTCATATAAACTGCATTAATTACACACACACACGCACACAAAGATATATATATATATATATATATATATGAATGTGAAATCAATGTCATGCGATGTTTTATATATGTTAAACTAAAAAATAAAACAATATTAAAAATGAATAAGATATTAATAAGTTTTTAATTAAGATTTTTTTATTTTAAATATATTTATATTTCACATATATTATTTATTACTTTTTAATTAATATAAATATATATATTATACTTACTCATTTTTATTAATAAGTTTTTCATTAATAATTTTTTAAATAATTTTGTAATTTATTCATTTTAATTTGTTTTTGCTTTATTGTATATTCATTTCTATATCGATATTTAATATATACTATTTATCAATATTTATAATATATATATATATAATAAATGTATTCATTTTTATAAATAAATATTTAATTAAAAAATATTTAATATTATTATTAATTTTCACATTTTAATTTTTTATGTGTTTAATAATTTTATTTTATTCATTTTACATATCTAAATATTTAATGTATACTATATAATAATTTTTAAAATTTATTTATATGTTTATTCATTCTTAAGAATAATTATTTAATTAATGATATTTTTTAAAAAATTAAATTTTATTTTCAGACCCTTTATAATCGCTAATAAAGAGATGATAAATGGTTACCTTTATCAGTGCTTTATTATTTTTGCTTATAAAGGGTAATTTTATCCTCATTAAAAATAAAGTGTTGATAAAGGTTAACATTTATCAGTGTTAAAAAAGGCACTGATTAACGTGGACTTTTATCAGTGCTAAAAAATTGCATCGATAAAGGGTGCCCTTTAGCAGTTCATTTTTTAGTGCTGATAAAGGTCCCGCTTAATTAGATCTTCTTTTTATGCTAATAAAAATGGACTTTCTCTGCACATTTTTCTATCATTGATAAATTCCAGTGATGTTATAGGCTAGTTTAGTAGTAGTGTAGATTATAAGTAAGTGTATGTGCCTTCTCACAGTACTCTACCAGATTTGAACGGTGGGATTGGTTGGGCATCACTAGATGAGTCTTCTCGTTCGATAATAGATTATAGGTAGGTGTATGTGCCTGCTCATGGTAATCCACTAGATTTGACCGACTATATTGATTGGGTGTCGCCAAATGAGCCTACTAGATTGTGAAGTTAAGGAGGATACGTGTATGTGCATGTTCATTGTTTTCCAAAAAGCTATGTCGATGGACTACTCTAGAGGGGGGAAATGTAAGAACTTTATCCCTATTGGTTGGCTGTTGTACCAGTAGATTTTTCTTTTGTGCCTGAGTTTGAGGGACATTGGCCAGACAGTTGAAGATAACACCCTCATCAAGTTGAGGGTTTGTAGTTGTGTGGATTTGGCAGTAATGATTGTTTAAAGGATCCTTTGGGAAGGACCCTTGTGTCATCAAAAAAAGTCCAAAGACAATCTCTTGTTCAACCTTCCTAGAATAGGGGAGGGATTGTTGATTGTGTTCAAAGGATAAAATCCCAAAACGGTTGAAGCCAGTGGTGGGAATTATCTTCTTCTGGACTACCATTCATCATTGACCGGAAAACCAGGGGTTATTCTTGATTTGGAGGCCTGTTCGGTCCACCTCTAAGGTCAAGATTTTACTGTGTTGATGGTAATCTTGGACCAATGCATTGGAGACCCAGCGTTGAATACACAGAGTCAGTACTGACATCCTTTAAGATAATTAGGACCCATCTTGAGTTGCAGTCAGGGAATTCATGGGTCTATACTTTGAAGAATATATTTATAATGAAGGGATTTATTGGAAAGAAAGTGCATATATATATGACAAATAGAAACAATGAACTCTAGTAAAGAAGCATATTTTAGATGAACACATTCATGAATGATTCTCTTGCCTATCCATTTTATATCAATCGATAGGGGCCTAACAGAAGGGTAACACTATCATATTGGTTAAGGATTCATGTCAGGTTCACCATTTTTTGTTTCCCTAGTACATATGTTCTTCTTAGGAATCCCTACTTATAGACGGTTTCAACTAGATTTATTTAGGAATCAGAAACACCCAATTGTTGTGTATCTAAACAGTCCTACTTTCCAAAGGTATGTGTTTGTTAGGTTTGTTGACTTATGATACTTAGGAACTCACATTGGTTAAGAGGATGGATGGTCGGGATCATCACACCCTTTGGGGGGGGGGATTTTTTCCTACTCTATAAATCTCTTATATATTTAATTTTTGTTCATTTTATCCATTTTAATTTATCTAGAGTAATGTAGGTTTCCCTTGAAATTTTCAATTAATTATTTAGAATTTTAAGAATTAGGAATAATCTACATGTATTTTAGGTTCTTCATAAATGGAGATATCGATATGTATTTGAGGTTCTCCATCAATGGTATCCTCTCAAATACTACTTAAAAATTTTCTATCAATTTTTACAATGATGTTTGTTTTTAGGCCACTCAGTGGGGCACTATAAAATTTATGTTAATCTATATAGAAGAAAGTTGTCTTGATATTGAGATTATACCCATAAATGGGATACCTATATATCCTTGTGAAAGGAAACAGAACCCTTATAGTTAATTACCATTTAATGAGACACATCATAAATTTTAAGTTCATGTGATAAGGACCTAATAGTATAGTTTAATTTCATGTTCTAATGAAATCTATGTAGATGGTTCCTAGTTAGATCATGGTGTGGTATTTATATCGAAACAGCCTAAGGAAGATAGAAAGGATATGAGTTTCCAAGTTAAAGTAGACTCTTTTATGAATGGGGCCTAGAGAGAACAAGGTTTATTTGGAGTGTTGGGTTTGAAACTCAAGAAGGCTTCCTACATATCCCACTTGGATGACAACCAAATCCCACATAGTTCGATAAGTCTCATAGGGGATTATGGTTCTTTGAGAGAAATAGGTTGGGGCTTACTCCTAAATATTATTACCTTATTACAAGGGCCGAGAGAGATACCTTAACTCATGGAAATTTGATGGGGACTCAATTTAGATATTACTCCTAAAGAGGATTCTAGTATTATGGGAATTATTGTTGGTTTTCTAAGGAGGATGTCAAGTTATCTTGGGATCTAAGTGAAAACTTCTAACATATCAAGGTTATAGAAAGAATCAGATTTCTCATAGTTCAAGATGTGAGGTAGATTGTGGATATTTGATCCTCAAAAATATATAAACCCACCTAATTCATGCTCGGTGTAGTAAACAATATGATGTTAATTATTAAACAAACCACACGTTATCTACTTCACTGATGGAAAAGGTAAGGCCTACAACGAAAGAAGCCAGGGTGATGGTCGATAAGGATGCCAATAAATTAACCCTTTAATGTGAAATAAAGGTGAAGTTGATTAGGTCTAGTCTTAATGACAAGGGGTTACTCCAATAGGTATTACCTTTTGAGGTTTGGTTGGGGCTTACTCTTAAGGATGATTCCCATTATGATTTGGTTGGTGCTTACTCCTAAGGCAGATACTGATTTGAAGATTGGTTGGAGCTTACTACAGAGGAGGATCCTCATCTGAGGATTGGATGGGTATTACTCTTAATGAGGGTTCCCAAATGAGGATTGGTTGGGGATTACTCTTATGTAGGATTTCTATTTGTCTTTGGAAGGGTTTCACTCCAAAGTAGTATTCCAATTGAGCTTGGTTGGGGCTTAATCCTAATGAAGATTTACATTGTGCATTGGTTGGGACTTACTTCTAAGGAGGATTCCCATTGATCTTTGTTTGGGGATTACTCCTAAGGAGGATTCCCAATGTGGTTTGTTGGTGCTTACTCTTAAGGGGGATTCCCATTGAGCATTGGTTGATGCTTACTCCTACGGAGGATTCAAATTGATCTTTGGTTGGGGATTACTCTTAAGGAGGATCACCATTGAACTTTGGTTGGGGTTACTCCAAAAGAGGATTCTCATTGTATCGCAGTTCCTTAGCTTGTGAGTTCCTTAGCTCAGGTCCTTGGATAAGGGGTTTAACGCAGGTCCGAAGTGCAGGTCCACTAAACAGGTCTATGGTATAGGTCCTTGGATCATGTTCTTGGCTCAAGTGTCATGTTTGAGACCCTTATGGGTCAATGATCAAACTTTTATCCATTAATTCCACCTTCAATTATGTTTAAGAGATCTTCGTGAAAGTTTTGGAGGATCTGGGCAAAGCAGGATGTGCATTGAGAGCTTCGGGGCTTCTTTTAAATTTTTAACCTGTCAAATGGGGAGCCCAAGGGTCATATTTATAGGCAAGGGTGGACCTGTTCGAATGGAGGTTGTATACATAGGTACTTCAAATAGGTCCAATGTGTAGACCCTCTGTGTAGGTCTTGTGAAATGGTCCTCAGTGCAGGTCCTTCGCATTTTTCCTCTATGAAGGTCCTCCAAATAGGTGAGGAAAATCCATTTATAAATTTTTTTTTGAGTGCCATAACTTTTGATCTTTAAGTCTTTTTGGGCTCTGAGACCAATCAAATAGAAGATCTAGAAGATATATTCACTTCTTGAGATGGTGAATACATCAAGTATTGTTAGAAGAAGCACATAAATTGAATATAATGTGTCATTAATTTTTTATCAATGATCTTAGAAATCCAAATCCTACTCCGAGAGATTGGGGTCTATTTCCACATATCACTCATTATGGATCAGTCTCACATAATATGGAAATCCAACACCAAATTCTATAATAAATTGAAAGAAACACATTATGTGGTGTCAAAATATTTTATTATGGGATCATTGAAACATAGAAAATGTAGAGGGAACACAAATAATAACATATGAAAAATTCATGACTAAATTGAAATAAGAAATAAAATTGTGGGAAGAGTCTCATTATGGATTCGGATTACTCCATAATCTAATTCATAACTCCTCATTAGACAAATATATTTCCCTATAAATTGGAGGAATATATGGGTGCACCCATCATAACATCATAATGATTCTGTATGAAAATAATGGAAATAAATCATAAATAATGAACATAGAAAGTATACAAGGGGTGAAATTGGGTGAAAAATCATGCCTAATATATTAATTAAAAGTAATTTTTGAAAGAAGGAAATTGAGAAATGAACATAAGGAATATATTATCAAATAAATGGATTGTGGAATTATTTAGGTATATATATAAGAGAAACATATGTGTAATTTGTAATAAATATATCAAAAAACAGGATACATAAAATGATATGGAAAGAGAATATTTTTAACCTGTACAAAAAAGGTGGTTTATAGAGATCACAGAAAAACATTATTATAGCTTTTTCAGATAAAATAATATCCATTCAATTCAAAAATTATTTTGAAAATTAATATAACAAGGAAAATTTTGCTTTTCAACGAATAAATCACGGTATTTTTAACCAAATCCAAATATAAATTAGGTTTTATGATGGTGGAAACAACCCTTCATGATGTATACATTTAAATTGAATATTATTTAATGAGTTTTAAAATGTTCTGTATAATATACATAAAAAAATTATTCGTGAGAACCATTTAAATATTTTCATAAGAGAAAAAAATTCATTTATAATTATTTTATGTATATATAAATACATCCATCATTTAATATTATGGAAATGGAAATGGATAATAATAAATTTTAAATTAAAACATTAAAACATTTAGAACAATGTTTTTAAAGTAAATTATCCCTTATGTTAATCATTAAAAGATTAATTTTTTTTAAAAAAAATATAAAGAATTAAAAATATGAAAAAATTGAACATTAAAATACATTTAAGAATAAATAATAATATTCATGAAACATTTAGGAGAACATAGGCATGGAAAAAAACTGTCAGAAGGGAAACATTAAAAGTAATTTTTTTAAAAGAATTCCATTGCCTTTATTCTACCTCATCACATATGTTAGTTTTCACGATGAAAAATAAAATTATGTTAATTATTTATTTATTAAGAATACTTATTTTTATTATTATTAGTTTTTTCGTTTATTATCATGTTACATTTGATTACATATTCATCATGGTTATCGTTATCAATTTTTACGATATTCAACAAATATCTCCAAAATCACTTTTGAAAGTTTAATACAGTCATAGATAAAATTATTATATAATCTAGAAAATAATAATAAATAAATATTTATCGTCATTTTTAAACAAATATAATTTTAAAGCCAACCATGAAATAATGGTAAAAAGTTAACTATGTTAGAATCATAGAGATGGTAGGTTATACATATGCATGTGTAACATTTCAATTTTTCAATGATCATAATTAAATGAAGGTAGTATATAATTTATCTTTATAGAATTATAATTTCATAATAAATATTATATATGTTCATTAAATAAACTAATATATAGTATCCATGTCATGTGGTTACGAAAAACAAGTTGCATCGCTTCATAGAGGTGGTAATTCACACATATTAATTAACAATGTTATCAGTTTTCAGTGATTAGAGTGGTAAGAAAATAGAATTTATATTATCATAAAATAATTATAAATATATCATGAATATAAAATATATTATTAAAATCCAGAATCATATCTAGATATTATATGTGGTGATGGAAAAAGAATTATAGCATTTTGTGAGGAATTATTCCTCCATACACACGATTAATGGTTTTGTTTCCCCATTGATGGAAGAATGAGACTGATATATTTTATTAAATTGAAATAATTATAACTTATTATATGTGAGATACTTTTCTTATTATATCATAAGGTTTTAATAATATTATAAGGATGTTTCAGAAGAAATAAAGCAGAAACATTCAGTTAAAATTTGTACATATTCATCAGAAGATGTCCACTAATAGACACCTTATGAACTGTAAGGATGTTATAAGATCAAAAACAATATATCTATTACATAGGTAGTTATTTTTTGAAGGTGTTTTTCTAGGGCTTAGATAAATAAAAATTCTTTTAAAATTTGAATAAACTAGTAGAATATGTTCTCGTTTATAATAGGGTGACACCACTCTAGGAATTTCTAAAAGTATTAAATGAATATAAAATAATTTTAATGGAAAAAATATCCAAAATGATATATTTATAATATAGTATGGGAATGGGTAAAAATAAAACAATTCAGTAAAATTTGGACATTTTTTACTAGTGTTTCACCCACATCTATTTTTTTAACCACTATTAACTAATTTTGAAAATTTGCATGTTAATGAAATTTTTACTATTTATGAGTCAATATAGCTACTACAAATGCAAAATAGAAAAATAAATATACAATTTCATATATTTAAAACTACTTCCTAGTGAAATGGCTAAAAATATGTTTTTTCAAAATTTTACAATCATTTATTAAAATATTATTTATTATAAAATAATATTAATGAATTTTTTTAACTGATAAAATAATTTGACTTAAAAAATATATTATAATAATGTAATTAAATGAAATTACATTAAAAAATAGTATTATCATATTTTTTATTAAAAAATCATTGAAAAAGTTAATTGGGTTATATTATTATACTTTAATTATTTCTATAATCATTATATTTTGTTCTATATTAATTGAATAAATAATTTCTTCAATATTGAATAAGAAATTAAGGTAATAATTTCATTACAAAGAATTAGAAATAAATTTCCATTAATAAATATAATTTATATTTCAAATGATAATATACAATCAAACATATATGGTCATTATCCATGTAAAAAAATTATATTATTTAAAATCAAGAAAGTGACATTTTCACTTTTTATTTATTAAAATATTCTATAATCCAAAATAGTGGCCAAATGAAAACCAATGGTAATCCTTAAATACATTTTATTGATTTTCATGAAAACCACATTGGGTATAGAGGGAACCATAAAACTTATATCTTGGGAAATAGAATGACAACCCTAAGAAAATAGAATCTTAAGAAAGAACATGCCAATGGCCTGAGGGTGCTTGCCAATATTTCCATGTTAGGTTTTTTGAGATCATCTCATTATTCATATTCTTAGAGAAAATTTAGGGTAAGTAAATGTGGCTTAGATCTAATACATGATGGTCTATAGGGTCTTTTTTATTCACTTCCACTAAGTACTCTTAGTCTATTAGGTCTGGTGGAACATGAATAATAGTAGGAGCACGATCTAGACCTTCAATCATTGTTTTTTGAGACTCATTGGACTTGCAGTTATGTAGATAAGATACATGTTCTTCAACAACATCTTGAGTTTCACCAATAGGGGGCTGGTTCACTTATTATATACCTTTTTTAGGGGATCCTTCATGAGTTTTTTCTACTAATTGTAGTATTGAAGATCTAGGGACCATTTCCAAGGATAAATAGAAGTTTCCTTTTCAGGATTATATTTCTTCCTAGGAGATACTTAGAAATCCACTGATCCAAATAAACCCTTATTGACTCTACCTGTATGTATTATAAGGTAATAATCAACTATATGTAGATCAACAAGGCCTAGTGAAATATGGTAATCCTCCCCTCTATCCTACTCATATTTTATAGGAATATGAGAGCTCTCTACAAATATCCAATCCATTTCTAGTCCTTATAATGTTTTCTATGAGGATTCCATCAATATTGTCACTCTAACTTCCCACCATCCACTAGCTTTTATCAAAATTATTTTTCTTCATGGACCCAACTATCATCCACCCTCATCCCTTCAAGGTAATATTGGATATATCACTAAAGTAGGAAAACTTGTTCCTTAGAGATATGGGTACCATTTCTTCCACTTTAATATGTCCATGCCTAAGATCACCCGAGGCCTATAGAAAGCTATATAAGTTAGGAACCCGATCAGTTTGAGGGTTTATCAGCCCTTTCATAAGTCTCATAGGGGCCTCTACTGCTACCTAATTCACCACTTACGCAAAGGAAACATAAAAAACTTCATTATTTATTATAATGTGTGTATTATCCACAAGTCCTTGTGATGGATTTAGATTTTTAATTCTTGTATCCTTATCTATTCTTCATCTCCATCTTGGGCTTCCTCAATCTCCTCAGTAGATAAAGGAATATGACATGAAACCTAAAAACCCCTTAATGGAAATGACTATCCATCATCATTTCTATTTCCGACATCACCATTTTCTGAATGTTATTTCGTCCCAGTGAACTAGCTTTCAAAGAAATATTTTTAATGGTAGTTTGATCCTCTCATGTACCCCATAGGATATGTTGAACTGGATATCCTATATGGAATACATTTAACTATAAATCTCTCCATTCTTTATAATAAACCTCCTTCCTAGAGTTTCCCAATCCTACTATTTCAATACAAATGAAATCCACCAGTACCTTGGAAACATATACCTCCAAAAATATCTAAGGTTTGATGGGATAGAGATGATATTTCGTTGGGTATTCCACATAGAGAAAACTCCCAAGAGCACTGCCTGTCAACCCCAGGATTCATATATTATGAAAGGGAAGGGGTAAGAATGGAAGACATACCCAAACGGCTTAAGAGGGAGGTCGACAGTGTATATTAAAATCCATCATTCACTGAAATGGGTAGAAAAAATTTTAATTTAAGGATCAGGGATCCTTATACAGATCATGATCAATTGTATCTTCATCCTTGAAGTGAATGGGAAGGATTTGTCGTTCGAGAATTCCAATAACCTATGGTAGTAACCCACAAGATCTATTGATGAAGCAATCAAGTTCACCTACCAAAGTATCATAACAAAAAAATATATCCACTAATTAGTATTCAGTTTGGAAGAAGTTATATCAAATTCCAAGGAAGAAATCAGTATAGAAAATTAATATGTACCTCTGAGAAAAGTGACCTATTTACAAAAAATCAACCTGATTTAAAAGAGGTAATACATTTTTCCAAATTTATATATTTGAGTGGATGAATTTTCTTTAAATTTAAAGTCCCAAAGTGAGGCAAAATCATTTTTTTCAGAAAACTACAATTTCTCACGAATAGATTATATTACATTTAATCTATTTCTAGACATAATAATTATATGAATTTTAAATCCATTTGATATATATATATATATAATAAAAAAATTAATTTAAATCAATATTTATTCAGGGATACATTAATTAATTAAAATTGAAAAACCTTATGCACTGAAATACTGTATTACGAAAAAGAATCATTTTTATTCATAATAATTAATTCATAATACATATAGAAAATTAATGATATAAATGAAATATATTTGACTAATAAAATTAAAATTGATCATATGTAAAATTTATACCAAACCATATATATAATTGAGCATTAAATTTATTTATTTAATTAAATGAAATGGAATTTCTAAAAAAATAATTAATTATTTACAATTCACAATTAAACCATTATATCCATAAAAAATTGATAATTATTACATAAGATAATTTTCATATTTTGGTTTCAAAAATTATATTATTATTTATAAATACAATATATAAAATTTTAATAAATTATTTATATTATCTATTCAAAAAATAAATAAAAACCTTTATTATAAAAACATTTTTTGAGCCATAAAAGTATCTTGATGAAAATTCAGTACATTGTTTTTGTGAATTAATATATATATTTATATTATGTAAAACCCTTATAAATATTTTAAAAAAATATTTTTATATTATTCATACATACTAATTTAATGGATAGGGTATAAATTATATTTTTAAATATAAATATTTTTTTTTTAATTTAAGATTACTATTTCCTGTTATATAGACCATAAAAAATGTTCTTCTTTTAAAATCATTGTGTTTTACATTCTAGCCAAATTCAAAAAAAAATTATCCCCAATTTTAAATTTATCTCAGTAAGAATGTTTTTGACATCAAAAACCTACTTTATTGAAATTCTATATTCTAAAATGTGTTAATAAATTTTCCTCTTGAAAATTTGGAAAGGGTCATACGAATTTCATGTACGATAACACATAAATAGAATTCCAAATAATATTACAATAGTGGGTATTGAAAATATTCCAAAAATGGGAAATATAATTTCCAAATAATTATTTTGACTAACAGAGTTCATTGAAAACAAAAAATTGACTGATCAAGAGAATAGAAATGAATGTAAATCAATTAGGTGTGTAATAGTCCACTAATTCATCATAAATGATAGTAAAAGGACAAAACAAAATCATGATCCTTTTCCCATATTTGAGGAATTCACTTATATTCTAGACTAAGAACATAAGTAAAATATTATTACATTAAATGTATAATTTCATCCTTTAATCAATTTGCACCAAAACCTTATCTTGTTTAGAAAATGTTGTGTATTAAAAATGGAATTATATTATACATGAAGATATAAAATCAGCTTCAAAGAGATATCATAACTCCCCAAAAGGATAACAATGTATTGATAAAGTAATTATAAATTATCCAATATTAAATTTTAATTCCTAAGGTATGATAATTCCCAAATGAATAATCCTCCATTTTAATAAATTCTAAATTAATCCTCATAGACTCAATGATATATACAAAAGATCAACATAAATCAGTTGATAAATTACTAACCTCAAAATTATTAAAACTATTATTAACATATTTTGAAAAATAATAATCAAAATAATTTGATCATATATTCTTCCGATGTAAATTTAAAATTTATCATTAATAATCCTTAGTTACTCATACTGTCATATATTAAAAAATGTATATTTCATAATAATATAAACTCTAAAATATGCTGATAATTTCCCTAAATAACATGTATCGCTATAAAGTAATATTAAAATAACATATGATTCCAAATAATAGTGTTACCTTTATTCCACAAATAAAATCACATAACGTTTTATTTACAATAACTGTATCAGGTTCTCAAAATAGCGAACATATTTATAAATATTATTTTAGTTAGCCAAAAATGTCATCACTTAATTCCTAAAAAGGGGTTTATAAGTCATTAAATGTATGATAAAATTTAAACTTATAAAATCATGAAGGAATCCAAAACTATTATATGAAAATAAAATTAAAATTACTAAATCTCTAATGATATAAATACATTTCCTCTAATACCAAATATATGTAACCAGCCTTAATCGTTACATCAAATTGATTTCTAAGTCATGAATTTATACTATTGTATTTTATAATCATTAAAATTTATATATTTAGAGTATTTTTCCATCACTCTTAAATTAATATCACATTACCCCAATGCAGACACCTTCTTATTAGTATAGATGTTTTCAATAAAAAACAACATTTATGATATACTAACTATTCCTTAAATGAAATATCTTCTCGATTTTCATTGTGATCTCATCATTTTTATAGTAGACCCCAGAACCCTAGACTTTTTTTAAATGTGGGATAAGAAAAAAAATCTAAGACTTGTATATATGAAATGAATGAAAGAAACTTGTTAGTTTAAGGGTTTTTATACAAGATTGAATATTTTCAAATTATTATTTTGATACAATATAAACATTTTGTTACCAAATAAATAAACTCTTCCTACCAAATACATTTATAAAATAACTCTTGAGAAATCAGAGTTAAAAAATATAACTAAATATGGTTCCTTTTAAAACATAAAAAATTTATCAAAACTATTTAAAAAAATTATAAACTTTACCCTTATGAAGCAGAATCTACTTTACTTTAAACAGAAGATCATGAAGAATAACATAGTATAATAATATTAGAAACTTAGTATCACAATATCATAGAAATGTAAGATGTTTTTTAGAAAATAAATGATATAATAATATTTCATGGATAACTACCAAGGAATGACTACATGGTGTAATGATTCCTATAGTGTATTAGGTTTACTCCCTACACCCATATATCATGTCTTGGGATATCAAAGCTCTTCCCAGTGCATTGGGGATCTATATCTATGCACCCATCATAGAATTATAATGATTACGAGTTCCATGAAAAATAAATCAATCAAAAATAAAAAACATAATAATTACCCATAGAATAATATGAATTCCATAATCTTTCCTCATATCATAGTCAATAGATAGTTCAAAAAGAAAGCAATTGAGAAAAAACATATGTTATATATTACCATACCAAAGGAAGTGTGAATAATAATCTTATATATAATGTGCATATATAAAGAATTTATAAACAATACATAACAAAAAATGATGAGATAAAATGATTTATAAAAATAATTGTAATACCCTCGAGAAAATTCATTATTTAGATAGGTCTGTTACACTTATAAGAAAAACATTTCAAGATATAAAAAACTATTTCATTTAAAATAATTATTTAATTAAATATAATAAGTAAATAAGGTTTTTTCATTGATGAAAATAAATAATCTTAAATAAATATGGATATATAAAAAAATGGTTGAGTCATCATGAAATATTGTTGGGGATGTATGATTCAAAATATAACATTATTTTTGATTAATTTAAATATATTTAAAATGTTTCAAAAAATATATACATATATTAGCCTTTAAAATATTTGAAATAAAGTGAAAAGGGGCATAAAATGTATTTTATTGTTCTGTTTTGTATATATAAATAAATACATAAGTAATTATATAAATTTTTACTTGGAAGACGATGATTTATAAAATTAGTCTTTAAAATATTTAAAATGAGGGTTTAAAAGTAAAGTTACTCTTATGTAAATTTGTAAACCATTACTATTTAAAAACATTATAAATAAGGTCAAATATGGTAAAAACAATTCATTTATAATTCATTAAAATATAAATAATAATTCTCTAGAATAATTTATAAGAACATAGTCATGGGATAAAAAATAGTTGGAAGGTAAACTTTTAAATTGTAATTTTTAAAAGAAATTCCTTTTCATCAGTAGGACTAATCACATACAATCTATATCTTCCAAAATAAAAAAAATGCTAATTATTTATTAGCTTAATAAAATTTTCATGATTATGGACCATTGTATTATAATTATTCTTATATTATTTTAATTTACTAAATAATTTAGGTTCATGTTAGTTATTTTTGAAGATATGATGATCATATGTCCAAAATAACATTGTTATGTTTACTATGGTCAAATATATCATTATTTAATAATATTCATAATAATAATAAGTAAATAATTATAATTTTAAAACCAATCATGATATATGGTCATCAAAAATGAACTATATTATAAGCATGGAGACAATAGGTTATACATACATAATAGTAATATTTCCAATTTTCATTGATAATAATTGAAATAAAACATGTGTTATATTACCATTATAGTATGATTATTATATAATAAATACTATAACCATTCCATAAATTCACTTATATATTGAAGTTATGGTATATGGTTATGAAAAATGTATTTCATCGCTTCTTGGTTGCAGCGATACACGTTTAGGAATGAATGATGTTATCATCTATGAATGAATTGAAATTTAAAAAAATATATAACAGAAAAATATTTTATGAAATATGTTTTTTTCAAATAATATTAATTTTTTCAATATCTTGAGTCACACACAACACCAATTCTTAATGTACTATGATATGCTACATATAATATTATTATTCAAATGAGACCCTTATAAACAATCTATTAAACTTGGAGGTATGAATTTGAATTATAGAATATTGAAAATAAATAAGATAGTATGAGGTAAATAAAATATTTTGATAAATAAGTACTTAATTTTTGGTAAATAGATTATATGCTTCAAAAATAAATTTTTTCTAGAATTTTTTTTATATCATTTTTTGAACATATAAAAATTAATTGTTATTTAAAAATTATAGAAAATTTATTTTAAACAAATGTATTTTAGTTGTTTGAAAAATCATGTTAGACCTTTCTTAGGGATATATTTTTAGAAGTTTCAGGAAATAATAATTGTTCAATTAATAATTAAAATTTTGTTTTTATTAAAAATTATTATTTTTAAATAATATATAATGTTAAACTTCCTGTTAAAATTTATTTAAAAAAAATTATATCAATTATATTTGGATTAATAAAATTTGGGTCATTATAATCAATTTTATGTAAAAAATTGATATAATAACATTATATACTTAAGAGAAATTTTTCTTTAGAAAAATGATTTCTCATTGGATATATGTGTTTTTGTTTTATAATATATTCTTCCATATATGTTAATTTAATTAATAAAAATTGATTCCAAATTTTTAATTAGAATAATTAGATTTATATAATATTTTTAACAAAATTTTATCATATAATGAATATTAAACAAATAAAAATAAATTACCATGGTTAAGGATAAATTTTGTTTAGATGGGGTTAAAATTAAATGATAAGGGTTAAAATATAATAAAAACATTTCCAAATTCTATTTTTTGGGATTATTTTGACATTATAACATATAAGTTCATATATTTATCCATTTTTAACTTTTATGGTGTTCTTAAACAAGGGTATAAGTTTTTACTTTCAGAGATATTAAGTGTATTTTCTCCTGCACTTTTAAAATTTCACGACCACTCCTCTCATATTCTATATTAAAATGCCTTTTGGTCCACTGAATCCCTACCAAACCCCCATCCAAATTTTTTTACAGATAACCTAGAGGGTCTTGATTGATTATGAAACCCTCTAATGAATGTTTTGGGTGTTAACATATAAATTTCATCAGAAAAAAGTGGTATTGTTCTTGCCTGATCATTTTTATTTTATTTCTTATTCCACCTCCTTAAAATATTATTAAAAAGTTCTATAATAGTAACATCATTATCTACTATATACATAGATATAATTATGATAATGAAATAACATATATCTATTGTGACCTAATCCTGATAAAACATCATTCATTGATTTTTAAAATTAATATCTCTTAGTAATCAGACTGAGATCATGGGGACTAGTGTATTTGGAAGAATAGGTTCACAATACATCAAAGTGACTCTAAAATAAAAATTATTTATTTAATTTCTATAATGATCACCTAAATAATTTTGAGACAAAAAAAACTATGCTAGATAAATGGAGGAATACATAATGAAAATGGGTGAGCAAAAAAACATAATAAGGGAATAAACATGATAAGGAATCACAACTTGTGTGTCAATGGTATAAAATTATACCATAAAATAGATGGATCATTAGTAATCACATGGGATAATAACATAATGAACATAATCTCATATGATCATGGAATCATGGGAAAATTTGATGTGATATAAATTTTGGCATAAACATTTTCCAAGAGTTACCATGGAGACAACATCATATGGTATACAAAGTCTCATAATGGATTTGGTTCATTCCATAATACCATAATTGTTGTATCAAGAGACTAAAACATTATTCAATTCATTGGTTGGATATATAATTTAAATAAAAACCAAACAATTAATTTCATGTACATAAATTTTTTGTTCTTTATTAGGTAATCAATCATAATGTATAACATAAGAAATACCCATGGAATGAATGTGGGTTTAATAATCATGCCACATATTATAATAAATATACATTTCATAATGAATGAATTTTTTAAATTATAATAAGGAATGTATTACCTCAAAAAATAATGTTAATTTATGATAGTTATGTATTTAATATTTATATATAAATATTTTATAACCATTATATATTATTAAATATTATTTGTGTGGATAAATTTTAATACTTTAAAAAAGATTCAAATAATTTTAGGGGAAAATAACCTTTACACATTGAAAATTTATTTTAAAAAACTAAAATTAATAACAATATTTTGGAAATCAATTTTTTAAAATATACATTTAATGTTATAAAGGGGTAATCAAAACAAAATAAATTATAATGGCGGATAATTCCATACACTTCATATAAGTTAAAAAATATTCCTTTCGAATTTTGTATGAAAAGAAAAACAAATGTTCATCATGTGCAAAATGATTGGAAGATTTCATTTAAACATTTTTTAAAGTAAAACATGTGTAATTTTTGTTAATAAATCATTGGATAATAATTAGTATATTTTTTAACATATATTTTGAAAACATGGATTTTTAAGGAAATGTATTTTCATCCAAAGATATAATTGTTGTCTGATTATCATTAAAACATTTTCTCAATAAATTTTAAGAAGTACAATTGGAAAATTTATATATTACAAGAACTTTCAAAAAATAACCAAACAATGAGAAAATTAAATTTTTTATTAGGTAGGGATATGATAATTTCATTTAATGTAAATTCATGTTGAAACAATCCCGATTAAAATATAATTTAATCATAAACCCTAATGAATTTGGTATATTTTGAATCATAACCACCATGAATAATGTATGTTAATTTTAACAAAAAATAAAATTAATTATGAAGTATTAATTATATATTATGTAGTTGATCAGTATATTCAAAAAACAAAATGAATTATTTTTATAAAATAACATTTGTCTTGAAGAAGGAATTTTTTGGACAGAAACCCATACCTAGATTCGATACATTATCGTGTATGTCTTTTATAACCTATGTAATAAAATTATACCAATTACCCTTTTTAAATGGAAAATTACATTGTTTAATACCTTATAAATAAATCATTCACTTAATTAATTTTTAATGATATAATTAATTAAAAAATGCATTATTTCCATATTTAGGATTTTGAGGATGCTCGGTTCATAATTTCAAAATGTTATCATTTTGTTTACTATAGTAAAATATGTCAGTTTTCCATAATCCACAAAATAATAACCATCAAATAATTTCAATTTTTGAACATAAATTTTAATTTTATAAATAAAAAAGAATTATAGTTAAAGAAAATGAACTATGTTACAATCATAGAGATGGTAGGACATATATACATATACGTAACATTTAGAGTTCATAACAATAATAAAAGAATGAATGAAAGTTTTATTTAAAAATTATTTAATTAAAATAAAATCATAAATATTATATTATTTATTTTAATAAACGTTAACATACCGTATATGTGATTCATTATTAAAAAAATCACATCTTCTAGCGAGGTGATAGTATTCTGTACACACAAACAATATGGTCATATTTAATGGATACGAAGTTAAGAATTTATATGATATATTAACTTTCCATTTATAAATATTTCATTAATATAATATGTAAACCTTAAATTAATAATCCTAAACATTCTTGAGAGTATATTGTTGAAAATCAATTACATCAGTTCATGATGCAGCAGTTCACCATATATATGAATGATGGATTTATTTCCCATGTAATGGTCATGCAGATTGATTTAATATATTAAATTAAAAACATAAAATAATTTTATATATTATATTCTAATGTTATTAAATTATAATTATTTAGAATGATTTAATATAGGTGGTAGAAAAAACAACTCAAGGATTCTTAGTTAAGAATGTTGCCTCTTGTATGGATTGTCCCTTTAGGATCAAACCTATAGTCTCCATATATCATCTTTCTAATAAAAATAAAGAATATAAGACATCGATATGGAAATATGGTACGTATTTGGTAATGTATTCTCTACCAATGGGTATTGCAAATTTTTAATGAAGAGAAAAGGGTTACCCTTTTATAAGGGATGAGTAATCTAATTATTGCAAATACCCAAAACTATTCATTAATGGGAAGTCACTCTAAATCTAAATTACATCAAAATTTATATAGAATTAAGATGTGGAGAATATATCTAATATAAATCTGTACCATTCAGAAATTTTTTTTTAGAATATTACTTATATACCTCTAAGGATACTCAAATTAACTATTTTAAATTTGTTATCATGTTAAATATTATTATTACTCATTTAGTAAATATGGGAAGATTATTTTTAAAAAAAAATTAAAACTAAATAATGGTTCAAATTTTATTTAATAAATTATTGTTCTGTTTAAAAAATCAAATTTTTTTAATACATGTATTTGTATGGAAAAGGATTTTTAACTTAAGAGAGTAATAATGTAATAATTTCATAAAAATTCTCAATAATTATAAGTATATAAGGGAGTGAAATGGTAATTTAGTTTTAAATTTAATATATAACTATATTATAATGAAATTAAAGGTTATTATTATATATTGATCAAATAAATTCATTTATTTTAAATTCAAGCATAAATAATCCTGATTAAGAAGAGATTGAAGAACAAAACCTTTCGACTTTAGTTATTTTTGAATCATAACACCCTTTAATAAAGTAAGATAATTTTACATTAATAAACATTTAATTATGAATATTTATAGATATAATATGTAAATATCAAATATATAAACTATATAAAATAATTTAGGTGTATAAAATAATAATGTTATAGAAGAAGGATGTTTTGATATAGAAACACTTACCTCTAGTGTACACATTATCTTGTATGTATTTTGTTTCCTGTTTAATATTAATAAATAAATTATATATTTTATTAGGGACCCTCACAAGGTCCATTAAAAATATATTTAAACCATTTATTTTATTAATTTTAAATGTGATAATTAATTAAAAATTCATTTAAACTTGCATAGTATGGTTTGAGGATTCTCAGTTCAAAATTATAAAATGGGTTCGGTGTGTTGAACAAGTTAAAAGGGGTCATTAATCAATTATTTACCAAAAAATAATTATTATATAATGATAACTTTTATAAATAAATTATAATTAATAATATAACAATGCCTTATGGTTATGAAAAATGAAATACATTACAACAATGTAGAAGTTAGGTCGTACATATACATGTGTAACGTTACCATTTTTCATAGATGATGGTGTAAAGATGGTAGGTTTTAAATTATCCATCATGAATGATAATAATATCATAAATACCATATTATTATTTTAAATAATTTTACATATACAATAAATTTTACGGTTTAAAAAATGAATCACATCGCTTTAAGAGGCGGTATTTTATTGTACACATGAACAACATTATCCTTTTCAAAGTATTTTTAGGTAAGAATATATAAGATATATTAATTTTTAAGATTGATTAAATTTTATTTAATATAATTTAAACTATTAAATTCATATTTATAAATATTAGTTAGAGACAATGACGGAAAACAAATTACATTATTCTGTGAGGTTATAATCCTTCATATACATGCAAGATGGTTTTTACTATTTGACATAAGTGGAGATGCATTTAAGTATGAAATTAAACAAATAATTCATATAATGTGGTATATATTTATGTAATTATGTTTGAAATATTGATTACTTTATTTAGTGGTGTAAGAATAAAAAAAGGAGGTTTTTAGATTAAGAACATCACCTCTTATTTGAACCACCACATTAGGATTATACCTAAATCCTCTCTAGATTGTTCTTTCTAATCAATATAAGTTATATAGGATAGAGGGATGGATTTATGTATTTTATTTGGGAATATATTGGCTAAAATAATTAATTTTTTTATAATTTCAAAAGATATGATAGGGGTTCCCTTTTAAAAGGGAGGAAGAAAGGTATTCTTATAAATAACAAAAACAATTCAATAATTGGAATTTACTCTCAATAAACGTGCATAAAATTTTAATATAAAATTGATTTGGTAAGGTATAAGAAAAATATACACCCATAAAATTAAAAATAATCATGTTTTAAACATGTTTTCATCTTCACCTTATAGTGACTTAATTTTACCTGTTTAATTTTTTACCTCTATAACTATCTTTTTAATGTTTTTATTAATCATTATGACAAATATTTATGTTGATATTATTATGTAGAAATGATTATTATGATTATAAATGTGGAATACATTTTATCAAATTCAATACATAGAAGTGGTAGAATTTAATTTACTATAAATCCCATAGACATGTCAAAAACACGGTATTTCCCAAAATTCATTTTTCAATCCAAAGATGATCTTATAATAACTATACGAACAATTATCAGAATTAATTGAATTTAAATTAATATATATATATATATATATAATAAAATAGTCCTAATTATGAGTTATTTTAAATATATAAAATCGATAAAAATTATGGACATTAAAACAATTTAGATAATGAATTTGTTTTTACAACTAACTGTAATCTTATTGTAAAATCCAAAATAAAAATGATTTAAATTTAATTAATAAGATTAAATAAAACTAAATAATTCAATGGTTAAATTTAGAAAAAAATAGATATAATAATGGGTCATTTATATTACTTAATTAATTAAATTTAAAATATATATTTATGAAATATTTATATTTTTCATTATTCATTCAAAAATCAATAATTTCATAAAAATAAATAAAATGAAACTTATTTATTATTGATATGATGATTTAAAAAATTAGGTTTCCTTTGAAAAATTACATTTCAAATTGTTCCAAAAATTTACTATAATTGTTTAAATAAAAAACACTAAAAATTAATTTTGAAGGAAACATTATTTTTTAGATAAGGTATATTTACCAAATTTGAGTTATAATTTATAAATAAACATTAAATAAACTGATATAAAGTAGTAAATTTATATATTAATATATATTAAATAGTTTATATAACTCATACCATTAAATTTATTGACAGCATTATATTGGTCATGTTTAAATAATAATATATTCATATTTTATCCCAGTTTTTTTAAATAGTGTTTCTTGTAGAATATGATATCATACATAGAGTTGTATTAAAATATATAGGATATTAAAATATATATATATATATATATATCTTCTTTCATCAAATGGGAAATGAAAATATTGATCATGTGCAAGGTGGACTATTACTTCATGAACTGATGTAATTCTTTTTCCCTCACCACCTCTTATAACTAGATATAATGATAGGTTTAACAATATTGCAAGATATTTATAAAATAAAAATAATTATAAAATTATATTATCATGTACACCTTCTTATATCCCAATCCATTAGAAAACAATAACATTTTTCATGCGTACGTGTGGAGTACAACATCCATGAATCCATGTTACACATTTTTAATTTTATATTGACATAAATGCTAATGAAAATATATTAATTTATGATATCTATGATATAAAAATGATTATTTGATGGTGAAATATATTTTACCATCCCTTTTCTCTATCCATGGTGAAAATGGAATCAATGTTCACGTTTACATATGGCCTACCATATCTAAGAACGGTGTTATTAGATTTATATATCTATCATTTAGAGATTAATATATATACACTCATCGTGAATATATAAGATATTTATATTTATTGATTCCTGACCAATGAAATATTTCTAAAAAACCAAATATCTACTTGATAAATGAAGTATTTATTACCTTAAATGTTATTTTAAAAATGAAATAGTTATTAAAAGGGAAATAAAATATCATAATTAATTCTTATATGGTATGATATTTATGTTTATAGTTTTAGAATATATTTATAAGATACCAACATTTATTATATATAATTTTCAGATGTATATAAACAATTTAAAGACATTATGTATGAGATTTCTAGTCTCTCTTTTATTTCTAAGTGATATAAATTATATTAAACACATGTTTATTTTGTGTTGTATATATACAGACACTATGAATTTTTAACTCATTAATATATTTATATTCACGGTATTTAATGATTCATTTTATGTAACTCGTTAATATGTTATATGATTTAATGGATTCCAAAAAGGTAAAGGATTTTTTTCACTTTTATTTTTCGGGGATGCATACCTAATAGGCCAATTGTATCTTTTAAATGTTGTATATAATTCTGATGAATATTTTGTGATTATTTTCTTGAAAATTATGGGATATAAGTATCCATCAATGATTATATATTTAATTAGGATTAAGATTCAATAGTTCCATTATTTTAACAGTTTTATGTTATAGTCTCTTTTTTATTGGGATTGATTGTGTTTTTTCTTTTTTTAAGGAAATATTATGACATTTCTCTCAATAAATAGATTAATTTTCTCCTCCTTAGGTTATGTTATGAAAATAAAATTGTTTCCCATCATTTTATCCTATTTATGTAGTTAAGTTTCTGAATTATTTTTTTACGTAAAACCGACTTTACATACCCCTTTGAACAAAAAATATTATTTCTTCCATGAATAATTTTTCTACAAAAAATTAAATGAAGTTATTACTTGACAGTAATTGTTTTTAAAATACATAATTTTAAATTTTTATATTTTTATGAATCTTTTTAAATGTAAAATTTTCTTCATTTTTAGAAAAATACTCTTTTGACTTATTTTAATAAATGTTAAAATAATCAACATTCTATCATGCACAACATGAATGTCAATTCACACCATAATGATCATTTCGTGATTTAAAATATCATTTAAATTTTTTCAATAATATATGGACATTTTTAAATTTTAAATTTTTGATTTCAATGTAAAATTGTTATTTTTCTCATGAAATGTCTCATATCATCATTCAAAATCAATTTCCATCTAATATTACATTCGTTGATGTTACTTAAACCTTAATGGGGATATAGTCCAATTATACCATCAATATTATTTCACAGGATGGTTTATACTTAGGATGAAAATATTTTTATGAGACTCATTCATTATTTATGGGTTATGATATGATGAAATGATGAAATGTTTAAGAAACCTATAACTTTTCATTAGTTTATTCTATAATGAAATGTTTATGAATAAATTTCTATTCATTCGTTTTGATATGAATATTTTTTATGATCTTGTGTCACACATATGTATGATTTTAATTATATGGTATGTGGGAATAATATCCCTCTATGTTGAATCAATTATATATTGGAATCTAATGAGATAAACATGAATAGAACGGGATGTTATCCCTTTTTTGTACGGTACTCTATCCAATATGATATTCAATAGAGTAAACATTGACTAATAAAATGGTTTGTGAAGTGAAACCATTGTACTATGATATTAATGTCAATGATACATTACTATTAAGGAAATTATTTTCTAATATTATGTGTATGACACAAATATGTTTCTCATGAAAATGTAATTCTCTCAGATATCATGTTCTTTTATTCAATTACGTTTAATGTGTTATAAATTCCAGGATTTATTTCATGTCTCTTTTTTATTATCTATGATATAGGGTATGTATATAAAATTTTATTATCATGTATACAAACACTTATCATCATGTTTTGTTGATATCTCTCATGTTTACACTGACTGAGCCTCTCATCTCACCCATTATTCTGTTTCCTTTCCTTAGGTAATAAAGAATGGTACTATGTAAGATATGTCTCATAAGGTTTATATTTAGGAAAACAATATGGTATATGATGTATTTCACCTATGAAAATGTTTTTTACGTTTCCATGTTTCCCAAGACACTACAACCTTACCATTTTGGGGTGGCCTATTTTGTTTTATATTGAAAATTAATCCAAAATAATGTAATATCTATGAATGAAAACTATGGGCCGCTATATTTTTTATCACAGAAATGTTTAGTTAAAATATATAAATATTAAGATAAACCATTAATTATATCACTAGGGATATTTATAAGGATATTTTTATGTTTGAGTAAAATTATAAAAAAAAGTCCTAGAATTTTTTTGAAGGATAGGGTGAGTGGTTTCCAAGAAATTAAACTCTATCTTGATACTACAAATAGATACGACTCTAATATAGATATAAATAATGTTAATGAATAATAAATGGGAACATTGAGTTTGACATAATTGTTACCTACTTTATTAAAATTGGACTTTTCACACACCTCATTTGACTCTCATTGGGGTTTTGTTTTGTAAATTCACAAAATTATAATGAACACTCATAGAGTATTTGAACATATGTTGACCATGAATGAACTATGACACACCGACGAAGTTATAGATTTAAAAATAATGTATTGGTTTAAGATATCTAATAAATAATTTTTCATAATTATGTTGCTTTTTACTAGGATTATTGTTGATAACACTGTGATCTTTGGTTTTAAAAAATTATTGGAACACAATAAAACCATATCAATGTTTAATGTTACAAAAAATGCATTTATTTTACACTTTATAACCGAAATTCTATAATATATGTTCGGTAGAACATTTTTCATTGAACGCACATCTTTCTCAAGGAATAAATAATTTTGGGCTTCAAAAAAATAAAAGGAGGGAACACTATTATATTGAATCCTCTATGAGAAAACATCCACCTTATTTTAATGGGTTAGCTATGTGAATAGTTGATGAGAAGTGGTTTATAAATATTGAAAATCTATTTTTCATTCCCTGTTGTTCGTATCATGTAAAATTAATTTTTTTATTTTATATTTTTCAAGGTGATGTTGATCAATAGTGGACTCTTATTAGGGGTATAAGAAAATGAGAGGAATCCTATTCTGAGTAGTGGGATGTTTTTATAAACATATTTTTCAATAATTAATTTTCTAATATTAGTTTCTTAAAAAAAATATATAATGGATATATTGATATTTAGAAGAAGGGTGATGATCAAATTGTAACCTAGGTGGAAAATTTTACAAGACCCATAATATACTCATCTTGTGTTATCATCAAACCACAACAAAAGGATTATTGATTATTCTGTAGCCTAAAACCATGTATCTAAATAAAATTTTATTTTATGGAATTTAGTAGCTCTGATGAAATTATTTTTTGTTGTATTATTCTGTAAATGTATATTGGAGTTACCCATCAATATCATAGTTTTAATATGAAAATAGGGATGGAATTTAATGTAATATCTAAAATCCATGGAGAGAATAATATGATATTTCCATCATGCTCAATGTTTTTTAGGAAACACTGAAGAAATTTTTTGAAGGTTAATAATAAATTTTTTATATGTGGAATTTAAGGTCATCGTCCAATAAAATTATTATATGATGGGAAGATGTAAGTTATTTATTAAAAGGGAAAGATATGGATCTACATAACGAACCACCAAAACAATGGGGATTCAAATTAAAGAAGAATTGTCATTATTATAACCAATCAACAAAACTAGAGTGTATTAATTTTGATATATGCCAGTAAAATATTAATATTTGATAAAATGGGAAATCTCATTCGATCAATATTTATTATGAGGGGAGAGATAATAATGTGGTGAAAGGGACACTTACTAGCCAATATATAACTATAAATATCTTATTTTACTCTAGATCTACCAACAATTTTAAATCTGACGAATTTTCAAAATGGTATTGAAAATCCACCCCTAATGAATAGATTCTAAATTAGTTGTGAAATCCCCTTCTATCAGGATGATCTCATCTCACGTTTAAAATTATTCTCTAGTTATTTTTTTTGAGTGTGCTTCTTGAACATCTCATTATTCTCCCTCTAGATGAATTTAATTTTATATTAGTTACGGATTATATTACCATAGATGATTTCCAAATAAATTTAAAAGAAAGGTAAGTTGAATTTTATATTTCAAACTAACCTATTATAGTCTATTAGTGTGATGATAAATATGAACATAAAATGGAAATCACATAAATTTTATAGGAAATGATTTCTATTTAAAAGGTGTTTTATCTCTAATGGTTTGGTTTAAACTCAATAATTATGATATCACTAGTGTGTGGGAGTTTGTTGATGTCTTTTTAGAATCATATTGTAGTCTTCCACAGAATAGTGAATATATTTATCAATATAACCCTAACAATATAACATCGTAAGAAGAAACTCATGTAGAATCATTACAATGGATTTATTTGTACATCACATCACATTGGAAAACACCAATTCTATTTGTATTGAAGAAATATGGATTAATGTAACTCTGATTTCATCATCAATAATTTAACAAGATAATAATTAAGAACATGCATCCTCAACCCATATTGATTACTTGTTTGATCAGCTACATGGTCAATAATAATTTTTTGAAATTAATTCTCATTATGAATATATTATATTGGGGATCAAGATAGAGGATATTAAAAATATAGTATTATGCATATGTTATAGACACTATAAATATAAAGTGATTTTATCTGGTCTTACTAACTATCCTACTATCTTCATTGATTTATAGAATATATTTTATAAGGGTTACCTTTTTTATTTTCTAGTATTATTTATAGAATATATTCAAATATATTGAAATAGAAAATAAGATGATAAATATTAATAATGTATTATGTTGAAACCCCTGTGAAAATATATTTTGAATGAAAAAATTACAATCCATGAATTTTTAATATGTAAGGTTTAATTTTTTGGGTCATATAATCTCAATATAGGGTATATTATCGAATCTATAAAATATGGAATTTAGTGAATATTGGACCATCCCAACTAATATGACTTGGATTTAATGTTTTTATTGGTTTGGATGAATAATATTGATGGTTTTATTATTATTTATCATAAATATCTAATACACTCACCATGATTTCATAGAAGGGATCCATGTTTCTCTAGATAGATGAATGAGAGGAACATTTTAAGTAAATGATGAAAATATTAGTTAGTTGAACTGTTCTTACAGTACCCTATTATATAGAGTGTTTGTTATTCTATAATGATGAATTGAATAAAGGAGTGGGATGTTTTCCCATGTAGAATAATATTTTTATTGATTATGCCTCACGAAAATGGATGGTTAATTAGAAATATTTTCCAATAGATGATTCTATATTAGATGTGGTAATTTTTTATTAATGATATGGAGGCATCATCATTATTTAGAAAAATATTATATATAAACTAACCATAAATCATTAAAGTATATATTTACTTATAAGTTTTTAAACATGCATCGAAGAAGATGGTTTGAGCTGATTAAATATTTTGACTTCATAATAAATTACCATATTTGGAAATAGAACATGGTGTTTATTGTTATTAAACATAAGTTTCAGGATTTATTATCCATTATGAATATCAAAAGTGATTACTTATTTATATAATTTCAAGTTATTCAAATGGAAATCATGAATCATGTCAAATCAAAAACTCACTCCACCCTACAGTACTAGGCAGGGGAAAACATCATGGAAGCCTAACAGGCTAAACAGGACCAAATAATCGTAAATAGAACATGAATGGGAAAACACTTCCAAATCATAGATATCAAACCTATTCACATTTAATTAACCTCAACTCAAACATACAAGCATGACGGGTAATTAACAGGGTTACAATGGTAAACTTGCAATACCCCATTCAAGGGTATTGGACAAAATTGCACTTATTACTCAAATACATTCAAACAAAAAGGTACAAACCACTTACCTTGGTGTTGGGAGATCAATATACGTGAAACTCAATCCTTGAATTTCCCAAGAACACCCTAGATCTACAAAAACATCTAAAACGTTCAATAGAGTATAACTTGAGAATGAGGAGGAATAATGAATCAAATCTCTAGTAAAAGGAAGAGCTTAATGAGGCGATACCAACACAATTGACAGAAGTGGAATCAGAGATCAGATGCTCTCTCTGGGAGCTCGGAGAAAGATTGTGGTCGTACGGGCGCTCACAGATAAACTAGACCTGGAAGAATCCCTTTCTGTCCGTCAGACGTGACCACGATGCGTTTAATATAAAAAGAAAATACACAATGTTTAATTTATAAGTACATGTGGTGTAATTTCCCTTTCTCCACTCCACTTTAGGCAGTCTCTAGGTAACCACAAACGGCCATGTGTGTGGCCTTTACACGACTAGCAGACGGATACATGTGGTAACCGAGTACCCTGCGTGTACTCAGAAATTAAACGGTGTGTACCCCACAAATTTCCAAAAACTCCACTTTTTCTAAAAAACAACCAGAAATGGAAAACATACCTACAAAAAGATCTAGGATCTTACAAACTTCCCCCCTTATAGAAATTCATCGTTGAACTTCCCTAGAAAGGTGGCGAAGAAGAAGAAACCTCAAACAACTCCGGCCACTGAGATTGTAGATCAGCCTCCCTCTCCCAAGTCTCTTCGTATACTCGCCCTTTCTGTCATAGCACACATACTAGAGGAACATACCGTCCATGGAGAACCTTCATACTTTGATTGATAATCTGGATAGGATGCTCTAAAAAAATGATGCATCCACTTCCAACTCAACCTCCTTGTATTTGAAGACATGATATGGGTATAAGAAGTAACATCGAAGCTGAGAAACGTGGAAGACGTCATGCATATCCTGGTACCTCTAAGGTAACTGCTAACGATAGGAAACCAAACCAACTCTCTCTAACTCCTCAAACGGCCTGATGAAGCTCGATGAAAGATTACCATATCTCCTAATCCTTTTGTGCCCTAACCTTGGTGTGACACATAGGAAAACCTGATCCCCAACCTCAAACTCCAAAGGTAATCTTCATTGATCAACATATGATTTCTGTCAATACTTTGCGGTAGGCATCCACTTATGAATCAACTCTATTTTCTCTATGATCACCTAAACAAGATGAGGTCCCAGTATAGTTGTGTCTCAAACCTCCAGCCAACATAAGGATGATCAGCATAGCCTATCGTACAAAGCCTCATAAAGTGTCATCTGAATAGTTTCTTGAAAACTATTGTTATAGGAAAACTACACAAGAGGTATGTGCCTCTCCCAAGTACCTCTAAAATCCAGGATTCATGCTCGAAGAATATCCTCAAGAACATGTATCGTACACTCTGACTGGCCATCTGTTTGATGGTGGTAAGTTATACTCAAAAGTACCTGTATACCGAAATCCTTCTGAAGCCCCTACTAGTACTGATAAGTAAAATGTGCATCTCTATGTGAAACAATAGAGTTTGGAACTCCATGTAAGTAATAAATCTCTTAGATGTAAAACCGTCTCACCTCATCAACACTTAATGTCTCCTTGATCGAAAATAAGCGATCAACCTTTGTGAGTCTATCAATGACAACTCATACTGCATCATTCCCTAGAGGTGACCTCAGCAACCCTGTAACAAAATCCATCACGACATCATTCCAGTTCCCCTTGGGTATGGGTAACTGCTGCAAAGTCCCTGCTGGTCGTTGATGCTCCACCTTCACCTGCTGACAGGTGGAACACTTCATGATGAAACCAGCAACAAATCTTTTCATAAGAGGCCACCAATACTGACAGTGTAGATGACGATACATCCTGGTGACACCAGGATGAACTACCCAAACTAAGGAATGAAAGTCCCAAATCTTCTCCTTGTGTATGTCTATAGGCACCCATACGCGCCCCTAAAAATGCAAGATCTCATCCTCACCTATGGTCCATCCAGTAATAGGGTCATCTCATGACACACTCTTTTGTAGGAGTAGGCCTTCATAATTTGATAGCTTCCTCATTCTCACTCAATCAATAATAGAAGAGGTAACAGCTACAAAAGATAGAAACATCTTACCTTGTCTATCAAGCACCTCCAAATGCATATCAGAGAAAAGATCCATAAGGTTCCACACACTACTGGACTCCTGAACTTTCTGTATCTGTGTTCTTTTGCTCAACGAATCAGTTATGTCATTGAATTTCCTAGGCTTATAGACAAGCTCAATGTCAAAATACTGAGATACTTGACCCACCTGCAATGTCTCAGATGCAGGTCACACTGGGTGAAGATGTACTTGACGCTTTTGTGGTAGGTGAAAAACACAAAATTTACTCACAAAAGATAATGTCTCCAACAACGTATGACATGAACAACAATAGCCAACTCGAGATCGTGTGTTGGAAAGTTCCTCTCATGTGGCATCAATGGTCGAGACCCGTACACAACAACCCCTTCCCACTGTATAATAATAGCTCCCAAAACGATACCAGAAGTATCACAGTACACAGTATATCCCTTACCCATCTCTAGAAATACTAGTATTAGTGCTCAAGTCAACCTCCCTTTCAACTCCTGAAAGGCTGACTGCAAGAATCTGACCACAAGAACTTTTCACCCTTCTTACTTAGGCCCATCAGTGGCACTGCTAATCACAAAAAGTCCTGTACGAAACATCAGTAGTATGTAGCTTGCCCAATAAAACAATGCACCTCAAATATGTTCTTCAGATTCTCCCAGGAAACTACTTCTCTCACTTTCTCTAGGTCTACTGATATTCCTGTCTCTATGATAACATGACCCAAGAAGTGAATCTAGTCCATCCCAAATGGGCATTTTGAGATCTTAGCATATAATTGATGCTCCTTCAGTGTACTCAGAATGATCTCAATATGGGTAGCAGGGTCATGTCAAGTGTGAGAGTACACTAAGATCTCATTCATGAAGACTACCATGAAAGAATCCAAGTACAAATGGAACACTCAGTTCATCAGTGCCATGAAGTCTACATGAGTGTTCGTGAGTTCGAACGGTATAACCACATACTCATATAGACCATACCTGCTCCGAAATTCCATAAGAGGTATATATGATGGTCTAACATGCAAATAATTGTTGTTTGATATCATGTCAATCTTCGAGAACACCTGGGATCCTTAAAGTTGATCAAAAATATCATCAATCCTCGACAAGGGATATCGGTTCTTGACCGTCAACTGGTTATACTTCTGATAATCCACAAATATTCTGAGGGTACCATCCTCCGTTTTCATTAATAGGACAGGTGAACCCCAAGGAGAAGTATTGGGTATGATGAAACCATTTGCATGCAACTCCTCCAACTACCTCTTGAGCTCCTGTAACTCTGGTGTAGCCATTCTATAAGGAGGAAGGGACACCAGTGCTGGCTCTGTCACAAGATCAATAGAAATTTATACCAAATGCTCTAGAGGAAAACCTGAAAAGTCATCTGTAAAAACATCTCTGAAATGATCCACCACTACAGGAAAGTCCATCTGTGAATTACCTTGGTCATCTAGATATAGACTAGGAATCTGAGTTGTAACTCTTCCCAACCCATGATGGTCGTGTCCCGCTCTGCTTTCTTGGACTTCCCATTCACCCTTATTAAGAAACGATCCGCCCTTTGGTGATGTAAAACTCACCCTATAGCGATAGAAATCGACAACTTCCTGGTAGGGAAGTAACCAGTCCATTCTGAGAATGACATCATAGCCTGTCATATCAAAGACATAGAGGTCCCATAAGAATTTACACCCACCAACCTCTACAAGGAACTCTTTACACTGACACACACTAACCGTTATAGTCCCCAATGGAGTGTCTAGAGTCAAGATATAAGTAAAAGAGAAGATGCAGAGCCCAAGTCTATCCACAATAGCAATAGATATAAATCTATGGGAAGCCCTTGTATCGAAAAGGGAAGACGCTAAAAATGAGGTAACTATGATCGTACCTCAAATTGTAGAAGGTTCTTGATCTTGGTCATCCTCGGTCGGATCCACCGCAAAATTCTAACCTACACCGTGGCCCTGTGACCCTGCCTTACCACTCTGAGCTAATCTACCATGTTGTTGCTGAAAACCGGGCGACTGGATACCATGGCCACAACCTCTACCTTTGACTGAATAGTTAGAAGAACTCCAATTCCCGGACTGAGGAGTAACTCGTGGTGCTACTCATGAACATGGAGTCATAGAATATCCTTTTTCACTAGCTAGTAGTGAGAAGATCTAACATTAATGATGAAGATGACCCATCTTGCTGCAAGATCGGCACTCCACTGGGTCCCTCGGGCAATGTGGCCTCTTATGCCAACTTTTCTCGCACTATTAGCACACCACCTGGTTACTAGAATATGCATCACGCCTATAATGATCCCCTTGTGCAATATCCCTTTGGAAATTTCTGTTATCAGCTGGTAGAGCACGAACTCTGGGTGCCAAACCACCATGGCTCACAACTCCATAATCCCTCGGATTATACTCGGTTATCATCACCTGGTTGACTATAGAAGATATCAATGTCAACCTGAAGATTTTCACTTGAGATAAGATATCATGCCTGAGATCATCCTCAAACATCCATGGAAGGAAAAACTCATCTCCCCCTAAAAAGGGTGTAAATCATTGCAGATCAGTGAAGCAAGAAGAGTACTCTATAACAGAAAGTGTTCCCTGTTCCAGACTCATGAACTCTCGGGCTCGATTGGTCCTCAAGGTCTCTTGATATAATTAGTAGTAGAAGATGAAATGGAACTCATCCCAAGCCATATTTTTATAACATACTGCCTATGAGATCACTGCCCACCACCTCTTGGAGGTGTCTTGAAGCATGTAGGTAGCGATCTTGACCCTCCTCTCTGGAGGTGTCTCCAGATGCTCGATGATTGTCTCTGTGGATTTTAGCCATGACTCTGTATCCTGGGGTACTCCATCCCTTAAGAATATGGGAAGATGATGTTGTTGAAAGACCCATGTCAATTTTTCCATTGACGGGGCATGAGGTGGTTCCCCGTGAATGGTCTGCATCATCCTCATAAATCCCTCCCTAAACTATGAATCGGCACTTGTGTCAAATATAAGTGCTGGTTCCAAGACTGGCACAACATGAGGATATGCCGACAGTCCCTGATCATCCATATCTGGTGTCTGATCACCACCCTATAACTGGCGTACAACCGAAGGACATCTCGGTGGTATGAATTTGCACGGTTAAGCGCACATCTTAGATCAAGATTAATAGGGACTGAAACTTTTAAGTGTAATAATGGAAAAAGAGAAGGAAATCATTTCTGTTTTCCATAACATGTATACACGACGTGTATAATGACTGCATGGGAAGTTCCCTGAATCCTTTCACTTGGGTGTGTACTTATGCCAAAACTGGTCATGTAACACCCCATACACGACATGTTGTCCTAACACATGGCGTGTACGGGAATCTTGTTCCCCTGCCTAAGTCCTTCTACATGCCTAAGCTACACGGTTCTCCTAAAACAAAACTATATGGCGTGTTCGTTCCAGACACGGCATGTTCTAGACAAGCTTCACCGACCCGTGTTGTTAGTGACATGGTCAGACACACGGCTCACACTATACGGCGTGTTCTAGATAGACGCGATGTATAATTCAAAGATTTTTCCGACCCATGTTGTTCGTTACACGGCCTGGTACACTGGATACACTACACAGCGTGTTCCAGAAGAACACGGCATGACCAAAGGATTTTCCAACACCATGTCTCTTCCCAAATAGCTAGTGACACGGTTAAAGATGACACGATGTGTAAATATAGTACACATCGTGTACTTAAGAAAAATAGTTTCTTCCCGAACATAAGAACACATGTTATGTATTCAAAACTACACAGCATGTATTCTGGGTTTTTCTGGACAGTATGCCTCAAATACTACTCTGGAGCCCATAAAAACACTGAAATGATCATTTAAGTTCCAAATTCTGATCCGTGAGGGCCCATACTCCCCACGAATCAATGCATGGCATCTTATGTTCTATACAAGAATAGAAAGGCAGTGATCCACCAAATTCCAATCCAAGAGGGCCCATAACACCTCAAGGACGAAAGATTGTTGTCCATTCAAACTACACCATACACAATAAAATACCCTATCAAACAGTAGGTATTATATCAACTCATCTATCACAACATCATGCATATCTATCACAACATCTACCACAACAACATACAATCGCTAATTCACCTTAAATATCATGGAAAGAATGCAGGACTTGTGATTTTCTAGCAAGTTCCTATATGAATCATGAGATGGAATACCCTCATCTCATTGGGTTTCAATAGAAATAGAACCTCAATAACATCAACGATAACAGCACAACCCATGTGAATCAGTCAAGGTGAAATCAAATCAATATTAAAATTGCAAACGAGAAGAATTTCATTAAACAAGGTAGATTGGATTTTCCATATACACGGGTTAGCTAATCCTAGGGATAACTTATTAAAAAGTAAATATTCTTTCCTATACCTGTCTATAGGATCCAAACAGTATGTCAAGAAGAAAGAAATTCCTCTAATTCCACTTTGTAATGTCCTGGTTTTGGAATCCACCCAAAGGCGCTCCGTACCCGGTAGGTCACATGGCCTCAAGTACATTTCCCCAAATGCGAGAGGATGCTGAATAGATGAGATGGACTTCGGTGTGTTAGTGGGGAAACATTGGCCTCATTGGAAGAGTAACATAGTAAAAGTAAAAGAGATATACAATAGCAGCAGTAGTAATAATCCATACAAAAGGAAATAGTGGAAGACTATAAATAATAAACTAAAGCACACACACACACACACATATATATATATATATATATATGAATGATGCATGATACATATGTCAAGGAAAGTAGCCAAAAAAACCAAAAATCTAGAATACAACAGTACTAGACCAAAGTACAAAATAAAGACAGATGAAAAATCCTCAGCATCGTAAGCCTCAGCATGTTCCCAAGCTCTATATCTCCATAGCACTCAAGTACATGAAGTAAAAGGGCACTTTCCCTTATCTATACCTGCAGCAATATAATCAGCTTGGGCCCAAAATCATGGCCCAAACAGGGTGTGAGACTAAATACATTTAGGAAACCACCGTATGATTTGTGCCTAATAGTCAGTGAATATTTGATAGGTAATAAACAAAATAAGGCAGTACACAAGGATGTACTCAGCAGTAACAAATCCTACAGTTTCAAAGAATTCAGATTCATATATTATGTAAATATCTAATCAAGTAGGAAAAAAAATAGGTAACCCTTTGGGAAGTACTCCCAGCCTATCCCCTCTGGTTCTACCTAACAATACAAGAAACCCTCAGTGAAGCACACATAGTCTACCCCTTTGGTTCAAATTATAAGGATATAATAAAGACTCTTGGATGAAGCACTCTCAGTCAATTCCACTTATAGTCAAAGTGATAAAGACTCTCTAATGAAGATCACATAGTCATTCCCATTATAGTAAAAAGTGGTTAAATACTCTCTCAGGAAGCTCACACTGTCAATTCCCCATATAGTCTACTACACTAGATTCTCACGGCCTTGTGAAAGTCAAATGAGCATAGAAATGCAATACGTCCAAAGTAAAAATCAAGAACTACTTGGCTAAACATTCTATAACATATCAAGATTGGTAGATCAAAAACTCACTCCATCCTATGGTACTATGCATGGGAAACATCAAGGAATCCTAACAGGCTTAATAGGACCAAATGGTCATAAAAAAACATGCATGGGAAAACACTTCCAAAGCATATCAATCAACCCTATTCATATTCAATTAACCTCTACTCAAGCATGCAAGAATGGCATGCAATTAACAGGGTTACAATGGTAAACTCGCAATACTGCGTTCAAGGGTATTTGACAAAATTGCACATATTACAAAAATACTTTCAATAGAAATGCACAAACCACATATCTTGGTGTTGGGAGATCGTTATACGTGAACCTCAAGCCTTGAATCGCCCAAGAACACCATTGACCTACAAAAACGTCTAAATTTTTTAATGGAGGATAACTTGAGAAGAAGGATGAATAATGAATCAAAGCTCAAGAAGAAGGAATAGATTACTAAGGCGATCCCAATGCAATCGATGGTGATCAAATCGGAGATCGTATGCTCGCTCGGGAGCTTAGAGAAGGATCGCGGTTGTACGAGAGCTCTCGGACGAACCAAACCTAGAAGAAGCTGTTTCTATCCATCAAACACGACCCTGGAGCATTTAATAAAAAAAATGAAAATACATGGAATGTACTTTAGAATTACATGGTGTGTAATTTTCCTTTCCTCACTCCACTATAGGTGGTCTCCAGGTCACCACACATGACGGTGTGTGTGGCCGTTACACGGCCAGCACATGACTACCTGTGGAAACTGAGTACATGGCGTGTACTCATAAAGTACATGGTGTGTACCTCAAAAATTTCTAAAAACTCATCTTTTTTTCAAAAACAATCAGAAAAAGAAAACATACCTGAAAATAAGATCTGAGTACTTACATGTTTTTATCCTTATTATTTTTAAGTTATGTTATAGTTAAGATAGAGACCTGAAATGGTATGATTTCAAACAAAAGTTCCATGCATTCTTGATCTGTATATTCAATCGAGATCTCATTTAGATGGCTTAATAATTTGTAAAAAAGATAAAATAACCTCACTATATTTTTCAAGGGATAAATGATAACTCGCATAATACATTTATGTGAACAATTTATAGGAAGAAACAGTTTTTTTGAAGTGATTGAGAATATTTCATGAAATGACATTCATGCATGAAGGAATCATCACATGTAACATTTGAGGAAGATACCATATATAACATAGTTTTGTGAATAAATAGTTTCATTTCATGATAATCTTTTGAAAATAGAATCACTACTATTTCCATGCAAGAATTTCATAGTGAGGTTTCATATTTTTTGTTAAAGGGATGGTTGAGAAGTTTATGTTCTTATAGGAAACACAGTATGAATAGTGTGTGCAAGCATATGTATTCTCATACACATTTGATTTCATTATTATTAGAATAAACAAGAATTCAGTACGTTGTGTATGTGCCCAGATTCATTATTCAAAACATTTTTGAAAACGCAAAAATGTATTCATTAAATTATAAAGTTTCTTTTATTTTTATTGTTTCACATTTTATTATCATAAGACCATAAAGTTTATTACATTCATGCATGAAGTATAAATAAATTCGTATGACATATAATTTTTATATTTTTGAGTAAAGATTTTGAGACTGAATCCTTAAATTATTTTAGAAGGCATTTACCCAATAAGTCATTGTGTTGTGTTTTTTAGATAATTTTGACGATCAAGAAACAATGAGAAAGATCGCGATGTATTTAGATAGTTTCCAAATTTTTTGAATGTTGCACACCTATAGATATGGTGATCCAATTTGTTTGTTAAGAAAGGATTAATATCGAGGCAATGAAAAAGAAGTTTGAAAAAGACAAATATATTTCTATTAGTGGGTTATATCTTGTGTTACTCAATATTAATGGTATTCATTAGTGGGACTTGGAATTAGAAGAAATATTCAATGGGAATTTGGAGTTGGTTGGTGGGATGCTGGTATCAATGCGGGATGTAGTATAATAATCCTTGTGTGGGACTTAGGAGTTCCTGGTGTAGGTGGGAACTTTTGATCTCTATTATGACTCTAGAATGGAATAATGTGGGACTCAGTTAAGATATAAATGAGACGTTACCTGATTCTAACCACTTGTATATATGGAAAAATTGATAACCAGTGTGTATAATCGGTTGTATTAGGGAGTAGGTATTATTAACAAACCATGTAAAAAACATGTGTATTGTGAATTTTTTTATTTATATATGGTAAATATGTATAATTAGTGATGAGGTATCAAGAAATTAATTATTCATAAATAAAAAGAGAGAAATTATGACAACAATGTACCACTAATTCACCCCCCCCCACTCAATGGTACAAAACTAGTCCTTGGACACATAAATAAGAATTTGATCCAAGGTCCCAAATAAAAAATCATAAAATTAATGAGAAATATAGAATTTTAATTTATTGAACATATAAGGAATACCTAGTATTGACGGTAAGAACTACCACCACAGGTGGAATACGATGCCTACTTTTCTACTATCTCTTGTCCTGTAAGTTAGAAAAGTTGAAAAATTAGGATTCCCAAATATTTCTAATGATGATGATATGACTAATAAAGATAATATAAATACAAAACATGATATAAATTCTCAGAATAAAACCTTAATAGATTTATTACAAAATTTATACACTAAATTTAACGGTCTCAAAACTACCAATGAGACCTGGGATAAACTAAGAAGCATCTATGAACATAATCTTAATGTCAAAGAAAATATATTGAAAATTTGGAGAATAAACATTGATGATATTAAAATTACATATGAAGAGATAATTGATAACTATTTCATTAGATTCAATGATATAGTAAGTAATATCCCTATGATTATTGATAATCTAGAAGATTCAGCAATGGGGAAAAAGCTTAATAGAAATATCAATGATATATTTTATGGTATTATTTTATCATTGGTAGATATAGTAATAATTTCATTAGATGAGATATATAATATTATAATAGATTATTAAATTATAATAGATCCATATTTCAAAAATAATGTAAGAGAAGTGATGGACTTTGAGGATACAATAAAAGGAATTTTCAAATAAGGGGAAGATGGGGGATCTAGTGATTCAGATGATGATGATTTTTTTTAAAAAGGTCTGGGCCGAAGCCTCGATTTATTATTTAAATCAAAGACCTCTTTTTGACTGGGTAGAGGGTGACCAATTACACAGCTCAAAGGCCCAAGTCCAAGTGTCATGAATACAAGGCTTGAAAGCCCATTTTTTTGCCCAAAGAACCCCTTTGTGAACAGTACTGCTACAGTACCTACACTACTATAGTCCATGCTACAGTACTGCCACCACTATAGTACCTACTACATTCCCTCTGCCGCTATAGTGTTGGCACTGCTACAGTTCCGCCGCTGCTACAGTACTGGTACAGTACACTGCTATAGTACCCGGTAAATCACCATTTCCTGAATTTGATCCTGGGTCTTTTTTATTCCAAGCCGGAGCTTGTACCACTAGAGTACAAGCTCGTGGGAATGATGATGTTGATGAGTAACTCACTAAAATTTATTCTTTTATAACTTGAGAATCCAAAATGGTGAAATGGAAAGGAAACAGACAAACATGACACATGTTCATGAGTTGTAATGGTATTGGTAATTTTTCAAAAAATTTCCCAAAGATAATTTCTGAATCAATATATTATGATAAAATTGATAAAACCCATAAATAAGAAATGGATAAGAAGAAAAATAAGTATTCCAAAAATAGAAATAAAAATTTGATAGACAAGCATATAAAAGAATAATCATAATCTTGTTTTTCTTTAAAGGATACAACCAATTTTTTTCTTTTGTTGAAAAAGGGTCAAATTCATTAAGTGGTGATAATGATTTAATTTAAGATAAGCTTTGGAATTGAAAATTAAAGAGGGTTTAAATCCTCTCTTGAGAAAAAAACATAGCTCAAGAAAGAGAAGAAGATGTTAGACAATGGAAAAAAATTATCTTGTAAACAAATAGCATGATAAAAGTGAAATAACTATTGTTGATAAAAATTTGCTATGTATTGAAGGTAATAAAGATAGTGAATATAATGAGTGATATTTAAGAAAAAATTATTCAAAATGTAGAACAAAATTCTTATACAAAATCAATGTATATAATGGTCCAATATGAATTAAATGAGTACAGAGAAGTCTTTAGAAATCCTAGTTAGATAAAAGATGAGTTATCTCTATCTGGCATGATGAAAGATTCAAGAATAAAATTTACATTTGATTGTATATAGTTTCAAAATAGATATGATATTAATAATAGTGATGGTGAATCTCCGAGAACAAAAAATTCAAGAGAGTTAAATTTTACCATATAATGTGTTGATATTAAAATGGTATGAAGAACATTCCCCCTTGTAAAAATCCAAATGGTTTACAAGAAGAAAAAATCATGAGTTTATTTAATATGTTTATCTATAAAATAAATTATCATAGTTTAATGCATTTTGTGGGTTATATAGAAAAGATGAGAATAAATCATTTTATTTTTTTTATAACATGTCATTGCCCAGAATTAGATATTAACTAAGGAGGATCTATAATGATAAAAATAAAATATATTTTCAAAGAAATCCATCAATAGTGCTAATTCAAAATAGGTATGAATGATTAAATATTTCTATAGAAGATGTGGATTAAAAGGTCATAAATATTTGGTATTATTGACTAAATTACATGGAGTGGTTCCCTAAAATTTTAATCAGAAGAAAAGGGATAAGGTAAAAGAGATGAAGTCATGTAAAATAGAAAATCAACAGGAGAAACCAAAACATGCTGAACTTATTAATCAATAATGTTTTTTATATATCCTAATTAACTTATAATGGATATACAAATGAAGAAAGAACAAATTTATGTTTTAGAAGATGATTCAGAATATCATAAGAATACATTTACATGTGATGTACTAGATAATCAAAATAATCAATGTGAACATGTTTTATATGACACAAAGAACTCTATAGAATATGGTTTATTAACATAAAAAGATAGAGAAAAACATATCCATAAGAAGAAATGTCATATGGGATGGTTAACTGTTCCAAATATGATATTTTAATTACATGTTGACCTTTTATTGACAACATTGATGTTAAGTTTAATCACACTTGTTTTCTATTGAAATTATTGATCACATAGATGGATTTTTTATATTTTAGCTCATTCATAATCTACTGTTGATTTCATCCTTATTTTGTTTAAATCAGAGTGTAAGTTTCATAAAAAAAATATGATAGACTTAAAAATTATAATTATGCAGACGAGGAATCCTTTCCATACTGATATTGTTGTTTATACTTCCCTATAAGGGGGAAAACAAATCACTAACTTTTGAAATTAAATTGGTACTCACAACAAATACAAAGAGGTCTATTATAGAACCCAAGTGGGTTTATTTGTTTGTTGAAGATGATATTTTCTCAATATTTTGAGAATATAAAATATCAATGAATTATAAATGTGATTATTATATATATATTAATAATTTACAAAACATGTGCACTATTGAATATAGATAGGCACACATTGTTTAAAATTGATGAAAATAACGAGGAATTGATGGTGAAGAGGTGATTTTGTTTTATCATTCGATTTTGAAATTTATGGTGGTGAGATAAATAAATTTTATGTTTATTAAAATGATATTCAACCCACATATAGCCAAATGAGTGAACTATATCCATTTTATAGGTGGGAATGTACCTTTATCAATCCAAGGTCCAATGGTATGGGTAGTTTTATGGGGTAGGCATAGTTCCAACCAAATGTGTGGGGTCCTTTATATTTTTACTGAATTAATTAGGATGCCAATTGAGAAGCGATTAGGCAAAATCCTTAAAGGTGGATGTTTGTGGTGTGTTATATATTGATCCGAGTGCCAACCCATGTTTCAGCTCAAACTAACAATGATACAGTGAGTCTTATTAAGTGTCACAAGAAAAATACTGATTTTGTTCTGTAAATCAACTAGAGATGATCAATGTTCATCGGCCCTTTAATATACATAAACAAGGGTCACCATTTGATTAATCTAATCAGGTTTGTCATATCATTTTCTATACCATCTACTTCTTTGTGAATAATTGGAGGAGATTTGTTTCACTATTTTCATCATCCACATCATTATAATTATCTAGTCAATCTTCAAAGCTCTATTTTAGTGTCCTTGTGATTATAAAATGATCGAATAATCAAGAAGCATCATTTTCATGTTTAAAAAAAGATCAAAATGTGGTGATGTAATGTGTATATATATTTTTTTATGAAGATAGTGATTTATACTATCTCATGGCCTGAGATGTTTAGTGCAGGATTTGATGCATTGGGTGGTTGTCTACATTTTTCAAAGCATTGAGTTAGTGGGTTTGTATAAAAATAATCCAAGGAGATCATTTTTTGGTGTGTTCTTATTATGAATTTAGGGGAATGTTCTGGAAACAAAAATGAATACCCAAGGAACTCTCATCCATTAGAAGGTTCCATGTATCATTTTGTGTCACTTCCCTCGTGATCAAATGAAGATAACATGAAATTCCGAGAGCCAGTGTAATTCACCAGACTATGTTTTTTAAGGGACAAATAATAATACAATTAAAATAGTTACATGAATATGTTAGAGGAATAACATATTTTGGTCATGTGAAGAGATTAAGAATAATACATGAAATGAAATTCATTCATGAAGGAAGTGTAACATTTAATATTTTAGGAACATAAAGAATATACTTTATTTGCATGAATAAATATTTGCATCACAAGATATTATTGTGCAAAGAGATGCACATCAATTTTCATGAAAGAATTACAATGCAAGGTTTCATATATTTATGTGTAAGGATAGTTTGAGAAGGCTATAAACTTACATAATTCACAATGTGAATATCATCCCTGAATTCATATGTATTCTAATATACATGTTATTACATAATCACTAAAAGAAAAAGGAATATAGAAAATTGTGTATGTCCTTAGGAAGTATATATTTAATGAGGCACTGAAGAAGTAAATGAGGTAGAGAAATATGCTTTTATTATTCAACACATGTATTCACCTGAAATATTGCATTCATGAAAGTGTGATGTTTTTTATTTTCAATGTTGCAAATTTCATGTTGAGAATCCCATGTAGTGTATTACATGGATTCTGGATTTTTGAATAAATGCACATGAAATATATTTTTTATACTATTCCGTGAAATTTTTTAAACTAAATCTATAAATTTAACTGAGTTTTCATTATGATGAGTAATGTTTATATCATTTTGAAGATCAATGAACATCGATCAAGATCATGTAGTTTTCATATAGTTTCTAATGTTCATGAAGGGCTTTCATGATTAGATTAAGTGATCAGGTTTGATTGTGGGGAAATGCATCGTCTTTAGGTAGTGAAGAATTATTTTGAAGCATATAAAGATATTTATATCAGTGTATCATATCTTTTGTGACAAAATATTATTAGAAGTCTTCAATGGGTCCTTAAATCAGAATAAGCCTCCAGTGAGGCTCTAGAGCTAGCCAGTGGGATACAAGTAACATTTTTTGAAGCAGTATAAAGATCCTCCCATGGGACTCAATGGATAATAGTGTATGTGGGAACTTTTAATCTCTATTGGGGCTCTAGAGTGGAACATAGTGGGGCTCAGTGTTGATGGTATTTGGACTTTCCTTGATTGTAGCCACCTGAATACTGAGAAACATCTAAGACGGTAGTATAACCAGATGTAGCAAGGAGTGGTTCTTAGTACAAAAATTTTTATAAAATATATATGTTGTCTTATTTCATTTTATTATTTATTTAGGGGATATGAATATAATAATTGTTTCATTATTGAGACTTTAATCTGTCACATATGTTGGATTAAAAAGAAAGAATTTGTAAAAAAAATTGAACCAATGATTCTCCAACCCCAGTCAGTGGTACCTAATCAATCATTGGAAACCTCACATATATGATATCTCATAATTAAGTAATTTTATGAATTTCATTAATATCATATTTATACTTTGAATCCATAATTATAACCTGTTGTAGGATGTGGTGATGAAAAACAAATTACATCATTTCACAAGGCTGTAGTCCATTTACAAATGAATGGCAGTTTTGATTCCCCTGTGATGGAGAAAGGGATGGATATTGGTTACTCCATAAATATAACAATATGTTAGTATATGAAAAATAATAATTCTTTTATATCATCATGGTTGAAATATATTTTAGGTATATGGAAGAAGAAATAAATATAAAACGGTTGTTTAAAAAAATATACCTATTCATTGAAGAATAACCCTTTCATTAAACCTTATTCCCAATAAGGTCGATATTCTATCCAAAATAAGATCTCCTAAAACATGGTTATATATTTTAGTAAGTGATTTTGGTATTCATTGGCAGATCAATGAGGCTTTTAAGTTTTAAAAAAGTGTATATGTAGTGTTATTTTATTATAGAGTGGAAGGAAAAAACATTTAGTTTATTAAATTATTAAAGTAATATAAAATAAATTTCATCTAAAAAATCACCTAACATATAGAATAATGTTATTTTATATTTATTTATTGAATTAATTCCATCCAATAATATTATAACATTTTTAGATTATGTGTTTACTAATCTTTTGTTTAATTAGGGATAAATATTTTGGTCAATTATTGGGGTAATGAATCTTTTTACTATTAAATGGTCAATATAAACAATATAAAATTAAAATAGTACATTAAATGGAAAATATATTGTAATTTAAACCATATAATAAAAATTTGGTAACATATATGACTGTTAGGAATTTAAAATCATTTAATAGAATATAATACATTATATAATAACTTTACGGTCAATGTTTGAACTATTCTTTTAATTTGAAAATGAAATCAACATGAAAACAATGGAAATATAATATATTCTATTGAAAATAAACTATTATTTTTTTGTAGTAAATTTTTTGAACATAAAAAATCATTCATATTATATTAATTTTTTTCATAGATACATTTTTTTAATTTTTCTATTAGTAAAATAAATATTGGTTTACCATTGCATAATCCAAAGAAGAAATTAATACATTACCAAAAATTAGAAATAAATTAACATGAAAAAATAATTTTTTACCACTAAAATGAGTTTTTATAATCGAAAATATATTTTCATTATACCTATTAAAAATATTATAGGAATTAAATAAAATAACATCACATTATTTTCTTTTCATTATATAGAATAATATAAAGGTAAAAATCAAGTAAAAATGGAAAAAAGGCATTATAATAGACATTTGAGTGGTTATGTAAAAATTATACTCATAAGATAAAATTAAGTGATGTTTTTTGTTCTTTTTTCCTTATAATATTATTTTTAACCATAATTATTTACTTTTACCTTTACAGTATTAACAAGAATTTTCTATTATTTATATTCATAATTACTAAACATTAAAGGTACCAATTTAAAAAAATCGAACATCCTGATTTTTAATATGGAATCCAGTTTTCAAAATTAAATTTGATAAAGTTTAATAATTTAATTATAATATAATTACAATGTGTGATACAAATAAGGTTTTCATATAAATGATTTTTTCAATGAAAGTTGATTTTATATTATCTCAATGACCCGTAATAATCAATATATGAATTTAAATTAATATAGATAAATAAAAAATCTATCAATTTTATTTAAATCATTTTTCATTTTTGTTTACATTATATATGTAAAATAAAAAAATTATGCGTTCTAAAATTGTTTTAAGAAAAATAGGTTTTTTGAGCATAGAAATATATTTATTCCAATAGAAATAAATTTTTTTTAAATGAAATTATGCAGAATAATAAAAATAAATTGGTTTATGTGTCACTTAAATATCAAATTTACTATATAATCATAATTTAATTTAATTGATTTAATGAAAATAAATAATAGTTTTATAGGAATCTGTATTTTTTACTATTCCCAAAAAAGAAAATTGTTTTAGTGAAATCAATGAAAATCAACCTAAGCTAATTTTGTTGTGTTTATTAAATAAAATAATATAATTTTAATAAAATAAAATTTAAAAAATTCAATGTAATGTAATATATTATCCTTGCACAACAAACATTAAAAATAATTTTAGAAAAAAAAATATTTTTAATGTATAAAATTACTTTACTGAAAATTGAGTAAATATTTTTGATGAATTAATATATATATTTAGATTATATGAAATTTTATTACCTAGTTTTGATAATTTGTTTAACCCTATTTATATCATCTATTTTAAATTCATGTTTATAACAATCACATTTTAATATAAATATTCCATAATTTACTTAAGATTGGTGTTCCATGTTTTATATAATATCAAAAATAATATTATTCATTAAATTTCTAGTGATTTTACAAAATTGAAGCATTTAGAAAAAAATAGAACTCTCTTTTCATCCCCCATCAGAAAGATAAAGTATTCTCATAAATTCATAAATTTGAAAATGAATGGTGGAATTTTATTTTTTATAACTCATTGTTGGTCTAAAGATAATTTATCAATATGGCATGATGAATCCTAACAATGTAAGAATTAAGAAAAAAATTGTTACTATAAAGATATTTTCCTATATATATATCTTTCTTATATACATAGACAAGATAATTTTTTTATTTTTGGACATATGTCACTTTTGTTTAAAAAAATACACAAAAATTGAATTTAAAATAAATGGAGTGATATCCCTTTTAGATCATGATCATAGAGAGTGGAGTGGGAATTTATATTATTCATAGCTAGGACCAGGATAACATATCCAACAATTTCTACATATTCTTAAATAATTAGGTATCAACCCACATATTATTCTTATAATGATTATCTTTCCTTATATTAATCTCATATAAAAGTAAATGTGAATTGATATCATTTTATAATAATAAAATTATGCACAACAGATTCCAACATATATCTGTTTATTCTCTAGGTAAATTCGGTTGTGTATAAAAATATTCTTTAAGAATTTTATGGTCATAACATATAAAGAATTGGGCTTCCCAATTGTTTTCATTGTTCACTTATCCATTCCAAATATAGTGATCAACAAGAACATATGAGAACACATGATTTGTTATAAGTGAAAGAAATATAAAGAAATTAGTGAATTTACTAAAATGTTTTGGGGTTTAAGGAAAGTTAATTTTCTATCCATATCATAAGATTTGGAATTCATGATTTTCAACTTAAAAAATATGTTAATGCAATTTCATAATGAAGATTACTATAATGTTTATCAACTTTTAATTAAGATGATAACAAGTTTCATTGAGATTATATAGTGAGAAGGTTTCCTAATGTTTTAAAGTCTCACTAGTACATTATGCGGTGTATTTTAATTTCTTTAATATAGTGATTTTATTGTGTAGTTTATTGTTTTTTTACAGGGATGATAATACCATGCAGACTAAATTCTTATGATAAAGAATTTTTTTGACCGATGTGAATCTTTGGAAATGAAATTCTTAAGACATATTTCATTTGTACCTGGAGAGATTCATTAACCATAGACTATGTTTATTGAAAATTCTCTAATAAAGTAATCCTTTAGTAAACCATAAAGTCCCTAAAATAAATAATCATTAATTATAGGCTTCTCCCTGTGTGTCATCATAGTTTTGAGAACAAGTACCATATATACTTGAATGAATTAATTGTGGGTAACTTTCATAATAAATTATTATACAACAATATTTTTATGAACATCCATGGTTGTTCAGGGTGTAAAATATATTTTCATAGAGAAATTTCAAATCAACCTACCACTTCTAAAATATTTCAACATTATAAATTTGTTTACAGTTCTACATTTCAATTCATGGTAAGGTAACATCAATTAGAAGTACTACTTCAATCTCATATGTAATTAAATTTTGTGTTACAATAATTTTAGTAAATTTTTTGGTTCGATGTGTCTACTATAAAAGTAGAAGCATATATCTCTAGGAATTATATTCCTTACCTACCATATTATAGAGTATATTTGATAGATACATATTAAAATACTATATATATCCATTTTATAATGCAAGGTATTGGGACATGATTTTTTAATTAATTCCATTTTTCCGATAAATAAATTTCAACTCAAAATTAGTATAAATTGGTTCCATTTCCCATTAATATTGTGAAATGGGAATCAAATCTAGTTATAGTTTTTGTTTTTATATAATTTATGATTTCCTTCATCCAGAATTCCGTGAGGAATATGTCTTCAAGCCAATTAAATAATATTTTGATGGAAGTAAGGATACACTTGAGATTCCTAATTATAGATAGGTGATATTATCTCGTGAAATATATTCCCCATATGGAAAACTACCCAGAATATTAAGTGATTTGTATCAAATATAAAGGTTTTTTAATATATATATATATATATATATATATATTAGACATAGAATTTCCTAATGATATACATTTATTCTTATTCCACCAAATTCATCAACTATCAAATAAACATGTTCTAGTGGTAGAGCATGGATAGTATTGATGAGTGCCACATGCACCTTTGTTTACTTATTTGGTAATAGTGATGGCGCATCCTCTTTAACTGCTTATGATGTGGAATCCATAAAATTATTTTTTGTGGAATATTGAATGAGTATAAAAGAAATTTCAATGAATAATATTATTGGACCATATTCAGATATATTATCCCTTGGCTTAGTCCGATGGAAGAATTCCACTCTATGGGTAGTTCAATTAATGTAAATCCAAATAGAAGAAGAAATATTTTTATAGTATTTATGAGTGGTTTTGACCTCATTGACCCCTTGTGCTTTGGCATCGATAAAAAAGGATTCCACCCATTAGTGTTCAATATTTATGACTTTCCTATCCTGACCTACATTTATCCATGTTGTTACATCATTAGACAATACAATTATGTGGGAGTTTAGGGAATGAGGGACATATTTCATTGTTCGTTCTTAATAGAATTCTATCATCAACCCTAATTCATTATTAATCGGGGGAACTAATCCCACTTTTATAATGAAATATTTTCCATTACATTTGATGATTCCAAAATATGAATAACCATTGAAATTTTATGAAAAACTCGTACATGTATTACCAATTCAAAACATACAACGTGAACATGGAATTTAGAGAAAATATTATTTTATCCTTCTGGAAACAAGAAATAATATTTTAGAATTTCATATGCTAGAGTCGTATAAACAATTCTCATGAAAAATATATATAATTTCATATTTTCTATCATTTTTTTTACTCTTTAAGATACCATCAAAATAAATCTCTTATGTTTTTAGTGTGTCATTAATGTATAGAACCACTTCATTAGACAATTTTATATCCACTGGAATTAATTTTTGATATGGAATCAATTTAATGAATTATTTCAATGCTTATCATATTACTATCTTCATTGGTATGAGTTAGATAAAAAACTATTAAAGGATGACTACCCACCCTAACATCTATCAAGTCTACATCAAGAGACTAAGGAAATACATGAGAGAGTTAATATATGAGTATAAGGGGACCTCATTATGCTTCAATTAGGGTCTCTGATTCTTAACTACAAAGATAAATTTTAGAGAATTCTTCACGATGAATGAATGTTGAGTATCTATGTCAAGATTTACTATGAATATATTTTAGGGATTTTTTTCCATTCATGCATCTTTCTTTTTTTTAATGGGAACATGTTATGACACAAGATTTTTTGTGTATAAGATGATGGAATTCCCTTATTCATGGGGAATCATCACATGTGGGACCATGATGTTTTTTTGGTTGTCAAAATATTCCTTATAATCTTCATCCACCTATTTTGTGACTCAATATTTCATGATAATGGTGAAGGATATCCACCATCCTAATTGTATCATTATGAATCTTCTGATAAATTCAAGGGGTATCAAAACCCTCTTAACCTTTTTTTATTCATTTTAAGAGGCATATTAAGGATATTATATAATATTTCATGGTTTAATTTGATTTCATGGTGGAATATGATGATGCCAAGAAATATTATCTGATGTCACAATGAAATCAAAAATCCAGAGTTTATTTATAGAATATTTAGTATTGATCTTTAGAAAATTCTCTCATTATCATAAATGTAATCAATGAACTATTGAGATCTAAATATTAAATAAATGGAATAACATTTCATACTCTTCCCTATGAATCTATTCAAAATTTATTTAATGGTATGATGATATGTGGAACCAACATTAAGCAAGGAAGCATGAATAACTCTATAGAAATACACTCCCTATGGATCCATAAAAAAATTAAATATGTATCATCTGAGGACATCCACATATAAAAATAATTGTTATATTTTTTCAGTGAATAATAGGTCTTGAAAATCGATTTTTTTATCAATAATAATTTCTAAAATTAGTACTAGGATGGAATAATTTTGTTAATGATAGTGTAGATCCCTAAATTTCCTAGGATCACTAATATAACCATTTTTATTATTACTGTTATGTATAAAACTTGAAATCCAATTTGGGTAATGACTTCTTGAATTATTTTTAATTAAATATTATTATATTCAATGGGTTAAATATTTTCATCATGAGTCAAATTCATTCTACTAGCTTCATAATTTTAGTCATAATGATCATCATGTAAACCAAAATAATGAGTAGCCACATTATAATCATGCCCATAAATTTCTATTCAATTAAATGAAAAAATAATTTTATGTTTTTTAATAATGATAAGTATGCATATTTTTTTTGGCAGTGTTGTAGGAACTAAAAATTATTGGATGAAAGTCTTCCTTTGTACCGAGATTCACTTATATGAGCTCTTTCATAGTGGTGGATATTCCTTCCTAAAATATTGGACTGGCATCATAGAGATATTGTTCTTATTATTCTTATGATTTAACTATAGTGTAATTGTGTGATAATGGAATGATTTCATGTTTGGTATACAATGTGGTGGAATGTTTTGATCTATAAATTATGGGGAGTTGTATCCTAACCACGAGTTTATAGATGCATGAGAATAATTTTTTGGGATATTCTAGAAAGCTCTCCCTCTTATTTTTCTATGTAAATTTCATTTGAACTAGTAATTAAATGAATACTTTTATGTAAAAAATTCAATTTGTGGGGAATTTTAAAATATGAATATGATAAGAAGGTATCTCTATACTGAAATGTTCCAATTTATGGGAAATATCAATGATAATATTATGGGTACAACATCTTTATTGTCCACTATCATAGGGGGATGTAAACATATAAATATGTAGAGGTTATATATAAAATATAGGGTCATTTTTTCATCTAGATCATGAATGCTACAACTCCATTGATTTTGGATACATTTTTAGAGAACTCTAATTTAGGGAATCATCATCATTTATATAATTAGAAGAATATTCTTCATTACTGAATTCTAAAAGTACATAGATATAAAAAAGGCATAGATTTTTCTGAGGATGATGTTATCTACACAATTTAGTTTCTAATAAGAACATAAGAATTAGTGTGTTTAGGAAATGGGTTTCAATGTGAATATCCAAACCATTAGAGGGTAGTGACCCAAGTATCATTATAGGACATTTTTCATTACTCGTCCCTTTTATAAAAGTATAAATCTATGTACTGATGTTCATGGGAATCAAAAGGGAGACCATTATGAAGTAGTATATGGGTCAATATATTTAAGGATAACATGGGACAATAGTTGAATGATATGGTAACTACCACATGAAAATGAAGTCAGGGAATTCATGATGGGGAATTAGAAATCATGAATTTCTAAATAACCATGAATTTCATATCATATGAATGTTCCAAAAACTAGGTTCTATGATTAATTTTTTGGTGACTCCTTTCCATTAGGTTATCATAACCTTGAATTTGAAAATATTTGGGAGACAAATTGGCTCATTTTTATCAATTTTAATGAACATTTCAACTTAGATAATATTTTTTATGTATATATTATCATCGATATCTCAATCGATATCACCATATTCCATTTTTAATATATATATATATATATATAAAGGATAAAATATGTCCCTATATAGTGTTCCCCCACATTTTACATAATTATAGTGATGGTCACATGACATTTTTAAGGGTCAGTCTCCGTAAAATATACCTCTTCATCATTTATAATGGATTGAATCACTTGAGGGATTTTATTATTTTAAACATGTACTTATTTGAATTTCCTTTAATGTTTGTAGGGAATCAAGAATTTAATGTGTGTCTATAAAAAGTTATACTTATTTCATAATGTTATGTTTTCCAAGCTAGAGTCATACACTTTCCTTCAAGTGGTTTCCCCTTAGGATGAGGATTTGGAGTTGAAGTTATTTATACATGTATTTTCCTATATTGATTAGAATTTCAAGAAATTGTTTTCATCTCTGTGTTGGATAAAGATGTATGTACCTTCGTTTTTTATTAACTATGTACATATCAATTCATTATAAAATCCTCCAATATAATGGGGTATGAATTATCCATTCCCAATTTAGGGGTACATTTTATTTCCCATTAAGCCTGTTAGAGAACTTATCTATGTTGCTTTATAAAATATATGGTCTCAGTTGGAATGTGACTAAAATTTCTAAATCTATATTGGCCACTTCTTCCCAATCCCAATATTCCTCAACAACCTCTTCCTCCTACTCATCAATTATAAGAGTCTACATTAGTTTCGTATATATCTTTTTCATCTGATAATTTATCCTATAAGTGAATATATTAAAAATAAATATAGTAATTCTTAATATAAAGAGGGATCAATTTGATGGGTTATTTACCATATAACATTATTACCTGAAAGTAACCATCCTATGAGTTTTAAATGGAATATATATGAGATTATTTATAACAGATTTATACTCAGCATGTGTTCTTACTATTAGAGATTCTTCTAATTATTCCAAGTGTTCCAGATCATAAAATAAATAGTCTTTGAGCACCATGATGCTGAATAAATTTGATTGGTTTATTAAAATGGAGGTTGCGACAGAAGAATTGTATCCACAATAACCATAAAAATATTTTACATAAGGTTAACCACCATTTTATCATAAAATCATTAATATTCGAAACACCCTAATTATAAACATCATACAACTTCCATTTCTCCTCCAATGAGATGGAAACAAACATGCCAAGTGTGAGGTTATACTTACCAATTGGACATGTAATTAATCTTCCATTAACTAAATTGTTTCATTAAGTAAAATTAATTCTTTGATGTTGTGGTCTAATATTTAGTGAAATTAAAAATAATTTGAGTAGTTAAAGAGAACAACTTGATCATGAATCTTAGGTTGTGGAACCTTCAGTAATCTATTTTTTATAAAATTTATTATATATCTAAGAACCTTATCATCTAAAAAAATAAAAAAACATTATTCATATGGTATTCAAATGATGTATTCCTCTTATCTATTTTCACATCATAATTATTACATTGTTGTTATTTTTCTTTTTCATGAGGGGTAACTACATGATGTTTCTATAGTTTGGGATACACTATTGATTTTAGAACACTATTAAGATTAAAATATATTATTTCCATGTTACCATTCCTTATTCTTATTTTTTTATGATTCATAAGGTCTGGGATTAGTCTAGTGAATGGAATCTTCCTACCACTATGAATCTTAAGTAATCTCATTGAATTCACATTAATACTTTTATGGATTGAGTTTATTTAGAATCTAAAAATGGATATTATCTATAATGATTAAAATAAAAACATCATGGGGTATTTTTAGGTTTATAGATTTGGAAAAACCCATTATACATGGAAATATTGTCTATTACCCTTTAATTTTCATATTTGTTTCAATTTAAGGGGTCAATGATTGTTTTCTTACTCAATATTAAACATAATAGGTTATGTTATTTTTTATTCAAGTATTATTATCATGTGATTCCTATAGTCAAATTATTACTATATTAATCACATAATTTTCAATCAAGTAACATTATAAAGAATATTATTATACCAACTTTATTCTGATCAAGGGTTACCTTCATTGTACGAAATCCTAAGATGTTTTTTTAAATTTTGTTATAGATTCAAAACACCATTGAATAAGGATAATATTATATTCCTAAATTTAGGTGGAATATGAGCTGTGTAAACCCATTTTTGGAACATTTTTATTACCATGATGAACTAGTTCACAGCATCTATTCATGGTCTATGCTCGATCTATTAAAGTTTTAAAAGGTCCAATGATCTTTTAGGGGATGTTCATTTGGTCAGAAATTTATGTGAAGGAAATATGTATAGACTAATAATGTTGTCTTTTACATTCATTTTCATGAAAAAAAAATAATTTGAACTTTTTTAGTTCCTATTACACTATTCAAGAATCAAATCTATTGGAATAAAATTCAAATATTCAGTAGTAACTGAATATGATAAACCTTCTGGTTTGAATCTTAAATTGGTCAAATGGTGTGACCCTACCCTCTTTTTTGTAAAATATTCTCCAAGTTGTGGTGGATTATTTTATGATGTAATGTAAGTATCTACTTGAGGTACTATACTATGGTAATGTTTAAAATGAGTAACTTCACATTAAGAAAAGTTTTCTCCATTAAACCCACTTCATAATGGGAAACTATAACTTTCAAGTTAAGCAATTCAACGTCTTCATATACCAAATAATATTTCCCCACAACATTTACTTTTATGTTCAGTATATCCCTCTAGAGAGTTTTTAATTGGGAATTTGGGGTAACAAAAAAAAATTGGTTTAGCTTTGTTGACTAGTACACATGCAACATTAAAGAATAATAGTGATGATTGTACTTTATAGTCATATTCCGTCATAATTTTTTTCAAAACTAACATCATGTTACAATTCATTCATTTGAGTAACACTAATGAGGTTTACTAATTCATAAAAATATTATAGATCTACGTTATCATCATAAGGTCATGGAATTTTTTGTCCTTCTAAATAACCAGCAAATTGTTTTATACAATAACCCCCAGTCTTTCCAATTGAGGAAATATTTCCTTTTAAACTCTATGAGGTCTTTACATCTTCCATTAATGGATCTCCTGGGACTTATTTTTATAGATTAATCTTATGGGAGTCTCTCAATTTTTTTTCACCACCTCTCCAATTATAACGATGGGTCTCATGAAGAGAGAAACAATTATGGTCTCTAATGTGGTTTGTCTCTTGGCCTAGAGAAGACTGATTATCTTAGAACATAAAAATATTTCTAAAAAAATTATTTGAATCCTATGAGATGAGGTTTAATTGTTTCAACAAGAGTAAAATATTCAACCTACAAGGGATTTAATGTCTCATGAGCGATAGTGGTGTCAAAAATTCCATCATATCTTTTGGATCATATTGATTTAGAATTTCTATAACTGCAACAACATTTTATTTCATTATGATCTTGTGGGATTTGTTTCTAGATTAAAATATATGTAGTTCATTTTATTAACATGAGAAAATAACACTTATTTTTTTGTGATTTAATTAATGATTTATCTTCCCCTAAAATGAGAAACATGTTATATCTTTTTAGAGTCCTGACACATGAGACTTAGGATGGGTTATTCACTATAAGTTTTCCATTTTTTATTTTTTTAGTCAATATAATCCATTTTGATGGGATTATGAATGAAGTTTAAGAAAATATATAAGATCCTAATCAATTATATAATTTTCTAGGATGGATCTTGTGGTGGTATATTTTTACTAGGGGAAGATTGAAATAAATTGATATGTGTTCACCACAACCTCAAATGTTTTTTTCACATTAACCATTATAAATCAACCATGAAAGTTCCCTTAGAGCAATGATATATGAGTATTTATGATCAATATACTACCTATAAAATTTTTTGATTCATATAATTGAACAGGAATCCATGTTTATCAGATGGATAATCCATTCTTTCAGTATGATTTGGTTTTTGTATTCCATATATGGTATGAATTTTTCCTTTACCTAAGGTAGAGTTTTCTATTGATCTAGTAAAAGATGTTTTATATATTACACTTTCAAGGCAATAAAATTGTCATAATATGAATGGCATTTTGTCCTGAACATGACAATATTTTATTTCTTGACAAATATTTCCTCATCATCATTGAATTTTATTCATTTTGTTTTGTGAGAATCCTCCAGCTGATCTGAACATAGTAGTCATTACCTGAATTTCATACATAATGATTCTTGATTAATTAATTTTTTATCTATTTTACTAAATTATAATAAATATATAAGTTTTATATATAATGAAAAATGAATGAAGTTATAATATTTATGGGAATGGTTATTTCTTGTTAGATATAGGATTCATACTTTAATTAACCTTAAAAGATCAAGCACATTATAATATGATGGATTTTAAAGGGTTGTTTCAGTAAGGTGGACCTTCTTCTTAATGTAAAATGTAAATTTTTAGAGGAAATTAATATATAATAAAATAATTATATAGAATACTATATTTATTTAATGTTCCGTTTAATAGAATAATTCATACAATATATGTCATGTGGAGTACTTTTAGGGAAAAATGGACAAGGGGGCACCATTTTATCCTTTTATCTTCTAGACATGATTATGATGTCTGATGATCATTCCATGAATATAGATCTAATTAGAAATAATAATATTACAATTTTAAGGTACATGTTGGTGGACACTTTAGGTAGGGCCTCTAGGGCTTCCGGTTGAAATATTACATGGTGTACATTTTAAATAAAAACATATTCCAATATTTAATTACATTTTAAAAATATCTTTAGGTGACGTTGAAATATGATTTTTGAAATTATAAACCCTTGAAATAGGTATTCATAGAATATGGTCCTCCACGTGTACTTTGGTATTCCACTGGTGAGATAACTATTTGGATGTTCCATATTTCTTAGTAGTGATTATGTGTTTCACACAATAAGTTTTTTATGTTGGTTTTATATGACTTAATTGTTTCAATTCGACTATTATAGTTTTGTATTTTATAATGAGTAGTAATATTTCTTACATATTGGATATCATTATGATATAATGATAATATTACACATATTAATTGAGAAAAAATGTGTGTGTTCTATAGATCAAATTCTGTAATATTTCAACGGGTCCCTAATAGTTTGGGAGGAATATACACCATCTTTGATATGGCCATTGAAATTATTTTTTTCACCTATAATTGTAATAAAAATATGTTCCCAATCTTATTATCTATTATTAAAAGGGATATATTGAGGATCCTCATAAATTAGAGAAATAATCTATTAATATGCTAGTGTAACTATTTATATACATATAGGAGAGTCTCTGGTGGTGGGTAAAGAAATATTTTTCATCCCCTGTTAGATATTAGGACATGATGGTGATCAAATTTTATTTCTAATTCTTTGTTATATTAGTTTTTTTAGTATGTGTCGTGTGATATAATAATTCCAATCAATTACTACCAGGATATGATGATGTATTACTATTCAGGAATGGAGATATTTTCCATTTTTGTTATAGGGTGCCAGATTATGTTCCAAAACTTATAATTTATTCCATCATTGGATAAAGGTCAATATATGTGGGTTTTAAAATGTTTTCGTTATACCTAGTTTATAAATTAATATGTATGAAACATTCCCTCGATGATTCTAGAGTATTCGAGAAGTATTGTTGGGTGAAAATATGAATATTTTCAAGCTCACTAGCTTCAACCGTTATATGATGGACTAATTATTTTATAGAAGTGGTAATATATTCTACCTACTTGTTTTTGGTAGCTTTAAACCACTGATGATATATCATTGATTCTTAGTTAGGGTTGATAGCCATTATGAACTTCTGGGTGGCATGATAAATTAGCTTATAAGGGTTTGATGTTTCATAGTATTGATAGTGGTGGGTTATTGGATCCCTCTTTTTTGGCTCTCGAATTAGGGTGAGGTCATAGTGAACATTAAAATGGGACTCCATATAATAAGTTTGGTATTTTTTATTGGGGTCTAATTATTGATTCCAAATTCTAATTGATATGATGATAAGTTCCTCCTACTTCAATAACACCTCAAGTTATTGGATGGATAGATGGTGATACATCAGGTTGAGGTGGGCTTTTTATATTACCTCTGGTGCAAGGATTACACTATTTAGTTTGTATTTTTATAACAATACATTCATTAATAATTTCATGAGATGACATGTTGGTGACCATATAATTTCATTTGATATGACCCCAACTAAAGAAATAAAAAATAATTTAATTATCACTTAGATTATCATACTAGTTTTGACTAAAAAGAGTTCTAATTATTTAATTATATGATAGTAAAAAATATAAAAAAGGAAAATCCATATATACAACATCATATGTGTGAATTTTTTTTGATAATTATCATTAAATATTAATCAATTAAAGATGAGTTATATTTTTATGTGAGAATGGATTGATGTTTGGTTTTTAAAATATATCATATTTGAATGATTTAGATTGAGTTCGATGTTTTCATTTTGGTTTGTTTCAAATAACAACATTCAAGGTACCCAATACCATAACTCATGGATATAGTGCTAAAAAGTAATTCTTTACATTACAATGATGAATACCAAGTGAGTTGGCCCAAGTAAATTTTATATAAATTAATGATTTATAACTTACACATCAAAATAATCCCAAAATTAAAATAATGAATGGTTTTTTGATATTGAAGATCAGATGTATAAAATACCAATTTTATTATAGTTATAATAATTTCCCAATATCCAAACTACACTAGAATCTATTGTAAACCTCTCATAGTTTATGCTAATTCTCATAAACTAAGTAATTGAATAATAAGAAATGTGAGAGCTCAAATATATATTTATGGAATCATGTCAACATTTAATCAAGGCTTGGATAATAATAATATTATAAAACATGAATACAGGATAAATATCTGATTTAAATGAACATTGATTAGTAGGAGTTGTCAATAAGACATGATAGAAGAATTGTAATAAAAAATTTAAAAATAGATTTCATGGAATTACAGTGTTAGACAATAAAATGGGTCCATGGAAAATAATCACAAAAAATTGAAATAAAAATATGAAATTAATATTTTAATAGGAAATATTAAAATTTAAAAACATTTAATGGAAATAATTTTGAGGAATATTATTTTGATCAAAGAAAAATATTATCATGTTCATAACTAATCATGTCAAAATTTTATTTTCCATTATTTAAAAAAGTCATCATGTGAAAAAAAAATATGAAATATTTTCAAAGGAAAATAATATGAAAAATAAAAAAATTATCGTTTCAACACATAACCTTTTGAAAAAATCATAACATGATCATACCCACTCACAACCTTTTGAACAAAGGATAACATAACCATGTCCATGTGAAAAAATATTATCCAATGAGATATACATATTGAAATAATTCTTTGGAGGGATTTATAAGATCCTACCCATCAATTATACATACATATGTGATTCACTCCAAATGAAGCATTCAATGTACAAACACCGCATAATTAACTCTTGAGAAAGATACATCTTTCATGACATCATTCCTAGAACATTTCATAATCAAACTAGAACAAGAATGTTGATATATCATATGAACATATACCATATAGAGCATATTTAATTTATAAGGTTGTTGAAATTGATGAAAAACAACATATTAAACTTATTTTATAAACTAATTTAAAAATAAAAAAGAAATATATATATATATATATTGTTGTAATTCTTGAAAACACCTTAGATATAAAATCGTTAAAATATAATACATTAGACATGGTAAAATTATTAAAAATTTCACCATTAAATCCAAAAATTTCTATCAAACAAATTTATAAAAAAATATTATATAAAAACATTTTTAACAAGACAAAAACAAATAGAATAATTACTTCTTAAAAAAATTAAAATCCCTTTTAAAGTAAACAATTTCTTTTAAAAAGAATTCTTTTAATCTATAAAACTTTTATACTATATCATTTTTTCGAATCATAATTGGTCAAAATCATTCACTACACAATTATAAAAAAGTGAAAGTATGTTTTGTATTGATGTAATCTCATAAAGATAGAGAAACTATAATTATTTTCATAAACTATTTTCACCATAATCATAATAGATTATTTTATGGGTCACATAAGAAATTAACTTTTTAATAGGTGAAGTGAATTTTTTTGAGAACCCATATCTATGAAAATTATATCCAATAATTAGGTTTTTTGTATTTAAATAAATATTTTTATTGTAAGAGTGGTTGGGAATATGAAATATCTGATCATGGAAGTAAATCCTTTATTAATATTATAAGAATACATTTTTAAGCCGCATCATTAAATGATTTAATTAAACATATTTTGGGAAAGACAGAAATTGATATGTAATGATCACTAGAGATAAAAAACAAGTGGTATTCTAAATATAAGGTAGAAATTATTTTGTAAAATAAACCATCGGCTTGGTTGAAAAAAGTGATTTTATGGGAAGGATGTGAATTATTCTAAATAATTTCATACGTTTACAAGGATGAAGTTAATCATGTATGGTGATTTAAATTAAAATATTAAATTTAACTAGATTGAAATGGAATTTTCATTATAATAACATAGAGTGGTAGAAACCAAATATATTACTGATAAGCTCAAGATGATAAAATATAACTCAACAAATGGGGGTTTGGCATCAAAAAACCATTACATCATAGGTATCATTGGAATTGATTATCCATGATAGTTATAAAATGAGATAGATTTTAAATCCATTTTATTGGAAGAAAAATCATATTTAAGAAATCCATATGCAATATATGCACCAAAAAATTAAAAAAATTAGTGAATAAGTATGATATATCAATAAAGAAAAATTTATATGCAAAAATAATTTCACTTAATCCATATTAGAAGAGTGTGATATAACCACCTGTATAAAAAATTATTTTGAATAATAACCTATTTCATATCATTATTCATACCTATAATTTATACAATAATTATTTTCATAATTTTATTAAAAATATATTAGATAATTATTTTTTACTTTCATCATCGAATGACATTATCTGTAATATTTTCGTTTATTACAAGTTTCATAATTTTTTTTGTCGTTTTAATTTTTATTATTCAATTATCATAATTTAAATATCATTATATGTTAGTTTATTAATGTTTTATAATGATATGAAAAATTTTAATTCAGTTTAATATGTATTTTAGTATTGATTTTTGATGTTGATATTTGCGATGTTATGGTTTTTGAAATTATTCACCAACCAAATGGGTAAAATGAATAACATGTTAACTTTTTATATATTTTTTTAAAAACATAACAAATATATAATATTCTCATTTGTCACTAATAACATCACTATATATGATTCTATAATAATAAATGATATAAATTTCTATAATTTGTCTATTAGGTTGTTAATCCGACCAAAATAAGAACATTATTTATTCTAAGCTACACTATATGTAAGAAAGTGTTTTTTTTTCATAACATGTTTATTAAATAATTATAATTATATTCCATAGATGTTTTAAATGTGGTTAACAATATTTTTAGTGAGTTTTATACATATGAAATAACTTGAGTGAGAAACTGAAAAATTCACATTTATTGACGTCGTATACCATATGTATGGACAAGCAACACATAATTTTTTTTGTATATTAGAATGAATATAGAGACTATATTATAATTTTATAATCATTATAATATTATAAATATCTTATTAAAACTTTAAAGAGAATATATAAAACAACCATAACATGATGATGATAAATTATGCATACCATTATTAGATGTGGTAGTCTGTACGTATACATCATGAAATCTTAATTTTTCAAATGGTTTTTATAAAAGGTAGAAACATAATATTAATTTATTATGATAATAGTTCACTGTATTAAAAATAAATATTATATAATAAATTTATATATATAATATTATATATGTGGTAAATGAAGGATAAAATTATGAGAGCTTAGTTGAAAACATTAGTTACACATTTGGATGTTCTCCCTTTGGTAACACCATAAGGATATATTGAATGATATTTTGGAAATAATGTAGCTTATAGAATGTGGGTAAATATAATAAGAGGGAGTATGGATTATTTTTTTTACATGTAAAGGACTTTAATTGTTTTGAGAAATGTGGTGTATGTTATCTCCTTTTATAGGTGAAAAAATAGAATATTTATAAATACCCATTACTTTTTCAATGATGGAATCACACTATTCAAGGATAAATCAAATCAAATGTGGTAAATATTTTTGTTGTGATATATTGTCAAATAATCCCCATACATTTATTTTCAAACATGTTTAAAAAATTATTGCGGCCTTTTTCCATTATACTTTTATATTTTTATCATTTAGGTTTTTTACCATGATAACAATCCTTATCCAAGTAATTCATGTTTTGATAAAAATATAATGAAACCAATACTAATATATTTTAATTTTTCAAAACATAATTTATGATCCCTATTACATAATGAAATTTATAAATAAAGTGAAATTTATTATTTAACTAAATAATTTAATATGTTGAAAAATAGTTTTTTAGAAAAATGTTGGTTTCACCTTTATTTGTTCTTAATGTTATATAACACTAATTTAAAACTAAATTAATTAAAAAATATCATTATAAATGTGAGAAAAAAACATATTAATATAATTATATATAATTATATAAAATTTAATTACTTTTATAAAAATTACACAACATTAATAAAAAATTATTTTAAAATAATATTTTCCCTATTATGTTACTAATTAAAATTTAGTTTAGTAATCATATCTATATTCCTAAAAATGAAATTGAACATTTTCGTAATATTAAAATGTATGTCTATAAAATGAAATCCATTTTATTATATTTAATTTCAATAAGTGGAGAAAACTAATTTATTTAATATAAGTGAATAAAAAATATTTTTTGAGTTAAATATTACATGTGTTTCAAAAAAATAAACTTGTGTAATAGAAAATTAAATTTTTTTAATTATTTTTTGTAATTTAATTATATATTTTTTAAATCAAATAGTTTTCAATAAATATTAATTCATTTATTTTATATGATTGTTTCCTAAATGTGATTACATTAGAAAAATGGTATTATTTCCATTATTCTCCTATAATTCATTTATTTTAGAAAAATATGAAATATTGACACAATGATACTTTTTAAATCATAGAATAAAAAACTTATTTCATTTTAAAAAATTAATATTCTAATATTTATATATTTATCTTTCCAAATAACATACAATACATAGTTGAAAATTAATTTTATTTAGAAATTACCATTTAAATATTTCCTAGTTTTTATTTATATTTTGTTTCCATTTATTATTGAATAAAATATTTTCATTTTATATATGTTTTTTTTATTTTTTATTTATAATATTCATCCAATATTTCATGATTGGTTTATTTTGGTATTTTTTGTGAATTAATATAGTTATACAATGTTAATTTAATCCAAAAAATATTTTGAAATCTCATCATGTTGTAAAATTTGATCATAGATTGAAAAAAAAACAATGAACACCCACATCCATGAATGTCTGATGTGATAATTCCATCCTAAATACATTCTAATGGGTTGTGGTCATTTTGAGATTTACTAGTGTGCTTCAGAACCGATGTTGGTTGAGAGAGTGGTAGGTCGAGCTCATCAAAACTTTTAATTGGGATTTTTTCCTACTCATCTACTCTTTTTAATATTTATGGTATATTTTATACATTATACCAATATCCCAGTGTGTAATATGTTTCCAATGTTCTAGAATTTATTAATTAAAATGCATCTTTGAGAACATCAGTATGTATTCGAGTTTCACCATCAATTATAATATCTATATTGATAAGAGGTTCTCCATCAATTGAATAATCTTTATATGTCATTGTATATTCATATTTGTTTATTATAATTTTCTAATTCCAAATTTTTAGAGGGTTTTATGTTTTAAATCAACATATAATTACACTATAGTTTATTTCCATCCAGGAATTAATTAACTTATCTTAATATTGTGATTAAGAAAATAATTTAGGCTTCTTATGTATCTTTTTAAAATAAATAAAAAATAATGTAGTTCTTTTTGAAATAGTGGGGCACATCATGCCTTTTGAGTTCATGTGTTGAGGATCGATCAATTCATTTTAACATCATGCAGTAAGGACCTCAAGGTGATACATTCATATTTATGGCTTTTATTATAATTTCTACTAAGAAACCCTTTATTGTTACCCAAAATATAATATTTTCCATTAATTTATTTTTTAGGACCACACTATTAATATTTTTCTTTTTTTAATGTAAGATTAATTAAAGGTATTCTAGAATCTATGATGGGATGTGGTTTAATTTGAAATAAAAAATAATGAGAAGATTCTCCAATAAATATTCTCTTAAGTAAAGGTATCTCTTGAATCATTAGAATATATCCACTTAAGAGGAACACATGTATGAATTTAGGAGGAATATGGCCCCATGTGGATGGAATTTAATGTTTGGTGATCTTTGGTTTGAGCCTCATTAAATTATCATGCATATCCTATTGAAAAAAATCAATAAAATACTAGATAATTGAATATGAATTTTTAAGGTCATCTAATAGGACTATATCATTTAGTTAAATGTCATGAAGTATAGATGTAGTCATTCAGTGTTACATCATGAAACTATGATATTTTCCTTGTTTATTATCGTTAGCTAGCATGGAGTTTTTTTTAAAATTTTATGTTATGTTACCAGGATGTCCTCTACACTGTTTTACATCCTTATTTAAGGAAAATATTTTTTATTTTTGCATCGAGTAACTTGGTCATTATACATGAAATTTAATATATAGATGTGTATATTGTTATTCCTTCAATGGAGAGAAAACAAAAACGTTTATGTCTCCTATTGTAGGCCAATCCACTAAATTTTCACAAATTAGAAAAGATGGAAATATTCTATAAGTGCATTAAAAGATTCCACATTTTCCAGTTACATAAACGGATATGTCTAATTGATATGTATAATAGGGGAAAAATCTATATAGTTATATCACATTAAGTGAGTCCCATGCACTAGGATCACATATAATACTATAGTGGAGCATTTCATTTGAGTATCGATGATTACATGAGTTTCATTATCAATTACTCTTCATCTCTATTCTACATCATGTCTCCCTCCATATCTACATCTATTTACCTTTTCAAGGAAATAAAACTGCTATTTATTGTATAGTATAAATTAAGTACTATTTTAGTAGAAAAAACCACATTTTAAATATTTATTAATTGTATAATGATCATGTTCTATCAAATTTTACAATAAACTAACCAGTTTTGATGACATTTATCTCTCAATTGAACTAGAGGCTTGTAATCCTAGGAAGGGTGCAATAATTAGACCACATTGTTTTAGAAAAATACAACTCGATCATCAAATCATTGATTAGTATAAATTCCCAATGATAGTGTAGCTCATCATATCATTAGATCACGTGATCAACATGTGATCATGTTGTTCCACAAACTTTTAGTCTATGAAAAAAATATTCCAATATTAATTGGAGTAAACACACATGTTGGCCTCTTATTTGGTTTAAACCCTATAACCTATCTTCACATGAGTCATTTTCTAGGATAAAACAATATATCCCCCCTTCTAGGTATATTACATAATCATATAAAATTTCATTTACATACCAAAAAATAAGTTCATCCATAAAGGAAATATCATATATAATTTCCCACAACAATGATTATTAGATACCTTTGATCTAGTAGTTCAATATATAAAATTCTATATAATATAACATAGTGTACATAAATCATGAAATTAAACTACATGGACTAGTATAACCATATATTCATCAAACAAATCACTAAAAAATCATGTGCTTTCATTCGTGTTGTAATGGTTTCCCTAAGAATATTAATTTTGGTTTAATAACGAAATCCCCACACATTTTTTTATCATATATCACATGAGAGGAAGTATGCCCGAAATCACATTCCTACTATACCTTAATAGATGAATGAATGATCTAAACTAAAAAATGTTCTCACCTTCCTACTTTACTTTTGAAAAATATATGATCCTTTTGGAAATAATAATGCTTTATATGTATCCTTTAGTAAAAATAATAAGATTCCCCCATGCCCTTAAATGGAGTTGATATACTTACCTCTTATATGATTATCTTATGAAACACTTGTGTTATATGTGGTATTACCAAAACTCTACTAAGTTGAAGTGTATGAGTATACTAATATCATCCTCCCCTAGGTGATGTTCTAAAGATCCCCTTTATAATGAGAGTAATTTACATCAGGTGGAAATATTGAGATTAAACTTCGAATACATTCCTAAGATAACTCATATACATAGAAAGAGATTCTTATATTTATAATCCTGAGATACATTTGGTGATGTGTCCATAATGGTTCTTTTGATGACATAGGGATACCTTCAGTGATATTTCGTGGATGGATTTGGTGGCGAGTTGGGTATTCACTATACATTAAACATGGGATAAGTTATTTGATGAGAATATGTCACATTATGTAACATGCCTGCTAAATACTATATTATTTAATTTGTAAAGACTTTAAACTATATAGAAAGGTTACTGGAAACCTAATATTAAAAATAACATCTCTCATTCTTAAAGTAATTTCCATAAAATACACTTTAATTGAAAATGGATTACTAACCATAAATGAATTCAAATTACTCCTCGATGCATAAACTTAAAATGAAAATAATCTCATAATAGGAACATGACCATAAAGAAACAACACATGGTTATGGATTCATGAATTTAATAGGACTAAAATTTTACACGATATATAACCTTAAAATTCACATAACATTTTCCAAAAATAATGGCCATAAAAATCACATTAGTTGGTCATATCTATATGATCATAAAAATTGAATTTTTTTCTTCTCACTTAACATCAAATTGTATTATATGCATTACTATGCGAGACCAAAAATACATGGTTCCTTATTCCCATCATAGGGATTAATTGGATTCCCCTCTCACAGGCATGGTCCCAAATACCAAACACTTATGTCCTCTATTCATCGGTGCTCGGTTCCTTCCATGATGGTGAAAATTCAATAGTTCCTACCTCTATGTATTTATGTTATGGATTGAAAAAATTCATTGATAAAATATGGGTTAGTATAACAAAAATGTCTAGTGAACCCTTAAATTCAAGTTATTGGTTAATAAATTTCATAACATAACATGTATTGTTAAAAATGATATAGATAAAAATCCATTAATTTTCATTAAAAATCAAATAGAGTCCTACATCCATTAGTAGTTCTACTTGAAAAGTATATATTGATCATTACCTCCCATATTCATAACCAATTTTCAACCTAAATCATCAATAATCATGATTATAAAATAGATGAGATTAATATATTATGTAATGTGGTTTTAAACATTTATAGTAAATACTAAGCACACAATTTTCTTTCAAGTATTTAAAACCCCCGAAAAAAATCACCTCTGATGCCATCATGGAATTCCATTAAAACTTGAACACAAGTATTTATGATAAATTAATTTATAGTGTCAATTCAAAAAACAATAAAATATCATTCAATATATATATATAATTAATAAAACATCTTGTTATATATATATATCCAACTTAATATTAGTAAAACTGATTTCATCCTCTAGATCTATGTTTTAAAGGCTATCATCAAATATTTCCATTGATAAAGAACCATAACATCTCATAAAAAACATCATATATTTTGTTGAAATGATAATTTCCCAATATAACCTAATCAAATCATACTACATTATTCCCAAATATAAAAAATAATGAAATCATTAATGATTCGTTAAAATGAAAATTAAACTTCAAGAGAAAAATTACTCAAAAAGAAAAATACTATATTTAATAAAATTTAATGAGGATATACACAGAAGTTAATTAGATGTAAAAGGACTTATTTTATTAAAAAAAATAGAATTAAAGAGTCATGACCACCATTTATTAGAAATGAGAAGAATTGTTTGGAATCTTTTCCCTCATTAAGCTGTGGGAGACCAGGTTAGATAATGAATGGTTGCTTTTTGACATTGATGTGATGTGGGGTGATTGAGGAGGACTTGGGAACAAATTTTTCAATCATATAATTAAAAAATATTGGATTATTTAAATCTCACTCACTCTCTCATTTTATTTCATTTTAATTTGATGTATTTTTTTTTGATGCAATTGGCCAAAAATTCACTTCTTTAACCAAAATTAATTATAATATTGTATTTTTAAATAATAATAATAACAATATTTTTTATTTAAAAAAAGTATTGATGATTATTATTTTATAAAATATTATTATAATTTCTATATAAATTTATTTTTAGTTTATAATTTAATAAATAAATTCTATGTTATGAAATAATTATGGATGCATCAATTTTCATATTAATAGGGATTATCATGGTACCCTTTATCATGAAAGGACATTCATGTGGTCAATAATTCAATTCCACAATCTCATTTCATTAATCATAAGAATTGGATCCTTCTTGGATAATAGGGATTAATTCACTCATTGGATACTATCTTCCTGATTTTTATATATGTACATATAAATATATATTGAAATTATAATTAAATAATAAAATATTTATTCATATATTTATATGGTTATTATGTTATTATATTTTATTCTATTATGATTATATAGTTGTAATCATCAGTAATTAGATTATATTTATTTTATATCACTACATTTACACATCTTTTCATGTTAATATTTTATCAAACTTTGAACAATTTATTATTATTTTTTAATATATATCATATTGTTTTATCATCATTAGTTTTAATAGGAAATAAAGGTTAATATAATCAATTTTGTCATGATTGAAATGTTGATCATTTTTAAACCATTTATCCCAAAACAATTATGATAAATATATAATTTTCTTTATATTGTATAATAATGTTTTTCACCACTACTAACTCTACATGAAGAGTCCTTAAAACATAAACAAATAATTCAACTCTTTGTAAACCTATTATAGGATTAAATAAGAATAATTACCTAATAAAACATTTCCCCAAATACTTTTCTATCTTAATATCATGTTCTTATTTTAAAAATAATAATTTTTATTATATCATTCACTTTAATGTATCCATATTAAATAAAATATTGATAATGAATGTAAACAATGAAATAACAGAAGGGTTTTTTCCAAAATCGCATGCATTGAGAAACACATAAGGAGTTTTCACACAGTGATGAAATTGTAAAAAAAATATCAACTAATAAAAAACTATTTTTCTTTATAAATGAATTATTATGATGGTGACTACATTCAATTTTCCACATCACTTAAAACAATAAGTTATTAATGCACTACAACCACCTATGTGTCTATATATAAACCATTTACTCCTATTAAAATAATTTTGGTTTGATTTTAGGTTATAGATGCATACTTTTCTTTAAGATTAGTATATCCAAATTAAATTTAATTAGAATACATGTTTCATGCCTGGTGAATTTATTTCATTGAATTTTCTAACTATGGATTTGATGTCCCTATAATAAATTGGTGAAAATTCTAAAACCACTTTCCTAGTGATTTATAGTGGATTAATAAGGTCATCTAAGTTTAGGATATTTTCAATAAATATCACACTAATTATAATTAAATTAAATTATTTTTTTTATATTTGTTTGAAATTGTTTTGAATATATTGGGGAATGAGAATGAAATGAAAAACTAATACATATCAAGACGGTTCTATGAAAAGAAAGATAAATATTTGTAGAGAGGGAAAAAATTATCTTGGGAGTATTATAGCTCTATCCTTCATTGTTCTATATTAAATATACTTTATGAAGGCACTTTATTGTATGTTTAAACCCCTTATTGTACCCCAGCTATTAATATAAATCATAATCAACAATCAGCATTTACACTATACACCCACCTTTTAAACTGAGGGAGAATACTTGTAGAATAATATGATAATATTATGATGACCACAACAAGTGTTTCACCCAATAAATATCATATTTATATTAAACTAAATCATAAATTATATGTGGACTTAGGTTCAATTCCATATTTCTCCCCATTATATTTCTCTGTTCAGTTACTCACCACTATGAGTACAAGATATCACATGGGAGAAATTAAGATAGGGTGGAGGTTAATAGAATATAGAGAAGAAAAATAAAATATGAGTATGAGTTTCAACTATGTTAAATAAAAATAAAAATTTAGCATTAATATATTATAATCATAATTACACAATAATTCATAGGATCCCCTTCTCACCAATATGAAATTTGAATTTATTTGCATTGGGAGTTAAACATATAACCTTTTTGTATATCTAAAATCAATATTAAAATTAATAATCATTTCTAATAGTTTAATTCACTAAAATTATAAATTGTTTAATCCCATGGGGTTATCCCCATTTAATATCTGTCAAACATAAATATGGATACTCTGTTGTTACCTTAATTTTTTATCCCCATATTTATCATTATCTACTCAAAATATCTATTTTTTGAACTCCTTTAATTTTTTCTTGATCCCATATGTCCCCCTCCACTAAATGTCCAATTTAATTAATCAAGATCATGTGCATGAAAGTGTGTGTCACAAACCAATCATTCATAAATTTTAAAATCCTAGCTCTAATATACAACATGGTCTTCAACACTCCAAAAAATATATTTTTTCTCTAGTGTTATGATATCTACTGCCAAAGTCTTCTCTGATACACATTTGACCTACTCAGTTTTTATGAAATTATGTCACACATGGGATATCAACATGGGGTTCAATATATTTTTAGTTCATCTAATTCATTCATGGGTTTTTGTGACCTGAATTATTATAATTATATGTCCTATAATGTTTATGAATCGATCTAATTTGATAGTGATTGTGGATTTTAGGTGGAAAATATTGATCTGTAGTGATGGTTCATGGATTAATTGATATTTCTAAGTGGTGGTTTAGTTAACAGTATAAGAAGTAGATGAGGTTGGAGGGTATTAGTTGATATTTCTAGTATAACTCTTTTAGTAGTGGGAAAACATATTAGGAATACATACAAAATAAATGTGTTGGTGGAATAAGTAGTGGGTAATAACATCAGGTAAGTTTTTTTAATATTATTTTATTCTAAATATTTATTTATGTAATTCTAGGATATAAATATTTGGAAAAATAATACAGAAAACATTTGGAGGACCATCCACATTTCATATTAATTAAAAGTAAAGATATAAAATTACACATTTTCGAATCATTGACGTGGGTCGATGATGCAAAATAGGCGGAATGCGAGATATTTTTGTTCACATAAAAGAAGAGAGAAATATATTTTGTGATGTATTTATTTCATAAATAATGTCGAATGGCTGCAGTGCCATTGTCTCCATTCCTTAAAGTGTCTATAAAAGGGAACCCCACCCCCATTCTCATTCCTAATTTCCTTCAGCTCTCCAGGTTTCACCCCCCCACTCTCTACAATAATCCTTCTAGTTCTCCCTTTTTGTGCAATGGTTTTAGTGGCCTAAAAGGAGTGAAAAATGTAATGACCTTGATTTAAATAAAAAAACATCCCTTCTTATAATTAATATATATAGTATAATTCACATAAACATCACATAGATAACCCAATTAAAATTTTATAAATTAAAAATGAATGAAATAAACAATATTTATAGAAATTAAGGGCCCTAAACCAATGGAATATTAACATAACTTATGAAATTTTAATATAAACCTTATGAATAGTAATATATCCAATTGAATAGTATACTAACCAAATAAATTATAAATAAAATTTGTTTTATCTAATAAATACTAATAAGATATAATTATATCATTGTATAAGTTAATAAATGTAATAGATATTATTATTTATGTATTGGTATTTTTATAAAAAATAAATGTTTATTTAAATATTTATAATTATTTGAAAGAAAATTTATTTTCATAAATTGTTTTAATAAATTAATATTTTTTGAATTATGATTATAATATAATGTTATGATACCTTAATTAATTTTTCAATGTGTTATAAAATCAGTAATAGTTTTCAAATCAGTATTCTTCAAGTAAATGATTATTTTAATTAATAATTAGATTTATCATATTTACAAATTTGTTTTCATAAAATGGAGTTAATTTTGGAATTCTACACATATAATAATTATTAGGGTGGATTTTTCAGGTTTTTCTAAAGTGCATGAATTTCTTGAAGTAAAATACGATAATTTACTATAAAAGCTAAATATATGAATCATCGAGTCATGGATGATGTATTAATGATGTAAGCACATAATCTCAACATATCATTCATTATTTTAATATATTTGGTTATAATTCTCAGAATACTCATAGTATCAAAAAAATAAACTAATGAATATTCTATTTAGAAAATACCCCTCATCTTTCTAATAAATACTACCAGTCACTACCCCATATCAACACACCATTAAAGCTTTGATACTTTTCCAAACTCTTCCCAATAATCATCCCAAGTATGCCCCCTTGTCTAGGATCACATGGTATCTACAAATTAAAAAATTCTTTTTCCTTAAGAGGTTATCAATGAGGATAAATTTAAGAGGTAAAATCCTCTTTTATTTTATTTTAATAAATTTTCAATTTATTTTATTTTTTATTCTCTCCAAGACTCCCCTTATCTAAGTGACATGAAAACTCTAGTATCATTAATATAATGGAATTTTATTGTGTTAATGTAATAAACTATCTTCATTTATCTACCCTTCCCCTTTTATTCTAATCAATGAAAACATCATCTGTGATGTGTTAATTTATCACATTCAAGGATGATAAGTTTTCAATTTCTATTACAGCCATTAAGGATGGTCATAAAACCATTTTTATAATTAATAAAGATTATTATATAATTATTACATCCTATTAAATTTTAAGGATCCATTATATAAACATGATATTAATTAAATAAAAAAATAGTTTATGATGATCAAAGAATCGAAAAGATAATCTAAACGATTACCACTAATGTATTATCGAATGATAAATCCTCACCCCAAATAACCAAATAACTTATATAACCACATAATCATTGGTATGGTTATTAATAACACATAACTTCAATTCTGAATATATATTCCCACTTTACATGAACTTCTATAATCATACACAAGCCAGTCGATCATGAAAACCAAGAAAATGAATACTCTCGAACAAAGAAATTAAACACCATAACCCATAAAAATCCATAAATTAACATAATAGGCTAAAATAAATAAAATACATATAGAATATTATTTTTAGTTATTATTTAATTAATATAATTATATTATTCAGGATATTATGTACAAGTGTAGAGTCGTTTCAGACATAAGGTAAGGGATTCTTTCTGAACCTCCATTTTTTTAGGTTACACTTTATCTCTCTTTAACCCAATATAATAATTATTTATTTTTATATACATATTATAGGGTATAATTATATCTTCCAAACACTTATATAATGATCATTTCACCCTTATTTTATAGGGAAATACATGTTTTAAAAAGGTTCCCTTCTCAAATCTTCCAAATAAAGCAAGTCTGATTAAATAGAACTTCTCGATTGCTTACCCATTTTTAACTACTATCCATATTATATTTTAAGACAACATTATTTAACTAAAATCACTAATTTCATAATGAAACAATATCTTGGTACATTTCTTGTTTTATCGACACTAATATTCCTTTTCCTATTTAAATAATCTTTAATAGCTTCCTTATAACCGTTCTAAAATGTTTCAATTCTAATGACTCATAAATACACTTTTTACATGTTTCCACATCCATTTAACATTATTTATCATTATATATTCCTATTTTACATTATAAATGTCCATGTCTTATTTAAATCAATTTTTTAATGGAAATGTTTATTATACGCCCATTTTTTATGCTTTACGACATGATTATGATACCCATATCTTTTCATGGGTAACCCTTACGTTTATGTGTGATTATTCATTTGGAACAAATTTTCATGACCATTTTATGATGGGTGTTCCCATATAGCACTCTAATATAATTTTTTGTATTTATTCTCATGAGACATCATGTTGGGAGAGGGAGTTAACTTGATTTCGTTATGGGACTTTTATCACCATGTGATATTGTCTTGGTAGTTATCCATGACACATGTTTACGTCATGTTATATGTTGTTGTGAAATTTAAATAATTAATTTTCTCTATATTCCCATTTTATTCTTGCATAGTTTTATTCATGTTTTGTTCTTATTATGTCAATATTTTATCTCTTCTAAACCATGTGTTATGTTTTACCCCTATGTTTATTCCCATGCTAGGATTTTTACCTCATCCCTTGGTTTATGTATTATTTAGGTTATTATATAGAAATGTATGAGATAAATATAACTTAGGATCTCCTTATAGAGTTTCAATAAATAAAATTTTCATTTTGGTTTCATGTTTTTAATTTTATATACCTAATCCTCAAAATACCCTACACTTTACGATCCTTGGCTTGTAATTTAATAGTTAATTATCCTTAAAATCATATTATGATATGTGTAAATTGCTAGGGTCATTATAATTGGTACCAAATAGTGGTCCAGTTATTTTTGGATATTGGGACTATGTCAATTTATTGAGAACCCAAAGGATAATTATATCACAATAGATAACCATGATTGGAATATAGGGATTCAAATTTAGGATAAACTCTTTGTTTATCTTTTTATTCTTCTATGTTAAAAGTTGAAATTTTTATATAAATTTTATCTATTTATTAAAACCCACAATAATTTTATTTTTATAGTTAATAGAAGGATATAGAAGACATACTCTCACATATTTTCCCCTTATCTTGTAAAATGAAATTTCAAGGGTGAAATTTCAAAAGGGAGGAGAATATAACGACCCATATTTCTATCAATGAAATTTACCATCTTATAATTATGAAATATAGAATAATTAATATTAAATTCACATAGATAACACAATAAAAACTTTATAAACGAAGAATGGATACAACAATAAGTAGTTATAAAGTAAGGAACCTAAACCAATGGAATAGTAACATGGCCTATAAAATAGTAATATGACCCTTATGAAAAGTAATATGGCCAATAAAATAGAAACCTCACCTATTAAAGTATAAAAAAATTGGTATATTATAAATAAAAAAAATATTTATTTGTAACATAGTATAAGTAAATAAATGTTTTAGAAATTACTAATAAAGGTTTGTTATTTTTATAAAATATAAATGTTTATTTATAATTTTATAATGACTTAAAATAAAATTTATTTTCATAAAGTGTATTCATTAATTAATATATATTTTTCTTATTCTTATAATATAATTTTATTATAATTAATTAATTTTTCAATGTGTTATAAAATCAGTTATGATTCTAAAATCAGTATTCTCCAAGTAAATGATTATTGTAATAAAAAATTAAATTTATAATATTTCTAAAATTATTTTCATAAAATGGGGTTCATTTTTAAATTATACACATCAAAAATAGTTGGGGTGAATTTTTGGAATATTTTCTAAAATACTTGATTTTTGTGAATAGTAAAATGTGATAATTTATGATTAAAACTAAATACATTAATTATTGAGTCATATATGACCCATGGATACATAATCCCATAATCGTGAACACTTCATCATTTTTCTAATATATTGAGTTATAATTATGAAACTATTCATAGTCTTGAGGAAAAATAATAAACTAATGAATAACATGATGAGAAAACACTCCTATTCACCCTTCTAAATGACACCCCTAACCTCCCCTTTTCCTCACACCATTCAAGCTTTGATACATGTCAAACATTGACCCAATAAAACTCCTAGGTATCTCCCCCACTTCTAGGATCCCATGGTATCAAAAAATGACCAAACCCCTATCTCTAAGGAGGTTCTCAATGAGGAGAAAATCAAGACATAAAATTTGCTTTCAGTTTTTTTTAATTTATTTTTAATTTATTTCATTTTATTATTCTCTAACATCCTTCGATTATCCAAGGGACATGATAAATTCAATATATTTAATATACTTTAATTTTATAGTGTCAAATTAATAACCCAATGTGATGTTTTAATTTATCATCTTCAAGGATGACGAGTTTTCAATTTTCATTTTTTCCTTTGAGGATGGTCATAAAACCATTTTTATAGTTAAAAAAGATTAAAATATATGTATTAAACTCTATTTAATGTTGCATAACCATTATATATACATGATATTAAGTAATCAAACCAAAATAGTTTGCGATGATCGAATAACTACATAAATAATCTAAATGATTATCATTAACGTCGTATCTAATGAAACATACTCACCGCAAATAACCAAATGAAATATATAACCATTTTATCATCTTGATGTTAATTAATAACATATAAATTAAATTATGGATATTTATCCCATTTTACATGAACTTCCAAAATCATATACAAGAAAACCAATAATGAAAACCAAGAAACCGAACACTCCTGAATGATGAAATTGAAAAATATATCCCATCAAAAGGCCCATAAATGGACATAATAAACTATAATATATCAGGTAAATGTAGAATTTGTTCTGTAATAATTAATTAATTATGATATTTTTATTATTGTTGATATTAATTATAAATAAAAAACCATTTCAGACATAAGGTAAGGGATTCTTTAGGAATAACCATTTTTGTCTTCGGGTTATGATTTCTCTCTCTTTAACCCATTGCAATTCTTATTTATTTTTATGCATTTTTTCTATATTCTATGCATTTTTTCCAAAATAATATATCAAGATAATTTAATTATTCTTTTATGGGTTAATACATGTTTTAAAATTTTTACTTCTTAAATCATCTGAATAAGAAATTCCAATTAAATGGAACTTCCTGATTTCTTACTAATTTTTAGGTGCACTCAATAATCGCTTTTAATCCACCATTATTTTTATTGAATCAATCATTTAATCATGAAAAAATATATTTTTTCATGTCTGTTTTTCTGAAAACAAATATTATTTTCTTCTTTAAATTCCCTTTAATAATTTTTTTAAACCCCCACTAAAATATTTTTATTTATAATGGTTGTTAAATGATATTTTTACATGATTCCACACCAATAATACATTATGTATCATGATATATGCCCATGGAAATTTTATGATATCACCATTTGTTATTATTTTTTAAATTATTATGGTACACTTCTCTTTCAATAGGTAACCATTATGTTTATGTTTGGTTCTTTATGTGGCATACATATTCAAGAACATGTAATATTGGGTTCACCTAGATATCACTCTAATAGATTGGGTAATGTTTAGAATCATGATATGTCATGTTTGGAAATAGATTGAACCAGATTCTTTTATTGGACATTTTTCATAATGTGATATAGTCTTTGAAATTATTCACGACTCATGTTTTTTCATGTTATTGGTGTTTCCACATTTCTATAAAGTGGTGATTATATGTTACTATATTATTCTTACTTATGTTTTTTAATGTTCTATTCCTTTTATTTCAATATGTTATGCCTTCTAACCCGTGTTCTATGTTTTATTCATTTTCTTATTACCTTTCTAGGATTTGTATATAATCCCTTTGTTCATGTATTCCCTATGTTATCCTATGCAGATGTAAGAGCTCAATAGAAGTTAGCAGTTTATTATGGGTTTTAAATGAAAGTTATTTTTTGTTATAATGTTTTCAGATTTATGTACCTAATCCACCAAAGACACTTGGATTTACGATCCTTGGGTTGTAATTTTATGGTTAATTTGGCTTAAAATAATATAATAATATGTTTAAAAGGTTACGGTAGTTATGCTGATTTTTTCCAAGAATCATTTAGAGGTACTTTTTATAATCTAGTTTAAAGATGTTTATTTATTTAATTGATTTGTTTTAAGATAGTTATAAATATGATATTTATTTACTAGTTTAGTTATTCGGATAAAATTTTGAAATAACAATAATTATTAGTAATGATTAATTATATATTAACTAATAAATAACTTCATATTAATGAATGATTACATAATGATTAGCTAATAAAATTTTACTAATTAATAGAATATGATTAACTAATGAATACAATGTGATTAACTATTGGGTAATCCCTAATTAATTAAGGATTAAGTAATTATTAACCAAATATTATCTAATGAATAAATAATGATTAACTAATGATTAATGAATGGTTAAAAATTTATTAAATAATGATTAAATACAGATTAAACATTGATTAACAAATGATTAAAGAATTATTAACTAGTGATTAAAGATTTATTATCAAATGATTAATGATTGATTAACAAATGATTACAGATTGATTAACTAATGATTAAAGAATGATTAACTAATTATTTGAAATTTATTAACTAATAAATAAATATTTATTAAATAATGATTAACTAAAGATTAAGGGGTGATTAATTAACGATTAAATATTGATTAACTAATTACTAAATAATGATTAATGAATAACTAATGATTAAAGAATTATTAACTTCTGATTAAATATGGGATAACTAATGATTAAATATTTATTAATTAATGATTAAATATTGATTAAATAATGATTAAAAACTAATTAACTAATGACAATGAATGATTAATTCAATATTAAGTAATTATTAAGTAATTATTATATAATTATTAAAGAATGATTAACTAGTGGTTCATTAAACATTAACTAATGATTTGTAATGATTCCATAATGACTAACTAATGATTAACGAATGTGTAACTAATGATTAAAGAATAATGGAGTAATGATTAAATAATTATTAAATACTGATAAAATAATGATTAAAATATAATTAAATAATAATAAACTAATTATTAAAAATGATTAACTAATGATTAAAGATTTATTAACCAATGAATAAATATTTATTTACTAATTATTAAAGAATTATTAACAAAAAATTATGTAATGATTAAATAATGATTAGCTAATAATTAATGAATAATTAACTAAATATTGAATAATGATTAACTAATAATTAATCAATTATTAAATAATGACTAACTGCAGATTAACGACTGATTTAGTAATGATTAAAGAATGATTAACTACTAAGTAAAGAATGAGTAAAAATTTATTAATGAAATCATGACTACAGATTAAAGAATTATTGAATAATTTTAAAAGAGTGATTCACTAACGATTAAAGAATATTTGAATAATGATTAAATAATTAAACACTAATGATAAAATAATGATTAAAGAATGATTAACTAATGATTATAGAATGATAATGTAATGACTAACTAATGGTTAACTAATGATTAAACATTTATTATATAATGTTTAAATATTGATTAACAAATGGTTAAAAATTAATTAAGTAATGATTAACTAATGAATAATGAATTATTAAATAATGATTTACTCGTGATTAAATAATTATTAAAAAATGAATAATGAATTATTGAAAAATGATTAACTAATGACTAAATAATGATTGACTAATGATTAAAAATAATTAACTAATTATTAAATAATGATTTAATAATAATTAAATAATTTTTAAATAATAATTAAAGAATCATTAACTAATGATTAACGAATGAATAAAATTTTTAAACAAATGATTAATTAATTTTTAACTTATTATTAAAGAATAATTATAGAATAATTAAGGAATGAATAAAAAAGTTGAAATAAGTATTAATGAATGTTTAACTAATTATTAAAGAATGATTAAGGAATAATTACCTAATGATTAAAGAATTTGAAACTAATGATTAATGAATGTTTAACTAATCATTAAAGAGTTTTTTACTAATGTGTAATGATTTATATACTAATGATTAACTAATGATTATGTAATGATTGAAGACTGTCTAGCTAATGATTATAGAATAACTAATGAATGATTGTCTAATAAATAAAGAATTATTAACTATTTATTATCTAATGATTAAATAATTCTCAACTAATTATTAATGAAAGATTAATGAATACCTCAAAAATGATTAAATAATTGTTAAGGCATAATTATTATAGGATTATCTAATAATTAACTAATTAATAAATAATTTTTATCAACTAATTATAGAATAAATAGAGAATGGTTAACTAATTATTATCTAAAGATTAGTTAACTCTTAACTAATTACTAAAGAATGCTTTACTAATGAATAAATAATGATTAAATAATTATTAACTAATGATTTAGAAATGATTATGTAATGATAAAATAATTGTTAACTAATGATTAATGAATGAATAACCAATGATTAAAAAACAATTATATCACGATTATAGAATGATGAAAGAATTATTAACTAATGAATAAATAATGATTAATTAATTCTTAACTAATGATTAAAGAATGGTTAATGAATAATTAATATATTATTATATAATTCTTTACTAATAATTAGATAATAATCAACAAATTAATAACATATGATTAATTAATGACCAAATAATTACTCACTAATAATTACTTCCTGATTAACTCTTAATTAACTATCAATTAAATATAAAGTAACTATCTGATATCAATTACTGTATTAATGATTAAATAGTGATTAATTAATGAATATGACATTATTGTTATATATAATTTATTAATTTTTAAATAATTATTAACTAACTTTTAATTATTTATTACCTATTTATAACTTTTGATTAATTATGAATTAACATTGGATTAAATATTGTTAATGGGATGACAAATTGGATTAATTGAAAAAATGATTTGTTACTACTATGACTTAGATAATTAAAACCTTATTGCATACATGGTTTGTTACTTTGAATGGATATGTTTTTTATGAATAACATTCTCTTTATATATTGTTAAACATAGCTTTAGTAAAATTAAAAATTATACTATGAAACATTAGTGTCATATTTTAGGATATTAGAAGATATTCTAAAAAAATTATCATAAATATTATATGGTTATAAATGAAATAAAATCCTTCTCTAGATGATAAAAGTAGATTTGTCTCTAGAACAGTTGCACCAAAGGGTAAAACCCAAAAACACCGAATTTAGGTAGACTAAATTGGGATACGGGTGCATGAAAATGTGCCTTGATGCACACCTGGCTTGATACTTATAGTTTATTCTTTAAATGATTAATATTTTCTTTATAAATAAATAAAATTCCTTTAGGATGATTAAAATATAGAATATGACACATTAGTTCAACAATTATATATATAAAAGGTATCTAAAACATCAGTATCATAAAGATTTTATGGTCTACTATCATTGTGAGTATTATTTTCACTGTGTGAATCTTGATCGAAATTTTTTTTTGAAGTATAAAATCATGTTTTCCTATGTCTACTACTATGAGGTGGTAATTCAAACTGAAAAATGAGTAACTTATAGTACACAACCAACAAAAATTTTCCAGAAATATGTTTGTGTAACCCTAAGATAAATTCAAGAAATAATTCGTGGTTTCTAAAATCTAGTACCCTATCAAGAGATCGAGTCTATTAGCTATAGAAATTTTCAATTCTCGGCTACACTATGGCATATAGAATGGGTAGTGGCTGCTAATGAGTACAATATACAAACAATAAATTTATTTTCTCAATGGTCAGAAGGTTCCAGGATGGAGTTATAGATTAGTTTTTTTACATTACATTAAAAAAATTATTTTATATGAAGACATAGAAATACAAGAGTGGTTAAAGAAGGCATATCCTAATAAATTGAGCCCATTACCTGTTATGAGGAAGAGGATAAACTATCTAATATATCATAAATACAAGTAAGTCTGACCTCTGATGAATAATTTTTTAATGATAGAACAGATAGATACAATAGTTCTGATTCGGAGGAAGCTTTAGAAGTTGGGGATGTTGTTTGTAGAAATACAATTGATGTACAGAAGCATCAACCCTTAATAAATAATTATCCACTCTTTTAATCTTGGTTGGAAGTAATTTCACATTTTCTATAATTTTACATGAATGTTATTACAACTGAGAATGAGTTTTTGAAAGTTGTAGTGGATATATTTAGTGAGATCGACAAAGCATTATTTATTGGAAGGTATTTTCTAAGTAAATGCACATTTAAAAACATACTGAATATATTTAATATTTAGAGTCACTATATATATTTAGTTCAGTTATCAAAACATACCAAATACATCATAATATGTGAAAAATATGGGGATGGTTGTATATTCTTCTTTACAGAAATTCTGGTCATTACATTTGTAGGTTAGGTAATTTCAAAGATTTTGGCAACTAATAATCATATTCAAAAAAATTACATAATATCATACATTATTGGATTTTTAATGTGTCTCATCTATTGTAATCAATGTGATAAAGACCTACTATGGTGTTCCTATATCCCCTATGAAGGATGGGATACAAAACAATTGGTTATAATATTTATTATAACAGGGAATGAATGGTAAAATGTAAGGAAATTGTGAAGGTCTATGATGATTGGGATGACTAATATTAGGTATTTAATTAATTTATATATACATTGAGGCACAAATAACATGTTTTCTATAGTTTATTTGAACAAACATGTGTCCCAAGATAAAAATACATAATCCATATTATGTTCAATTTCATTGATTTTTATTAGCATTCATCCCTTATATTTTTGTGTTTTGTTTATGGAAATAGTTCATATAAATTGATGGAACATTTCTATATGGAATATAAAAGGGAATATTTTTTATTTGCTGAAACCCAATATGGTATTCATTAACATTTTTTTCTTACATTTTTCTTTTAGGAGAAGGAAAAATATAAATCATGGTGTTTGTTTTTTGAATGAATTAGTAATAATGTCACCAGTATTAAAGGTGTCTATTTGATATATGATCATCACCATGTAATCAATGAGATAATAAATATGGATATGAATACATGGATACCCACATATTTACATCATCGGTACTTCATTAGACACATTTCAAGAAATGTGTGAAAAAACATTATAAAATGGACCTTTGAAGAAGGAAAATATGAGGCTTGATATGAAATGTCTTTATTATCTTTTACTACTTCAAAGTTATGATAAAATTAATTCTTTTAAAAAATTATGACTTCTATTTTGAATATTTTCTTGATCAATGGTGGTTTAAATAATTTTTTGATGAAATCAACAAGGTTAATATATGAATGTATGATTATATTATGAAAATTTCAAAATAAAAATAGACAATGGGGTATTAGAGGGGGAAGCTGTACAAAAACTTCACCACTAATATCATGGAGTGAATCAGTGGTTTCTTTACGGGTGTTCACAAGTTACCTATTAATATCCTAGTTCATGAGAAATTTTATCATTGTGTAATTTACTTCATTAATGGAAAAAAATAAGAATCAATGGGGATTTACCAGTGGTTGTAGTGTAGAAGACACATTAAATGAGAGATAAAAATTAATACTGAAGAAGATATTTCTTATCAAGTGTGCCTTTTCCACTGAGAAGTATTTTAATTTCAAGTATAGGAGTGTCTAGAACCCCTCATAAATTTCAGAGATCATTCCATGATGTTATTATAGGATGCAAGGAAATATCAATGTGGAAACAACTAGGTATTATAGTTTCCCTAAGAACACATGATCACAGTACGTTCCTTGGTGATAATATCAAGGGATTCATATTTTGTTACATTATATCATCTAGACATCATTTCTAGCTATAATGTAGCACCATATATGCCTATTATAGAGTTTTGATATTTCTCAATTCCCTAATACTAGGCAATAACGATACCTGACCTAAAAAGGTTTCATTACTAAGGGAGGCCATAGTCTAGTAGGATGTGGAATGATATTGATCGACCTCAATAATAAGGGAAATGTTTGAGATGACCCATATGTACTTAAAAAGGTCATAACAAGAAACGATTCCCTTTCATTGTTTCATCAATTTCATACTCCCAACCCTAATGGTTTATTGTATACAATGTGATCTTTTCATAGTATTAATTATATGGTTTTATTTTAAAATAATTAATTTTTTTTAATTTTATAACATTTTCAAAAACTTTTACTATCATTTAACAATAAGCCTTTCATATTCATAGTATAGGTAATATAAATTGTACATATGAGGTGACATGAAAGAATAATCAAACTTTCCATGGATAAAATATGAAGAAAGATTATGATAAAATTATAATGAAACATACCATCATGTGATAAATCATAAATATATTACAAAACACAACATTTGAGATCAAAATTATTAGTTAATGTCAAACTATGGTTGTGTTTTGTTATAAAAAAAAATCTCTTCATTATCTAAAGGTTTTTTAGAAAATAAGTCACAAAATGTTTTGGAATGTGAGGTAAAAAGAATAGAAAACACCAAATCAATTTATTTATCCACAATAAAATAAAAATTGTGACCAAATAAAGTGAAATGGAAAATGAAAAAACCATAAAATAACACATTAATTATTTACAACACAAAAGAAATATATTAAAAAAAATTAATAGGAAAGAGTATGGATGGGATGATTTTGACTTCAGATGTGAAGTAAAATACAACATATTTTAATTTGGTAGGCTAATAACATATTCCTAAGGGATGTACTTGAATTTAAAATTTTTAAAAACATTCAACCCTCTAATGAAATCTTCACCATTAGGGATACCTTTCATTAAAATTCCAAATGCTTTTAAAAAATAACAAGTTAATTACATCACCTTGGAAGATATTATTAAGCTACCACTTGATAATAAGTTGTATTTTACTTCGCATTTGAAGTCTGGATCATCTCATCCGAACATTGTTCTATTGAAAAATGTTATGGTATTTCTTTTCTCTTTTAAATCATTCATGTTTTATTTTATGGGTTTATTAATGTACATTTCACTTTATATGATCATAATTTTCATTTTATATTGGATAAATAAATTGATTTTATGTTTTATATTATTTTTTCCACTATTTCCAAAACATTATATGATTTATTTTCTAATAACCTTTATGATAATAGTTATAAAATGTTTATATATAAAAATACATAAAACAATATCCAAAAAACACCCTTTCTAAGGTAAAAATGAATCTAAAACCAATATATAAATATTCATTGAGAAACCAAAATACATAACCTTTTCTTTTGGAAAGAAAAACTTTATTAAAAAATTTGAATAGGCATGTTATATCTTACATTATAATGATCAAAACATTTATTTTACTATAATTTTATATGTATATTTTACACTAAAGACTTATAACATTTTTTTCATAGATATGGAGGATACTAAACAGCTCACTGATTAGTATAAGAATGTTTCATGTGATGTTCTAGTGGTCCGTGAGGTTTGATGGATCATGGTGCATAGAGAACACTATAATCATAACATTTTGCCTCTAGAAACCATTTTACCATACCTATGCCATGATGGATTCTATAAAATCGATGTATCTGGTATTAATTTTATTGATTATCACCTCTCTGTTGCACTCGTTGAGAAATAGAGGTGTAAGAAAATCACATTCCACTTTCCTAAGGGAGATATGATCATTACCTTTGAGGATGTGTAAGTTATATTATGACTTACTATATAGGGTGTTCTCTTATAATACTCATCCATGGAGGCTATATTGAGATTTTATATAGATTTATAGGCATTAAAATTTTGGAAGATAATGATGATATAGATCGATATCTATGAGTTTCTTTGAGAAACACTTATCAATGTTACCCACTGGTTCTAATGAGAAGATTGTCATGCATCGCACAAGTGAATATATCATACACACCATTAGAGGTACATTGTGTACTTATTACTCTGGTATACATATTCACACAATGTATTTAGGGATACTAATGGATTTTTATTCTTCCAATAGATACTGTTAGGGATATTCATTTTAAGATTACACTTATTGAGCATTACGCATTACATACTGATCAAATCACACGGATCTCAGGGGATGTTTCATCCTTATTAAGATGTGGTAAAGGGAGTGCATCCCTCCCCTCCCCCTTATTTTTATAGGTTAGAAGCTTCATATAGTTATGTTTCATGATGCCCAGCGTGTACATTGGTAAGATCACTCATATTCTTTTTGTTTTCTAATTATACTATGAGTTATTAAATTAAATTTTTTATTATTTATGACTTTCTATGTTCTATGTTAATAGTGGATTCAGAAACACCACTTTTTAGGATCTCTAAGGCATAACTGGGGTGTGTATCATCTCATTTTGGATAATCTAGTACCTACCAATATAAGTACATACAATCCTTCATCGACTAATCAATTCCATAATATTATAATTTTTTTAATATCAAATTTCTCTATCAAATTTAACCATTAGTGTAAGATTTCATGAATTCTATATTGGGATCTATTATACTGTATTCCCACAGACTACACTGATGGGATACACAATCACATGCATGCATTAACTCTCATTAACTTTCACATTGCATTGGGGAATCTTCCAGATAAACTCATGTTCTGGTTTGGATTTGTTTAGAGTATTCCTTTTTCAATGAGAGAGTCAGTAGTGCTTAATTCCATGAAGGGGATAGAGAGGCAGTATTTTGAATGGCGTTGATGACATGTAGAGTATCTTGACCTCTGACACACACAACTTTTAATTCATATCAAGGGTATGCATTCTATGTGACTCCCTCTAGAAGAACATATCGAGTATTAGACAAGGTATAGACTAAAGTCTATACTGAATCTTACTCAACAGAAAAGAAGGCATTTGTATCTCATAAGTTATAAATGTTCGTTATATTGTTTTTTCACTTTTTACAATTCAGTTTGAATATATTTATAATGTTCCTTACAATATAAACATTATATATATTCATGATCCAGAGGAGGATGTGGTTTTTATCTAGGTAGTGTATTATACTCCAGTGTAGGGGAGATTCCATAATGTCGTATTTTACGCGATAGTATTTTTGATCATCCAACCAAGGGAGAAGTTGTTCCTTCCTAGGGAGTGTACGTTTCAACTCAGTAACCTCATCTAGTAGCTGATGATGTTGAGTAGTCATGAAGATGATTTAGTAGATCGTGTCGTGATACACGTAAGGCCTCACCTATTCCATAGGAAGAGGTTTTCCCTCAATAATTACAACCTCAAATGATTTAGTATTTGCATCAGTAGGAATGGGATCTATTTTTGTTTTCAAGATATCCATTGTTTCATCTAGGTGAAAATTATCTGAGCTACTATCAAGGGTCTTTTCTCATTCCTCTACCTTTCATTCATGGGCCTTCATAGGCAATATAGTTCCCCTATGCGATGATTATTGATCCTTTTACACACCCAGTGGTAGAAATATTAGTATCACATGAGAAAAACTAGCTGAAACCTCCTCTTGATGAGTCAGTGCCAGAGAATCTGATAGTTAACATTCCAATAGTTAAGGAAGATCCTTCTATAGTTCAATAAATAACTCACATTAGTTAGTGGACTAAGGATAGAAATTGTATAATATATCTTCAATGACAATATCAAGATCCAACAACATGAGGATTTATACGGGTATTCATTCTCTTTAAAATGGGATTTCATATGACTGCCTCAGCTCCCAAAGTCCAACCATGTTTCCCTCAACCATGAAGTGTATCATTTGACTGAGAATAATCTTCCATAGTAATGATCATGGTATTATTTGATGACAAATGAATGAATATTTCATAAGAAGAAATTTATTGTGGGGAGCAAAAAATAATATCATTACTAAATGATGAAATATGAAAAAAAATGATAAAAAGTGTAACATGTCATTTTGTCCAAAAAATATTTCTCCATTAGGGAGTATCCCTTTATCATAATAAACCTACCCTCTAGGGATATTAAAAACATGCTAGTGGGGAATCCGTTACTATATACACTGAACACATACTTGCGTTCTTATACCGACATGAAAAATCCCAGTGGTCCTTTTCCTAACCCATGTGCATGGGACATACATGTATTATTAACTCTTTGGTGCATTCACTAGTCGAAAAAAAAATTTACAAATCGTAATTTTTCAGGTTGATTCTATATAACCTACGTGCAAATCTTTAATAATCGATATATCATGTAGGTTTTTTTATAACTGAAATGATATATTGATCAGGATCCATTTTTTACGTCGGTAATTTGATAACTGACATTAAATATATATAAATTATCTTTTTTACATTTGTTATTGTATAACCGACGTGCAAATCTAATCTGGTGTGCTTTATCATGTCCGTTATTTTATAACCAATGTGATAAAGAAAATCTCAGAGCTTTATCACGTCGGTTATAAAAAAACTGGCGTGATAAATCTAATCTCAGTAATTTATCACATCGGTATAAAGCGATATATATAACGTCAGTTATTTTATAAATGATGTGATAAAGTTTTTTCAATGTCGGTTATTAAATAACCAACATTATAACCATTAAAAAATTAGTTTACCACGTCGGTTATTAAATAACCGACGTGCTAAATCTTTTAAATGATTTAATGCACCATGTATTCAGTCATTCTATTTTCGTCGATAGGGTGACTTGAGACTCGTATCTCTCATGCGGAAAACCTAGAAACGATTCATCGAAGTCATGCCCTATAGCCTTATTTGACCAACATCATTCTTCATATTTGTTAGCATCAGATCGATTAGCTCGACTCACAACACTCAAGTAAGCCTTACATGACTCATTTTAAGTTTTTATTTTCCGCAATTCCCTAAACTAATTTTTTGAGATGTTATTTTTATTTGTTCTTTCTATCATGGTAAGTTTCATAGTGTTCATCTATACCATGCTTAATTATTTTCTGGTAAAATAAAAATATGGAAGGTATATCATGAAATTTTATGATTTTTGTGTGTTTTGTCATGTTTATGTGTGCGTATAGGGGGTTTCCAAGGGGTGGGGGACTATGAAAGTGGGTGGGGGTATCCAGGGGAGTTGGGTGGGCTGTCTAGTGGTGTGGGGGTGTCCAAGTGGTGTCAAAGGGGGTGGGGGTGTTGTCTAGAGGGGTTCAGGGGCTGTCCAAGGGGGTTGGTGGTGTCCAAGGGGGTGCGGGGATGTCAAAGGGGGTGAGGGTGGTGTTCAGGGGGTGTGGGGGATGTCTAAGGGGGGTGTGGACTGTCCAGAGGGTTCGGGGGGCTATCCAGAGGGATGGGGGTGTCTAGGGTGTCCGTGGAGTTGGGGGGGGGGGGGGGGCAGTCCAGGGGTGTGAGGGGGTCCAAGGTGGTGGGGTGTCGAAGGCGGTGGGGTGTCCAAGGGGGTGGGCGTGTCCAAGGGGGTGGGTGGGGGGATGTACAAGGGGGTTGAGGCCTGTCCAGAGGGTTTGGGGGGTTGTCTGGGGGGATTTCTAGAGGGTTGGGGTGTTTGGGGGGGGTGTCCATGGGGGTAGGGGGTGGGGGTGGTGTCCAGGAGGGGTGGGAGTGTCCAGGGGGGGCTGTCTAGAGGGATGAGGGCTATCTAGGGGGTGGGGGCTGTCCAGAGGGGTGGGGGCTGTCTAAGGGGGTGTTGGTGTTAATGGGGTGTCCAAGGGGGTGGGGGTGGTGTCTAGGGGGTGGGGGGTTGTCCATCGGGGTGGTGGTGTCTATGGGGTGTCCAAGGGGGACATTTGTGGATATTTAAGGAGATTTAGGTTTCCATTATGATTTTTAGGGATTCAAGCATTATGAAAAGATGAGGGGTGTTGCAATATGATTATATTTGGTTATATATATTTTGACCAGTCATTGACTATGAAAAAATTATGGTTTATAGGGGGGACCATGTCGTGGTTTTCAGAGATGCAGTTATCCTGACCCCATTGTGCCATGATGATAGGCTTTACACTGTGATTTTCTCCATCCATGTTCTTATTTTAAATTTGACTTGATTCTCAGGTTTACTCCATTTTCTCGAATTTTCTATCAACCATTGGAGGCCACATGGTTTTCATGGATTCCATGGAATTCCCTCTGCTACTATGTTTTATTCTTTCTATCTATTGAAATTTTATTTCCTTAAATAAGTTACTTAGTCCATGTTATTCTTCCTTTCTTCTTTGTTTCTTTTTTTCTTCTTCGTCCACTTCCTCTTCTCCTTAATTACTTCTATGATTAGGTCTTTTTGGTCAATTTTAAATTTATTTTTTTATAGTAATCGATGTGTTCTAGGGTTATTAGAAGGGGTGGAGCTGTCTAAGGGGGTGGGGGCTGTCAAGGGGGTGGGGGTTGTCCAGAGGGGTGGGGGCAGTCCAAGGGGGTGTTGGTGTCCATGGGGTATCCATGGGGGTGGGGGTGGTGCCCAAGGGTGTGGGGGTGTCCAGGAAGTTGGGGGTGTCCAAGAGGGGTGTCCAAGGGGGTAGGGGGTGGGGGTGGTGTCCAGGAGGGGTTTGGTGTCCAAGGGGGTGGGGGGCTATCTAGAGGGGTGGGGGTTGTCCAGGGGTAGGGTTGTCCAGAGGGGTTGGGGGGTTTTCCAAGGGGGTGGTGGTTTCGTGGGGGTGTCCAAGGGGGTGAGGGTGGTATCCAGGGGTGGAGGGGATATACAAGGGGGTGGTGGTGTCCAGGGGGTGTCCAAGTGGGTGGGGGTGGTGTCTAAGGGGTGGGGTGGTGTCCAAGGGGGTGGGGGTGTTGTCGAAGGTTGTAGGGGTTTCAAGGGGTGGGGGTGGTGTCCAAGTGGTGGGGGTGGTGTTCAGGGGGGTGGGGGATGTCCAGAGGGGTGGGGACTGTCAGAGGTTTCAAATTGTTAGGATCTGTGTAATTTTCAGTAGTGAATGTATACATATTTTAATATTTATACTTCATATTTATTTTTTACGGAAGGGTGTATTTTGTATCTAGTTGCACCCGGATGCATTCTTTGTTAACCATAAGAAGAAAGGATCTAATATGAATTTAAAAATGTTATATCAAACTATATTTTTCTTTTATAAATCATTTCCATGCATATTTGTTTTAAATACGCATAGATTTTTTTTATATTTCAAAATTTTTTACGATAAAATTATTATATTTGTCATATAAACATTTATTTTTCTTATCTTAAAAAGATGTATATTTTTGATATTTTTTATAGGTAATAATGAGTCAAAGTTGGATTACAGCGCATCGAATGAGTAAGGAATATGAGGATGGTGTTGATGCCTTTTTGGAATTAGCTAAATGAAATGTTCTAAGTAGTGACATTTTTTTCTGTCCATGCTTGAAATTTTTGAATATGAAGAAGTTTAAAAGTATAGGGATAAAAGATTATCTAATTTTTCAAAGTTTTAATCCGAGTTAAAGACCTTGGATTTGGCATGGTGAAACTAGATGGAATGTTAGATCTAATTATGATGATGATTTGCAAGATGGTAACTCCGATGGAATTGAAGAAATGATTCGCGATATTTCAGTAGAACAAATTGAGAAAAAACCGAATGTTGTATATCTATATAGTGGTGCTGAAAAACCAATGAATCACGGTTGTACAGATTTTATAGTTTTGTCAGTTGTGTTAATTTTGATTAACCTGAAGTCAAAACATGGATGGAGTGACAAAATTTTTACAAAGATGCTACAATGGATGAAAGACATTCTTCCAAAAGATAACGATCTTCCAGATTCACATTATAAGGCCAAGAAAATATTATGTCTGATGGGATTGGGATAAAAGAAAATACATGCCTGTCCAAATGACTGTATGATATATAGGAAGGAATATGAATTTATATCAGAGTGTCCTAAATTTGGGACATCACGGTATAAGGTGAAAAAAAATCACTGGCTGATGTAGAGATTACAAAGATCCCTTCAAAGGTATTTTGGAATCTTCCTATAATTAATCGTTTCAAACGTTTATTTGCTAATTCACATGATGCAAAAAGGTTAAGATGGAATAATGATGAGAAGATATGTGATCGAAAAATATGGCATCCTGCTGATTGTCCACAATGGAAGAAAATTTATGAGTAGTATCCTACATTTGGAAATGAAATTAGAAATCTCAAACTAGGGTTGTGCACAGATGGAATGAATCCATACCAAACCCTCAGTAGCACACATAGTTCATAGCCTGTTTTATTGGTAATTTACATCCTCTATCCTAAATTTGTATGAAGCACAAAGATGTCATGTTGAGTATAATGATCTCTGGTATGAAGCAACCTGGCAATGATATTGAGGTTTTCTTATCACCATTGATTGATGATTTGAAACTTTTATGTGAGGATGATATTAGGGTGTATGATTCTTATAAAATGGAATATTTTCATCTACTTTCAGTTCTTATGTTCATTATAAATGACTTCCCAGAATATGAAATTTTTTCTGGATATAGTGAAAAAGGGCATAAAGCATGTCCAATTTTTGAATAACAGACTTCATATTGTCAATTGCATCATGGGAGGAAAATAGTGTACATGGGTCATAGAAAGTTTTTTCCAATGTATCACTCTTATAGAAGTCTAAAAAATTAATTCAATGGCTCACAAGAATTTTATATTGCTCCAAAACCATTATCCCTGATCTGTATTTTGAGAGGGTGGAAAACCTTGATGGGACATTGGGGAAGACACAGAAATCTGGTAATGATAGAAATATTTTGAAGAAAAGGAAAATATTTTTTAAGCTACCATATTGGAGATATCATGAAGTTAAACATAATATTTATGTCATGAACATGGAGAAAAATATCTGTGATAGTTTGATTGGAACATTGTTAGATATTAAAATAAATACAAAAGATGGGAAGAATGCAAGATTAGACTTACTATCAATGGTAATACGTTTGGAGTCAACTCCCACTCCTAATGGAAGACGAGAATTTCTTCCCCCGACATGTCATACATTATCCATGAGGGAGATAAATAGTTTTTGTCAGTGTCTTCATGATATCGAAGTGCCACAAGGTTATTCTACTAATGTAAAAAAATTTGTCTCATTGAAGGACTTGAAGTTGATATGTATGAAATCTCATGATTGTCGCGTCATGATGCAACAACTTCTACTAGTTGCATTGTGTGGAATATTGCCCTTTCATGTTAGAAAGTCTATAATGAAGTTGTGTTATTTTTTCCATTCAATTTGTAATAAGGTGATTGATGTGATTGCTTTGAACATGGTAGAAAACGATGTAATTTGTATACTTTGTCAATTGGAAATGTATTTTCCTCCAACTTTTTTGATATAATGGTGTATTTAATGATTCATCTAGTTTGAGAAATAAAGCTTTTTGGACTCGTATATCTTCATTGGATATATCCTTTTGAAAGGTGCATGAAAATATTAAAGGGGTATGTTAAGAATCCATATCGACCTGAAGCCTCCATTATTGAAAAGTATATTTCTGATGAGCTTGCAGAGTTTTTTACGAGCAACTCGGTTGCAGCGCAGCACATAGGATTGCCTCTATCTCACTATGAATGAGTTAATAATGATGCAAAGGGGATTCGTGGCTTGAATGTCAAATCATTGTCACCTAAAAATATGAAAAAGTTAGAATTATACATCTTGAATAAAATAGTTGATGCTCAACCATATATCAAATTGCTTATTAATGAGTTGAAACAATGTGATCCAAATAAGAAAGAAATTTGGATTTTGAATGAGCACAAACAAACATTTTTTTCATGGTTTAAAAAGACCATTCCTGGTAGATTAGATGTATCAGAGACATTAAAATGGGTAGTGGGTGGTCCATATTTAAATGTTATAACATGGTCTTGTTATGACATTAATGCTTATACATTTTATACGAAAGCTCAAGGAAATAGAAGTGAAGTTTAGAATAGTGGTGTATTGGTGTTTGCAGAAGCATTGCAGTTTTTGAGTGATAAAGACAAAAACCCAATTTCAGCATCAAGTGCATATTATGGAGTGATTTAAGAAATATGTGAGGTTGATTAATTTAAAATTAAAGTTCCTGTTTTTAACTATAAATGGTTTATCGGTAACACCAGTGTCAGACACAATGAATTTGGAATGATAGTTGTTAATCTGAATAGATTGGAAGACACAACTAATTATTTTATAATGGAAGCATATGAAAAATAAATTTTCTATGTAGTAGATCAATCAGATATGCAATCAGTTGTTTTTTACAAGGGAAAAACAATATGCTGGTGAGGATGAACTTGATGAAGATACTAATTTATGTGATATCTCTACTTCCATGGAAATATTAACAAAACATAAGGATGAGCATGTTGAAGACATGGTTTGTGCTATAAGGAACAATCACAATGAAGGAATTTGGGAAAACAATCCATTTTTACATTTCTAAAATTACTGGTAACATTTGTTTATTTCTTGTTTACATTTATTATTTTCATAAAATGTTAGATATTGTAGGTTTTTTCTTTATTAAAACATGTATTAAAACAAATAAGTATATGTTTTTATTTGTTTTAATTTTGTTTAGTTTACTTTATCATGTTTACCATTACATAAATTATACATCTATTATTTTTGTTTAATTACAATCACATTACCATGTTTACCATGTTTTCCAGGTTTACCATGTTTACCTTCTTTACCATCTTTACCATATTTACTATGTTTACCATTGTTTAACATTCTTATCATATTAACCATGTTTACTATTATATAACTTAGTACAATTTTATATTTTATGTTTACATTAGTATTATAATATTTTAATTTGTTTATTAGTGAACTAATGTTTGTTTTTTATATTTGAAGGATAATGACAGATCAATCAGTTGATCAACCACATGATTTTGGAGATGATCATATTGGTCATACCTCTGGGGAGTAACATTCACGTGCTCCTCTTGATGTTCCCCAATCTTCCTCATGTGCTACCATTATGACAAAGAGTTCAAGAGTTGGTAAATGTGGGTGCACACATTTACCAAAATTATTACTTTCCTGTACGTAGGATCAGAGGATAATCGTTGATTTTAATGAGGATGATATTCATAGAGGTCCAAATGAAAAATATTTTAAGAGTTTTGTATCAACTTAGGGTAAGAAAAACGTAAGTATTTTGTATGATGACTCGAGAAGTGTGGAGAAAGAGATAATCTCTCACTTGTGGGAGACGATTTTGATAATATCTTTTACTATTGTTTGCTTATTCTTTAAATGTTTCTAGTATATATAATATGTTTAACCTCTTATTTATCAGATGACATTAGATATTCCTAACACTATAGGAGTAAGGAAGAAATTCTTATCGATGGATGCTAGGATATGAAGGGATTTCAAATCAACCCTCTCATCTAATTTCATTTTTGGTCATAGGAGTCATGAAAATCAATGTCATATATATCCTTTCATAGATGAAGACACATGGAGATAGTTTCTTGAAAGTAAAAGAAAAAATTAATTTTTGGTAAGGTCAATGAAAACGTTTATAAGTTTTCTTATATAAATGATCTTATAAATGTTTTTTAATGGTTTCTTATTCTTAATTTACAACAAATAAGGAAATCTCATCAGGAGATCCAATCTAAAAATGTATACCCTCATAGTTTATCATCAGGAGGGTATAAATTATTGGAAGAACAAATGATGGTGGAAAAATTACAAAAATTAAGAGCTGAGTCTTCAAGCTTTTGAGAGGTGGCCCCTCCATCCCCTCCATCTAGACTTGAAAAATGGAATGGAGCTTGGATGGGAAAAAAGGGATATATCTTTTGGAAGATTTGAGAATCATAGCAGAGAGGATTTTAAGATATCTATTTTATTTATTTAAGTTAACTATTTTCTTCATATAATTTCAAACATTAGAGAAATGTTCAATTAATTAATATAGGATTCTCTTGAGGATCACATCTCACATGGGGTATTTACAGTTGCTGGGAGGCAAGATATTTTATCTGCAACATTGGGAAAGCTCGAACATCCTTATCGTGTACGAGGATATCCGATAGGTGTATAGGTAAGAAAAGCATTTCCACATTCTACAACTTCTTACGTTGAGGGTGTTTATAAAAAAAATATAATCCTTGGAGGCTGAGGTTCATAATATTAATCCAACAATCGAGGAAAATATTAGAACGTCGGTATAGTCTATGTTTGCAGACATGCAAAGACAATTTCAGATTGTAGATCCTACTCCTCTACCTCCTCCTACAGGCCCCATTATTTATCATCCACCTCCTCTAGTATCTCCCACTCCCCCACCTCATCCTGTGGACCCCATTTTTTATCCTAATCCTCCGCCACAGCTTCTTACTTATTGGGAGTTGTATGTTGATGATCCTCAACATCATATAGTTTCATATGGGTTGGTATATTGTATAATAGATATAGTTCATCATCAGCAATTAGAGTTAGTGAATCATAGAGTCACTGTAAAGGATATTATAGATAGATCTGCTCAAGTACCATTACTTATAGATGAGGTGACGACAGTTGGACATGGTATCAGCCATTTTTTATTTGGCCATACAGACTTCTGCGACTCATTACCATAGAGGTATGTATATTATATCTTCTATTTTATTTTTTTATTAAAGTTGTTTTATCATTTGAAAACTAATATATTTTTCTATTTATTTTTATAGCAATACTTCAAAGGTAAAGAAATATTGTATAGACAACAACGAAGACAAATGGATATGACATCAGATACATATTCAAGTATTCTTGACAGTTTGTCAAGATATTAAAATTTTTTAGCGGATAATTATGAGTTTCCAATGTAAACTCATGTTTTTGGATGTGCAATAACAGTGGGGATTGTGAAAACTGATATCATGGATCTTGTTACTGGATATAAGTTGGGTATCAATGTGGTGAAGATTTTTTCCATGTAAGTCTTAACACCTTTTCCATGTATTATATTTATTAAAAATGTATACTTATGTCTGCTTTGTATTAGGTGACTTTATAACATTTGTGAGAAGAATGAGTGAACAGATGTATATGGATTCATGGACCCGCATTTGATTTCCCCTGAAGCACGTGCATTAGATGAGGAAAAAAGAATTATTTATATTGCTGAAATACTTGAACAGAATAAAGTCACACAATGTTGGATGATTCCTTTTTGTGAGATGTATGAAACACATCTCTCACAAAGAGTTCATTATCATTTAACATAAAAACCCACTAACCTTAAAATTTATTTTATCAGTGATCATTGGATGTTAGGGGCTTTTTGCCCAATGGATAAAACACTTTATTGGATATGCTCTATCCATGGAGATGTGTGGGAAAGTTTTAAGAAAATGTTGGAAAAGTTAGATTCAATTTCTCAATAGTTTTATATATAATAATGAATTTTAAATTTATCTCATTCGTATTATTTTCTAATAGGGGGTGTGTTTAATTTCGAAAAAACATAAAGAAAAGGAGTGCGAAGATCAAATATGTAAGTGTAAAGTTAAATATCGATTTATAATTTTTACTTTTTGATTTATTACATAAAAATAATGTATTGATTTTAAACTCATTAAAACAGGATTTTCATGAACAACAAGGTGTCATCGAATGCGGATATTTTATGTTAAGATTTATGTATAAAATAATAAAAACTGGAATAGTTGTGAACTTTGACCTCGTAAGATTTACTTTTAAACTTTTCCATAATATTTCATTTGATTTATTAATTATACATGTTAAATACTATCCTTTTAATATTTATCTATTTGATGACCCTCAACCCTATATTGCTCAATACGTCAAACACGTACAAGTGGAATGGTTAAATTATTTTACTGGTTTGATTGAATTTTAGTTGTTTGTAGTGTAAAATGTAATTTTGAATATTGACATTGTAATTGTTTATTTGGTATTCATTTAGGTTGGAATTATTTTTTTTAAGTTGACATTGTATATTTTGAATGTTATATATGTGAATGTTTAATTTTTCTATACTTCATATTTTGTACTACTTATGATGGTTTTTCTAGTATGGATTCTGGTCTGGGGTGGAGGGGTTCAAAGGGTGTGGGGGTGTCCAGTGGGGTGGGGGTATCCAGGGGTGTGGGAGAGATGTTAGGTGGGGTGGGGGTGTCTTGGGTGTCCATGAGACTGGGGGGCATTCCAGGTGGTGGGAGCATTTCCAAGATGGTGGGAGGGATCTCCAGGGGAGTGGGGGCTATCCAAGGGGTCTCCAGGGGTGTGGGGGTGTCTTGTAGGGTGAGAGGGTTTCCAGGGGTGTGGGAGGGTTGTCCAGTGTGGTGAGGGTGTCCAGGGTGTCCCTGGGGTTGGGGGGCAGTCCAAGGTTGTGGGAGAGGAGGCACTGCCATCCCATGGGGGGTTGAACACTGCTGTAAGGTACACAACACTCTCACATGCGAATCTAGAGCTCTCAAAATGTTTCACCAATTCTTTCATCACCTGTAAACATCATTCATTATATCATTTTGATGCCAGTATAACAAGGGGAAACACTGTTATGTGTGACTAAAATACCTGGATCTTGGCGTTGGAAATCTCCTGGATCTTATGGGACTAGAAATTATGATCCCAAGGCTGCCCATGAGACACCTAAAATTACCATAACAAAAATCCCAAAAGTGGGAATAGGGCACCGGTTCAGTTGGTGGAGAGGGACACAGAGAAGACGACTGCGATGATCCAAAATATACCCAACAAGTATACGTAAGTGACTGTTTAGTTTCCCAAATTAGATGCTTGAACAAATATAGGGTTGTTTCTGTGTTTTTTTGGTCTCCTCCATGCAATGTTAGTCCAGGAACATTACCAGTAAATCCCATCTATCACCAAAAAAATACACAAATAGCCCTGTATTTGTTCAATCATCTAATTTGGGAAACTAAACAGTCACTTACTTGTACTTGTTGGGTATATTTCGGATCATCACAGTCGTCTTCTCAGCGTCCCTCTCCACCAACTGAACCGGCACCCTCTTCCAACCGTTGGGCTTTTTGTTAATGTCATTTCAGGCGTCTCATGGGAAGCCTTGGGAGCATCATTTCTAGTCCCGCAGGATCTGGTACATTTCCACCGCCAAGATCCATGTATTTTAGTCACACATGATGGTGTTTCTCCCTGGTTATACTGGAATCAATGTTATAGAATAAATGATGTTTACAGGGGAAGAAAGAACTGGTGAAACATTTTGAGAGCTCAAGATTCACATGTGACGGTGATGAGTGCCTTCTAGCAGCGTTCAGGCCCCTGAGGGATGGTGGTGCCTCCTCTCCCAACACCAGCTGTCCAGGGGCAGTCCTGGGGGTGGGGGTTGTCCAGGGGTGTGGGGTGTCCTTGGGTGTGGTGGGGGATGTCTAGTGGGGTGGGGGGTTCTGGTCTGGTTTTGGTTTGGTTTTGGTATGTTTTTTGTCTGGGGGTGTCCAGCGAGGTGGGGGTGTCCAGGGGTGTGTTCGGGCTGTCCAGTGGGGTGGGAGGGTGTCCAGGATGGTGGGAGGGATGTCTAGCTGAGTGGGGGATTTCCAGGGGTGTCCAAGGGTTTGGGGTAGTCTGGTGGGGTGGGGGGAACTAGGGGTGTGGGAGAGAAGTCTAGGAGAGTGTTTTCCAGGGGGTGGGGGTGTCCAGAGGGTGGGGGTGTCTAGGGGGTGGGGGTTTTAGGTGTGTGGGAGGGATGTCCAGGGGTGTAGGAGTGTTGTCCAGGGGGAGTGGGTGTCTAAGAGGATGGAGTTGTCCAGGGGTCTGGGGGTTGTCCCAGGGGTGGGGGCAATCCAGGGGTGTGGGGGTGTCTAGGGGGGTGGTGGGGGATATCTAGTGTGGTGGGGGGTTCTGGTTTGGTTTTGGTCGAGTTTTGGTCTGTTTTTGGTCTAGGGGTGTTCAGTGAGGTGGGGGTGTCCAGGGGTGTGGTCGGGCCTATCCAGTGGGGTGGGAGGGTGTCTAGGAGGGTGAGAGGGATGTTCAGGCGAGTGGGGGGTGTTCAGGGGGTGTCTAGGGGTGTGGGGGGCAGTCCAGTGGGGGGTCTATGGGTGTGGTAGGGTTGTCCAGGGGAGTGTTGGCTAGTGGGATGGGGGTGTCTAGGAGGGTGGGGTGGGGGGTTTCTAGGGGTGTGGGAGGGCTATCCAGGGGTGTGGGAGTGCTGTCCAGGGGGTGGGGTGTCTAGGAGGGTCGGTTTGTCTTGGGGTGGGGGGGTTGTCTAGGGGGTGGGGGCAGTCTAGGGGGTTGGGGTGTCTAAGAGGGTGGGGGTTTTCCAGGGGTGTGGGGGTTGTCTCGGGGGTGGGGCAGTCCAAGGGTGTGGGGGGTGTTCAGTAGTGTGGTTGGGGTTGTCCAGTGGGGTGGGGGTTTTGGTCTGGTTTTGGTCGGGTTTTGGTCTATTTTTGGTCTGGAGGTGTCCAGTGAGGCGGGGTGTCCAGGGGTGTGGTGGGGGCTGTCCGGTGGGGTGAGAGGGTGGGAGGGTGTTTAGTAGGGTGGGAGGGATGTCCAAGAGAGTTGGGGATGTCTAGGGGTGTGGGGGAAGCCAAGTCGGGTGGGGGGTTTTAGGGGTGTGGGAGGGCTTTCCAGGGGAGTGTTGTCCAGTGAGGTGGGGGTGTCCAGAAGGGTGGGGGTTGTCCAAGGTTGTGGGGGGCTGTCCCGGGGGTGAGGGAAGTACGAGGGTGTCCAGGGGTGTGGTGGGGGTTGTCCAGGGGTGGGGGTGTCCAGGAGGGTGGGGGTTGTCCAGGGGTGTGGGGGTTGTCCTGGGGGTGGGGGGAATTCCAGTTGTGTGGGGTGTTTAGGGGTGTGGTAGGGGATGTCCAGTGGGGTGGGGGGTTCTAGGGGTGTGGGAGGGCTCTCTAGGGGTGTGGGAGTGCTTTCTAGGGGGGTGGAAGGGTGTCCAGGATGGTGGGGGGTTGTCTAGGGGTGTGGGGGGTTGTCCAGGGGGTGGGGCAGTCCAGGGGTGTGGGCGAGTGTCCAGGAGGGTGGGGGGTTGTCTAGGGGTGTGGGGGCTATCCCGGGGCTGGGGTGAAGTCCAGGGGTTTGGGGGTGTCCAGGGGTGTGGTGGGGATATCCAGTGGGGTTGGGGTGTTCTGGTCGGGTTTTGGTCTATTTTTTGTCTGGGGGTGTTCAGTGGGGTGGGTGTCCAGGGGTGTTGTGGGGGCTATACAGTGGGGTCTGGAGTTATGGTCTATTTTTTGGTTGGGTTTTGGTCTACTTTTGGTATGTTTTTTTTTCTGTTTCATGTCTTTTGGCAGGGCATAGTAGTGTTTGATCGGTGGTGGGGGTTGTCCAGTGGGGTGGGGGGGTTATGGTCTGTTTTTGGTAGCTTTTTGGTCTATTTCATGTATTTTGGTTTGGCATAGTAGTGGATGATCGGTTTTATTTAAAACAAAAAATTGGTTTTTATGTCCGTTATTTCATAACCGATGTAAATAATGCATTGGGATTAGTTTTAACGTCGGTTATTTGGAAACTGACGTAATAAATTCACGGGAAATGGTTTTTACGTCGGTTATTTCATAACCGACTTAATAAATGAAAATGGATAGTTTTTTACGTCGTTTATAAAATAATTGACGACATAGATATTGTTTCCAATGCTTTCGCTGGGGCGCACGCATTCGTCTGGGGAGGACGCGCTGCTGTTGCCCCACATTCCCGCTTTCCAAAGGTGGGCGGCATTCATTCCTTGTTCAAGTACGTCTGCTCCTTGATCGAAACGGGATGATGGGATGTCGGTTCTTCCTTCCGTGGATTCCTCCTCGTAACTAGCCACCTAGTCCTGGTCTCCCTCATAGATTTAATACGTTGTTCATGAATCTCATTCCCGGTGCCATATCTTCATGGACGTCGGTTAATTACACTACTTCTGTTAAGACTTTCCATAGGGTCTTGACATGGTAGCGACCTTCGTTCGGAGTAGACGGCAACATCAGGCATGTCAGGGCATCTCTGGGTGCATGGACATTGGGGAACCTGTATTCTTACTCATGAGAGGGAATCTCAAGGGTGCATCACCCGAGGCAACCCACGTCGAGTGTGGGGAATCATATGATATAGGCATGTACCTGAGGTTTTCCTCACCTTCCCATGTTTAACACAGGGTATGCAGCATGTTTAACATCTTTCGAAGGCGGTTACGCCAAAGGCGTGTCATCCGAGGTTTTCCTCAGGCATCTCATGTTTATCACGAGGTAGGCCGTGAGTTTAACATCTTACGGAGACAAAATAAGGGTGATCAGAACGTCCTATAGAGACGGATCGATGGTGGTGTGCCCCATAGAGGGGAGATGTCACACCGTAATGGCTGATCTGAACACCACTGAGGGCAGATCAGGGGAAGTGCACCCCAGGATGGGGTACATTACCATTGGTTGGGATTGAACCTCTTGGAGGTTTTCTACATACCCTGTGTAGAGTAGAGGGATCAAAACCCACGTAGTTTGAAGGGGTTATGAATCGGGGTGTACACAGAGTACAACGACCTGGAGGTATGCTGGGGCTTACACGTGTAAAGCAGCCCATGTGCTGCTAGGAGCAGCGAGGAGGTGGATGGCATGATCCTATCGAGATGTGGCAGCCCGGGTGAGAATCAGGATGGTTGATGGATGGATGAATGAAGTGGAGGGGGAGTGAAATGGGAATATCGCAGGGGCGATGGTGAAGTTGGGCTTGAGACTTGAAGAGGATTCCTACGTATCCCCGTGGCAGGGAATCTAAGTACGTGTAGTTCGGGATGGTGCCGGTGAATCGACGTGAAGGTGGACCTTGGCCTGATGGATGTCGTCAGCGAACCAACATGAAGGTGGACCTTGGCCCGATGGATGTCGTCAGTGAACCAACGTAAAGGTGGACCTTGGTCCGATGCATCAGCGAACCAACGTGAAGGTGGACCTAGGTCCGATGGGCATCGTCAGCGAACCGACATGAAGGTGGACCTTGGTCCGATGGGCATCGTCAGCGAACCGATGTGAAGGTGGACCTTGGTCCGATGGGCATCGTCAGCGTACCGACGTGAAGTTGGACCTGGGTCCGATGGGCATCGTCAGCGAACCGACGTGAAGGTGGACCTTGGTCCGATGGGGGATGGGCTTGAACCTCTTGGGATTCCTACATACCATGCCTTGACATGGATCAAAGTCCTCGTAGTTTGGGTTGGGTGAGTCACAACGGCTTTCCGTCAGACCGGAATGCAGTTTAATGTCATGTTGGACGGGGATGGGACCCGACGTGAATAAATGATGGGTGGGCTTGAACCTCAGGGAGGCTTCCTACGTACCATGCCTTGACATGGATCAAAGACCTTGTAGTTCATATGGTTGTGCAGTTTAATGTCATGCTAGATGAAGTGTTCAGTTTAATGCCATGCTGGACGAGGTGTGTAGTTTAACGTCATGCTAGATGAGGGCATACAGTTTAACGTCATGCTAGACGAAGTGTGCAGTTTAACGTCATGCCGGACGAGGTGTGCAGTTTAACGTCATGTTGGACAAGGGAATGCAGCTTAATGTCATACTGGACGAGGGCATGGAGTTTAACATCATGCTGGATGAGGGCATGCAGTTTAACGTCATGCTAGATGAGGGCATGCAGTTTAACATCATGCTGGACGAGGGCGTCATGGCCAATGCCAACTCTAAGCCCACGTGAGTCATGCTTGATGTGAGAAACAAGAGGCAACAGGGACCTGACGATCACGTCGCGAAGGGTGCGTCCGTGAGAAGCGATGAGGGGCTTATGCGTTAGGCGGCCCATAGTGCTGAGACATACTCCAGGATGGAGGCCCAAGGAAAAGGATGATGATATTTTCGGCCTTGAGCCTTGAAGAGGCTTCCTACGTATCCCCGTGGTAGGGAATCAAAGTCCGTGTAGTTCTCCTGATGACGGCTTACCGCCGATTGGTTGGTTTCAATGGCTTACCGTTGGATTGAGTCACAACGTCTTACCGCTGGATAAGGATCGCAATGGCTTACCACTAGATGGGATCACAACAGCTTACCGCTGGATGAGGATATCAACGGCTTGCCGCTGAATAGGATCACAATGGCTTACCACTGGATGGGTATTTCAATGTTTTACCGCTGAATAGGATCACAACGACATACCGCTGGATGAGGATGTCAACGGATTGCCGCTGAATGGGGTTGCAACGGCTTACCGCTGGATAGGATCACAACGGCTTACCGCTGGATAGGGTTATCGGCGGTATACCGCTACATAGGGATGTCAACGGCTTACCGTTGAAAAGGATTGACAATAGTGAATGGGTCTTACGCTAGGAAGCTGCCCGGGTGCCGCTATGGAGCGGCAATGGTGAATGGGGCTTATGCTAGGAAGCTGCCTGGGTGCCGCAATGGAGGGGCAATGGTGAATGGGGCTTATACAGGAAGCTGCCCGGGTGCCGCTATGGAGCGGCAATGGTGAATGGGGCTTATGCAAGAAGCTGCTCGGGTGCCACTAAGGAGAGGCACTGGTGAATGGGGCTTATGGTAGGAAGCTGCCCGGGTGCTGCTAAGGGGCGGCACTCGTGGATGGGGCTTACGCAATGAAGCTGCCCGGGTGTTGTTAAGGAGAGGCACTCATGGATGGGGCTTATGCAATGAAGCTGACCGGGTGCCGCTATGGAGCGGAAATGGTGAATGTGGATTATGCAAGAAGCCGCCCTAGTGTAATCGTCATGTCTGGCCATGAGGGAATCCCAACTCACTGGTGAATTGAGGACTTCACCTGTGCACTGGTGCACAAGAGGGATAATGCCAAGGGGCATTGGAATCATGCCATTGTAGTCATGGCATTGAGCATCTTATGCTTGGAGCATAAGGAATCTCTTGTTTAGTGCGAGAGGCATCCTGTGTTTGGAACATAGGGAGATCACTACAGTTTATAGTCATGTAGATAGGACTGTTAGCATCTCATGCTTGGAGCATAAGGCAACTCTCATATAGGGCAAGAGGCATCCTATGTCTGGAACATAGGGATTACTATAGTTTAGAGTCATGTAGAAAGGACTATTGGCATCTCATGCTAGAAGCATGAGGCATCCCTTATTTGGAGAAATAGACATCCTATCATTTGTTAGATAGGGTGTACTACAGTTTATAGTCGTGTAGAGAGGACTGTTAGCATCTCATCCTGGGAGCATAAGGCATCTCTCGTATGGGGCAAGAGGCATCATATCATTTGCTAGATAGGGTGCACTACAGTTTATAGTCATGTAGATAGGACTGTTTAGGCATAAGGTTCCTAGAAATGGCTGGTGTTGGGACTTCCGCAAGGGTAGCCCTTTCTGGTTCAACCTGGCATAGGAGCCAAGTGATAGGGTTTGGAGGAGTTTCATGAGGAGTGGTTCGACTCAAGGTACTCGGGGAATTGATGATGAGAATCTCGACTCCCGACAAGGATTGAAACCAAGAGGAATATGTCAACTCAAGGTTTTTCATGGTGTGTGGAGGAGTATCTCTAATCATGGTATTCCATAGGTGGAAGGTGGGAGCGCATAAGTGCGCAACGGAAAATCTCGACATCCCAGCTTGAAAAGTTCGCGGTGTGACTCTCCGTTTTTCATGGGGGTCTGTGACGGTAGCGAAGGGACCGGCCCGGAGGGCCGGGACCGCAGCCCAGCAGTGACCCCGAGCGGGGGTGCGGGGGTGCAGGCCCCGCGGTATGGACTGGTTCACGCGAAGGTAGGATCCTCGCAAAGGATAGGTCTTCGCGAAGTAGCTTCGCGGAGCATGGCCTCGTGGAGCAATGATCTCTCGCAGAGAAAAGGGGTCTCGCGGAGCAAAGGGCTCTCGCGGAGCAAAGGGGTCTCGCGGAGCTTGGTCTCGCGGAGCAGCATCGCGGAGAATGGGATCGCAGTGCATGGACTCACAGAGGATGGTCTCGCAGAGTAGCATCGCAGAGCATTGGCTCGCGGAGCATGGACTCACGGAGCCTCGGATTGCGGAGCAGCATCGCAGAGCATTGGCTCGCGGATCATGGACTCACGGAGCCTCGACTCATGGAGAAGCAACGCAAAGGAAGTTTCTCATGGAGCATGGCCTCGCGGAGCCGCAATGCGGAGCTCCGCTCGGCCGCCCAAGGGGCGAAGTGGCTGTAGCCGTCCGTCTGGAGAAGGGGGGTGAGATGGGTATTTATAGGCAAGGGGCACCGCGAAGCAGAACTCCCGCGCCACCTCAGGTGCTTCGCGGCGCGCTCGCGAACGTCAAATTCGTTCGCGGAGAGGTACCGCCTCCGGAGCTTCGCAGCGGGCTCGCGAACGTTAAATTCCTTCGCGGAGAGTTACCGCCTCCGGAGCTTCACGGGACCGCGCTGCTCGGGTGCTTCGCATCGGTGCTTCGCATCAGTGCTTCACGAGGGGTCTTCGTGGCGCATCACGAATGTCAAACGGGTTTGTGGAGCCTCTCGCCTCATTGCTTTGCGGTGGCGCTCCGCGATCACGGAGGGGGCTTCGCGAATGGGCTTCACGAACCAGATTTCCATCCCAACTTCAAATGTCCATAACTCATATTCCATAGCTCTGTTCGGGCCCTGCGGCCTACCAAATCGAAGCTTAAGAAAATTTCTACGATCTTGGATTGTGTATGGAAGCATTTGGAAAATTTCAGGAATAGGTTTATCACATCTGTTATAAAAATGATCGACGTAATAAAAACTTCAGAGGAGTGATTTATCATGTCGGTTATATAATAACAGACGTGAAAGGGTATATACCACGTCATTTATTAAATAAATGATGTAATAAACCATAATTCTGAAGCATTTTCCACGTTGGGTTTTTATCAACCGGCATGAAAAACGCTTCGGTTTTGTGTTTTTTACGTCAGTTGTAAAATAACTGATGTGAAAAATAGTGTTTACAACGTATCATGTAATAACATCAGCCAAAATATAATTTAAAAAATAAAAAATAACTGTCATAAAAAACATTTTCTGCACTAGTGATGCTAGTTATCCCTCCCATATGGTTTTTCTCTTGACACCTCAATGATTCCAATAGACATTTTCTTTGGTGGTTGAGTTCTTGACAAGTATTTATAATTTTTAATTATAAAATATATCAATCACTAAATAAATTAAAATAAATTAAAGATTTTTCATTTCATAATTTAATAATCATAGAAAACATTTTATTATTTATTTTTCCACAAAATTTCATTTAAAATAAAAATTCCCCCAAAATGGTAAACAAATTAATAAATTATTTGATAAATTAAAAATAAATTAAAATTTTATTATAAAAGTAAGATCACCATATACTTCCACAAATGAACTATTCTTTGACTCAATAAAATAATATCACCAATTAATTACAATTCCCATAGATGATACAAATATTCTAATTTCAGAGAAAAAATATGAGTCAATTTTCAGTGAGGAGATCATATTTTCAAGTCTATCACAAAATATAATTTAACATCAAAAATTTTGAAGAAAAAAATAAACCTGTGTATTTTACTTTATGTGATTGGAAACTTTTCAATATTATCCTTCCATTCATTCGCATATCGCTATTTATTATTATTAAAAAATTTAGGTTATGACTTAACTCAATATGATTTTTTTAATCTCCCATCACTCATGGTACTGATTTAGGGTGATTTATTTACACTCTATTATGTGTTCCTTTTACAAAAGAATGTAGAGGATATCCCTTGTCCACCCTATAGATATAAATATCATAAAAAATCTTGAGGACATTGATTAATGTTCAAATGGATCAGAGGATTTTTGTTTAAGGGAATTGATTTTAAAAAAAAATTCAGGCTTAAAGATGAGGTTTATCTATGAATGATAAATCTAGATATTCAAAAGAAAACAGGAAATGAAAATATGCATTTACAATTGTATACCCCCACTTCCCAATCTCAATGTAATGGTCATGAATAATTAAAAAATTGGATTAAATACACCCTCTTGAGTTTTATTTACTTTTTTATTTAATTTTTTACATTTATTATCAAAAAATAATTTTTTTTATTACAAAATCTATTCATGGAATGAATCTAAAAAATAAAACTAAACCCCATATGAATAAATTAATCAGTAAAAAATGGTGGTTTTATTTTAATAATTCGTAACTATAAAATCTTATGTTTTTAAAAGGAAACATCATGATCGACAATATATATGATATGCCAAATCGGGATTAAACAAAAAACTAAATATTATTTTTTAAATGTCAACATTATAACATAGTTCATATAATTGTGGGTATAAAATGGTTAAATGAATTATTAAAATATGGTTTACATATTTATATAAAATTAATTGAATAATTAATTATAAATTAATGTTAAACCCTTTTTAAAATATCAGGAAATGTTTTTCAAAAAAACTATTTTAATGTGAATAGTGTGTTCTATGCCAATAAATAAGAAAATTAATCATGTTTGATTATATTAATGAAATATATATATATATATATAATATATTAAATCTAATGTTTAACTTTCATCTTATCTATTTTCTTGACATGATATTAGAACCAAACCAAATTTTCACATTAAATAAGTGTTTTTTAAAGTATTCTTTCCACCTTTTGATGGAATACTTGTTTTAAATAGATTTTTTGATGCTATTATAAATTATATTTGAGAAACTATACTTCTTCTTTGAAATAATAATATCCAAATTTAATTTTGTTATTTTTTTAATTTTTCTAATAAGTTTCATATTTTGATGAATAGTGAAAAAATAATGCATTTTAATTGAAAACCGAATTTTCAAAAAATTTATTTATATTTGTTAAATTATATATTGGAATTGTTTTGAAGTATAATTAGAGCAATATTTCATCATTTAATCTAATGAAGTTTATTTTAATCAATTCCACATTGATGTTGGATATAAAAATAATTCAATCTTTTGAAGGTTTTTACTTCAAAAAAACATCTTTTCTCATTAAGTTAAGTGGATTAATTTTTAATTAATTTATGAAATCTATATGTTTTGAATATTAAAAAATGTTTTTAATATATTTAATCCTAATTTTAAAATTTATAAAATATGTCCCTTTTTGGACACTATGAATACTTACTATATTAATTATTTTATTAACTTGGTTAAAGGTAAATATGGTAATTAGGGGTAAAATAATATTATAGATATTATAAAATTATAATAAAACTATTTATAATTTCATTTAATTACATTTATATATATCAAATAATCCTTGGTTTGAAATTATAACCCTTTTATGGAAATTGGTTGAGAGTATGACATTTATAATATTAAAGGAAATGTCGATTTTGTCACACTTTTGTTTTTAACAAGTAAAAGGTTTTTCATATGGATTTATATACGGGATATTTTCTACTTAAATATTATATTTAAATATAAAATTTTTATTTTTATCATTATAATTTATTTTAATTTTTAGGAAATAAATAATGACCTTAAAATCTTACGTAATAACAATACAGTGATTGTTTAATAAAAGGAAATATCAAATAAATGACATCATAAATATTAAAATAAATATAATTTAAGATAATTAATATCACCCAAAAATTATATGAATGCATTTTAAATTTTAGTTTTTATTTAAGAGGGGTGGTTTGATGATATCAGGTTATTATGATATTATTTAAAAGTCATGTGATGAATAGTTTCCAAATCAACAAATATTATATTTTAAAATAAATAATATTTCATTAAATTATATAAATTTTATAAAAATATAAAATTAGATAAAATTATTCTTATATTTCATATAATTTCATTAATTACTCATTTATTAGTCGTTTTTTTATTTTATAGTAACTATAGTCACCCTCAAAGTGTAAATTACATTATATCATGGTAAGAATTAAAAATGTTAAATAAGGGTTAAAATAAAAAGGTAAGGATTAAAAAAATAGTAAAAACATATCTAATTTTCATTGGAGGAATTTACATATACCAATAATAATCATATAATCAAAATAAATCAACTTGGACCTATTTTTAATAGAATATTAATTTTTATTAATTTAATATTTTGAACAATTCCAAAGCTTCCCATCCCCTCTCCTGTAGAAGGGAACCCATTATTCTCATCTAAATACACTTAAATACCTATTTAATAAAAAAAATAACTACCAAAATCCATTCATAGAATCCATACCCACATTATAGAAGGAATATTTTAGGTAGAACACCCTCTTTAGACGTGTTAAGTTGTTAATCAAAGGAGGTCGTCTGAAGGAGTGGTATCTTTTTTAATTAAGTTTTTCTTTATTAATTCTTTTCCACTTACATAAAATCTTATTAAACATTTAATAATTAATATCTATAATATCATAAATATATTTTAATTTTATTATGTTAATATCATCACTAAAATTCATTTCCAGTTCCATAAACTTGGAAAATAATTATCTTTCATGTGTATAGTGAATTACCACCTCGTGAACCGATATAATTTGTTTTCCATCGCCGTATTTCAAGAAATGTTATAGTGATGAAATCAAAGTTTATATATAATATTATTTTGATATTTTCATTATTAAAATATAATATATCATTTGTAATCACACCATTCCATCCCCATTAAAATTATAACATCGTTCGTCCATACGTGTGAACTACCACCTCCACAAATATATGTGATTCATTTTTCACCACCACCTAAAATTAATGATATATATAATTATATTTAAATTATTAATATTATATTAATGATATTATTATAATTATATAAAGAAAAAATAATACCTACATTATTTCCATAATGATCGTTTAAAATGAAAATGTTACTCCTGCGTACGTTTTGCTTACCGTCTCCATATTTGTAACATAGTTCATTTTTCATATCCACATGTTATGGATGGATTTAAAATTATAATTGATGTATCAATGTGGTAATTATTTCATGAATATTAATTTGGAGATGATTTAAAAATTACCACTTATAGTATTGGCATCATTCAAATGTTTTTTTTGGACTCATGTACTGAATATCATCAAAAATTCTGACATTAACATAAATAATTAAGTAATTTTTATAACATGGTAATAAGTGATATAAAAGTAATAATGAACATGAAAATGGTTCTAAAGAAAGTAATTAATCAACATATATATTTTATTTAGGAATATAAATATTGAATGTGATGAGTCAGAATCAAGGTTAGGGACTTGGTATCAATCTCCTTCCATTGATGCATGTCTTTATGTTATACACCCACCATATTTTATGAGGTGTATATGCTTACCCATTAACATATCATGTCACAAATATATTTATTCTCATGATACTAAATTTATTTTAAAATTTTAATATTTGATGGACAATGTGATTTATATATTCAATGTGGTATGGGACACTTTGAATGTTTAAAGATTCAACTATCAAATCTTTTTCTCCATGTAAATATTTTTTATAATATTTGATATATTTATTTATATGGATATAAAAGTATTATAAAGGATATTTCATTTTTAATTTTAATTTCATTCAAATGTCTTAAAAATGAATCTTTTACCCATTTTATATAGAACATTTAGATAAATGAAAAAAGAAATGTTTTATTCTTAATATACATGGAAACAAAAACAATCCACCGCCATGATAATTATTTAATTTCTAAATTCCTTAAAAATCATACATGTTTTATTAAAATAATATTTTTATTTTTATTTTTGGGTATTTTGGAACTGCAAATAGGATTTTAAAATAAAATGGTATTTTTATAAAAAAAATCATATGGGATTAAAAAATATTTCAAAGGGTGTTGTGAGGATTTGTATTATTCAGGAAATTTTACTTTAGCATTATATGAAATCAGTGATCCCAAAATAGCTTATATGAGGGTTTTATCCCCATTATAGGTCACATGGGGAGCTTGATACAACTTATATTAAGGGTTTATCCCTATTATAGCTCACGGGTGATCCAAATATAGCTTATATGAAGAGATAATCTCCATTATAGCTCGTAGGTGAAGCCAATATAGATTATACAAAAGTTGATCCCCATTATAGATCTCTAATTTATTGTGTAATAATAACATTGGATGATAACCATATGGTTATTCTAATTGAAATGGTTTTGAAAGTGTTTTATTAATATTTTGCTCTAAGTCACATAAGTGTGTGCTAATTTCTTGATAATGGTTTTAATGATTTTCTATGAGAAAAAGTTTAAGTGATTTTTCTGTGAAAATGTTTTATTCAATCAAATAGAATTAAATGATTTTTCATGATTTTCATTGGACTAATTTGATTTATTGATTTTTTTTCCTTTAATAATATATTTTTTCTCATCCCATGTTTTAAAATAATTTCATAGGGTATAAGGATGGGTAAGAGAATAAAGGAAATCAAGTTGGAAGTTATGATGATTTATCATGAAAAAAATCCTTGTATTGTATTAAAAAGTTTTATTTTGTAATAGTGGATACTATTTTAGTAGTATTCACTTTATATGAATATGGATTATTAGATATGATTTATGAGCTTATTCTCTAAAACTCCAAACTAAAAAAATCCTCAAATGTGAATTCTAGTTCCAAAAAACTAGAATATGCAATGTTTAAGGTTAGGTCCTTTTATTTGTTATCAAATATTGGTTTAGATAAAATTTGGGGTTGGGATATTGTTAATATAATATCCATAAATGGTTTTTTATTTATTTTTATGTTGATATGATATAGAATTTGAATATTACCATGTTTCTTAGTCTATAATATATCTTTTCAGAATGGTTTTCTGTAGAATAAACATTGTAACTGTAGTGGGAAGGAATAAATAGAAACACATTCTTCTAAATCAACATCTTAAGATGGTCAGAATCATGTATAAATAGTTTTTTTCTTTGATGGATCTGTTGAAACAAGTTATAAACGGTCGTGGCATCCATGCACAAGATCATCCAGATAAACCTCAAAGGAACTTGTCAGTATTGGAAAATATTATGAGGTAATAGCCACCATAATTAAATGAATCCTGAGATCGAGTGTTAGAAAAAGGATAGCTCAGTTCCATATAGAAGATATTTAAAGTCATGGGAAATTCCTAATGTTAAAAGGTATCTTTTTCCATTATTCATTTTGAAGGTGAAGTTAATAAATGGTGGTATTTTGTTTAGAATACCAAAGTGAAATATGATCTTGAGTTCACTTTTTAAGAAATTCCTTCTACATTCCACCTGATGTGCCCGTAAGGGGCTCAGTTTTAGGGTTTCCTCCACCTACTGCCACCTTTCTCCCCCATTTCATATCGGATTCTTCTCGACGCTTCATCCCAGCATTCTTGTGGCATGTGACGTCTCTTATGTGGCAGCATCATGTGACTCCATGGGATTGAATTCATTACGAAGTCTGTTTGCTGGCCTTTTTCATGCCCTCCCCATTGATTTGGACAGGGCTTCTCATGGCGGTGCAGTGAGGGTCTGGGGAGGGTCCATTGTTCAAGTTTCTGGTTGCTACGATGAAGGTTGTCGTCACGTTGTTGCATTGGCTTTGGGTGTGTTGGGAAGAACTGGTCTTCTTATATGCTTGAAGGTGGAGACAAGCCATGCATTCTTCTTCCGGTTTGGTCTGACATCAAGATGATGATTTTAAGTGATTATTTTTTATGTGGGTTATGTTTTTTATCACGATTTTGTTATGTTTTGGTTCATGTTTTGGATTCAGTTTTTTGGTTTGCAGTTGATCTTTCTGGATTTGTGGCGATGGATTGTTCCAGCGGCGGAGGTGATTTCAGACTTAAGAGGTCCTCATTTCGGTGTTGGTTCATTTTTCTTTCTCTTCATTTCTGTTTGTTATTTGTTTGGGTCGTGCGATGGGTCGTCAACGCCATTGATTTGCACCAGTTATGATTGTTCGGGTCGAGGGTGATGGTTGCGCTGTTGCTGAAGGAGCAGGAGAATAATTTTTTGGTTCAGTGAAGGGTCTCTTCTGTGATGTTGGTTGCGGAATTTTCTAAATTTTTGGTGTTGGCCTCTTTATGCTGAGTCTGATTCGATGAAGACAGAGGTATGAATCATTCTATTAAGGATCTAATGGAGTTGTTGTGAATAGACATTGGGGGTATGAAAATTGATTTATCGTAGGTCTGATTTGGGTTTTTTGATAGTTGTGTGGAATGCTTTGGAATGGTGGAGTTGGTGGTTGAATTCATTGAGTTGGTGGAATTTTCATTGTGGCCATCTGGTTCGAATTTTGAGGTTCGATGCATCTGTATTACATGGTTTTTCTCCAGATGAGGTTTAGAGCAGTTTGTTTTCATCTGGTCTTCACTTCGAAATTAGATGTTTGTGTGTGTATGGATTTGCCATCGGATCCAGGCCAGTGCACTCATGCACGGGATAGTTAGCCGACAGCGAGGAGTAGAAGGAGGGGGATGTTATTGTCTATGATGATTGGTAGGGGTTCTTCTATGTATTCTTGGTGTTGTTTGGCCTTAAATTTTGTACCAGGGTTCTTTGAGTGTCTTATGTCGTGAAGTTATGTATGGTTTGTCACTTTTTTCAAAAAAGTGTTTGAATAATAAAGAAATTTAATTTTCAGTCAAATATAATCTTGATTTTATAAAATGGGACACATTTAAGAATATTTTCCTTGGGAAATACATCCATAAGGGTGTTTATCTTATATAAAGGAATATTTATAGGAATTGAGGCAAAAATATGAAGATTATGTTGCTCCATATAAATCAAAATTCACAAGATTTCCAGGATATGTGACAACCTTTATTTGAGACATTGATAATAAAATTAATATATTTTACAGAGGATTAAAACCAAGAATATAAAGATATTTTCCCACATAAAAATTTAAAAGTTATGAGAATGTTTTATGTTGTGATGAGAAATTTGACATGGAGTTTTTTGACACATACATGCCAAGAGATGATAATAGTATGAAATGGTCGAAGAAGGAAATTAGGAATCAACCAACTAATAATTATAAAGCTAAGAAAAAAACTTGTTCCATATGTGGAAAAATACATTTTGGGGAATGTATCTTAGAATCTAGAAAGTGTTATCGGTGTGGTAAGTATGCTCACAATGTTTTCGAGTGAAAGGAAAAGAGTCATAAACAATGAAAAAAAGATAATATATATCCAGTCAATAATAAGATTCTTTAGCTGTAATGAATTATGAAATTATTCTAATATGTGTCTAAATAAAGTTACTCAGGGTAGAAATCATCTTGATAAAAAACAAAATTGTGTGGTAAAATATTTTTCAACTATTGTAGTTTATGTTGTGACATCTGATGAAGTTATAGAATCTCTAAAAATCATTATATTTTTCAATGTTTAACCATAATTTAAAGATTTTAAAAACACCTTTTGATGTTTTAGTGACATTATCAAAAGTGATTAAGGACCTTTATGGGATTTGTTTTTTTTGGGTTTATGTTTATGTAAGCATTTTTATTAATGATAACTATTCATTTACTTTTTTATATGAGTTTAAGGTATTGATAACTGTTAGGGTTTATATGATCCTTGTGTATTAAGATTATTATTGGGTATATACATCATAATCATATGATCGTTATAAAGATAAATTTATGCGTATAAAATAGTAATATATAAAGTAATTTTATTTCCTTATGTCTGTAGATAGTAAATAAATTCCAGAATCTAGGAAAAGTATTTTTAATGAAAAACCATGTTCGTTTAATTTTCTTAATAAGTAATCAATGACCTTTTAACCCATCCAAGATTTATAGTTTAGAGATTATTTACTTTCTCTTGACCATGTTCTCTATCATTCTCAATAAGAATGGGATAGTTAGTTTTCTATTCCATATCCATGTTTTCCTACGTAGTTCTCTAGAATGTGTAATCTAATGTGACTTTCGCACATCCATTTCTTTCTTTTAAATTGGAAGTTTTGTTGGCCCTTGTTCTGATGTGGGATTTAAATAAAATTACATTTAAAGGTAAATACCTAGATACAAATCATGAGTTAAAATTGCAAGAATGCAATTTATTAATGGGGGTAATTTTATATCCTGAGTTTTTAAAAGGAAATATTATGTTCAATACCATAAATGATATGCAAAATCAAGATTAAAAGAAAAACTAAATATTATTATTTAAATGTTATCCTTATAACCTAGCCATCATAATGGTGGGTATGGACATGGTTAAATAAATTATGAAAATTTTCTTTTCACATGTGTATATAATTCATTTAAAATTTAATTATAAATGAATGAAAACCCATTTTTAAAATAAAATGAAATGTTTTTCTGAAAAACTATTTAAATGTGAACATGAGTTCTTTATACCAATAAATAAACAAATAACTATTGTTGAATTATATTAATTAGATTTATTTATATAATAATAAATAAAATGGTTAAAATTCATATTAAATGTTTTCTAGACCTTTTATAAGAACAAAACCAATTTTATGCATAAAAGAATTATTTTTCAATAAAGGTAGGTTGGTTTACTATTTGATGGAACACTTGTTTTAAATTGAGTTTTTAACACTTTTATAAATTAAATTTGAAGAAATAAACTTTTTCATTGAAATAATAATATCAATATTTTCTTTATTTTCTTTTTTAATATTTTTCTGATAAGTTTCATATTTTGATAAATAGTGAAAAATGCATTTTAATTGAAACCTGTTATTTCATCAAATTTATTTATAGTGTTAAATTATATATTTTAATGGGTTTAATGAATAATGATATTACTTTCTTATCATTTAATCCTATTAATGTCATTAGAATCAATTTTACTTTGGGTTTTTATATAAAAACATTTCAATATTTTGATGTTTTTACTTTAAAAAAACTCATTTTCTCATCCTACAAATAGTACTAATTTATTATTAATTTAAGAAATTTCTGTGATTTTAATACTAAAAATTGTATTACATATTTTGAATCCTAAGTTACAAATTTTATAAATATATCAACTTTTTAGACATTAGGAATATTTACATTAGTCTTTTTTTATTAACACGTTTAAAGATAAATCAGTTAATTAAGGGTTAAAAAATATTATAAATATCATAAAATTACGCTAATACTTGTCCTAATTTCATTGTATGAGTGTGTTTCAACCAAAATCATCTTTTTTCTAAAATTTTAACCTTTGTAATCCAATTTTTTTAAAGTATTACATTTATAATATTATATACAAATAAAAGTCAATTTTGTCACACTTTCTTTTAATAAGTACAAAAAATTTTAATATGGGTTTCTATAAGGGACATGTTAGACTATAAAAAAAATTAAAGGATAAATTTTTTATCTTAATCATTATAATTTTCATTAATTTTTTTGAAGTAAAAAAAATACCTTAAAGGCTTACACAATGATGATGCAGTGATTGTTTAATTAAAGGAAATGTCAAATTAATTATATTAAAAATATTAAAAGAAATATAATTTGACAAAATTAATGTCATATGATAATTTTATGGTTGAAATTTTAATTTTAGTTATCATCCAATAGATGTTTTTCTAATATATCAAGTTGTTATTATATTTTTTAAAAGTCAGTTAATGATTAGTATCCAAAATTGACATAAAAGATATTTTAAAATAAATAATATTTTGTTAAACTTTATAAAAATTATAAAAATATTAAATTCATCTAACTGAATTTTATATTTATTATAATTTCATTAAAGACTCATTTATTATTCGTTTGGCATTTTTTTCGCAGGTATATTAACCCTCAAAGTGTAAATTACATGATATCATGGTAAAACTGTTAAACGTTAAAATAGGTTCGAAAAAAAGATAAGGATTAAAAAATAGTAAAAATTGATCAAATATTAATTTGATGAAGTTATATTTACCCATACTCATCATATATTTTAAATAAATCACTTTTTATCAATTTTTAATAGACAATTAATTTATATTAGTTTTGTATTTTGAAGAATTTCAAATGTGTCCCTCCCCTCTTGTATAAAAGGAACACATTATTCTCTTTTAAATACACTTAAAACACTATTTGGTTCAACCATGATCTGCCAAAATCCCTTCTTATAATCCCTACCTACATACTAGAGGCCTTATTTTACTCATAACACACTTCTAATAGGTGTTAAGTTGTTAATCAAAGGAGGTCATTCGAATGAGATGTATAATATTTAATTAAGTGTATCTGCTTTATTTATTCTTATACGTACTTAAAATATTATTCAACAATGATGAAATAATACTTCATTATCCACAATATACTGATATATTATTATTTAAATATCATCACCTAAATTCATCTCCACTTCCATCAAATGCAATAAGAATTATCGTTTCTGTGCACAACGAACAACCGCCTCACGAACCAATATAATTCATTTTTCATCATCAAATACCAAGACTAGATATAATGGTGCAATTAACGATTATATATTATATTTATAACATATTTTTCACTATTAAAAGTTAATATACAATTTACTTTCATACATTTCCATGTACATGAAAATGATAACTTCGTTTCTATGTACGTGTGAACTATCACCTCTATAAACCGATGTGATTCATTTTTCATAACCACATAACAATGAATGATATATATAAGTATATTTAAATTATTAATATTATAATAATGATATGTTTATAATTATTAAAATATAAAATAGTACTTAACTTCTTTCAATAATGATCATTTAAAAATGAAAATGTTTCTCTTGTGTACGTACAGCTTACTGTCTCAGTGATTGTGACATAGTTAATTTTTCATATTCAAATTTAATGGATAGAATTAAATTTATAATTGATATTTAAAAATGATTATTATTTCATAAATATTTTTTTTGTGATGGAATAATGACCACTTAGAATATTTATATCAAACAAATGACATTTTGGACTCGTGTAATAAATTGCATCAAATCGTTCGACATGAACTTAAATAGTAATGTAATTGATATGAAATTATAATAAGTGATATAAAATAAATAATAAAATTTAATTTTTTTTCTAAAGTAGATAAATAATTAACCTATGTTTATTATTTGGGAATATAAATATTGTATGTGATGGTTTTGACTCAAGGTAAGGGACTTTGTCTCAATCTCATTTCATTGAGGCATATCTGGATGTTATACACCAACCTTAATTTATGAGGTGTATATACAGACACACTAACATATCATGTGAAAACTATATTTATACTCATAATATTTTATGTTTTGTAGAATTTTATTATTTCATGGATATTATCATTTAAATATTCAAAGTGGTATCATACACTTTGAGATTTTAAATAATTAATTAAAAAATATTTTTATCCATGTCAATATATTTGATAATATTTATTATATTTATTAATGTGTATATAAAAGTATCATAACGAAAATTTTATTTCTATTTTTAATTTCATTCAATTTTTTTCAAAATGAATCTTTTTACATTTTTATACGAAACCGTTAGATAAACGACAAAAGAAATGTTCTATTATTAATATACATAGAGATAATTATTTTTCTACCACTGTGACTATTATATAATTTATATCCTCCTTAGAAATCATATATGGTTTCTTAAAATAAAATAATTTTCCTTTTGGGTATATTGGAATTTAAAATGGGGTTTTAAAATAAAAGGGTTTTTTTAATCGAAATTGTTTTTCATATTGGATTAAAAGAGTTTTTTAAAGGGTTTTGTGATGAAAGTGTATTATTAATGAAATTGTAATTGAGAATTATATGAAATGTGTGAGCCTAATATAGCTTATACAAAGGGTTGAGACCCATTATTTTTCATAGTTGAGTCTGATATAGATTATACAAAGGTTTGATCCTCGTTACATCTCATGGGTGAGCCTAATATAGCTTATACAAAAGCATGACCCCATTATAGCTCATTAGTTAGTATAATATAGCTTATAAGAAGGGTTATCCACATTCAATATATCTAATTTATTGGGTAATAATAATATTGGAATTCAGTCATATGGTTATTCTAATTGAAAGGGTTTTGAAAGGGTTTTATGAACATGATGTTCTAAGTGACCTAAATGTGTTTTAATTATGTATTAATGGTTTAAGTGATTTTCATTGAGATAAATATATGTGTGTTTTTAATGTAAAAGTTTTTTTTTCTCAATGGGCATTAAATGGGTTTCATGTTTTTCACTAGACTAATTGTATTCTTTCATTTTATATCCCATAGCAATCTTTGTGTTCTCATCGCATGTTTTAAAAGGTTTTTAATGTTTATAAATATGGGTAAGGGAAATAAGGATGTCAAGTTGGATGTTATGAATATTTTTCCTAAAATACAATATTGGTTTAATTTTAAAATGTATTATTTTAGATAAGTGGATACAATTTTAGTGGTATTTAATTTGTATGAATGCGGAATGTTTTGTACGATATATGTCCTAATTCTCAATAAATAAAAAATTAAAATATCCTTGAATGTGAATTCTAGTTAGTAAACACTAGAATATATAATTTTTAAGGTTAGGTATTTATAATAACCAATTCTCATTGTATTCATTTTTTTTATTTTTCTTTTTCTTTTTTTTCAAGAGGCGTATCAATGGATCATATTTAATGATTGACATGATCCTTTTCGGTTATCCAAAAGGGAAACACCCCACCCCCAACACATACACATATTTCTTAAACTTTTCTATATCAATTACATTGTGACATACCTCACTACCATACATCATCATTATAGTATCTTGCAGATATATTGAGTAGTGAAAGAATGGTAAATATTGGATTGTATTATGACTCATTCTTGATAAGGTCATCCATTACTTCTATGGGAAAAATAAGTATTAATTTAAAAAAGTTTCTTCCAGAATATGGGATTAATCAATAAAAATTCACCGACCGTATTAAATGTTATTCTATTCGGTCCAATATTTAAAAATTTACAATGCCAGTTCATATAGGTCACATGGCCAATAATCACATAAGAAGTTTTCTCATTATAGAATGGGAAATGTTATTTTTATAAATCCTCTCAATAATGGGATGCATATGAAAGGGGACAATCAGTAATGTCTTACAATAATAATAAAAATTTAATCAACATGAATTTCACATATTAAAAGAATGAATAATAGACAAGAAATTTCAATTACATAATTAAATATATTCCATGAAATAATGATTTATAAAATTAACATCTACGCATAACTATATTAATAAAAAACCCTTATTGTATTCATTGAATATTATATACAAATACATATAAAACATGGAAACATGGTATTCCTTATAAAATTATGTCTTCAAGATTAGTTATGGTGAGACTAAAGAAAAAGTGTGGAAAAGAACATTCTAATTTAAATCAGAAAATATAAATTTAGGAATAAAACTATAGGTAGATAATAGATTAAATGTATAACAATTTTATACCTTTAAAATGAACATATTTTCCTCTTCCTTCATCCAACCATTCTATTTGGGTGTGTTGTGGAATTAACCTCACAGACCTATAATGTTATATAATTAAGTAAATAAAAAGGTCCATGTCAATAAATCTAAAAATGAATAATGGATATTTATATACAACCTTTATATTATCCTAAAACTATTTCCTAATAAAAAAATGAAGCCTAATTTCCTTGAAAGAAAATAATTGAAAAGAGTGATGATCCATTCTATTTTCACCAAAATGGGAACTATGTTTTAATTACTACCAGGATGGTAGTACAAGCTATAATACAAAATCAAATGTTAGTTGGAATTTTATTTTTTTTAACCACCCATATATCTTCCCTCTATCTTGTTTTCATATTTTTCATGATTTTGATGAAACCATGGAGAGAGTAAACTAAATACACCCCTTTAGTAGTGAGAAACGACATACATGGTGGGGGAAGGATAATGTATGATTATTTTTACGACAAGGTTTCTTATCATTAATTCATTATCCAATTATTTATTATGTTACATATTATCAATATAATTACAAAAGTGAATGTAAATGTTTAATTATATTTGAACCAAATTAAATCATGTGGAATTAATATGAACATCTTCCAATTTAATTTAAGGGGAACGTGTCTTTATATATTGATGATGAACCACGTTTATCTCATCATGTACTCTTTATATAATTTTTTCCACTTGTTCTTATATCTCTATATGTTCCACATCATATGAATATTTCTATTCATCATTATTATCTAATGAGAAAAGGGATTTGATGATTATATAAATCCAAAATAGTTGAGTGTGACACTAATTTTTGTTTCAACATATTTAGATGAGAATTAGTTCAAGATTAAATCATATCCCTTTTCTAGTTTGACATTATTTCCGTCTTCATTTTAATTTACTTATTAGATTTTATCTGTAGTGGATAGATTTAGGTAGTTGGGTATTATCATTCGGTCTTCAAACTTGACCACATTGGTGGTTTCTTCCCCCTTAGGCAATGAGATATATATTGTAAGTGGTTATTTATTATTAATTATTGGTAGATCACATTCCATTTCAAAACTAGTATACATTCTCAAAAATTCATCTGATCTTTTTAGATCTCTCATATGTACATCAGCACATGAGACTCTATAATTTATATCTTGTAGGTCTTCATGGTCTATTTGTATATATATCTTGAGATGAGTATGTAGTTGATATTATTAAATTAAGGACTCTAAATATCCAAAAATACTTAGAAAAACACGTTTTTAAATCTCTTACACCACTAGATTAGGTTCTTTTAGATTATTATATTGAGATTTAACAACTAATGGATCTTCTAACTTAGCCTTCATTATTTTATAATAAGTTTTAGAATTATTAAAAAGGTTGGTCAGATCATATAAAGAGATTATTTTATGATATAAATTCAACATATTTTTTTCCATGACATAGAGAAAAATATTCAATTAAAAGAAAGCCTCCTAATCATTTCCAATAACCTGTCATTACATTTATTTGTCATCATTCCATACCAAATAATGGTACTTTCAAAAAATCAAGGAAATTTTTTTAGTTATTTTTTTTGAAAATAATTAAAATTAATTAAAAATATGAGAAGGAAAAATGAATTAATAAACTATTTATCCCCATACTAATGACAACATGTTTTCAAAGGATGATCATAGGATGTGAAAGAGACGCAATATATTTCTTAGTGTAGAGCATTTTCAAATCGAGGTCATCTCACATGATGATATTTAAAGTAAATATCATAATAATTCTAATTCACTTATTGTATTCCAATGCCTTGTTATTTTATGAATTAATAGAGAAATATGGGCGGATGAAAATGAAATGAAAAACTAATCCTAATCATTTAGATTCCATCCAAAATGGAATGAATTTTGTTAGAGTGGAATTGAAATTCCCATAATAGATTCATCAAAAGTGAATCATTAATGTAGTATTTAAAATATTATAAATACAAAATTTTCATTATATATATGAATATAACTTCTACCTAGTTGTGAATATATATTATACTCTAAAATCAACATGTATATTGTACACCCAAATCCTCAATTAAGGGAGAATGGTGGTAGAATAATATGTTAGACGATAGATGGAAAAAAAGGATTACACCCATTGTAAATCACCTCAAGATTTACCTAAAGCTAAAATTAATCATGGAAATTCGTTCAAAAAATTATTTATCCCATGAATATTCCACATGCCAGTTACAAATCATTTTTTATAAGAGAATATGGTGGATAATGAGAGGGAGAGAGAAAGTGTAATAAACAAAAATTCAATTCGAATAAGAAATGGTAGAAAGTGTAAACAAAATAAAACCAATAATACAACAAAAAATACAATCGAAGAAACCTAATTCCTCGGTAAATCATATGATCTCATTCTTAGTAGTGTAGCCTCTAAATTTTTAGGCATTGATTACAAAAGGTCTAAAACTTTTGGGTCCCTAAAATCTATCTTGGAATTATAGATCAATTCATCACAATGAATTAAGTCAAATTCTCCTACATTTAGTTTCATATAGGAATCTAAATTTTATAATTATCGAAGATAAAGACCGTTACATTTTCTTACCCTTAATTAATTTACTCCAATATTGAATTTATCTACTAATAATCTGTATTTTTTTAAATCATGAATTTTTTTATCCCACATGGAATCCATCGCTAAATTTAAAAAAGAATTAATAATGATCACATGAATTTGAGTGGGTGTCTTATATCATGAATTCCAATATTTTCAAACCATAACTCTTGTGAGAAACATGAGCTTTAACATGACATAAAAATTGATTTTCATAGAAGTTATGAGCTTGGCCGAAAATGTCTTAGACAATTCATATTTGGTCTCCTACTTGTTAATAAATCTATATTATATTTGTGATATCAACATGTGGCTTAATATATTTCATGCTCATCACCTAAATCCATCATGGTTTAAGTGGTGGTTACTTTTATCATCATTATCCAACCTTCACAGTTGCAAGATCATGCCACTTTGACTATATGAATGGTGTTCATGAAGAATATCATGAGATATAGTTATGATTCAGGGATTCATCAAATATTTTATTTATTTTTAAAGGAAATGGTGGTGGAATAAGATAAGGATAGTGGTAGTAGATGATAGTGTTAGTAGAACTCCACTCAAGTTGGGTTGCGGTCATAGGTAGTGGTAGCATGTTGATGTTCTTGTGGGGGTGGTAGAGACCAGTAGTGGAAGGATGAAATCATAGGCTAATAAATGTAAAAAATTTAATATTTAATTATATCAATATCTACATGTTTTAGTATCCCTATGGGTACTCTTTCTAATTAAAATGTGATTTTATATGCTCACATATGTTCCAGGATTTTATCCATGATGATCCCCACATAAATGTGTCTAATTTCCTCATTATCGAACTACTATATTAGAGATAATGTTTTTTGTTAAAACATGTAGATGGTGGTATTAAAATATTATGGTGAAATAGATGTAAGACATCACCAAGAAGTTATGATTTTTGGATAAATGGTGAAAAATTGGCACACTTCAACTTTCCCTACACCATTTTTATGCATGTAGAAATGATAGGTTATACTAATCTATGTGAAATCTATGGATTAGAAACAAATGGAAGTGGTGGAACAAATCTTGTATACCCTATACACATACTCAAGGGATTGTTTCAACATAAAAGGTCAGAGTAGGCCTTGTACTAACCCTTGCACGTTCAACATGTGAATATTGTGCACTCCATGGCGCACGTTTTTCGGACCTCACCTTTGGCTTGGAGGATGTCCCCCTAGATCATACCATGTGAATTTCTATTAGTTGTTAAGGATATCCATATAATTTCCATTTATATACCTAATAATATATCACACATATCGTAAAATTAAAAAAGCTACAATATTTTTTATTTAATTATTTAAAATTGATTTTAAATATGTTTTTATTTATATTTCTGAAAAAATTAATCTCAAATCAAAATTACCATAGAATTTTAAATCAATTAATAATTTTTTTAAAAAAATAATTTTTATTGTGAAAAAATAATAGAATAGGACATCATTAGGCATATGTAAAAAAACCTTTGTTAAGAGTGTTGGATCGTTTCCCCCCAAATGACCCCGAGTTGAATCATTAAATACATTAAATTGTGACTAGATGTTACAAATTTATTATTAATCTGATTATATATGATCTTATTATATTTTAAATTAAAAGTATTTAATATATATCAATGATACTCAATTAATGTGCATCACTCTTATAATTAGTTAGATATTTCAATAACCATTTGTTAAATGGATCTATCATAATGCACCAAAATATTTCAATATATCTCCCTTTTTCTATCTATAAATAATATAGTTCTGCCATTGTAAAATATAGAGGTACTTTCAATTTCAATACAAATTAATACATTATTGTGATCAATTTTAATATTCATAATATTTCATAATCAAGTTGAATCAGACAAGTATTCTAGTATCATAATAATTATCTAACCTCATTGATTCTTGTATTCAAAAACAGTTCATTTCATTCAATATATTCAAAGTATTCAAATATATAATTTTGTAGAGATACTCTGGACTATGATGTAATGATGTGTGATATAACCTAATGTACATTGGTTTATAAATCAATACTAAAATATTATAATTGATGTTATTTCAAAAAAATTAAATAATAAAATAAATGAGCTCAAAAATTAAACATATATTAATTTCAACATATGAATATATTTGTGAAATAATATACTATTCAATACAAAATAGTGGACCCTTTTTTTTCATGAATATTATACAACATATCAAACAACACTACACAATTATTCATGAAATAATTATCACTCACCCAACACGGCACCCCAATATAAGATTATTTATTAAACTACAATTCCAAATAATCAATTAAAATGGGGTTCAACAATCATAATATTAATCATGAATAGTATTTCCCCATTACAGTTTAATACTATTGAGTGGACACTTTTCAATATAACCATTATCATTCATATGGAATCCTATTATGATATGAAACTTAAGATATAATTCACATCACTGTATCATGTCAACAAAATTTAAAATTATTTGACATGATTAGTAATATGATATATACTCATTATGGTGTAGTATTTATTTTATCATTCAATAATATTTTAAATATATAATCTTGGTCTGACCATAATAATTACATCATTTTTTATATTAAATAAGAATCATTTTTTAAAAATCCCCAATTTCCCCAATATATTATAAACATCATTCAATGCATAAATAAGTTATAATGGACATATACCAACACTTTATATTGTTAAAAATTATACATTGAGGATCTAAAACCCATAGGTCATGTATAAATTCTCATATTATACATACCCTTTCTGTGGCATTCCACTAATGTTCCTATTCATTCATTTTACATAGACTCCATTGTATCATGTCATGTTCCATAACCAATAGTTAATACAGTACATTCCATTGTCTTCATACATTACTAGGTTTGTAAAGACCTTCATCATACTCATTACCTCATTGTGATATGGGAAAACTCCATCAATCATAGAACCCATTTCATTGACAATGTATCAATATTAAAATTCCATGTTAATTTCTCATTTTATTGTATTTCATCCCATCATAACTAAGTTATAAATTTACTTTTTTTGGAGTTATTAGATGATTATATGAGATTAGAGAAAAAAAGAGAGAAAAGAGGTGTATATGTGTGACAAAGGAATCATGTTCTTGATAGGCTAACACAATATTCCTAGAGGAGTATTAATGGATAAAATACCACTATAAAAGACAATGGACAACCCAATGGACCATATCAAATACATAGTGTGGCTGTCGAAAACTTTTTAATGATTGGTTATTTATTTCATTCACATATATAATTTTATCCCTAAATAAATAGGGGCACTATATTTTAGTTATTAACCGTCCTGTTGGATCCCCACTAAAATTCTCCCCTACTATAAACCTATATAGTTAAATCACTAATCCTCCATTAATCTATCAGGCCTCGGTGAGTTGTGTGAGATCTTCTTTGATGGTGTAAGTCAATGGTACCGATAAAATATTATTTTTTTTTATGTTCAATTATAGATGTTTTTGTAATATCCTATGTTTGTGATCTATGGAATTATAATCCATTCATTTTCTCTTGTTCAACCTATTATGGGATAATAAGATAAGAGATTCTAATGTAATAGTGTCATAACCTGAGATTTTACAATATATTTTCTCATAAATAATAATTATATCGAAATATTATTTCATATGCATCAACAAAATAAAATAATCTATAATATATTATTTATGAATATAAAAAATATAATTTAATCCTTAATAAAATTGAAAGATACTAATCTATTATTGATGCATACAAAATTTTATTGGGATCACATAGATTTTTTAAAAGTAATATTTTACAATAGGTAAAATTTTGCTAATATATTGTATTTGAAATTAAAGGATTTATTTTAAAATTATAAAATTGAATTTTTTTTAAAAGAATATTATTATTTAATTAATTGTTTAAAAATTATTATAGGGTATATTATTGATACTATTTTAAAAAAAATTATTGAATAGTGAATTTATTAATTTTTCAAATAACTATAACTTTTAAGAAATTGTCATAAGCTATGAATAGATTATAGGTTTATAGAAAATATATTCTATAAAATGTATATATTTCAAAAATAATATAAAAACTTTAATATTATTATATTGAACTCATAAATGTATTTTTAAGATCATGGAAACTCATGTAATATTGCACGCTAAAAATTGCTATTATGATCATACATTAATTAATATATTTTATAAATTTAAAAATTCATATATATCAAAATAGATTTCATATTTTGTATAATAAATTTCATATTATTTAATAATTTCTATTTCATTTTTTAGGAAAGAAATTTTTCAGTGTTAAACATAATTATCGTAATAATTGTAAGGCTATTTTTATCAAATAGTTCTTTATTCACATTGTGTAATTTTTATCTAATAAAATAAAATATTATATTATTATATAAAATTAATATAATTTTTCACCATATATTTAAGATTATAATTAGTCATTAATTTTTTTTATTGTTACTAAATAATATAAACAAACCCCAATTAAGAAGACAATATTTTTATATAAAACCAGTTTTCAACATATAAATGTATTTCATATGAAAGTTATTTTCTTTTGAATTAAATTTATATAAAATTTATATTTAACTAAGGTTAAAAAATGGAAGATTTGGTAATCAGTTTTATTTTATAATATTATTTAATAAATAGTTACTTGGGGTGAAACTATTTTCCCTAAATAAAATTTAAAAATACATGGGTGAATGAATTCGAACATGTTTAAAACATTTGTGCAGATACATGTTTTAGTTATTATAAACCCACAAACACCCAAAATAAATTATATCAAAAATTTGGTGTCACTAACCCTTGAATAATGTAATTGTATTGTTCCCACCCCGATCTATCTCCCGCACTCATTTTGGGATAATGTGTATTTTCTTTCCAAAGGTAGAAATCCATTTGGATTTTTCTATAGATTCTTTTCAAGATGCGTCAGCCAAGATGATGGGGATTGTGCTCATTAAACCCAATTGGGGAGAATTATTTCTTAATCCAAGACACTCTTATATATTTAAAACATATTCATGAATAATTTATTGAATCCTATATATGAACTAGGTCTCCCTTATGTTAAAAATAATTAGCATGTGTTGAATTTAGAATCATCTTTATGTATATGAGGTTCTTATTCGATGTTGAAATCTATATGTATCTAAAGTTATCCATATATTGTAACATTTTTAAATAGATTATAGATTCTTATGTCATTTTTTATAAAGATGTTAGTTTTAAGACAAATAATTTGAAGCTCAATAATTTAATTTCACCTAATAAGAAGGAAATGGTTTTGATATTAAGATCGAGCCCCTAACATGAACTTCTTTTGCATCCTTGTAAAAGGAATCAGAACCCATGTAGATAAGTAAAGAATAAGTTGAAACATCGTTCAATTTTTTTCATGTGATGAGGAATAAACCACATAGTTTAACATCTTTCAACCAAGAAGTGAAGGAGAAATTTGCATATTCAAGATCGATGAGAGAATTGCTCTGAAGTGGCCCAAAAGGAATAGATGATAAGTAGTATCCTAGGTGGCGTATAATATTATAAGGAATATGTCACAATATGTATGGTGATTAAAGGTTATTTTAAGTAATTTGACCTTCTAATTTGAAAACAATTATACTTGGGATATATCCCAGCAAACCTTATAGTGAATTTAGAGTGTTGTTTTTGGACATCTGGGAGGCTTCCTATATATCCTAGTTTGTTGGGAATCAAATCTCATGTAGTAATATTAGGTTAGGGATTACATCTATTTAGGAGGCCCATTTTATTTCTTCATTAAAAATCTACAACATTTAATTTTTGTCTCACATTGAATATGTCCCTATGAGATAATAGTATATGGTTTTGGGGATTACACTTTATTGGATGCATATTGAGAGGGTAAAGGATGATTCATAAAGGGAGTATCCTAGAAATATGTTTAGTTGATCATGTGGATGATAGGGTAGTATCTAAACTCTAATACATTTTGAGTCATTCTTGGTGGTAGAAACAAAAGGATGTTGAAGATTTTACAAATCATACAGTCTTCTTTGTCTGCTGGTGGATGAGGCTCGGGTGATGGTAGAGAGAAAGGGTTTTAATTTTACCCATATCTTCTTTTATTTTTGAAACTGGGATAGTCGCATATGACTACTTATCTATCCATGGAACAAAAAGGAAATCTAGGGTATTTCTCTGAGAGGGATTCCATTTCCCCAATTCTAGAGGAGAAGGGAGGATAAATAACTAATCCTCAAAGGTAAAGGCAAGAATAACCCACCCCCATACATTCTGGAATGGGGAGGCCCTTGGAAGTACCTCCAATGTTGGTAACCTTGTTACCATGACAATTTAAGAAAGGGAAAATTATGATGATAATCCCTTGTTAATGAGGTTACTAATATGACCTCACTGACCATGGGAATGTATGCTCATGATGAAGGTTACATATGCAGTGGAAGCATGGTAGTTGGGATGGCCTGACTTTGCTTCTTCCACAATCGCTGAACAATTCGGGATCAATATGAAGATGAATTTCAGAATCCACGGATTAAAATTAACGATTTAGAGAAAGATAAGAATAGAACCGAATCTACGAAAGATGATCTTTCACATCTTGTTTATAATTAATTTAATAATTTATGAAGAAATTAAATACCTGGGTCTTTGGTACTTTCTTCATTAATGATCGTTGATCATCTGGAATGACCAATACTGAATAACTTTGTTTCACTCACAAGGATCCAAAGTATAATCCCTCAAGTGGTGACCCACACGTTCTCTAATAGTCTCCGAACAATTCCACTCATTCTCTGGTTTCTAGTGAGGCAAATAAAATTCATTGCATCGATCGTTCTTGATCGCTCGTTCTTCTGTCTTGAAGAACATCTCTCGTTCTTGAGGGGGAGATATGAGAGGATTCGAGAGATTAAATGTTTGGCTCAACAATTATCAATTCAATAGGGTTTGGTATAATATACGTACTTTCCTATTAATCAACATGGAGTTTTATTTACAATATTTAAATGTGAAACAACAATTAAATTCAATTATAACTATTAGCAAAAATGCATGCCACACAATAACAATAACAACGCCATTATTTGTGGTGCACTAACTTTCAAAAAATAGAACCATAAATGAAATATCATGCCACATAATGATAATAGTATTATTATTATTTATTATGACAATTGGATAAACATTATTTTCAGACATTTAAATAATTAAATTATCAACACACACTTTCTTGATCCATTCTATCTCCTCTTCCATTTATTGAACATCCGAATACAATATTTTATTATCTTAAATAAATGTTTTTAATTACAAACTAGTAAATAAATATTTATTCAATGTTCAATAAAATAAATATATATATTTTGTTCATAATTTGGTGAATAAATATTTATTTAATTTATACGATCATTTTAACTTGAATAAAATTATTCCTCAGTCTTGATAATAATATTTATTTCATTAATTAAATTCAAAAATAATTTAATCGATACCACCATAAACACTTAGTGTGTAACCCTCTAGGATTCTTTATCATTGGCATTTAGTGGGACTACCTAAATTCAATGATTACTATCTATCAATGGATCATGGCACCCAAGAGAAATAACATAATGTCACAACAACAGCATCCATATACAAACGCTCAGTGTGTAATATAATGCCTTTGTCACAATATCTCATCAAGTAAGTTTCATGATAGTGTCATCAACATATATGCTTGATAACTCATTCTTTGAAAACTTTAAATAAACTCATTATCACACCATGGACATGGAATTTTGTGTGACGGTTCTATTTCAATCAATGAGATGAGATATCAACTTCCAAAAATGGAAGGTACAAGTCCTTCCTCGACTTATCCATTAACAACATGGCATTCATGACTCACCCAGTGTACCCTACTTCCCGCCAATATATAGAGTTACTAGTTTCAGTAGAAAATCTATTTTCATGAGTCATGACATGTATTAATGATAATATAAAAGTCTAAAGACCATTATGCACACTCGTAGATAAGAATATCGGATGAAACCAAAACATGTGCAATTCCTACTGGTGTGTCGGTTCTCATAATCTCCCATATCAGAGATTAGAAACTGTGAACTTCATGAAAAAAAGTCTCATATTCTTACGAGTACACACACCTAAAATTTTTTATACTATGTGTCTCATCATAATATGCCTTCCAACTATAGAACTATATTTAATAATATTTTCATAGCACTTTAAGGTTCTCATCATAGCAGGGAACTTTTATGACCTTATTAATGAAAACAATACTCTATGAAATTATTTCATTATATTCATGCATAAAAATTAAAAATACATAATAATATGTTTAATATTTAAATATGTTAAATATTCATGTAATCAAAGTACAAATAGTTGGTTCTAGGACACCAAATCCAATAAACTCCAACTTGGACTAGAGTGAACTTTCTACGACTTTCAGTCTGCAAAACCTCACATAATGATCATGTTTCTACTTAGTTAAGGTTTTAGTCAAGGGGTCTGCCACATTTTCTTCTGTGGAAATACTATTTATTGAAACATTACCTCTCTGAGAAAAATCCCTTGAGAGAAGATACTTTTATATTATGTGCTTCATATGCTGATGTGACCTTGCCTCTTTTTCCATAGCCACCACATTAGTATTATCACAATAAAGTATGATGGGATCTTTACTCCTAAGTACTAAATCCAACTCTTGGATGATGCTCTATATCCAAACTGCTTCTTTAGCTACCTCAGAAGCTATGATACACTCGAACTCTGCTATAGAATCTGCGACCACACCTTGCTTTGAGCTCATCCAGCTCACATCACCTCCATTCAAAGTGGCGATTTATATCATTTGCAACTTCATTTCATCTCGATCATTCTGGAAATTAGCATCTGCATATCCTATAATGACAAGTTCCCCATCTCATCCATATACTAGGAACATATCCTTTGTATGCATTAGATACTTAAGGATAGTATTGAATTCCATCCAATGGTGGTCACCTAGATCAATATGATATCTTCCTACTACACTTAATGTGTATGCGACATCTATCCTAGTATATAGCATAGCATACATGACTGAACCAATCGCTGATGCATATGAAATACTTTCTATTCTATTTCTTTCCTCACGCATCTAAGGAAATATTTTCTTTGAAATGTGAATGACATGTGATGCCAAAAACAATCCCTTCTTGGATTATTCCATACTGAATCTTTTTAGTATCTGTTCAATGTATGTACTTTTACATACTCCCATCAATCTCTTGGATCTATCTTGATGGATCTTGATCCCAAAAATATATGTTTCCTCACCCAAGTCTTTCATGGTGAAACATTTATTCAACAATGCCTTAATAGACTGTAAGACTGGTATTTTATTTCCAATAAGTAACATATCATTAAAATATACTATTAGGAAAACGACTGCACTCCCACTAAACCATTTATATACACAAGACTCAAATTCATTATTTAAAAACCTAAATTCCGTTATGGCTTCATAAAAACAAATTTTCCATGACCTGAATGCTTGATTAAATTCAAAAATGGATTTTTTGAATGTTTTATATCTTTTTGGCATCCTTGGGAGTCAAATACCCATCAAGTTGTGTCATATAGACATCTTCTTGAAGGTTCCCATTAGGGGAGGTTGTTTTCACATCCATTTTACAAATCTCATAGTCATTATAAGAAGTGATGGACAATATAATTCTGATGGATTTCAATATTGAAACTAGTGAAAATGTTTTGTCGTAGTAAATGCCTTGATGCTTTTTAGACCCTTTTGCAACTACTCATGCCTTATAGTGCTAAATTTTCCTTACATGTCCAGTTTCATCTTGAACACCCATTTTTAACCAATAATATTTACATATACTGGAGGATCTACCAAAATATTGACTTGGTTTTGGTGCTTGGAATGCATTTTAGAATTCATGGCTTCTTCCTACTTGGCAACATCTGTGCCACTTACTGCTTCAATGTAGGTTAGAGAATAGTTATTATCAACTAATAATGATTCACCATCCTTGATAACTCGAAAACAGTACCGTTATAGTTCTATAACCTCTCTTGTACTCCTACTCAATACTTGTGTCTCTAGAATAGATCTTTCTTCGACGGGGCTTTGTTGAATATTCTCTAGTACCAACTCTTGTATACCATGATCCTTGACTTCATCTAATTCTATCTCACTCCCACTATCTCTTTTGGATATGTGCTCTTTATCAAGGAATATGGCATGTCAATCCACTCTAACCTTTTTTGTCTTGGGGGTTGTATAGGTAATATACCATTGTTTCCTTGGGGTATCTTATAAAGGTACACTTTGTGCCTTGGGGTGTGAGTTTGTTACCTGAAGAGGCCATAAAAACACTTTTCTTCCCCACACATGTAAATGGGATAACATGTCTCTTCTTCTAATCCAATGCTCATATGGAATAACATTTATCGATTTAGTTGGTACTTAGTTTAGTATGTGTGTCGTTGTTTGTAACGCATATCCCTAAAAGGATAATGGAATAATTTCATGACTCATCATTGATCTCACCATGTCCAACAAGGTGTGTTTCCTCCTTTTATATAACCCATTCCACTAGGGTGTGTAAGAAGGAGTGAGTTGGTATAAGATCCCAAACTCCCATAAGTAATCAATGAAGTCTTGATTAAGATATTCCCAACCTTAGTCACATCGGATTTTCTTAATATTATTACCATGATTCTCAACTTCATTATTGTATTCCTTAAACTTATCAAAAGAATTTGACTTATACCACATTGTGTATTATATATCCATATCTACTAATATCATTATTAAAAGTTAGGAAGTTTGAGTACATGTCCCTCACTTTAACTAGAAATGTTCCACACACGTCGGTACGAACAAATTCAAGAATATCTTTGGCCCTTTCACCTTTCCCACTAAATGGGTATTTGGTCCTTTTACCTTGTAAACATACATGGAATACACCAAGTGGTTTTAATTTGAAAGAATCTACATATACATCTTGATGTAACTTTGTCAAGTGTTTCTCATTTACATGACCTCACCGGGGATTCCAAAGTTGGGTGTGGTATGAGTCATGTAAAGTAACTTCATTACTGATTTTCATTACTTGGTTTGTGTAATTCAAAATGTAAAGACCATTATATATATATGTTCCTTACCAAAACAAAGGTTATATTTTTAAATGAAGAAACATTTATTTCTGAACATGAAAATAAATTCATTTGTATTTGTCACAAATAATGTTTTTGGTTACAGAAGGCACATAATAACAACCTTTTAATACCAATATCATCCAAGTCGAAAACATGAGGTTGTAGTCCCCAACACATATAGTATCATGTTTATCTCTTTTGGTTACTCATAGATCTACCTCCCCTTAGTCAATTTTCTTAAATGTACTTGGATCTTGTATTTGGACACATATGTAAGAACCACATGATATATCTATTACACAATTTGTAGAAACGGATAAATTTCCCTCGATAACAAATGCACCTGAAGCTTCCCCTTGCTTGTTTTTCTTCTAGGGGACCTTATTTCCACATGTGAAACAAAGAGTTTCATGATCCCTTATATCCCTTTGATCTTCCTTTTCATGGAAGGGTGTGAATAAGATTTGGGCTTAAATATCTTCACCTTCCCTTTCCTCTTATACATAATAAGGACATAAGGGTTTTCATGTTTCATGTCTTTGTCCACTTTTCAAAGAAGGATAAGAAGATATGGTAGATACTATTCAGTGTGGTTCATATTGAAATTCAAAAAAAACTGGAGAAGCTCTAGGGGAGTGATGAGAGAATGATATTGGTACCCAGCTCTTCAGAGAGTTTAAACCCCAGAACCTCTATTCACTCTATGTATCCATTGAGATTAACTACATGAGACCCTACTAGGGAACCCTATCTCAGCTTACTCTAAAACAGTTCCTTGTAGATATCAAATTCTTCTTGTCTTGCTCTCTTCTGGTAAAGACTACAGAGGTTCTCATGCATTCTATATGCATCCATGTTTTCATGAGACTTCATGAGTTCACTAGACATTGATGATAACATCAAACATTGAATGCTAGTCGCATCATTCATATGTTTCTTATAGACCAAGAATTCTTCATCACTTTCCTCTTGGTATATAGATCTGGTAATGAGGAATCCAGCTTGTTAGATTTCCATTCATTGCGTAGAATGACCCAAAGGCATCTGAACCATTACTGTAAGTTATTGTCGGTGAGGATGTTGTCTTTATCCAGTATTTATCGTAGGGATAGTATGGTTGAAAAGCTTATCATTTTTTATTCTATACTTAAAAGAGCATATTGTTAGTACTTTCTTGATTACATTTTATGATAAATAATAATTAAAATTTATTATGTCTCTCACTATTTTATCAAGTCCCAATGTCCCTCACCAATGAATTTAGAATTCCTAGTTGCTAGGACATTCTAGTGGAAAGGATCCATACCCCCCTTTGCATAACCCCAAAAAGGGTGGTTCTAGCTATTTGAGGGTATTTAGGTAGGCATGTCTTTGCCAACTGCAGGCTTGTAGCTCCTTGATCCATTGAGTTGACTCCCCAATACAGAAATCATGACTTGGATTTCCTCAACACTTGCCTCTAAATTTACACCAAGTCTATCGAGGGCTTCTCCTATTGATGTAAAATGGTTAAGTCAACACAAAACATTCATAAGAGATTATTATATAAAAGTATGTGTCCCAACAAGGGTTGGTCAAACACATAGTTTTATAGAGTCTTTCCCTTAATCAAGTAATTAAAGGCTTAGTCTGACTTAATATTTTATTGAGGTATATTTATCTATTATAAGTAAATTTCCTAATTATCTTTATCAGATGATTGTTAATATTAAGTGGAATGTACTTAAGTGATTAACCATGTCTTTATAATATTTACACATAATTCAGTTTTATTTTAGTTCTATATTTCATTCTTCTTAATTCATTAATTATATAGTCACAACAACACATCCATACTTAAGAACCATGTAGTTAATAGAAATACAATAAAGGGCATGATCATGAAATCTTCTAATGGTTAGTTTATCTAGTGGTCGATAAACAAATCAATGACCAATGAGAGAAACACCTTGAACCATTTATGGTTTGTGTCTACAGTTTTCCACCAATCCATCTTTGTATCTCCTTGGATTGGTCTCACCTCAGATCTTTACTTGAACCACCTCCACATGCCTGGGTTATCAATCCATTACATACTCTTTTTAACTCACATGTAGTTGAGGGTTAAAAGGGGGGTTTGCATAAAAGAATCCTTGGGAATTTAGGCCATACATATTAATGAGGAGAGATGGCACATAGACCAACAATTTATTTTAAAATAAAATAAAATAAAACCAATCACATACAAAGGTCCGTTCTAGATCCTGATCATCCACATACATGAAAAGAATTATGAATTTAATAAAACTAGCATTCATTTCATTAATCATTCTTATAAAGGTAATTCACACTTGAATCAGTTAATTATTATCTTTAATTAATAAATCCTTTTATCATAATCCTTTTCTGAATTTCCCTGATATTATCATCCATAACCTTAGAGGTAACATTGTGAACACCCGTTCCAATCTACATGATATTTAATTCTTTACATTACACAAATATGAAAGTTTCAATTCTGTGTAATTTGGTAAAAGACATAGTGTTTAGTTCTGACTACACATTGTGTACTACCATCATCATCTTATCCAAATTACATGCCCAGGGACTTGGCATGTGAGGTTTACTTCAAATATATTGTATTACATGATTTTTCCAGTAGGCCACAAACTGTGTTGTCTCTAGGTTACATGGTTACTGGTTCGCTTAGCCAAGTATGGGATACACAGTTAGTCCCTTGACCCAAAGTGACTACACATCGTGTTCAGTGGGCCACCCAGTGTGTAATATGACAAATCATATTCCATTATATGTAGGTCAACACGCGGTGTAATAATTAACTACATCGCATATCGTTAATGATCAAATCTTTAGTAACTATCGAATTACTTTGGATGCATTGAACAGAACTACACGGTGTGTAATCTGGATTACACAACGTGTATGGTATATTACACGGTGTATAAATCTGAATACATGGCGTTTACTATCATGTTACCTGTATATAATCTTCATCGCCTCCTGATGGGATCCTCTATTTAATTTTTAATAAAAAAACTATTTGTTTCTATTATATCTTCGAGAAACGAAAAGAGGAAGAGCAGATCTTGAAATTTCTATTACAAGAATGATTAATCATGAATTGATAAAATAAATTATTAAAGTGTAAATCATCAGTGAATAATTTAAATAATTATAAATGATGATGAGCACCCCTCTGATACCACTTTATGGATCTGGACGTAGTGGAAGTGTGGCATTTGGGAGGGCCCAACTTTGCTTTTGTCGTAATCAATGACCTATCTAAGATTAATACAATGATGAATGCCCGTATCCACAGATTAAAATCAATGATTTAAAAAAAGATAATAATAACACTATATCCAAGAAAGAACATCTTCCACATCATCAATCAATAAAAAAATGAAGGGAAATTAGTTCCAAGTAGTTAGTCTGGGTTGTATGTAATGTTTGAAGCCTACGGGAAATGAATTCCTCTAAGGTCTACAGTCTATGTAATACTTATGCCTACAGGACTTGTAAGAGTTCTACCTCACCCCTTGAAAAGTGGATTATCATAAATTAATAAAAAATGAAGGCCTTCAGGCCATTGGAGGGTATTTGGTATTTTCTACATTGATGATCATTGATCGTCTGTAATGTCCCTTCCAAATTACCTTCATTCCTCTCACGAGGATCCAATGTATAATACCTCTATTGGTAATCCAAAAGTACTCCAATAGTCTCTGAACAACCCCACTCATTCTCTGGGTGCTAGCGTAGCAAAGTGAATGTCTTGTTTCGATCGTTCTTGATCACTCGTTCTTCGGTCTTGAAGAACTTCTCTCATTCTTGAGAGGGAGAGACAAGGAGTAGAGAGAAAAAAATTTTGTCTCAACAATTATCAATTCATCGGGGTTTGGCATAATAGATGTTTCTAACTATTAATCAACATGGGTTTTTGGTTACAATATTTAATTGAAAAACAACAATTAAATGAAATTATAACTATTAGAGGAAACTCATGCCACACAATAAAAATAATAGCACCATCATTTTTTGTGTGCCAACTTGCACAAAATGGAACCATAAATGAAATTTCATCCCACAAAATGAAATAAATATTTTTATTATTTCTTATTCCAACTTCCAAAATATTATTTACCAATTTTTTAATAATTAATTTATCAACAGACATAGTCTTGATCCATTGGAACCCCTCTTCCATTTATTGAACATCCAAATAGAATATTTTATTCTATTAAATAAATATTTTTATTTACAAAATATTTAATAAATATTCAATAAAATAAATAAATATATTTTATTCACAATCTGGTTAATAAATATATTTTTTCATTTATACAATCATTTTTACTTGAATAAAATTATTCCTCGGTCTTGAGAATAATATTTATTCCATTAATTAAATTCAAATGGAATTTAATCGAGACGACCAAAAACACTTATTGTGTGAACCTCTAGTATTTTTCTCATTTTCATTAGGTGGGATTTCATAAAGTCAAATATTACTATCTACCAATGGGTCAAGTCACCCAAAAGATACAATTTAACATCATAATGACGACATCCACATACAAACACTCAATGTGTAATATAATCTCTTTTTCATAATATCTCATCAAGCAGGTTTCATGATTCTGTTAACATACTCTATGATTGATTCTTCATTATTTCACTACCTGATGTAAACTCATCGTTACATCATAGCCATGGAATTCAGGGTGATATTTCTATTTCAATTAAAGGCTTGAGATATCAACTTCCATAAATGGAAGGGACAAATCCTTCATAGACTTATCCAATAATAACACGTCATTTGTGATGCACCAAACATACCCTACATCCTTCCAACATATTTCATGATGGTTTTCATCAGAAAATCTAAGTGCATGGTTCATTACACGTATTAATGATAGTCGTAAAGTCTAAGGACAATTACACACTCCTATAGATAGGAATATCTAATGACACCAAAACATGTGGAATTATTACTAGCAGGTTTTTTCTCATAATCTACCGTCTTGGAGATTACCAAGATATAACTTCATGAGAATAAGTCTCACCTACTTACGAGTACTCACACCTGACGGTATGTATAATATGTGTCCCATTAGAGTATGTCATCCAACTGCAGAACTATTTTTAAGAATATTTTCATATCACTTCTTGGTTCTCATCATAGTGGTGAACCGTTATGACCTTATTAAGGTTAAAAATACTCTAGCACATTATTACATTATATTCATGTAGAAAAATGAATAATATTAAATAGGATGTTTAATATTTAAATAAATAATAAATTCATCTAATCAAAGTACAAACAGTTGGTTCTAGCACCCCAACCCTTACACAATAGGGCATGCTGGCATTCCCTTTTATTTTATCATACATGTTTGGTGGATTTGGATGAGGAAATGTACTGGTGGTTTTCAAGGGGTCCTAGTTTGGTGCTTCATGAATGGTAGTTCATGAAGAGGCTGAGTTGGGTTCTTTACAAAGGGTCGTTCACGAAGGTCCCCAGTTGGGTTCTTTGTGATGGGTGGTTTATGAAGGGTCATGGTTGGGTCTTTGAACATCAAAATGGGAGTTCGAGATGATTAGTTTGAAATTTCAAGAAGGGGATGATGGAAGGCATAATGCTTCATGGAACGGTGCAGATACAGATGGACCCATCATGCGTATTATTTATTATAAGGGTTGGTGATCCTAAAAGAGTTTATCTACATGCAGTTAATAGAATGAAGGTCCCCAAAGGGGTTATCTATGTCAATGGCTGGCCCAAAATGGACACATTTCTATGAGGACTATTTTTATGCTATGTGGAACAATTCTTATTCCCTTCTTTTCTATGCGATATGTGATATATTTTTACCTAAAAAATATCTCTTTCTAGGATTGTGTAGCCCAAAAACCTCATCCCATCAGTCTATGTTTGGAGGCTCTTATAGGGATACATATGTAACCTCTTAATCGCTAACCATAAAATATTTAGTTTTGTAGGAGGACTCCTCACCCTGAAAATGTAATTTTTGTTTTTAGGGGGGCTAAAAATGTGCATCACCTAATAATTAAATTTTCAATTTGTAAGGGAAAGTATACCACCTTATCCTGAAAGCGATGTGATATTGGGGGGTCTTGAAAAAGAAGTTTTACCCCCACATACAAAAATTCATTTTTGTGGGACATGAAAATGATGCCTCACCTCAAAAATGATATTTTGTTTTCGATGATACATTATAGTGGTTCTTCGTAGAGGTACTTCTCAAAGGCACTATTTAGAGCACCGACTCACATAATGTTTCATGGAAACATTTTCAAACCCAACAAAATTACCTATATTGGTATGGGGTCTGATCAACATGAAGTGGATTCAATTACAAGAAAGATTTTAGTACAGTTTAATACTTTTAGAAAATGATTTTGGAGATATTTTTGGACATGAATAATGGAACTTAACAATAAAAGGTGTTAGACCTAAGTAATTTTTCAAATTATAAAATTTAATGCTTTGAGATCAATTAGACTTTCCCTTGTTAATGGCCTCTTCAGAAATATTTTTCTGTTGTGAATGACCTCTTACGTGTAGAAAAAATATCATCTTAAAATGGGTATCTTTTAGAAACCATTTATCTCCTTTTCAATTAAATTAGTCTCACGTACCAATATGGTTATCTGTATAGAGGATGAAGTACTTAATGATCTGCATAGCATTACAGGGATTTGTTGTTTGAATAGAAACGGACGCACTTCACGTTCCACATAGCACTATGAGGTTCACTATACATTACCAATTATAATTTTTTGAACTTGTATTTCCAATATTCATTTTTGTAAAATATGGATCCTTCAAAAGATGCTTCTTCTACTATACATGCTGCTAATAATGGAATATGGAATAGTTTGACTGAGAGTGCATTTAATAACCCAAAAGAAGACATTGTTCCTCATCATCAGGATCTAGAATGACTTATTAGTGCTGGACTTCAAGATTACATAGTTCCAGATAGGCTACTAATTTATGGTTTTCAGTTTATAAATTTTGTACCTATTAAATAAACACATCAAACAAATCAATCAATAGCATGGACCAACAAGGGCAACAACACACCGTAAGAAAATATCTCATCAAAGGGATATTTTTTCCAGGATACTTACTCTAAGGGTATTTTTTTGTATCCTACCCCATTTTATTTGGATTATGATTTCTAGGTACCATTAACTAGCATATATTTTAATCATTCCGTAGTAGGGAAATAAACAACTCATGAATCGCTATATTTTCTGTCCAAATGGATTCTTCATCTAGGGGGGTCCATTGGTCTATGATGGGGATAGAATTTTTGGTTTCGTAAGAGATATGATGATTTTACGGCTGAACTAAAGGTAGTAAAGATATATGATCCTACCCAGGTGTCATAGAATGTTTCCTGCTGAAATAAATTCATTATAATGCAACTGCTTAGTCGGTGGCTCTGAGATAATAAAAAACTACACATGGTGCATAGGGAAGTTGGCATTAGCATTTGGGACATAAAAATGATCTCAGGGAACCAATATTGGATGACATTTATGGTGAATTTATACCTCCCACTTTAGTATGGGATGAGGCCTAGAGAACCCCTCCACTTGCTAGTGAATTACTCACCATAGCATAGAATCTTCAGTACTGGGTTAAAACCTACCCTAGGGTATATGACCCTTCATCTGACTTCATTCATGCCTTCTCCATGCCAAACGATCATGAGACTTCATCAAATAGTGAAATAATGTTTCCAACTCTTAGTACCATGAGATGTGTTGGTTCTTATTGGCTGACACATGAGGATGTTTGCTTCTATCCATGGTGTTAGAAATGTTTTCCCCAATGTTGACCAATTAGTTGGACTTTAAGCCTTCCTGGTGATAATTCCCAGTGGTTGGAAATCACCGGTGCATGAATACAACCCAACAATTAGGGTAAAAAAATTTATGATGGAATCTTAGATAGGAATGGTAGGGTACATTATTATTTTGGTACCAGTTCTTTCTTAGATTTATTGCTTATGGGGCAGATAAGATGATGGATGTCTCCCTACCAGCTCGCATGTCTATTCCATGATCTATGTGCCTAGAAAGTATCCCACATAGGAGTTTTTGAGGTCATCAATGAAAATCATATTCCGTATTTTTGTTTCTAGAAATATCTACAATCCACAAGTGGGATGAATACGTAATCCAGGGAAGTACAAGAGTTGATGGATCATCTTAATTATGATGATCATTTTACTCACGCCCTACATTCTTCTCCTCCTAGTATCTCGATAAACGATGCATCCAAAGATAACACCTAAAGGGTATTCCCCCAATAGGTTTCCACGTTAGTTCCACTATATCCAAAAGAGGGGCCCTCCCTCAATTAACAGTTATCAGAATGAAAATGATCTGAGGGATGATCATTATATTTAGATGATTTTCATGAAGTAAAACACAAGCTCAATGATTAATCTTCCACCTACTGATATTCACACCACAATTTCCCTATTCTTATGCCAAATCATGGCTTTATACATAAATAGAAGGCCAATTGGGGAAGTCGGTCTCTGTCATGTCAGGTAAACCCTTATATGAGGATGAGGAGGTTGTGGATTAGGGAATTAATGTAATTTGGCTTGGAAACTGAATCGCCCTGAGAAAACCTCCCCATTCCAGAATTCATAGGAAAAGGATGAGAATTTGGGGTCTAGCTTTTCAAAATACTAGTTACCCTCATATGGGAAAAATTTTCAAACCATTTTCACCATTATTTTTCTTTTAAAAAAGTATTATATCCCTATGCCTATAGGGAATGTGATACATGGAGAAATTCATATCCAATCGATAGTATTTTTAACATTATTCAGGAGAAAGAGTTCATCCTAACTAGTTATGGTTGAGAAGTTTCACCTAAGATCATTTCCTACATTGATCATCCTGATTTAGTAGAGTCCCACATATAGGACCATGGGAATTTCATTCATTCATTCCATTTTAAATACATATTTCTATCTTGGGTTGTTGAAATTATAAGGCCATATAATATCAAGTGCGATGGAAACAACAGTGATTCACATTATGGTGATGAGGGAAATTTTTCTACCCCACTTGATCTTGGTGTGATAACTACTTCCTGGTGATTGGGTCCTCGTAAGAACCCCACTCCAAGGAGAATAACACCAGAAATTTCAAGGAAACAAGTGTGACGACTTGATCCTGCATCACCTGCATGGTCGACCTCCTCTTCACTGTCAATCCCTATCATAGAATTCTTTCCTGAAGATTCAAAAAAAAATTGATGCTTGGAGAATGAGTATTTCTATAGAGGAAACTTGGGGTGTGTTTTAAGAATTGGATATTTATCTACTGGGATATGGGATAATTACCGCATGTGAGAGCATTTCTATTCAATAAAATAATGAAGAAGCCATTGTATTCCATGAGGAGATGGATGCTTCCATACATTCATTTAAAGTAAGGACTCATTGGTTTGACCAGGTGTGGGGCATGGTTGTTTCAATGGTAGAAGGGGTCAGTTTTTGGTGAAGGGTTAATATGATCTCTTTCATAAACGAATTTTTTTGTTTCAACTATAATATTAAATTATTTCTTTTCTCCTACCTTACCTCTAATTTTTTTAATAGACAGGGGGTGATCTGTTCCCCATTACCTCTATGGAATACATAGGAAGAAGAGATTTTTTCTATATGGGTGCTTCTGAAGGTGATAGGGTTTCTAAATAAGACTCTCCCAGGGAAGTTGAACATATGTAGGGTGTGATTTAAAATCCTATATAAGTATTTCCACCCCTCCTTAACATGCTATTTTATCAATGGAGTTAACTCCATGGGATGTCACTAGGAATAGGCAAGTAATCATGCTTATATTTTGTATCAAATCTGGGACCAAAAGAGTGTATTATTCCCTTTATTGCCAAAATTATTTATCATATGTCTAGTTTCATTAATGAATCAACTTTTTCTTGGGTTTTCTTGGGATCTACAATTTAGAAGGATTCAACCATTTAAGAACATGTGTATCCTTTGAATGTGGAATCTGATTCTTTGAGAACCTCAATTCCATGTTTTTTTGAGCCAAATGATTTTTTAGGACCAATAGACACTATTGTAGGAATGAGAGCTGGGGGAGATGGTGTTCTTAATTAAGAGCCAACCAATCTTCCCCAGAAGACGCAAATATGGGGGAAGTACCAATGGAGGTTCAATAAGATTTGAGTTTATCTATTCCTCTAAATTCTATCTTGATCATTTCTAAGATTTTGGTATCTCTATGTGACCTTATCAAAGTTACATAGTTGGTTGCGGCTGTATCTGTTATGAAAAATAATTGAGAGGGAGAAATGAAAAGTGGACTCTGTATATTGAAGTAGTAGTAGATCACAGTAGCAGAATTATAGTATAAAACAAGTGGAAATACAGCAATGGAGGGAGAGAGATACAAAAGAAAAGAGATTGAGATAAAGAGGGGAAACCCATGTAGGAACACACTTGAGCCTCCTTCTAGTCATCCCAATAAACCAGCCCTTAATAACATCCTACTGTGAAAATAATCCAGAAAAATTAGTGCCTCTTACTTACACTCAACCCCTTTATTTAAAGGCCCATCTAGCCCCCTCCAACCAACTAACTACTCCAGGTGGTCCCCCTCCCATCCAAAATATTCCCCACTCCTCCAAAAAACCAACTACCTTAGGTGGTCCCTCTCCCAACCAAAGTATTCCCCTCTCTCCTCTAACATCCCAACTACTTCAAATTCAGGTGGTCCCCCTCCTAGCCAGAAAACTCACCCCTCTCTTATAACAGCATAACTATGAATATCCCCCAATTAGGCCACAACAACCCTCTACCAGACCATATTCCTAGAATTTCCCTCATGCTAAAAAACCACCTTGTCCTCTAGTTGGGTCTCTGTTACTCGGTTGGGCCCTTTGCGATGAAGAAGTGCTTTCTGGTGTTGTGGTTCTTGATCTTCTATCTGGTTTTTAATAGCATAATAGGACCACTTTTCTCCATAACTTCCAGCCAACCCCTCAGCATTAGTTTTCGCTGTTTTTTGTTATTTGGGATGCCTAGAAGTTGTAGAAACTCTTGGAATCACAATGATTACTACACTTCCCTCATCAACACTTTGCAAGAAATCTTCATCCGTGTTGTCAAGAATTTCTGTTGTAGCCCCATGGACAAATAAATGATAAGTATACCCCTTTTCCAAAATTAGCCACAACACTATCCAAACTCCCACTGGTTCTTCCCAACAAAATAGAACAAGAAGATTTTCCACAACCACCAGGACTACAAAATCAACACAACAAGAGGAATCTTGTCCTGCCTCTACACCAACAGTCACCAATGAAAGATGCTCGATCAGTCCATAAGATGCCTCACAAATATCATTATAATTTTCTACCAACTGTATTTTTACCACAACTCAAAAAATCCAATTAATCAGGCTACCCCATCGCAACCACTTTGATTGGGTGTGGATTATATCTACACAAACTCACATGTGAGCCAACCAACACCACACTCGGCTGTGTTCATGGATCGATTCCAACTCTACATCGGTACACGCCTCCCTCCCTATTTAAACAGTGATCGACTCTTTCTCAATAGTCGCGACACACTGGTTCAGTCCGAGCCACAGTTCTCTAGCAGCCTCTGATCCTCTCAGCTGCGATCATGGTTCTCCTTAGCACTGGATTCTAGTTTTTATCTAGAAATGATCAAAAAAATAAATTTTCACGGCCCTCTCCTGCTGTGATCCTCCTCTTGTGAACACGATCTTCCCTCTCTCATGGCACTCCCCAGTGAAGTCGCCAAATTGTTATGTTAAATGATTGAGAGGGAGAATTGAAGAGTGGAATATGTATATTGAAGTAGCAGCAGATCATAGTAGAATAATTACAGAAGAAAACTAGAAGAAATACAGTAATGGATGTATAGAGAGAGAGAAATGAAAAGAGAGTGAGAAAAATAGAGGAAACCCATGAAAGACCACTCTCGATCCTCCTACTGGTCGTCCCAGCGAACCAGCCCTCAACAGTAGCCTTCTGTGAAAATATTCTAGAAAAATCAGTTCCTCTTCCTAACACTGGCCCCCTTTATTTAAAGGCCCACCCAACCTCCTCCAACCAACCAACTGCTCCAGGTGGTTTCCCTCCCAGCCAAAATATTCCCCACTCCTCCAACAAACCAACTGCCTCAGGTGGTCCCCCTCCCAACCAAAATATTCCCCTCTCTCCTCTAACATCTCAACTACTTAAAATTTAGGTGGTCCCCCTCCTAGCCAGAATACTCCCCTCTCTACTCTAATAGACCAAGTATGAGTAGCCCCCAACAAGTCAACAACAACCCCCTACTAACCCCTATTCCTTACAGTATCCACTAAACATGCCTCCCCAAGATAATTGTCTTACGTAGCTCAAATGCTAGCTGAAGGGGTAGTGATAGCAATGCCAACAAGTGAGGTAGTGATGACCATGGAAGTGTATTTATGAATAAATAAATTTCAGAATCTCATATTTTTTACAATTTTAGATTTATCCTTATTATGTATTGATTTTTGGATACCTATTTCAAGAGCATTAGTTCATGTGTCTGAATTCCTTGATTCAACAAATCTCAAATCAGTTATGGTGGACTCAGTTTAAACTATGGAAGAGTCCTCCCATGTGGATAATATTTATGGCATAACCTCTATTGTCGATTGGTTCCAAGAATATTTTATCCCATCTAGGAGATATTGTAATGTAGATAAAAATACCCTTCAAAATTTCCATCTTGTATGAATGATAGTGTACAAGAACATATGGAAATTTAATTCTCAAAAGCCTCTATTAGATCTTCCGTTGATTTTTTCCAAACTGAATCATATGTTTTGGTTAATCTAATATGGAGGATTAAAATACCACATTATACATTAAAAGGTGAATGGTATAGTTTTCATCTGAGATAAGGTGACCATGATATTGTCTCAACACACCACTGTAGAGTTTTCAAGCCATTTCACTGCCACAAGAAGAATCTTTCTTGATGAATCTTCTTCTTAGGTCAGGATAGCAGCCCATCTCCAATCTTGCGTTGTAGAATAGATGAACTTTGTGGAAAACATCATCAATAATTTGCTCATGGTGAAGTAAAAAATTTATGAGTGGCAGCTAATGTCGAAGGAAGGGAAATCTTGAAAGGATGTAATGGAGAGGGGATATGTGCAATAAAAAAATTAGAAAATGGAGGTCACAACATTTTCCTATCCACAACAAGTAGTAGATGACTTTGGCCATTTAATGATTAAACATTCTAAATCAGTTGAAATAATTGTGTATGATCATTGATTTACTCATATGTAGAGACTCTAAATTGTGTGCATTATTCCATAATATTTCTAATGAATTAAAATTATGATTTCCTCAATCAATTGTCTCCTCATTCCATCTTTCCAATTCAATTTTAATAGTAATACTATAGTTGAACCATTCAATATTCAGAAATCCCATGTACTTGTATATATAACTTGAAATATGGTTAATGAGTGATTATGTTTTTAAATTTTATTATTTAGGGTCCTACAATACCAGAATTTATTCTTCTAGGTCTAATAACATTGACCTAAAGTCATGAGGGTAATTATCTAAATCTGGGTTTTTATGCCACGAACATGAGACACCCTACCTTGATCTGACACATGTGAATAATTATGGGGAATTTTATTCTTTGCATGTTTCCCTAAACAAAATAAGATGTTTGAGAATCTTCTTAGAAGACAGAACTCATACATGGGACATGGGGTACTTATATTTTGAGGCAATAATGGTTCTGAGTGTGATACATCTACATAGATAAAACTTGCTTGTTGATAATAAAGCAGTCTTAATATATGGTGTCATGGGGAAAACCTCATGCTAATTTAAAATGATTCTACATGTTGTCCAAGCTCACATGAGTCATCATTGTCATGAGAAACAAGAGGTAGCTTGGGAATTAATTTGAACCCACATAGAAATTCATGGAAGGGAATGGGTGGTGTTATTGTTTTCTTAGTCGGGTTTCATGAGGGACATGTTTGATGTTAATGAAAACCTATGGTTAGGTCCGATAACAATGACCAATTAATTCCTGGGCAAGGATGATACCCCTAATTAGAACAAAATAAGACATATAGGAAGGATATTTTAATATTTCAACCTAGTATTAGATGGGAATAATTTGAGTTTACATATCCAGGACTATGTACATTTTCATGAATCTTGATCTCATGTAGGTCATAGTTAATTTGGAATTTACCATGTTTTTCACTGTTTAATGTCATGAAACATGGACTCAAGAATTATATAGTTTAGGGTATTGATAAGAAGACTTTAGTTACATATTTTAAAATATTTTTGTGGGGGCATATGATTTCTTTCCCCTAATACCACAAATATTTGGTCAAAATATTTTTGATTTACCATTCTAGGGTAATCTTATTGAAATTGCTCCATTATTCATTAGGCATAAAAATGGGATGTTGTAAACTAAAATAATGGATTTTCAAATATGAAAACTAATACAGAATATGTATGCCAGGCATGAATGCAGACCAAGTTCATAAACAAGGTTTCTAGAATAAACATTGCTGGGAATATGCTGAATGAAGTGATATCTCCTTAGAATGAATATTTCATTAGTTGAATGTCCATTTAATGAGAGTTTATGGAGAGCCAAACTAAGGAATGTAATGTATAGTTATTGGAAAACAATCCCTCAAGACATCCTCTTAGTGTTTTTGGGTTTCATTGTGTTTTTGGAAAAAGCTAGATGACCACAAATGAATATTTTTCATGTTCATGAAGCAGGTTTTTAATTTGGCACGGTTTCCTAGTGTTTTTAAAATTTTGGAATTCAAAATCAGGGGTTTTTTGGGGGAAATGAAGTATTTCCAAAAAAGAGTGAACTATATGGGGACCACTAAGCCTAGTTCACGGACTGCATAGGAGGTATGTGGAATGACCATGAAAATTAGGAAAGGGAAAATTTCTGCATAGCATTTCTATGCAACCCGTCAAGGGAACTACGTGGACCGAAAATGAAAAATAGTTTGTTGATGACAAGTTGTTCATCGGAGAATTTTTGTTTGCGCAATGGCCAGTGCATGTAGTTGAGAGGCGGTGTCTCATTTATGGGATGACCATCGTTTGTGGTTGAGATGTAGAGATTTGAAGAGCTGGAAAGAGTGATTCGTTTGTTGAAGGAATCGACCACGAAAATCAAAGAAAGTTTCTATGTGGACCATAGAGGGAAAATGGTGCATGGGAGGAGAACAGTCTGTGGCGAAGGTTGTACTGCATCGATGATTCAATTGAAGTAGATTAACTATTTTTCAGATCTATTTCCTTATATAAGGACTAATAATCTCATCAATATGAGGAGAAATTTTCATAAGAAAACATCTTTTCTCCAAGAAGAATTTTGTGAAGTCTGAAAGTGTTCATGAGAATGAATTCCCTGAAAGTAAAGTGATTCATGGGGTGGATTCCACGAAAGGTTAAGTGGTCTGTGAAGATAGTTTGTAGAAGGGGTTTTTTAGGGCACTGTAGCATGTAATGGAGGAAGCCTTCATAGAGTAGTGGCAGTCCGCTGAACTTCAGTCATCCACATAGGAGAGGTGGTCCACAAAATAAGAATATGTCCACAAAGTAGGGACAGTCCACAGAAGACATAGGTGGTCTGCGAATCACTTATGTCATGCGATGTAATTCAATTCACAGAATATTTTAGGAAGTTCTTAGAAGGAAAAAAATAGTTCATGAAAGAAATTTTTGTAAAATAACAGTAAGAAGAAAAGTGGATTTCATCTATAGATGAGAGCAGGACTTCAATAGAGTATCTACCTACAGATGAGGATGTATGTTTTCAGGTAAATAAAGGGACCTGTAATTCCATAAATTGTGAGTGGATCACCTCCAAGATTAGTGAGAAAAGGAAGAGGAAGATGATTATACTTTCTATTGATAATGATCTAGAGAAATATACATAGGGAATTGTTGGTAGATAAACCCGAATTTGGGATAGAAATCACTTGAAAAACAATTTGTGAGAAACCTGATGAAATATGGAAGAGATATATATAATAATAAATAAATTAGCACGCAATATTTTTTAATGTGGAAAACCTAAAAGGGAAAAACCACGGGACCAAGTCTAGAAATAGGAATCCACTAAAATAGATTATCACATGATAGAGACTCCCCAAAAATGGAAGGGATCTCAAAAAGTAATACTTAGAAAAATAGTGGATCAAAGACGGAGAACTGATGCAGTCTGAATGAAGCCTAAAATGAAGAATGTGGCCTGCTAAAGAAACCCAAATAGATATGACCGTGGAAGCATAAGATAAATGTCTGAACAAAAGTGAAAATGAAAAAAGAATAGGGATTAGATCAAAAACCACCACAAATGAAAGTCGATCATATTAGAGTAGTTTCACTGATTGTAGATCTGAAAACCGCTCCTTCAAAATGCAAATTCACTACCTCCAACAACTAAAGAGAGAAGAGTCACACATCCCATACGCACATGGTATCTAGCCACACTGTAGATGCATCATCGATGCCACTTTCTCCATTAATGATGACCCACATGGACTACCATAAACACGAAAGACCCTTTCCTCTTGATCTCAGGGGACTACATCTTGAGCAGCTGTCGCTCTTTTTCTCAACCAACTGCTTCCCCTTTTATAGGCTCCCATATTCCACATATATTGTTTGAAATGGAAATATTAAATATATCTAAAAATATATCAATAGATCTCATTTATATCATACTAGTAGATACACATGTATCCTTATCTGTGTGATATGATAAAAGATATATCATATTAAAAAACCATATCTTATCTAAAATATGGAAACAATCATGTACGGGATGAACTCCAACAATCTCTTGCTTCATCCCAACAACGGAGAGACCATCCAACATACTCAGTTGGTTTTCAAAACTTGTTGGTATCATACCAACCATTGTTCTCTGCAGAAAAATGACGGTACCCTTTTACAGCATTGAAAAAATCATGACTTCTCCCCTAAAAAATAAATCCAAACATCAAAGTCTTCAGCATACCCATGTCTGCACCGCCAATAGTAGAATCAACAATATCTGGTTCCCTAAAAATCGTGAAAGCACAAAAATTTGGAGCACCTACAGGAAAAACATTCTCCCCCTGCTCAACATCCTTAGAGCTGACATGTGCATAACCTCTCTCAGCCTACTTTAATTTCCAAACCTTATTCTTCACTGCGCACACATCAGCGATGCTCTCAAAAAACATTCATAATTATCACATTCAATTGCAAGCCCGAACCTTCACCTATGATTACACTAGTTGGGGGGTCCCAAATTTGGGATAAAAATCACTTGCGAAACAATTTGTGAAAAACCTGATGAAATATGGAAGTAATATATAGTAGAATAAATAAATTCCCGTGCAATATTTTTTAATGTGGAAAACCGAAAGGGAAAAACCATGAAACCTAGTCCAGAATGAGGAATCCCCTAAAAAAGATAAGTAGATGGTAGAGACTCCCCAAAAATGGACGGAATCTCAAAAGTAGTACTCAGAAAAATAGTAGATCAATGATGGAGAACTGATACAGTCTTAATTAATCTTGAAATGAATTACACAGCCTGCTATAGAAACCCAAATAGATCTGACCGAGAAAGAAGAAGATCAATGTCCGAATAAAAGTTAATATGAAAAAGCACAGGGATCATATCAAAGACCACCAAAGATGAAATCCAATTAGATCAGAGCAGTTCCACCAGTTGCAAATCTAAAAATCGCTCCTTGAAAACACAACTGAACTTCCTCCAACAACTGAAGAGAGAAGAGTTCCACATCTCATACACAGAAGGTATCCCAACACATTGTATATCCACCCTCAATGTCATGTTCTCCCTTAATGAAGTCCCACATAGACTACTACAAATGTATCATCCCCTTTCCTCTTAATCTCGGTGGACTACATCTTGAGTGGCTCTCTCTCTTTTTTCCATTAGTTGTTTCTCCTTTTATAGGCTCCCATATTCCACACGTCTGTTTTGAAATAGAAATATGAAATATATCTAAAAAAAGTTATCTTGAGATATCCTATATATCATGTTGACAGATACACATGTAGCCTTATCTGTGTGATATTATAAAAGATATATCAATTTCAAAAAAAAATTATTATATCAAATATGGAAAAAATCACATGAGGGATAAACACCAACAGGAGTGACCCTTGGGAAAGCATTGATATGAACCTAAACATTATAAAGGTAGTGAGTCTGGGTATAGAAGTAATCAAGTCTGAACCTTGTAATTTGGTAGTGATCCTTAGTTAATTTCGTACATCTTCACACCATCGTTGTATTCTCCTTGTACACAGACTAGTGAGGGTGAACCATGTAAAATCGATGTGTCCCATGCATGATTTTATTTCAGTTCATACATGGTTATGGGAGAAGGAGAGAAGAGTTTTTTGTTTAATGATTAATCAATATATTAAATAGCAGTAGTTTTAATATGTCATAACCTGATTCACCCCCACTACCTAGGGTATTTATCCTAATTAGGCTAATAATTGGTATAAGAGGGAAAGGATGAAAGATAGTGGGTTTCTCTTAGTTTATGAAATCGAGGTTTTCAATCACAAAGATATTATGATCTTTGATGGGAACAATTTTTTACTATGGAAGAATCAGTTGCATCACTACTTCTGATAATTTGGGATGGATGTATTTATAATAGTAATGCATGGAATTTTGGCCAATATCAATATGGGTGATTTATTAAAAGTTGTCTGAATGGAAATGTATGTAGACACCAAAGTAATAAATGATTTAGAGAGGCAAAGCTGATGTTTCTACGGAACAAATATCATGATCTTCGATTCCACCCTAATGAATATGTTGACACATTCTTTGATCGAGTGAATATTTTTACGGATGAAATGCATTGTCTCATAGAAACTATTGATGATATAAGGATTTCAAAGTGAATCTTGAGAAATATTCTAACTCGGTTTAATATGAAGGTTTCAGTATTGGAAGATAAAGATCTGAAGGAGCTGACATTGGATAACTTGCACAATACTCTTGTTTCATATGAAAAGAGAAATAATGATAACGATGATGTGGAAAAGGGGAAGTCTAAAGAAGTTGTATTTAAGGCCATGAAGAATCTCCATTTTTAATATAGTTAGGAGGAATTAAATGTTTATGATTTCATGTCATTTATCTACACAAATATGTAAAGAAGAAGAGGAAATTTCAAAGAAAACATTCTAGTGAATTCTTTTGATGCGGAAAGATGTTAAATTTTGTAGTGAATTATCCAAATAAAATTGAAGATGATTATTAAGACAATATTAAAATTCCATGTAAAAATTCATCAGCTGAAATGAGAGTTAAGGAATAGTCTAAGATTAGCTACTTCAAAAAGAATAATGTACTTTCAGAAGAAGATGACAGTTTAGGAGAATCTGATGCAGAAGAGTTGGAGGAAGTTAAGGATCATGAAGCAGATGATATGGTTGTGGTTGTGGGAAATTCCCAAATTAGGGAACAATGAGAAAGTTATAAGGGATAAGTAGAAGGAAGATTTTTTTTTCAGGTTGAATTAGAAGATTCTCTTTAATAGATATATGTTTTGATATAAAAAAAGGAAATTAAACAAAGTGGTTCATGATGACAAACATTATATACAGTAGTAGGATGACTAAAATCCCAAGAAGAATAACGAAATTGAAAAACTGAAGTCTTCAATGCTCGAAATCATAGAAAAGGTAGTTGAGTATGAAATCTAAATTGAATAACATAAAAAAAGATTGATATTTTGACTAATACTAAAAAATATCAAATCAAATATATTGAAGATCCTAAAGTCGAAGTTATCATTATGCGAAGAAAAGTGAACAATTAAAAGAAACACTAGATTCCATCAAAGTAGGTCACACACGCAATAGAAAAAAAATAATTAGAATTCAGAGTTCAGTGAAGCATAAAAATGGGTTTTAGGAAAGAAAAATGATTGATCAGAATAATACAATTGATATGGGGTTTGATCAAAAAAATAAAGTAATAATGGATGAAGTTAGACCACAAGATCCCGCTCCAAGGTCAAAGATTGAGTTGGGTATGAATCTGAATCAAAAGACTCAGAGAAACCAACGGGGAAACAATAGTGAAAAATTACGACACAGGAATGCACCCATCATTAGATTCTATTGTTTTTTAAAGATGGGACACTAAAAAAATATTCTTCCATAGAGAATAGGTATTAAAGGGAACATGAACAATAGAGGATGGAATACCTAGATCAATATTCTAGGACATCATTTGATGGTCACTATTTCAGGTGTGGAGGGTTCAATACTAGGAAAGGTAATTTTCATGGAAAATGCAAAGAAATGTGTCAAAGTATAATTAATATTGGGATAAGCAGTAGCTAAAGGCATCATCAAATGAGATGAAAATAAAAAATCAATTTTTAGATCTATAGGATGAATATGGTCTATCATACTTCGAAGAACATAAATATTATCAATATGTATCAAGTATGATGTAAAAACATGGATTAGAAAAACAAATATGAACACGTGGTGGTTGCATATATTTCTTTTAAAGCATCAGATCACACTGGAATATGTATCATTGGTATTGGATACACCTCAAATATGATAGTAAATAAATATATGGTAACCAAAATCAGGTATGATAAAGAAGGAGTGATAATATTTGGTAATGATGATGATGTGAATATTATTGGCATGGGAAAATCCATGTTTGGGGGAAAAGACATGAGTCATTATGATGTCTTAGTAGTTGAAGGAATCAGTCACAACTTTCTTATTGAAAATAAACTATATGGCTCAGGGAATTCCAAAATATTTTCAAAGAAATTATCTGCATTAAGGGAAAATAATTTTTAGTTGTTTATCAGGGAAAGCATATAAAAGAAAATCTCTATAATATGGGTGGAGAAGAAGATATGTGATTTCTCGTAGTTAGGGTTTCTCTTAGTTGTAAGCACCCCTTAATTCTACATGAAAAATAGGGGTTCAAAACCCATTGGGCGCAGGTACTGTAGTAGTACGGTAGCATACTGTAGTAGTGGTGGCACTGCAGCAACGGTGGGCACTGTATCGGCAGAAGGCTACTGTAGCGGTGGTAGGGTACTGTATCAGTAGCGGGTACTGTGCGGTACTGTAGTAGTGTGGGTTCTGTAGCAGTGCAGGTACTGTAGAGGTACTATTCACATAATGGGTCTACGGGCAATGTAATGGGATAAATGCCCACTGGGCATTCAGGCTATGTAATGGGTCTCCCTCTACCTCGTTAAAGAGTTATTTTCTTTGCTTTAAAAAAATGAGGCTTTGGTCCCAACCTTTAAAAAAAGAAGATATGTGCTTTCTATCCAAGGAAGATGGAAACAAATTATGGAATAAATGTCTTGATCACCTAATCCAAACATCCTTGGAATGTTGGGTGAAATATGTTATTGCTTGTGACCTACCTCAATTATCACATGATGGTACTCATACATGTGATGATTGTCAACAAGGGAGGATCAGTCGAAACAAATATATGTAAAAAGAGAAAAGGTACACAAGGGTGCTTGAGTTGGTACATAATCAAGTGTGTGGACCTATTTCTCCAGGTGATATTGATGGGAGAAGATACCATGTTGTCTTCATTGATGATTTTTTCATAATTCTATGAGTATCAATCATCACCCAAAAGTATAAGGTGTTCTCTTGAATTACATGATATCTCTTAGAAGTTGAAAAGATGCTTGGTTAGAGAATCAAGAAGATCGGAACAAATAATATAACCAAGTCCATGAATATCCAAGTGGGGGATTATCTCAAGAAACATGGGATAAATAATCAAGTTTCATTAATGATATCTCCACAGTAGAATGAAGTAGTTGAGATAAGAAATATAATTATCAAAAACATTGCAAGAACAATGCTCATTGTGAAATACCTAGCTGATAAGTTTTGGATAGATGTAGTGATGACATCAATCTACATATGAAATAAATATTTATTGTTTCCAAAAGAAGATAAAAATTTATATGAGCAATTGTATGGAATGAATCCAATGTATAAGTACTTCTGAGTTTTCATAAGTAAGGGTTTCATTCTCAATAAGAAGAAACAAAAAAAGTTTGAATCCCATGGAGAAGAAGGGATATTTATTAGCTACTCAAAGAAAATCAAAGAATATAATTTATTTAATAAGAATCTGGTAAAATTTGTTGAAAGCCATGATGTAACTATTTTTGAGAATGAGAAAAATATGTAGGAAATACATGATCAACTTTGGAAGGATAGTGATGAAGAGATAAGCAGATCAGAGGATGTTTTAGTTCTATAGGCTGATTTAGAAGAAGATTTATATAATGAAAATGATGAAAAGAATTTGTTATCTGTAAAATTAAAGAATAGAAGAGCTAAAATTGATAGAAAGAACATAATTGTTGATCAGACAGTGCCAATAGAAACAAGGAGGATGAACACTGTACAACAAGCATCATACTTATCACAAGTAGATCCTAAATGTTTTGATGAATCAACTAGAGATGATAATTGAGTTCATTATAAGAATTAATATATTGACCTAATTTAGAATAATCATACATGGGAGATTTTTTTGAGGCAAACAGATAATAAAGTCATTGGGACTAAAATGGTCTTTTGCAACAAAATGAACGAAGATGGTGCTATAATTCAAAACAAATCATGATTTGTGTGAAAATTGTACTCCAAGAAAGAGGGTATCAATGTTTATTAAAAATTTACACCTATTAGAAGCGTACAAACAATCATATTATTATTAGCCATAGTAGTTCAAAGAAATATCAAATTCTTTCTTATGTACTTCATGGAAACATTCCCTAATGCGGTTCTAGAAGATGTTTACATAGAAAATACACATGGTTTTCTAATTTTTGAAGATGAGAAAAGAGTGTGTTGGATGAAGAAGGCTTTATATGGTTTGAAACAAGCATCAAGAGCATGGTATTCAAAGGTAGATTAGTTTTTATAAATCTCAGTTTTCAATGTGGTGGAGTTGATTATAATCAATATTTCCACCATGAAATTAATCAAAGGATGATGGTGTTGGAATATGTCGGTAAAAAATCATTAGTGGGTCAGATGATGCTCAGTGTAAGAAATTCATTGAATTTTTGAAAAGTGAATTTGAAATGTTGATGATAGGTGAATTAACAATTTTCCTTGGTTTACAGGTGACATATGTAAGGAATGACATGTTATTTTCTAAATCCAAATATGTCATGGAGGTTCTAAGAATATTTTGAATGGATAATTCCCATGATATGACAACTCTGGTAGCTACTCAAATGAAACTATCATGGGATGATGAAGGTAATTCAGCTAATGTTATAGAATATAGGAACAGCATTGGTAGTATACAATACTTGACAACAAGAAATGAAAATTACATTTTATTTTCAAACACATTTAAGTGGAAGTGATAACCCATGTCAGTACAAAATATAGAGCATCAGACACAAAAGAAGATAGAAGAAAAATTTAAATAAAGTTTCAGTCTATTAGACGCATTATTCCTAAATAGTTTCCAGAGAAGTTCATTTACCTATGAATCAAGATCGTATTTGATAAGGTCCTCAAACTGAAATGCTAAATTGTCCCACTTATGTATTAATTCCTCCATATTTATCTTACCTGCATTAAATACACTTTCCAAGATATGATCTTTCTTGTCGATCCACTTTTTTCCCCTGGTAAGTGTCCACATAGAGAGATGTCTTGGACATCTTATCACCATCCTATTTTGAGGTCTTAAATGGAAGCGATTTCTCAAAAATTTCTTCATCAGAATAGATAATAATTTCCCATATCTTTCCTTGACACTATTTTCCAGGAGGTTATGTAGCCTCCTTCACTAGTTCCACATCCTCGAAGTGTAGTGGTATCTCCCTAAGATGACCCTCTAACCTTTCATCTGTATCCACCGGAGGGTTTTCCAAAACATCTGAGATACCCTCTACCTTTGAAACCACCTTTACATGTTCCGGATACCCAAAGTATCCAATTTGATGGACCTCCTCTCCTTCCACTATATGGACCTCATGTTCATTGGATTTACCACCCTTTGGCTAACTGTGTCTCCATTTTCCTTGGGATATATGATTAGTCTTTTCACCCCTTTGGTTTTTTCTTCTTGGAAACAATGCAACACCTCGGGTCCCTATTTTCTTTGCTTCCCTTATTCTTCCTTGGAATACATTGGCCTTTACTGATCTATCATATAAAATTGTCATATGAGCTTTTTCCTACACCATTAGACTTTTCTTCTAAGGGACAAAAGGAGTTGAATTCAACTCCCCAATCGGAACGCAAAAACTCAATGTGGTTGTTAAAATTGATATAGTACAGAGTCTTCCCCAGGTTGGATCCCTATTTGGGACTTAACTACCTTCTTTATTCAAGCATAGGCACCGCCCACTCCTAACCATCCATATAATTTCCACATATCCAACTGGATCCATAAGAGCATAATATTTATACTCAATCATGTCCGCATTAACATATTCCATTGCACTAGGTTGTGAAGCCTCTGCAATCATCATGACGCCTGGAGGACTTGCTGAGTCTTGTCTCAACCAGTAAAAAATACTAGTTGTACTCGGAAAAGGAGTAATACCTTATCTTGATTTTTATTCACCGCTTCACAAAAACTTATAATACCAACATTCTTACCAGGATCTCAAATAGATCATTCACTACCATCAACATACCTATCACCATTCATATCAAGACTCTTTCCACAATCACTAAAAGAAACATAAAGGTCCTTATTTGCCTCAAAGTCAGGATGTGTCAACTCCATCTTCCTCAAACAAAAATCATGTGGTGAGTGTCCCAAATGAGAACATGATAATAAATAATTAAACTGGGCCAAAAACAACACTACCTGATAGAATATGAGTTACTCATCCACCTCAATCCAGACAGAATCTAAAAGAGGCTTAGAAACATCAATTTCCATAAAAATGTGAGGGGAAATGGGTTGGAATTGGGATCAAGAGTGGTTATCAAATTCTAAAAAACGTCCAACAAGATTGAGTAACATTTGGAGGTTATAAGGATTTTGAAAGGGAAAGAGTAAACTTGGGAAACTTACCCAAATCTCCATGGTCAGAGGATCCCAATTCCAGTTAAATTCATAGCCTCATCTGAACAGAATGTTATGATATCCCTCACATGACCATTGTCCCTTAGACTAAACTATAGGGAGGTTATCCATATTAGTGAAATTAAGAAATAAGTGGTGAGGATATAGAAACTCGACGATGACTCACTCTTTAAGAAACCATGTATCAATTATGAATCTTTCGAAGATGTCAAGCAGGGGATGTCTCTAACCGAAACGAGCAACCATGGAGAGGCCAAAGAGGGTAGGCGCCTCAGAGAATTCATTTAGGGGGAGGAGAAGAAATGGGGCCCTGAGTTAAAGATAGTGAACATTTGGGCCAATTTGGATGCTTGAAAAATCAATATAAAGTAAGTTTTTGTGAACGTAGAAAAGGAAAGAAGATTATTCCCCCTCCTTTAAGAAGAGAGGGATGTCAGAGTAACCATAAATGATACCCACAATAAGAATAATGACACCTTTTAGGGTTTTTCTAAATATTGAAAAGACACGATATTGGTTTTTCTATATGCCAAGCATTACGATATCAAAGAAATCCCATGGAAACAGATTTGATTGTAGTGAAAAAAATACTTCAGTATATCAAGGGAGTGGTGGATTTCGGTTTGATGTATAATGATAAAATATCAGCAAGAGTTATTGGGATATATAGATGCACATTGGGTTGGATCAGGAGATGATAGAAAATTGACATCATGTGGTGCATTCTATCTTGGGAGATTGGGTATTTCTTATCTAATAAAGAAAGAAGATTGCATTTCATTGAGCACTGAAAAAGTTGAATACATTTCATCTAATCAAGAATGTACATAGTTATTGTGGATTAAAAACATCTTGGTGATATGGGAATTTATGTGAAGTCTATGATCAAAATCAGCCATGGTAAGGGAAGAAAGGGGCTACGTGGACTGTGGAGGGAAAACAGTTTTTGTGAGGATCACAATCCACATTGAAGGTTATACCACATCAATGATTTGAGTAAAACATATTTTCATACTTTGTAGATCTATTTTACTATATAAGGAATGATAATACCATTGTTACTGGGAGCTATTTTCATAATAAAATGTCTTTTTTATGGGAATAATTTGATGAGGTCCCAAAGTATTTGCAAGGAATAATTCTGTAAAGAGAAGGGATTCATGAGGGGGGTTACACAAAATGAGATGTGGTATGAAAATACAGATCACAGAAGTGGTTTTACGAGGAACTATAGCCTGAAAATAAATAAGAATCCATGGAAGAGATGCACTCTGCATGACAACAACCATCCATAGTGGATAGGTGGTATGTAGAAGAAGAATCTATCAATGAAGTAGGAACAGTCCGAGAATGACAAAGGTGGTTCCTGAAGCATTCACTCCATGCGGAGCAGGGTAGTACGTGAAATACTTGATGAAGTTCCCAAAGGGACTAAAAAGATTCATGAAAGAAATTTCCTCAAAATAACATTACAATGAAAATTTGATTTCATATATAGGTGAAAGAATGACATCAATAAAGAATCTACCTATAGTTGAGGATTCATGTTTTCATGAAAATGAAGGGACATACAAGTCCATGAATTGTGACAGAATACCTTACTATAGAGGGATAAAAGTATGAGAAGATGGTGAACCTTTCCACTGGCAGTGATATAGAGAAAAAACATATGGAGTGACCCTTGGGAATGTACTGAGATGGCCCTAAACCCTATAAAGGTATTGATCCTAGGAATATATATGATCCATTTTGAACATTGTAATTTTGTAGAGAGACTTGGTGAATTTTTTAAATCAACACACCACCACTTTATGCTCCTTGGATGTAGACCAGTGAGGGTGAACAAAGTAAAATATATATTTCCCAGGATTGTTTTATTTCAATTCATACATTTTTATTGTAGAAGGAGAGAATAGGGTTTTTTTAACGATGAAATAAGATCCTAAGGTGTAGTTGTTTCAATATTTCATACCCTGATTCACCCCCCTTAGGGTATTTATTGTAAATGGGATAATAATAGTCAATAAAATGGTGTCATAAGGAAAATGTAATTCTATTATAGATGGCCAAGAAAATATTCTAGATACTACAATTTTCCCATACATAGAGTTTTATTTGTGTAGAGAATGTTAATAAGTATAAAATGAACATTTCATGTCGAAACTACTCCTTAATAGGGAAACATTTATGATACTAGAGTTTCCTGCATAGAGGGCAATGATTTTTTTATTTACATCTGGGATTGAGATATAGGACTCTGACCCTACTATGTATCTCATCAAAATGTGAGTCAACCTCTATGTAGTTCTGGGAAAAGATCAAGGAATGACCACAAACAATGTTATAAAAGTAACATTACTTTATAAAATCTACCAAAATTGATTGAATATTTGTGGGGAATTTTTTTTTGAGTACATGAATGAAAGTGGAGTGAGAACCTATATTGGACCATACTATGTAGATTTGGCACATACATAGAAGTGTGGGAAATTTAATATCACAGTTGAACCTAGGATTTGAGATTTAGGAATCTCTACATATCTCAAAAATTGAGAATCAAGTCAAAATAATTTCTTTAAAACATGTGTGGTGGGTGAATAACACCAAGCGTATTTATCCTCTCATGGGAGGGACATATGTACCACTTAAGTGGTGTCAATCATGCAGATTAATTTCATGTACCATGGACATTTTGAGTTTGTATTTTAGGGTTATTCATCTAGGAATAATTCAATCATAACATAAACTAATATGAACTAATTTGTTGAGGAAACACTTTACCACAAAATCCTAAGCCCATGTGATATATTCTAATTTTGAGAAACATGGAAGGGAAAAGGTTTCATCTAAACCATTGAGGTGATTAAAATCAATGACAGGGGATTTTTTATCATGTTATGGATGGGAGATTATGTATTATCTGAGAATCACTACATATCACACATGGTAGATAATCAAGTTCTATGTAGTTATTGAGAACCATGTAATTTTGTGTAATTTGGTGATAGCATTAGCCATGAAGTATAACATCATGCGATAAGGATGTTTGTGACATCACATGATAGAAATAATGAATGAAATAGATCATGTAGGATCAATAATGTTCATCATGCTTCAATCATGATGAATTATATTGTAATCCAAAATCATGGGATTTTCGAATCAGGAAGAGTTTTATGGGACATGAATGTAAGGAATTGCTATGGACCATGTTCAAAATGTGGTTTTCCACCATAAAATTGTTGGGGAATATGGGGATAGAATAGGTATATCTTAAGAACAAATATTCCACTGGATTACATGCATTTTAATAGAAAGTTATACATTTCCAAATAGGAGAAAAGTATACATAGTGAAAATAGAAGATTCCTTTGGAATCTAACATTACATCGCCACTGGACGAAGAAAGATTATGGAGATTTATTTTTCCTAGGACATGGAGAATCATGTATGAAATAATTTTTTATATCTCAAATGAAAAATTTTAACTGGCATAATCCTTGGGGTGTATAGTTAACTGAACATATCTGACTCATATATAGGGACAGAGACATTTTTGTTTTCTTAATGGGCTCACGATGAGGTAACCAGATTAATATATCATACATATGTTTTTTTTGTATGAAATTAAGGGGGTTAGTTAATTCATTTTTTGAACGGGTCCAATATATAGGGCCAACGTTTTATTATGTATCTCACAAGGGTGATAATCAATCCATATGTAGATCTATTGTAGAGGTGTGTTGGGAGACCAATAATAAATATTTTGGTCTACACATGTATAGATAGAATTGTTAGGAAGTTTTTTTCATTCATTATGGAAAAAGATTTGAGTCGTCCCTTATTTATCATATCAGTAATCCTAGTTATATAAGGGGTGTGTTTCATATTTTAGCATTATGTTTTGAGGATATCGGATACACAATGTTATGTTATACAGTGAGGATGATTTATTACATATCATAACATCATGTGGTTGGGAAGTGTCAACCGACACGAATAATACCTAACTATCCTAAGTGATGGGAAATGTTGTAGGGTACAGGAGTACATTTTTACATTTTGGAAATACCTGAAACTAAATATTCATGTGTCACCGTGTATCATGAGAAAGAATGAATCATGTCACATGTCATTACATGAAGAAGGTGTGGGAAGAGTCTAACACCCAAGGCTTTGATCCATTCTAGAACAAACCAAAATGTAATTCAAATTTATGTCATCCAAAGAGGACATGGACCATCTAATTTTACATCATATGGGAAAATATGTTATGTTTGGGGATTATACCTATAAATGAGGCCCATGGAATCATTTTTATAAAACCATTAGGGAAAACTAAACTCATGTAGCTTAGTTCTTGGTCAAGATTACACCTAGAAGGAATCCCATTGGAACATTTTATGGTGACAATACCATAGGTAAGAGACGATATTTCATGAATATATGGCTGGTCCAGGAAGAGTGATCCCTTTGTAGGTCTGACCCATATACAGGGAGGGGTACATTTTTTTATTGTGGATGACCCAATGTTTGGAGATCTTATTATCACTATGTATCCTGGAATTATATGAATCAAGACACACATAGTTCCTGATTTTGGGTTTGGTAGAATTCCATCACCCAAGTTTGTGATCCATTCAAGCATGGATTGAAATATTGTGTTGTTTTACATCATGAGACAAGGACATTAAACATCATATTTTATGTTATAATTACTATATGATCGTGCATTATAGTTTTAGGTCAACTAGGATCTATAATTATTGGATAGATGGTTTCATGGACTAGAATGAAACAGACCCGGTGTGAATAGAGGCCTTAGGGCCAAAAGCTGGTGAAACCCAACTTATAAATGGTTGTAAATCTATGAATGGGCATAAGAAATGTGGCATAATAATCACTATGTATCATATTTAGGAGGAATCAATACAAACATAGTTCATAATGGGTGTTGTGGTAGGCGATTACCACTGAAGCTTATGTCCTGATCAATCAAGGATCAAAATTTTTGTTTAGTTTTACATCATGCAATAAGGACATTAATGATGAAGTTTTACATCATGTGGTAAGGATAATAATCTCTTTTATTTTTAGGTTGTATGTCTAAGACCTATAATTTTCCTTTTAATTTCATGCCTATAGGACCATGAGGCTATGTATTTTAATTTTTTACGGCAAGGATGTTGGTGTTATGAAATTTATTATGTTTTGACATGGATGAAGACCATTCAATTTAACGTCTTGCGGCCAGGATGATGGTGGTTTGTAGTTTCATGTAGTATGACCAAGACCTATAATTGTTTTATAGTCATGAACACATGACCATGAGGTTATATAGTTTAATATCATGCAGTGAGGAAATTGGTTTCATATTGTTTATTTTATAGTGACATGGATGAATACCATGAATTTTTATGTCTTTCAGAAAAAATGCTATTTGGCCTATACACCTATGGAGGAGGCTGAGGGTTCTTTTGGAATTACATTAATTATTTATTAATAAATCTTACATGGGTTGGAAGCATAGTGTTTTACCCATCCATTATGATTAATGAGTAAGATCCACTGGATTGGACCTTATTAGTGGTATAAGGTCCTTCCCACTTCAGTTCAATATTTGGTGGTTTATTCCTTAGTTTCATCGGGGTTATAAGGACTAGTACCAGTTCTACTTGGAGAAATTAGTGTTGATGTACTTTGTTGTTGAATGATTTTTCTATATGATTCTAGTATATTTATAAATTATTTAGGGTATAAATACTTTTATCATTGATTTTCCCTAATTTATAAAAATATTTCTATGATTTTTCATCATCAAAACATTGTTCATATATATCTATCCAGGGTGAGGGTAATAGATCCTTGATGGGAAATACTACTTCTATTCCATAAATCAATTAATACCAAGTTTTCTATGTATTTTTGTGGGTTATAATTCGGTAGGCCCACAAGGCATTCAAAATATTGTCATACTAAGACATCTTTTCTATATCCACCATCTTCTGGAGGGTATTTGATACAGTTTTATTGAAAGAATGTATCATTCCATTGGTCGCTTAATGATAATGGAAAAAATAGTTGGATTTTATGTTTTAATCCAAATTGAAATTATTCAATTTAGAATAATAGAAATTAGTTTTTTTGTCTATCAGTATTGTGTGAGGGATAGAAATTCTAGTGATGATATTTGACTTTAAAAGATTGATGATTATTTCAATTCCAAATTCATTAAGATGTATCACCTCATCCCATTTAGATTATAAATAGGTATCATTATGGATATAATTAAACTTCGTAGCCATATCTGGAGGGTATGGTCCTAAATATTTCACCCCCAATAGTAATAATATCCAGTATTATTAACCTCTTTGAAGAAACTGTGGGGGTTTTGATGAAATTAGAGTGCACAAGTCATGAATGACACTTGGTCCAAATTGTGTGAAATCTTATGTCATCAAAGTTTATAAATATCCATGCCTCTTGATTTTGTAAAAAAATATTGGTTCCTAACCAATGGGAACCACAAGTGACAACATAAACTTTTTCCATGTTGGTGATCATCTCCTTTCAATCATTGAATCTATGGAGGATTACATTGAACCATCAATTGTAAAAAACTTTCTGATGAATTGAACTATCATAGATAGTGAAATTAACTTCTTTCCATCAAACCATTTCTTTTTCAGCTCTTTTTAGAATAAGGGTCTCATTTTTTAGTAATTCTAGGATGGGAATCGTTTATTTATTTACTACAATATATGGTTCATAAGTAGAATTGATACCATTGATATATTCCATAGAACTATGAATAAATGGTAATATTATTCTATAGTGGGTGATACTAAATACTATTTCATAATGATCTGGATCTACCAAGACTGACTCAACATTTTCTAATGTATCTTCCAGAGCATTTTTTGAACATTGTACATGAGTTAATGTCAGCTCGTATGAGAATTTTTCCATTAACACTTGAACATAATTATGAATGGAAATATTTTATAGTCTTATAATGGAATAATTTTCATCGGTCTTCTTAATTACCAATTAATAATCATTCATAATTTTTAGGTGGGTCACTGATATTTTCAAACCCATCTCCAATCCTACAATGTGGGCTTGGTATTCACCCTTATTGTTGGTGTAGCCATATGATGGTACAAATGAATAATGTAACACTTCCTTTTTATTCTGAAATGTTTATGATTTGTAACATGAAATTGTTAAGATTAGGATCTTCTAGACTCCTTCTAGATAGAATTATGGATGCACCATCAAAGTACATTTCCCATATTTGGGTGGAATCCTGAAAGGATATGATTTTTTCGTCAAGAAGTTTAGTAATCTTTGGTACTTCTTCCAAAGATGCAAGTTTCAAACTGAATTTTTATAAAGACTATACTTTTATACCCATATATAGTATGAACCATATGTCAAACTATTGCATAATGACCACCCTTCATGTCGAACGTCTGGTGAACATTGTAAAATTTTGTATATATTTGAGTGGTTTTATTCAAGAGATCGAAATGACCTCATGTTGATGTTGGTAATGCGTTAACTTGTAAATTGTGAAAATAAAAATCAAAAAAAATTTCTCGATGATTGAATATTGATTATAAATTTCATTCATTGTCTGAATGAGTTAATAAATAATGTTCTCACTACCAACATCATTTTTCTATGCAAGAAAGTAACCTAGATATCATATACGAGCCACAACATACTGAATGGGTGAATTCCATTCAACTTGTGGAATAAAAAATAGCGGGATCATGAGATATTTCTTGTGGATACCAAACGCTTCTTGGTAACCATCATTCCACTAAAACACAACCCCATTCTTCATGATTTTGGTGAATATAATACATTTTCATTCACGGATTTGTATGAATATTTTAATTTATGAATGTTTTCCCTATATTCCTCTAAATTCTTAAAGGTTTTGATGAGAAGACATACCTAGAATTTCCTTGGTTTTATCAGGGTTTTCATTAATACAATGTTTATGCATGATGAAGATGAAAATTCTACATAAAGTATCACTAATTGATCATTTCAAAGGATTCATCTTCAGACCATTTTTTTAATACTTGTCAAAGATGAATTTCAAATTTGTATGGTGATAAACATTTTGATGTGATTTAACTACACAATCATCGACATAACATTTGACTATTTTCCTTATAAGGGTATAAAGATGTGATGCATGGAATATGGACATGTGACTCGAGTATTCTTCAAACTAAAAGGAATTACTTGGTAGTAGAACACTTCTTTTGGGTCCTTGAAGGTGGTGTATTATTTATCTTCTGGTTCCATTCAAAATTTCTTATATCCTGAATATTCATCCATGAAGGAATGGGATTCATAGCTAGTTGTTTCATTGATCAGGAGTTCTATAATAAGAATTGAGAAATCATCTTTACGACAGTGCTGATTTAGAACAATGAAATTGATGAAAACAATTATTTTCTCATTATTTTCTTTACTATGAAAATTTTAGCAATAGATTTTGGGTATTGTAATTCTCTAATGAAGTTATCTTTGATGATCCTGTTAACATTGTCTTCAACATTTATTCAAGAGTCAAATTTTGTCTTCTGGCTGCCTACTTGTAGCCATAATCATTTTTTGGTAAATCTATTTGATGGGTATCCACATCAGAAACTATTCCTAGAATCACTTTATAATTAAAATAAATCATGTATTACTGTTTCATAAAAAAAATAGAAATAAATCTCTTATTCATCAAGGAGAATAGATGTGTTGATTAACATTGGTTGTGGATCCTCCTCAACACCCAGAGTGGCATGTCAGGGTTCATTAACAATGGTAAAGACCAATTATTCAAATTCTACTGGATCATCTCTATGTGGATTTTCATATTCTTACTACTTTTCTTCTTCCTTTGTTTCCATGAAAAGATGTCCAAGAGATTCCATGAAATAATTACGGTTCAAAGAAAGTATAGTGTCCCTGGAGATGGATTAAATTAGATATATAATGACTTTTGTTGGTCTAATGGATGATGTGGTGTCCTACTTATGTTCTGAAGATAAGGTTGGAGAATTTCTGTATTGGGTATTTCTGCTAATAGGGGAATCAAATACTTTATCAATATCCTTAACTTCTACTAATATATATAATATCATTAATTCTATCAAACTCATTTCTAATTTTGGGATGATATGTTCAACCTATCTGATGGGAAGTACATATTCATCATTGAGATCTCTGACTGGGTTAACTAGAGTCATTTCCAAACTATTTTGTGGTGTAACCTGAGAAACCTCATCAATCATGGGTTTCTTCTCTTCTCTATGGTTAAATCCTACATCAATATATTGAGATTCAAAGGGCTCTAATAGATATGTATATCCATGTAACAACCAAATATACCATTTGATATATTATTTGAGCCATTGGTGATATGATGAAGGGATCAATACATAATGGTGTTTCCAAGGACTTTCTATAAAAACATTTAAGGTTGTATCTTGTTGAATTATCAATAACACAGAATCAAACACTATATCTCTAAAATGATTTATGAGATTAATACATCTGAGGGGTTTTTGTTCATATTTAGCATACCCTTTACGTGTTAAAAAGGAAGGGTAAAATTAGCTTTACTATATCCTAGTTAGTTAATTGTTCAAAAAAATGAAGTCCACACCTGATAATTTGTTAATGAATGTTCGATGGATGTAAATGTCATCTAGTCTTCGAGATACATAAAAGGGTCTGATATGTCCATGTTTTCCATCATTCCTAAATTACTTAGTATATGAGATTCCAATATGAAATTTGGAAGTGTAATTATTTGAATGATATAGCTCAATCCCAACAACCTCATATTTAAACAACTGAGGGTAAAATGAAGCCTATACAAGTGATTCTTATAGATATTTTAACAAATTGAGAGAATCGAAAAACGAATTCTTTGCTGGAACTATAACCATTTTATTTTAAATGACATATTTATATGTCAATGGTGTATGTTTCCACAAAGAAAAACTATTCCTATGGAGGCATTTTTGGAGATGACGTTCCAGAGGTAGATTTATCGATTGGGGGAGAAGATGTGGAAGGAATTTTATTTGCTGTTGAATCGATCTGCCTTTGTCAACACACTTTCTTGTGCTATCCATACTTCCTCAAAATCATCAATCTACCATAAAAAGGAATGGTTATGAATTATTTTTTACATGTTTGAAGACATTTTCCTCCTTCTACTAAATTATTAAAATCTATTTACCTTGATTTCTACTACATAGATAGCTCTAGTAGGGATGAAGCAGATATTTTGTTTTCAATAATGGTCATTCCTCGCTATGTTTCCTCTACCCCTATATCCTCAATTCATATCTCCCAAATTGGATGAGTGGAACGTTATTTGATAATAAAACTCATCATTAGATATTGGATCCATCAAACTATTGACATAAATGGAGTCAACTATAAATTATTCATCCAATGAGGACTCAGTTTGATGGGTAAGTTCCCAGTGTAAATTTTTAAAGTGTGTCTCTTGTTTTCATGGGACCAGATTCATAAAGTTTGAGGGAGTCTGGGATAACTTTGGAATTGAAATGGTTTTATCATCCAACACTTTATTGTTACCATGTTGTACATTCCTTTTTCTTATAATATTAGAAATTTGAGGACAGTGGTGCTAACAGAGTTAGCTACACCATAGTGGATGCAATTGGGGGTACAATTGGATATTTATACATTGACATGATAATAAAAATATTTCCTTGTAACCACTTTAGAAATTATCCAATCACTGAACATTTTTGAACAATTATTAGTGACTTTATACCATTTATCCACATCTTATAAAAGATTAGGGGTAATTCATTCTGTTTTTTTTATGGATTACCCTACTTCACATTCACTAAACCAACCATATTTTCCAAGTTATCTTTTAAGAAATGACAATACCATATGGGGTTCATTAACATTAGTTGAATGGGTAAATAATTCAGCCGATCCTAAAGACTATCTAAATTGGGGTTTCTAGGTTTTGATAGTGTTATCAAGTTATTTTTGTAAAGCATCTATTAAATAAATAAGAAATGTATCATCTTGGAAGGATTAATATATTTTCTTCCATTCATAAAATTGAGTGTATTGTGGATCTCTCATTTCACCATAAAGAGGTTGTTGTTGTTTCTTCATTAGAGGGGGTGTCACATGTTATGTTTTAGGCTTCAAAGTAGGAGCTGACACATGGAATGGTTTTAGAGTGATATTTGTAGTATCTTATTTTCATATTCTTTCTCCCTAGGCTACTAGCACTAGTCTATATTTTTCTTTGGTTTAAGAGATATATTCTTCCAATCTCTAGTAATCTGCATAGAGATATCCTAATCCACCCTTGTATTTGATGAGAATGATTGGTGTTTAAAAATCATCAAAAAAGTTTGATTGGATATCCCTAAGAAATATTCCTATGTAAACTACAAATTCTGGGAGTATTTTTGACCCTTACACCTAAAAATAATGTCTAATCCTCACTCAATGCCTTGATATATGTTGGTAGAGAGACTGAGGACCATTTGCTTTCACATTTTTGAATATAAATGGAAATGAAATTATCAAAGGAGGTCTTTCCATCCTTTGATTAACCTTGTGGGTAAACTAGTGTACCATTAAAAGGATGTTCTTTGAAAGGTTTGAAAAAGTTACACAATTTTGGAATCATCATTCTATAATAAACTTAACATAATAGGGCCACACCAAGATAAATAATGTTTCAGATTCTTATCTAGACCACCCTTTCCATAAAAGGTTGGAAACATGAGATTTTCAGAATTGGGTTGGGGAAGTTTTGCAACCATCCATTCGCGATAATGTTTTATTTCCAATTGCATGGGTGAATTTAGTCCTTCCATAACATAGAGAAAGTCTTCTAGTGACTCGATAGTGGTAAAAATAAATTGGGGAGTATCCACCTAAGAAATGAATGAAGTGGGTGGCATAACAAGTCGAACAAGTTGTGTTGGTCCTATATGCATATATAATTGTATTGAATGATCGTAACATGACTGAAATTGGTTAGGTTTCTTGTATAATGAAGGAAAATCATGATATTCATATTCCACTGGTTCAAAATAGATTTTTTTTTATTTCTATGGTATTTGGTAGGCATTTCAAATCTTTTTTTAAGGTTATAACGGACTCTTAATGTCGAGTGACATCAGTTGGAGGAGTGAAATGAGGTTCTGTTTGGAGAAAATGTCTAGCGGGAATATAACCACTATGTAAATTGGAATTAAGCCTCTTTATTTCAATAATTTCCATCTCATACTATTTGAATCTTCTCCCCACATATAAGGGGTTTCACACCTTATGGTTACTAGTGTGATTGGACCATAGATTTACCCTTTTATTTAGCTAATTCTCATCAAGGAGGTGGTAGTGTTAAATTGAGGGGTATCCCAAAATTTTGGGCAACCATAGTATTTTTATTGTGTGCACGTTTGTTTGCTACTTCAGTGTGGAACAAATTTTGGATAGATTTATAGTACTCTTGTTCTCTAACGTTATTCTAATGTTCTATAGTATTTTCATGATTGTTGTATATGATGTTTACTAACACAAACAAAATTTTCAAAATTTTATCAATCTTAGAATAGTGGGTGAACTAATATATTTGGTAATTTATATTAAAAAGATGTGATTCCTATGAGATTTTTTTGTTCTTGATGGAACATTTCTAATTGGAACTATAAAGGGAGGTCATCCTTTCATTAAGGGTTCATTCATAAGACATTAGGTGAAGAGTAACATGAAGGGAGACTTTGAATAATTTTTTGTTTTTTTCCTTGATAAAGAAACTGATTCACAAGATGGGAAACTAGGAGAATTCATTTTTTGGAACTTCACCCAACATAGTGAAGATAGAATTTTGCTAAGTTTGTGGTAAAAATATACATAACCCAATGGGATATGGGTGATCCTGTTTCACTTTAACAATGTTTTGGGCCTGATTTATTTGCTTTGAGGGTTGTGTTAAAAATTCCCCCATCCCTGTGGGATATGGTTTATCAAGTCCTACTACTGCTGTAAATATTGAATCCAATCTTTATATTTTACATAGATTAATTATAAAATGGGGTAGGTCAATAATATGACCAATATATGAGTGGATTTAATCTAATTATGTTATTAATATTTTTGACATTTGTGTAATATGACAATTGAATTCCCTTTTCTAGGAATATATTTCTCTATATTTAGATTCATGATGAAAAATCCTTTCAATGGATTGATCTCTTCTAGACTGATGTATTTGGTAGATGTTTTGGGGTAGTTCATTCTAGCTAGACCATTTATTATGAGTAGAGTTTGTTTCTTGAACCCAAATTAGGATAATGGAGTTACATGAAATCACTCTTGGTGGACATTCTTGATAAGGATTTGAGGTAAAATGAAATACCCCATGGTCCTCCCATCATATCACATGAACACTGGATGTGTTGTGAGTAATTAGATAACATAAATATTTTTATGCATATAGACATAAAAAATGATGAGTTATCAACTATTTTCTACATTTTAGGATTCATGGATGTAGGAGGGATTCTAATTCAATTTGACACTAGAAAGCTTCAATTACATTGATGTTATTTTTTTATAAATAATAATATAATTCATTTTTTTCAATTTAATAGAGTATTACATATGTTGAGGTAAATTTATTACAAAAAAACATCTTACAACACCTTTGGAATAATGAATTGATGAGTGGGTAAGGTCCATAACAATATTATCAAATTTTTCGATTCTACTTATATCCCCATGAGAAATATCTCTCCTTCGTCTTTTCCAAGAGGTTCCTTGGCCTGATCTAAACAAAGTTGAATTTTTATAATTACTTTATTATAAAAAATGAGGAGCATAGGGATTGAATCTATTGTCTTATAAGAAAGGGGATCCATGGATGGCATGAAAAATAACCATTTCCTTGATCTATCTTCTAGTTGATAAAGAATATCACATATCATTGGTGAGTCATCAAGCATGACATTTCCCCTTTTCACAAGCATGTCAGGGTAGGAGGATATTATCAAATTTGATTAATCAAGGGGAGGAACTTCTTAATGAAAAGGAAATTTCACTATGGGGAGGACCTTCAAAACAAAAATCATCATGGAGAATACTACAATCATGGGATTGTGTTTACTTTTAGTGAGAAATTCAACAGCTTATACCCTAGGGTGAATGTTTAGTGTGGATGATAGAAAATGGATAACATTATTACAATTGGATATTCTGGAAACACAATTGAATACCAAAAAAATCATCCAAATATGGTCTATCAAGATCAATTATACTCTAAACTTGAGGCTATCCTTCATGGTAAGAAGTCTAAGAAGGACCTCAGGATCTACTAGTAGTAAAATTATAGTGAATTCCTTCACAATCACTTCTATTATCCTCATAATTTGTGTATGAAGTTATAGGATCATAATCCACTATAGATATATGTTTTAGAGATTCATGAACACAATTATTTAGTATACCTTTTTCATGGACGATCTATTCATTTCCTAATTGCTTTTAGTGAGTCTTATTTTTACATTTTTTCCTATGGGAAATTGGAGTATCTTGTTGTGGGTGAATAATTTCATATAAGTAAACCTATTAAATGAGTTCTTATATTTATTCTGTTAAATAATGAAATATTTCTAGTATTTTGGTGGGGATATATGCATGCCCTTTAGTGGAAACTGAAGTAGAACAATATTCTCTAGTTGGAATGAGGATATGTGGCAGACCTGACTATCAATTTATCATGGTATGGACATGACCCTCTTGTATGGGATAAGGAATAAGTGTATAAAACATGGTGAATCTTGAATTATTTAGCTAAGCCACATAAAATTCAGATCTGGGGTTGTGTAACTGACTCCTAGTCACTACTGATGGTATCATTATATCATGGAAATGATGTAGAATATAGATGGGGATAAATTCCTATAATTAAATTATTTTCATGATACAAATAGTTACTTCATAAGGTAGAACAAGAATATACACCAATAATATAGCTATAATAGGGGTGTATCCCTTCTATTTTCCTCTAGTTATTGTAGGGATATGACATCAATAATCATGTGTGGAGGTAGAGATATGGGTCTACCTTATGTTGGTAGTAGGGATGTGCCAACTATTTTATATGAATGTGTTAATACTCTACTAAAAATTTTATGGTTGTGGGAAATTATGTGGGCATACTCCCAGTTTTATGCTAAGTTGGTCTAATTGGATTCTGTGGATGTTGTCAAACTAATCAACTATAATTGGCTGGAATGTACATGTGTTGGTTCCTTCTCGCAGTTTTCCTCTTAGTTGGTCTAGTGGGTTTCATTGGATGATGATTAACTATTCTAAAAAACATGATTGGTGAAGGTAAGTGTTGGTGCTTGTACTCATTATTTTCAGCCATGTTGGTCTAGAGACCAGCATTGGAAGGAAAAAAGTTGAGATATTGATCCTTGTTAACTTGTTTATTCCATTGAAAAATTATCCTAGTTTTTAGTGACAGAGAGAGATGGATGGTATTCTTGAGAGTAGCATCCCCATAATGCTTAGGGCATGGTTACACGTAGCACTGGTGGTGAAAAATATTTGTTGGGTCCCTTTAGTGTAACCTCAAGGATATTTGTATTATAACAACCTAATCTTCACATACATATATATTGCATCTAAATATATGGATGATGATATTACAATTAAACCATGAAAAAATTGTATGTGTTTAGTATCTTTGGAAGCTTGGAAAAAACAAACAGTTCATAAAATGACTACATAATGTCCCATATATTCCTTCATAACTAGAACCCATTTTGACATATCAATCTTAATACTTTTCTAGGTATCCTGGGGAAAAGAAAAATAAGAGAAGGGTGAGATCAAATGCTGAGTAAGGGTTAAAATGGGAGATATGAATCAAATCATAAATAACTGTATGATAATATTGGAAAAACATTTGAAAATCATACACTTTTTATTAGATTTCATAACATTGAGTCATACGATGAATCATAAAAATTCCTAAGACATGAATTATAAAAGAATAACTTTGGAATAAAACCTGGAATTATGGAAAACACATAAGCATAGAAAATAATTTCATTATTAGACAAGGATATATTATATCACCATCAAAGAAGAATGGGTTCACAGTCCAAATCATTATAGTATTATATGTTCACTTCCAAGACAATCATGGTGGAAAAAGTCCTTTAATGAACCGATCTCACTTCCTGTTCTAATATAGTTTAAACCAAGTTCAATTCTCATTCCATTCCTATCTATCTAATGAGATATAATATCATTAACTAATGCATTGGATGACGATATAGGTCCCACCCATCATATAAATGAATACCACAGATACATGTTCCATGAGAACATAAATCATTCATCATGTCATAACCCATGAAAAGAAATAGGTTTAATAAATATCAATCCATCAAAAATAGAAAATATCTATAAAATAAACATAGATAATATCCTTGAAAAATATCCCCAAAAAATCATATGTATCATTAAATAATGTTATCTTAGAAATAAAATAATTTTGAGAGATCAATTGAAATAACTATTGAGGAAAATATCCTTTCAATTTGCAAGAATGTTTTTAAATGTCATGAAATTTTTATAGAAATAAATTTGAAAATAAATTTTTAATATTTTAAGGAAATATTCAATTCATTAAGGTGGCATGAGGACATTAAAGTCTACTCATTCTATATAATTAAAAAATCATTCAATTTTTTGTTAAAAAAATCATAAAGGAAACCATTTTGTAAATAAAAAAATATTTTAAATTAGTTTTTAAAAGTAAAAAATGAGTAAAAAAATTAATAAATTTAAAAAGAATTGTATAAATATTTTTGAAAACAATTTGAGGAAACATGGACTTTGAAAAATAATTGAGTTTTAAAGGAAATTATTTAAAAAAATGAAAATCCATTAAAAATATAATATCATTCCAGTGAACATTAATAAAATTAATTTATTATTGGTAGTAGCTATTAATCGACATAAAAAATTAAAAATTAAACATAACATAATAAAATTTCAACCCACACATAATCATTGCACTATTTAATCAATAAAGTATAAGGTTAACCCAATGAATTGAATGTGGGTTAAGAATTATTATACCACTTTGTAATCAGTCAAATCGTATGCCCCATAAAAGTAATAATTATAAAATGATAAATTTAATAACATGGAAATAATTATATTAATGATATTATATATATAACGTAAGTATATATACCATACATAAGAAATAATTGGTTAATAAGGCATACATCTCACAATAGAAAAAGCGAGATGAGAAACCCTTACCTTACACTTCCTTTTAGTTGAGCATTATTTAACCACCTATAAAATTATTTTAAGAATTTTATTAAATTATTTCAAAACCATATTAATATTTATGATATCATATATGATCCTTTTATAATATATTATTACCCACTCTTTTGTAATATACCAATACATTTCTTATTTCTGGTAGTAACTACTTTGTTTTTCAGGTATTTAATTACTTGTTATTTGTTGTTCGTCTTACATAGGTTATGATTTAATACTATATTGAATATAATCCATGATATAAATATCATATATATTCATTAAATACAAATTTATAATAATAAATAATATGTAATTATACAAAATGGAATACATTGTTCATGGAGAAGGTAGGTTATACACACGCATGGACAATGTTTCCATTTTCTTATAGTATTAAAAGGAAAAAAGTAAATGAAATATATGTACATTATAATTATAGTATCATTTTTATTAAATATTTTATATATATTTTTATTAAATAAATCCTTAATACATTACATGTAAATCTTGATGGAATCACATTACTTTGAGGAGGTGGTTGTCCAAAAGTACACAAATAATGTTATTGTATTCTCACAAAATGGAAAGCCTGGAGGTATGTGTTTTATAATAATTATTTAATTTTAAATAAATTATAAATATAATATATATATATATTATATTTAAACTAAAAATCCATCATTATTCCCAACCGTGAAAGGTGGTAATCGAAGAATGAACGACACTAGTTCCTGAGGCGGTAGTCCATCGTACACACAAATGGTAATTACATATCCCATTTGATAGAAGTGTGTGGATTTTTAGGTCATAACCATGAAATAAAAATATCTAAACATATTTAATATACTAAGGTTATTATATAATCAATATATAATAAGAATTTATGTTGTTTACAATGAAATAAAACAAAAGTTCTCATTGAAGAACGTTACATATTCTTCGGAAAAATTCCTCTAAATATATCATAAAAGCATCTAGGATTTCTATTTTTCTTAGAACAACAGCACATGGATGAATGGAGAGTACATAGAGTGGTTTTGGATGATATTTTAGGATATTAAGAGCATGTGATTTGAAATTTAGTGTTGAGGGGTAGTATTTATACTCGAGGAGAGGTTGTTTTAATTGATTAAATAATGATTATTTTATAATTAAATCCAACCACATTGAGGTGGAAATATTTTACATGAATTTGTTTGATCATTAATGGTTAAAAGTATGGTTAGGGTTGATAAATACATTTATGAAAAATTAACATTTTTGGTTTTTAGGTATTTTATGTGATTAAGATTTATCTTAAACCCTTGTTATTATTTTACCTATTTTTTTGTAAAATATATTTTTACAATGGTAAGATTTTATGTATAAAATTTAAAATTACACTAATAAAAACATATCACATTTTTATTTCAAATAAGGAATAAATTTTAAATATTAAAATTTTTTAATTTCAAATTAATCTCATAGATGCAACATGAAAACATGTTTTTAAAGTGAAAAATCCAAAAGTTTCAAATGTTTTTATATTCAATTTCACTGTGAAATTGATTAATATAGCCTAAATTTAATTTATTTTTGATCAATTGAAATAATTTTACTTTGAAAATAATTTAAAACTTAACATCAATATATATAAAAAATCAGACAAAAATAAAATTTCTAATTAATATTGAGTAATTTTAACTATTCATTAAAAAGTTAAACATATTTGAAAAATAAAAAAAATTGAACCTATGATTATTTTGATATTAATATATAAAAATGATGTTTATTTTTTCAGATAAAGTTTATAAATGTTAAAAAAATTAGTTTTAAAATAGGTGTTCCATTAAAAGATAGAAAAATTACCTATTAGAAAAATATAGCTTTTATGGTTAAAATTTGATTTATTCTTACCTTGATCAAATAAAACCAATTAGATTAATTTAAAAACATTTTTTAAAATATATAAAAAATAAATTTCATTAGTATCTTACCATAATTGTTTTGAAATTAATTTAATAATATAAAATTCCATCATGATCATAATAATATTGTTTTATTAAAACACTTCCTTTATTTTCAGTTGTTTCTTTTATTTTCATTCCTACTTAAAATGTAACCAATGAATTCATTTAATAAAAATGTTTAAACTATGTTTCTATAATTTATTTAATATCATTAATTCTAGATATTCCAATATCTAGGTGATAACTATGAAAATTAAATTATATTGTTTTCGAGTTTGTTTAAGCTCGATGTTTTGTGGGAATTACGCTCTCATAGAGATTGATTTTATTTATTAAAAAAAGACATAGAATAAAATCTTGGGGAGTTACATTCAAACCACCATAAAATGTATTTATTTTTCTATGTTTATTTGTAATAAATAAATATTTTAGGATACCTCAGCCTCATCACATCAACAGGTCCCCACAGAGCCTCCTTAAATTGGTGGTTTCATTACAAAACTATAACCAGGTGACTGATATTTTTTCATTTAAATTTATCTTTAGGACACCAAATCTCAACCAATTGTTCCTTATAAAAAAATATATTGTTCCATTGGTACGAACTATGAATTTAGTAATTTGAAAGATCAGGTATATACTTCCCCAGAAGATATAAATGGAACACATCATGAACTTGAGGGAAATTGGATGGAAGATCCTATTGATAAGTTACTATCCTGATGTGATCAAGAGTTTCAAAAAAAGTATCCTCTCAAATTTATAATTTTAATTGAAAATAAAATATAGATTTTTTAAAATTCCATATATGGGAAACCCACATCAGAAAATGGGTCAATAAAAATTCCTCTTAAAACAGGAAAGTAAAATGTGAAGATCACCACATAACTAGGTTTCATATTAGGCGAACATCACCTGAAAGTGAAAATATTTTCATAGAAGATAATTATAACTATCATTCTATGATGTAGAATGATAGAGATTATGGTTATTATATGTTTAATGAACACAAAACTAAATAACAAATATGACTAAAAAGAAATAATATCATCATAAATGATGATAATAGGATATCATTTTATTTAAAAATCATTTTAGAAGACATACTTATTTGATTTTATCTCATAAGTAATCTCTCACTCTTTGGTTATGGGTTAATTTCTTAATAAATAGATGGAAATCAAAATTTTAATTCCTATAAAACTAGTTTATTATAAGATAAATAATGTTATTACAAGTCATCAATTATCTCCATAGTTATGATCATAAAAAATATTATAATAGTTTATTCAATATGCATAAATGTTCATATGGTTATGTAATACATTAATCTCTGAAACCATGTCAAATGTTCAACATAAAAAATTTCATAAATGTTAACCCTTACAAACCATAAAAAATATTAAAATCCAAAAATTTTGGATGATGGTTTCTAAATTTTTAAAATCAACTTTTTATTTATCCACCAAACAACTTGATGTACCTATTAATTGTGGCATACAAAACATGTTAAGATGGCCATTGTTTATTCTATTGAAACATGGTATTGACCAGAAAACCATATTGAATATACACATGCTTTTTAATTCCTTATATAATCACTTCTCTTATAAGAAAATATTCTAAGTATAATCTTGGGTTTATTCATATACTGATAGAATATGTGATTTAATTTTTCCTGAATCCAAGTAGACAATAACATGAAATCTCATGAATGGATGAAAAATAAGATTTTCATGGGACTTATTCAATGAAAATAAATCATGAATTTGAAAATAAAGGAGAGGAATAAAAATATTTACAAAATACCATGGTTTAATTCATCCAATATGGTAATATAAGAATTTCCTTTTTAACTTTGTACTTAAAGGTTTATATGGCTTACCATCTACATTAGTCCTTAGATTAAATTACTTGTTAGTGTAATACCCAAACTCCTTGAAACTGAAACACTAAATTGTAGTAGGGTCGCTCTTTTTATATTTATATTTATTCCAATTACTTCAACTATCAAATGCTCAAATACTTTATTTCCCAAACTTAAAACATTTATTAGTCCCTTTAAGACAATTTCCTCCATGCTTCATTTGACACTATGAGCATAAAGTAGATATAAGTTTCTTCCCTCAGTAGTTTTTAGAGTATTCTTTGAATTATATCCTTTTATTACTATAATTAAAATGGAATTGATAGGAAACATCAGCCTCACTTTTTTGTAAAAATAATACAAGGATGGTACTTACTTAAAAAAAATCTGGAACCCATCCCAATCCATGGAGTCAATTTTTTTCTTATTTCCTCATATTCCTAATAAAGTTCTATCACTGATTATATTATCTTTTAAAGTGATAATATCCCAAAATAATATTTTCTTATTCTAAAAAAAATAATGAAAAATATCTTTTATGTTGTAAAGATTCATTTCTCATTAAATATTGTGTTAGTTATTCCACTATAAGATAGTGGAAATCTACTTCAGAAGGATTCGGGAAATATTTTTCCCTTATTTGGTCATTTGGAAGGTTAGTAAGATTCATGTATTAATAAGGTTTTTTAGTCATATAAAAATGTTTTTCATTCAATATTTCATTATTTTTTTTATGGAGGGATATCATTGCATTGTCAATTGTATTCCTCATTAATACGGTTCATTTGGATTTTATCCATTGAATAAAACTAGAATGTAGAGTGTAAGAAACACTATTAATGGTTGTAAAAGCACATAATTAAGGGAAATTTATTATAAAATTTAAATATATGACACCTTAGGATTAACTTAGTTTTTACATGATCATTACCAAAACTCTAGGATTGTATCATATAATTATACATACGGTTCTTACTAAGGTTTTCATTTCTTAGTTTCTGAAGGATAACTAAACCATGGCTCTGATATAAACTATAACAACATGCTTATTTATTCCAAATATATTACATCTAAATATATGAATTTTGTTGTTACAAAAAAACAATATGAGAATCATATTTTTTTAGTGTCTTTGGAAACTTGGAAACAAAAACAACTTGTTCATAAAATTTCTACATTATCTTCTGTGTATTCCTTTGTAATGTGAACCCTTTTAAATATATCAAACTTTATACGTTTCTTCATTTCATAGGGAAAATAAACATATGAAAAGGGTGATCTCTAATGCTCATTACGGGTAAAAAAAGAATATATGAATCATACCATAAGCACAAGGTTAAAATAATATGAACATATAATTTAAAAATCATACAATTCATATCAAAGATCATAATATTGAGTCCTAGAATAAATCATAAAAATTCATAAGACCTAAATTAAAAAAGAATAACATTGGAATAAAACATGGAATTGTGGAAAAAACATAATAATAGAAAATAATTAGTAGTATTCAAGACCATTTTTAAAGATTATAATAGTAAAATTGTATCACTCCAAAAATCATTATAGTAATCAGGTTCACTAACAATACTATCATATTAGAAAAAAAAATTACTAAATTAGTTTCACTTCCCATTCCAGTCCTCTCTGAACTAAGTTCAATCATCATTTCAATATCGTCTATATCATGATATATAATATTATTAGCTAATTAATTTGAGGGAGATATATGTCCCACCCATCACAAAATGAAATAATATATAGGTGTTCCCCAAAATATAAATCATTTCTTATATTTTTTTCTCAAAAAACTCATAATGGAACCTATTTAGAAAATAAAAAAAATAATCCTTTTAATTCATTTAGTAAATTTTAAAAATGACTAAAAATAACTTAAAAAATAATAATAGAATAGTAAAAACATATTCATATAATTTTTAGGAAACATGGACATGGATAAAATAGTTTTTTAAGGAGATTATAAAAAAACCATTTGATAGAAAATCCCTTCTAAATATCATATCATTGATGTGAGCATTAAAAAAAGTAATTGGTTATGTATTTTCATTTTAAATAAACATAAAAAATAAAAAAAATAAACATAATATAATTAAAATTCAGAACACACATAAATATAGCATGACGTAATCAATGATGTATATGGTTATCCCAAGGAACAGAAATTGTTTTATGATTTCCCTTACCATTAAGTAACAAGTCAAATAGTATTCCCCATAAATGTAAAAATTATAAAATGAAAAGTTCAATAACATTAAGATAAAGTGGTTAATGATATTATATAAAGAAAATATTGTTATATACTCCACACATAATAAATAAGTGGTGATTAAGTCATACTTATCATAGAAGAAAAAGTGAGATGAGAAACCCTTACCATACATTTTCTTTTGGTGTAATGTTATTTAGCCTCCTATATTATTGTTTTAATTGTGTTATTAATTTATTATAAAAACATAATAAAATTTAGGATTAAACATATGATCATTTTATAACATAAATTACCTATTCATTATTAATATTCCAATATTTTCATTATTTCGGGTAATAACTGCATTGTTTTTCGAGTATGTTTATACTTGTTATTTATTGTTCCTCATACATAGATCATGATTTAATAATATAAAAAATATAAAAAATGAAATATATATATATATATATATATATATATCATATATATTCAATATATATATATTTAAAATAATCCATAGTATTTAGTGATAGGAAATACAATACACCTTTCAATGATACGGTAGGTCGTACGTACGCATGAATTTTGATTGAATTTTATCGTCATTTTGAAGGAAAGAAAATTAAATGATATATATATATATTTATATTATAATTCCAGTATATGTTTTATATAATATATGACACATATGTATATTAAGCTCATCCTTAATACAATTCATGTAATACGTGAATGAATTATATCACTTTGAGGATGCAGTAGTCTACACATCCACAAATGATGTTATCATATTTCCACAAAATGGAAAACATGAAGTTATGTGTTATATAATAATTAAAAAAACCATAATGAAAATATAAATATCATATATATCATATATATCATATATATCATATATAAACTTTAAATCCATCATTACTAAAAACCTTGAATGGTTGTAACGGAAGAACAAAATACATTTTTTCGTGAGGCAGTAGTTTACCATACACATGAATGATGATTACATATCCAATTTGATGAAAGTGTGTGAATTTATATGATGTAAACATGAAGTAAAAAAACTCATTATATTTAAGATACTGATTTTATTATATAATAATTATATAATAATAATTTAATTGGTGGATAAAAAAATATAACTAATGTGTTTGTTGAAGAGAATTACCACTTATTCAAAGTACATCCTATATATCACTTCTGAATGGATCTAGGTTTGGCCTTTGGGAGAGACTAGAATCACATAGATGTGATAAGAGTACCAAAGAGTGGTTTTGAGATATATTTTAGGATCTTGGATGTTTTTGAGAAGAAATGGTGTGGTGAGGTGTTGTATTTATACTTGAGGAGTGGTGGGTTTAGTGTAATAAATAATGATTATTTTAAAATTTAAGAAAACCACATTGAGTTGGAATTAATATCAAGAAAGTTAGATAATAATTAATGTTGTAAAGGATATTCATTGTTGGGAAAACCTCAAACACCAATTAAAGTTTTTAGTTTTTGTAACATCCTGAGTTTTATTAAAATAAAATACTATGCATGATAGCAAACATGATACACCATGTCGAGCTTAAACGAACAACAAGATATTATTATTTAAATGTTACCATTTAAAACTAGATGTTAGAATTGATGGAATTAAAAATATTAACTGAATTATAAAAATATAGTGTATACATGTATATACAGCTAATTTATTAGTGAAAATTTTATTATAACTGAATGTAAAACCCTTTTGAAAATAAAAGGAACTGTTTTTCTAAAAAAACTATTTAAATGTGTACAACTATGTTTTTTACCAATAAACTAGTAAATCATTATTATTGGATTATATTAATGAAATATATATATATATATATAATATTAAATCTAAATTTTAACATTCATTTTATGTGTTTTTGAGACATAATATCTGTAAAAATCTACTTTTACATATAAAAGAATTATTTTTCAAAGAAGGAAAATTTGTCGCCTTTTGATGGTGGATAAATTTTATATAATTTTTTTCACTTTTATAATATATATTTGAAAAAATAAACCTCTTATTTAGAAGCACAGTATAAGAATTTACTTTGGTTTAATTTTTAGTATTTTTCGGAGAATTTTAATATTTACATGAATAGTTAATAATAAAAAATGTTTGTTCAAAACGAAATTTCCATCCAATTTATTTTTATAGATAAATTATTTTTATAATTAGTTATAAAGAATAATCAAACAATTTTTTATCAAATAATATAATTTAGGATATTTTATTCGATTTTATACTAAAATTTGATATAAAATCTTTGTGAACTATTGAACATTTTTACTTTAAAAACTCATTTTCTCAACCCATAAATGGGAGAAAATTTTTAAGTATTTTGTTCCAATTATGTTTTTTGAATTTAAAAAAAATGGATTAAATATTTGGATTCATAAGTCACAAATTATGTAAATAGGTCCCTTTTAAATTGGGACATTAGAAATAGTAACTTTAGTAATATTTTCATAACCACAGTTAAGGATAAATAATTTAATTAAAGGTAAAAATAATATTATAAATAATATAAAATCACCCAAAAACATGTCCTAATTTCATTTTATGAGTGTATTTTCACAAAAATAATTCTTGGGTCGAACTTATATCCATTGTAAGATACTCGGTTGTGAATAAGAAATTTATAATATTATATTCAAAGAGAAGGTAAATTTTGTTAGACCCTTGTTTTTAAAAAGTAAAGTAATTTTAATATGTTCTTGTTAATGCTCATTTCCGTCATAGAGTCTAAAGGAATGTAAAGGGAAGTACCTTGAACGGAAATTGATTCATCCTTTGAAGAAACATCAAAAATTGACAAAGGCATGAACCAAGATTCAAATACACTTGGGTTGCGCAAGTTCTACTATGGTCGTGCAGGTATACTTGTGCGCTGCCCATTGGTCACACAGGTAACTTGCGCACCATCTTCGAAATTCTCCCAGGGTCTTCTCTAGCCTTTAAATACCCCCTGTGGGCCCGCCATTTCATGGGTGAAAAATTTCCAGAAATTCAGATTTGAGCTCCTGGCGCCCTAGTATCTTCTCATAGCTTCCGAACACTTCTATGGTAGTTTATTAACTAGAACATAAGATCTAAAGAGATGGAGTAAGGCCTTAGTGTTGCAACTCATCAACACTTGTGTGCCTTAGTGGCCTGCCCTTAAGGGAAATGGCCACACTTGCGCACTACCATACCCCTTCAACAAAACATGCACGCCACTCTTCTGAAAGCATCCAAGGATAGTACTAAGGGCTTGAGCCAAGCCTCGCCAAAGTTTACTCTAAGGATTCACCAACGCGCAAGCACCCATGTGTCGCGCAAGTATACTTGTGCGACCAGGACTTGCGTGCCACCTTCTTTTTGGGTGCCCCTCCTGCCTATTTCACCTCTTTTATGCCTATCCACCTATCCTTTTCAAGATTAATCCTTCATATTTCTCTCCAAATCCATTCCTGGAATGATTTCCTTACTGACTTCCTTATCTGAATGGAATTCTGTGGTACATCTCTTAAAACCTAGTGATTTACAAAACTTTATGTCACTAAGGTCAGAGATTTCATTTATTCAACCTCATCCTTTAAAATGAGAGCATCCTTAACCTGGGTCTCCTTTTCAGGAGTAAACCCCAACCATAATTCTCTTAACCTGGGCTTTCTTTTCAGGAATAATCCCCAGTCTCAAAGTCTACAAATATGGGCGTCTTCCTCGGGAGTAAGCCCATGTTCTCAAGTTCCCTAATCTAGGAATCTTCCTCAGGAGTAAGCCCCAATCATAATTCCCTTAACCTGGGATTCCATTTCAGGAGTAAGCCCCAATCTCAAATATGGGAATCCTCTTTAGGAGTAATCCCCAAGTTCCTTAATTTTTCAAATCCCTTTCACCTAGGCCTCCTTCTCAGGAGTAAACCCCAGTCTTAATTTCTCTTAACCATTCTTAATTTAATTTTGATCTGGGCTTCCTTCTCAGGAGTAAAACCTAATCATAAGTCCCCTCCTAATTTGGGCATCTTCCTCAGGAGTAAGCCCCAAGTTAGAGTATCCAAATCTCCATGAAGTACATATACCTTTATGGACCTTGTTCCCAGGTTTCTTCACTGAAGTAAATCCTAATCTTCATCTATTTGGGTAGTCATACATACATAAGCCCCACATCATTTCTCATGATGGCACAATTGTCTGGTTTTACCAATACCTCTTGTTTCTCACACCAATCATGATTCACATGAGCTTAGAGTGTAAAAGTAATTATGACATCTTTCTGTTAGCCATAAATCATACATAAACATCATACTCCCTTACTCGAACTATGTGGTTTCTGATTCCTTTTCCAAAACAAAGGGTACGTATGTATCCCATCTGCAGGTACGATCCCAACTCTGAAATAATCCATGTCCATCTGAATGACAATAAACATCAAGTGCCCCACTGAGTGGCTTTAAAACCAGTATGGTCATTATAGAGACTTTTATGTATCGATGGATACCATTGACTAAGAATCTCTAATAAATACAGATGATTCTATATCAATTAAGAACCTCGAATACATATAAAAGATTCTCTAAATTTCTTACATATCAAACATTGATTGTTAGATCTAAAGGAAAGATCATTTTATACTTGGTAATGTAATAAGGATTCACGAACATAAATTAAATCTATAAATAGAGTCCCGGAGTAGACAATAATTCACCTCAAAAAGGTGTGATGAGTCTGACCTCCCATCCTCTCGACCAATGCAAATTCTTAAGCCTCATCAGTTCACAACTAATGAGCACCTACCTTTGGAATGTAGGTCCAAATGGATATGGAATCATTGGATGTTTCCAGTTCTATGAACAAACCCGTTAGAAACCGATTGGAATTTTTGAACCTTTAATCAACAAGGTCATTCCCAATTCTAGAGGAAAAAAAATGGTGAACCCGACATGAATTCTTAAACAAGTTAAAATGGTGTTTTACTTATTTTTTAGGCCCTTATTTAAATTAAATTAGAGGGCGAACAAAACAATCAATAACATATGTGCTTATCCAAAAGATGTAGTGTCCGGACTTATCTTGATTATGTCTGTTATATCAAACAAGCACTCTTTTTTTAAGATCTTTTGCATTACGAAAATGGCTCTTCTTAAGTTCACTTCTGTGAATTCCTCTACTGTGAAAACCTCTGATGTGAATGCATATGCTGCTACTCCTGCTGGATCATCATCTGATCTGAGGGAGACATCACATACTCAGTGTCTTCAACGCTGGGTATCGAATGCATTGGTTAAGGAGTACCTTCAATACGGTACCATTCCAACTCTAGAGGCTACTGAACAAGCACTCCAAGTGAACAATTCACCCTGGTCATTCGGACAGCGACGACCAGTTATCAAGAAGCAGGTGGTGCTAACCACCATCTCTAAAGGTTTCGGGTCGTTATCCCTGGAATGCAACAACCATTCCCTACCATATTCTGGGGAGGTGAATGAGAAGGCCGCTCAGGGCCTTAATTCAAGGAAACATGAGTCCTTCCCAAGGGCTCCCACCAACAATCGCTGCCAAACTCGTGCGGCAGTGCGCCCTCAACATGATGAGGGTATCGTCTCCAGGAGTTCGGCTCAGGTTCCTCGAACCCGAGTAGGCAAGACGAACCACCAGAGGCGAAAACCGGTTAACAGTGAGCAGGTTCAAATCTCTACCATTTCCGGAGAAGTCTACCAACCTAACTTGGTGGCAAGCAATGAGAAGGCACACACACCCATCCATTTTAATCCCGTTGTTCAGCAGACTCGTCTGGCAGCAGCACGTCAATCCCACCAGGAAATTCCGGCAGATTACTATAGAAAAGAATATACACCTGTTTATAAATCATCGGCTAGTCAGTAGGCTTGTCTGACTACATGCGATGGAGCCCGCCAACCCAATGTGTTGACAATTGTTAAACAGGTACATACACCTTCTTACACTCATCAATCCTTCCAGCAGCCTCGTCTGTCAGTATTGAAGCAAGATCATCAACCACATTCGGTGGAGTGTAATCAGCAGGCACATACACCTACTAGTATTGATCAAACCTACCAACAGCCTCGTTTGGTAGCATTCGTAGAAGTCATTCGGAAAGCTCTTGCAACAAACAAAAGGCAGACTCAACTCTCTGCCCCCACACATGAGTACTGTTAGAATTCACTGATAGGAAAAGGAGGACAGGATCAGGCTCATACACCTACTCCAAGCACGGAATGGACGTATATCCCCATTCCGGCTACTAAATTCACCAAGCACATTCATTCAATGGTGAAATAGCATAAGAAAATCCCTATTCATATTTTGGATGTCTGCCAAGATATTATAACAGCTTCAGCAGCATCTCAGGGAAAGACACATAAATCTATCCCTTCTAGTGGAGTGACACATCAATAGTTCACTTCGGAATAGACACACACATCTATTTCGGTCCAAGATGGTTGTGGGGTGTACTCCACCATATCATACAGACAGCCATGTTAGGCACATACACCTGATTTGAGTGGAGAAAATCATCCTAACCTGATCATTTCTCCTGAGCAGGCACATACACCTACCCATAATGACCACTTTCGGCAACAAGTGGTTCCTAAAGAGAGTAAGAAGGCGTCTAAAAATAAGACATTCCAAAAATAGTCAAGAAATCAAGATCCAATCTGTAACAAGGCCTTACTCGATGATGGAGTTCTTGATGCACTCAGGAAACTATCTGTTGAAACTCAATATTCTACTCTCTCAGTTCCCAATAGTGGGAACACTAATTCCGAAGGTCTACATCAGATACTTCCTCATGAAGTCTTACTTCTTGACGATTCGGTAGATCTCGAAGTTTAAACATCAGATGAGAGCCACAAGAACCCTCTGTGTGGCCAGAAGATCAAGGAGAAAAATGTTTCATCTTTTATTGTAACCCACCATGGTGGTCCTACTCATGATGATGAATTTAGCTGTGAAAGTCCTCTTCGTAGTAGTGATTCACATTACATGGAAAATTCTCCAACAGACTATGTAGTGACGAGAAATCCCTCTTATCTTGAGGCACTTGTAAATGTGAATCCAGTCATGTCTGATGTTTTACCATTATAAGGTGAAATACTTTCTCAATCAGAAGATAGTATGGGTGTAGGTCATTCTCTGAACCACCCCTGGGTCATTCATCTTTTAGTTTAATCAGTGAATTCTCTACCAATATTATTGAATCCAATGAAGCAGCAAGGAAGCACCAGCTCTAGTCTAATCAGGTAGAAGAATCTTCATTTAATGATAAAGAGGAAGTAATGAATATGAGAAAACAACTGTCGAAAGGTGAAGTACCAGTTATGTTTTGGCCTTTGGTTGATTCTCAGTATGACATTCCAAAAATATTGACAGAAGATGGAATTCATGATATTCGTCTCAACATATGGAAAACTATTTGTCAGTTGAAAAAGAAAATATTATCTTATGATGAATATAAAAATCATGTCAAGATAATAGAAGGGTTACAACGCCAAATTGATTTGGCATATCTCTCAGTTTCTCGATATCTGAAGGCTGAAAAATAGCAGAGAGCCCTTCAGCCTTCATGCCTTGGTGAACCAAGAAGATTGTGCTAGTTAATTTCAAATTCCCCATCTGGTATTCATATCAGGGGATGGAGTGTTCATGGAGCACTACATTTCACTATTCTCTCTAGTTAGCAAAGCCCGCTGAAAATGGTCTCATGCAATGTTATTGCCCATGGCCAGCCACAATCAATGGGTTTTGTTTGTAATCAAAATCTTTCCCAAGTAAACGCTTAATCTAGTTCCTCTAAAAATCAAGCATACAGATGACAAGTTGTTGAATTACTCCTGTATCAAGCAAATGAGAATATTGAATAGGCATCTCGTTTGGAGAAAGCACATCACCAAGTGACAGAAGTGTCATAAATCATCCAACGGTCTTTTGAGCCGGGTGATAAAAGTGGATACAGGTTGATGCATCCAGTTAATTTCCAAACTAAAGTCTACAAGATCAGAAGATATTTCTAGAAAGTCTTAGATGTAGCATCTCAAGAGCCACCCCAGCTTACCAGACTGGGGACTCTTTTAACTCAACCCTCAGAATCATCAAATTGGATTCGAGGAGTTGAGCAGGAACAGCCCCAGTCCACCAGACTGGGGACTTTTTCAAATCATCAATCTCTTCCTCAGAGAAAGTCAGTCTTCTCTCGATTAAGGAATAAGCCTCAAGAGGAACGAAGATCCAAATTATCAGGAGATTCCATCCAAATCACGGTTCGTCAAGAAGTTCCTGAGGGTTTAAATCGACAAAAGGCAATGTCTCATCAGAGACATAGAAGAAGACAATATCGCAGAAATGCTGATAGAAGGGATAAAATGCATTGTTCATCAATTAATGTCATCAATTCCGTTGTTGCTGATCCACCAGATGAGGTTCGCTCAGAGGGATCAGATGAAGAGGTTCCTTCTCAAGAAGTTGTATGCACAGACACAAATGAAGAAGGTGTGCATACACGAAATCAAAGAATTACTCAGAACCTAGGTAATCATTCAAGTAACTCACTTCCCCCTCTCCAAAAGGTGTCCAAGAAGGGGAAAGGAAAGAATTAGGTTACATACCCTTCCTCTGGAGTAGGCCAATCACTCTCACTAGAGAAAAGATTAGCACAACAAGAGGAAGAAATGAAGGAATTGAGGAGGCTGAGCACAGAACTACTTCAAGGTATTATTCCTCCTAAGAGTGCTGGAGTCAGTCAGCCAAGGGAATTTGTTGAAGCTACTAAGATGGATCAAGAATATCCTCCTCTACCAGTACACCCTCACATGTCTAATCCTACGGGTGAAGTGCAACAACAAGCGGCAGTTCTACGACCAATTTCAGTACTAGCCACGGCATCTGTACCAGCTCCAGTCATTGCACCTGTTCAGGTCCAAGCTCAACCGGATGTTTCTCCAAATTTAATAAATACTATTGAGTCATTAACATCTCGGTTGGAATCTATGGAATGAAAGCGTTCTCAAATTCAACCAGAAAAGAGATCTTAGTCTGAGTGGGTTGATGCAATTCCTCCCCCATCAAATTTTTCAGGTACCAAATTTCCAATATTTAATGTTTAGGGAGACCCAAAGCAACACATAACACATTTTGTTTCTCATTGCGATCCTATGATGGGAACCCCTCAGCAACAGGAAGCAGTTAAGATCAGGTGTTTTGTACAGTCATTACAAGGGCCTTCTTTTGTTTGGTATACAAGCTTGCAATCCTGATCAATTATCTGATGGGAGGATCTTTGCTAATGATTCCTTCTTCAATTCAGCTCAACTTTGCCAAAGACAAAAGTTTTTGATCTTACAAATTGTAAACAAAGGGAGAATGAAAGGGTTTCAGATTTCATTTCTTGCTGGAAGGGATTAACTTATTCCCTGAGCTTAGCACTCCCTCAGGAGGAATTGTTGTCAATCTGTGTGGAAAATTTATGTGATGAGCTATACACACTGTTGATCCCTGTGAAATACAAAGGACGGTTTAGAGACCTTACTTCAATCGGTCAACATATTGAAGATTCTCTTATGAAGACTAAGTATAAAGCTCGTGTAATTCCATCAGCTCAAGGAAGGAGAATGGTTAAAGAATAGACTGCTACAGTTATGATTAAACAAGCATCTGTACCTGCTTCTACTTCAAAACCTTCATCTTCTCGAAGGGCTCCACCTCCTGAGCACCAACAACAGAGGCCATTTCGTCAAGATGATCAAAGATATCAAAGACGGAAACAAGTTGAGGATCTAAAGAGAAAATTTTACTCTTTCTGAAATGAACAAGTTCCTGGTTACTTCATTTCGGCTACGGAAAATAATTTGGTTCAATTTCCAAGGCCCAAGAGGCCAAACAAGGAAGGAGATGAAGACCATCCCAACTATTGCCTGTTTCATTAGATGTTGCGGCATCCCATTCAGAAGTGTTTTGTCTTCAAGGACCTCCTGAAAAAAATGGTCGACTTGGGACAAGTCAAACTGAGAGGATCATTAGCTCAGGTAGCATGTGTTACTGCTATTGATCCAGAGGAAGAAAGCATGTGGCAAGAAGTCAAGAACAAAAATGCACAAAAATATGATGATTGAATGGTCATAAAAACGATCAACTGAACTCATGCCATTTTGTGAACACAATTGAAGAAGCCAATTGTGCTTTCTGCCATGAATGTCAAAGAAAAACACTCTTCACCAGAGGGAAAATCCTCAAAAGGGAGGCATAATTCCAAGAAATATGAACAATCAGAAGAAGATGAAATCATGTCAAGGCCCAAGTTGTCTTTGACTCTGGTAGATTTTATGCCATCTACTTCGAAGTAACGTGCACCACCCCATCAAACGGCACAGCCTAAATTGGCTAGTCAGGCAAAGTCTCCATCGAATAAAGAGTTAATATTCGGTTTTGTTAATATGAATCACTTAACAAATCCTTATGCCAATCACAGTTTTGAACTTGATGAACCTAGGTTCCCCTTATTAAACCGAGGAATCAGAGGATGTTCCAAAGACTCAGGGTATAGGGGAAGACGTGCATCTTTCAGAGGCCGCTATTCCAATTTTACCCCTGCTAGAACTGTGTATGTGGCAGAAAATCATGGTAGAGACCTTCAACGAGCTCAACAAGAAAAATCAAGTTCTTCTAGACAAGGTAGATTCAGTCTTGGCACAGTTATTCTGGATGATTGGTTAGAGGTTTCATCTTCTTCTTCTCAAAAATTAAATTGACCTAATCGGTCTAATATTCCAAATCCAAGAGTATTACCTACTCCTATCCCGGTATAATATGCATCAACTTCCAAAGTATCAACTTCCAAGTCACCTACTAAAGCACATTTTCCTGTTGGGAAACGCAGACCTTTGGATCAAAAGTATGATGTATTGAAACACCTGGCCCAAGTACCGGCCATGTTATCAATTATGGATGCCTTGAATTTATCAAAGGATCTTTGGGAGGCACTCATTGAGGCTTTTTCAAGTCCTCGGGAGTTTGAAACTGAAATTTTTGCAGCTGAAGCCTACCATGTAGAAAAATAATCTTATAGAATGCCATGAAGTGATATCTTTCATAGAGGAAGATGAAGATGATGTCGTGCATGGACATGTTAGACCTTTGTATTTATCTAGAAAGTTCAATGGTTTAGAAATCTGAAGAGCTTTCATTGATAATGGTTCAGGAGTCAACCTCATGCCCATTCATACACTTCATCGATTGGGCCTCACGGAATGTGATTTATCTCCTTCTACTATGATGTTACAAGGATATGATAAAACTGAACAAGAACCACTGGGCGAGATTACACTCAGAACTCAGTTGGGAGATCTTGTATCCAATTCAGATTTCATGGTTGTTGATCAAGACTCAGCCTTCAACATCATGCTTGGAAGACCCTGGCTACATCAACATGCGGCTATCCCTTCATCATACCATCAATGTCTCAAATATTGTTTCGATTGTCAAGTTTGGACATTGTATGGTGATAAGTCCCCATTCAAGACATGTGAATCTCAATAAATTGAGGCAGAATTATACCACATGAAGGGAAAGGAGGAATCCACAACAAAAGAGATTACCAAAGTTAATGCTCCATATGGTTTGGAAAAGATTCCAGTTTCCTATCAGTCAAATTGATAAGATAGACCCAAATAAAAATACTCTTATAGAAACCTCCATAATTTCAATTACAGTAATCAATCCAGACAACATGGGAGAAAGTGGTAATTCACCAAGAAATGATGAAAGCTCAAATGGAGATGTCTTAATTTCATCTGTTGAAATCCAACAAGTCTATACTTTTCCAACCAGTCCAGAAGAAGTTATAGCAATGTCAGAAGTGAATGATGATGTTGATTCTCAATCCATCATCTCCTCTATATTTCCCAAGGAAGACCCTTCATCATCAATAGGGTTAGAAATGGAATCTTCTTCTTGAGGATGTTCAAATTTCAACATCTCTTCTGATCATAAAAATTCTACTTCATTGTATAATATGCAAGTAGAAACAAAAGAAATAACACATGTTGAAGAAGAAGAGGAAGATCTCAGGGATTCTCTTCTAGCATTTGAAGAGGGTATCTCTACCACCGTGGATGAACTTAGAGAAATAAAACTGCGTACAAAAGAAGATATACGCCCCACATTAATTAGTGTGGCTATGAATCTTTAAGAGAAAGAGATGTATATTTCCATTCTAAAGAAAAATCAATATATATTTGATTGGAACTATACATAGATGTCAGAGCTATAACTTGAGGTTTCCACTCATCGGTTGGGTTTTCCAGAAGAACATCGAGGATTCAAACAAGCTGCTAGAAGAACACACCTAACCTATGCTTCCAAAATTGAGGCTGATGTAAATAATCTTATCAAAGCTAAATTCATCAAAGAAGTTCAATATCCCAAATGGTGGGCTAATACTGTCCTAGTTAAAAAAAGAATGGGAAAGTTATAGTTTGCATTGATTTCAGAGATCTTAATCGGCATTGTCCTAAAGATGATTTTTCGGTAGCGATTGCAGAACTCTTAATTGATGCAACAGCTGGCTATAAAGCACTTTCCTTCATGGATGGATATTTTGGATATAATCAAATCTGAATGGCTCTAGAAGATTAAGAATCTACAGCCTTCATAGCCCATCAGGGTGTGTTTTGCTATCGGGTAATGCCCTTTGTCCTAAAGAATACAGGTGCAACATATCAGCGTTCCATGCATCGTATCTTCAAACCCTTTTTAGGGAATTTTTTTGAATGTTATGTGAATGATTTTCTGGTTAAATCCAAATAACGTTCTAATAATTTGGCTGATTTGGAAATCATATTCCACAAACTTCGGCAACATAATTTGAAGATGAACCCCTTAAAATGTTCTATTTGGGTAATCTCAGGGAAATTTCTCGGCTTTGTTGTATGCCATCGTGGTATCAAAGTCGATCATGAGAAGAAAAATTAATTACTTGTTATGTAACCTCCTCAAAATCTAAAGTAATTAAGAGGACTTGAAGGACACTAGGCCTATATTGGGCATTTCATCACTAATTTGGCAGGAAAAAGCTTACCCTTTTCCAAATTGATGAAGAAGGGAGTCACTTACCAGTGGACTGAAGAATGTCAAGAAGCATTCGATATTCTCAAGAAGTATCTCTTGAGTCCACCAGTGTTAATGACACCTGTTGAAGGAAGACCATTTATCCTCCATGTGACTACTTTAGAGAGATCATTGGGTGTCTTTCTTGCCCAGAAGAATGATGCTGGGAATGAAAATAGCCTCTACTATCTCAGTCGGACTATGCTTGAAGCAGAAATCCAATATTCAAATATTGAGAAGTGCTGCCTAGAATTAATCTTTGTAGTTCAGAATTTAAGACATTACCTGCAACATCATGAGGTCCAATTGGTATCTCGTAATAACCCTCTCAAATCCATCCTTTGTCGTCCAATGCTTACAGGACATCTGGCAAGATGGGAAGTTATTTTACAGCAATTTGATATTCAATATGTGTCTCAAAAGGAAATAAAGGGCCAAGATCTATCTGATTTCCTTGTTGAACACCCTTCAGTAGAAGACACATCTTCAGATATTGAACTCCCTAATGAGGAAGTCTTATCTATTCAATAAATTCTTCAAACATGGGAAATTTACTTTGATGGTGCTTCCAGAAGTCCAACAGGAAGGAAAATGGAAGATCCTAAGTTCCATAAAGTTGGGTTAGGAGTTGTACTCATTTCCCCAGAAAAGGCATTGCTACCTTATTCCTCCTCATTATTGGGAGGTGGTACAAATAATGAAGCGGAATACCTAGCTCTTATTTTAGGATTGGAGTTGGCGCTTCAAGCACAAGTGAATAACTTAAAGGTGAAAGGTGATTCAGACCTGGTAATCAAACAAGTCAATAGGGATTACGCAATCAGAAAAGAAGAAATAATCCCTTTGTATGATTACATCAGAGAGTTAATGGAGGAGTTTCTTTTAGAACCGACATTTTCTTATATCCCAAGATCACAAAATGCACAAGCTGATGCACTAGCTAATATAGCCACAGCTCTGGCAGACCCAAATCGGGATGATACAACAATCAGTATTGCCCACCATCGTACAATTTCACCTTATGTTCAAATCAGAACATAGGAAATCAATGAAATTAGTCTCATCTCTGAACCATATGGTCATACTACAGGATGGATGACACCTATCAGGGAATACCTTCAAAAGGAACACTTCCGCCGGATAGAGCCGGGAAAGAACAATTCTGGAGACATGTGGTCAATTTCACTCTTTTTGATAGCCCAGATCACCTATAGAAATTTCTATACAAGCATGGTTTTGATGGAGTTCTCTTCAGATGTATTGATGGTGAAGAGACAATGGATGTCATGAAAGAATTACATGCAGGAGTCTATGGTTCCCATCAGTCTGGAAGAGACTATCTGATCAAATTCAAATGCTTGGATATTTTTGTCCTTCAATGATACAAGATTTTTTTGATTTCAAAAAGAAGTGTAATTCTTTCCATGTACATGCGAAATTCATTCATAAACCCCCAGAGTTGCTTCATATAGCTAAATACCTGTGGCCATTTGCCACATGGGGAATGGATGTAGTGTGACCTTATCCTTTGGCTACATCTAAGTAGTTTAAGTACATTCTTACTGCTACTGACTTCTTTTCCAAATGGGCAGAGGAAATACCCCTCAAAGAAGTCAGTTCTAAATTCATCGTTAGCTTCATCAAGTCTAACATCATTACCAGATTTGGTGTCCCTCATACCATATGACAGACAATGGCACCAACTTCTGTTCATCCGAGGTGAGGAAGTTGTATCAAGAATACAACATTAAATCCAATCATTCCTCTCAGTATCATGCAGAGGCCAATGGTCATATGGAAGCTTTCAACAAGACTCTTTCAAACATACTAAAAAATATGGTGGATAAAGATAATAAATCATGTCCTGCTAAACTCTTTCATGCTTTATGGTCTTATCGGACAACCACCTGCACTGCAACATGGTCAACTCCATATTCATTAGTATATGGAACGGAAGAAGTCTTTCCAATTGAGGTTCAACTACCCTCGCTCAGAGTAGCCATTTCTGATCAGTCATCTACAGATGAACAATCTCAAAAGTGATTGGATGAATTGGAATGGTTAGATGAGAAAGGATTTTGCACCCTGAACCACTTGGAAGTCTATCAGAATCGAATAGCACAAGATTTCAACAAAAAAGTTCATCTTCGTTCATTCGTTCAGGGAGAATTGGTATTAGTTCTCAGAACTCCAATGATACCAGGAAAAAAACCTCCCATTCTTGAGCCAAAATGGGAAGGACCTTATTCAATACATAAGGTCTACTCCAATGGAGCTTATTCTTTAATCTCAATGGATTGAGAACTCATCACTACTCCAACCAATGCCAGATTTCTGAAGAAATATTTTGTATGAACAAAAAATACACCAAGGGTCCATGAATATGAATTTAAACTATTGGCACTTATGTACAACATGACGTTAAACTATGACGTCATAACTACATGATGCTAAACTGTACAGAAGTCCCTTACGTCCAACAAGACGTTAAACTGCATAACAAATGGTCCATGCATACGACCTTAAACTATTGGCATTTCATATTGTCCAACAAGACATTAAACTGCATCATTAGTTATGGCCCATGCATATGACCTTAAACTATTGGCACTTATGTCCAACATGACATTAAACTGTGACGTCCTAACTACATAATGCTAAACTGTACAGAATTCCCTTACGTCCAGCAAAACATTAAACTGCATAACCAATGGTCCATGCATACGACCTTAAACAATTGGAATTTCCCTTACATCCAGCAAGATGTTAAACTATGAAAAAGTCCCTAATACGTCCAACATGATGTTAAACTGTGTCCTTTTAGTCCTTACTGCACTACATTAAACTACACAGTCCCCCTTTCGTCCAACATGACGTTAATCTGTATTTTCCCTACTACATGACACTAAACTTTGCAACACCAATAGTCCTCACTACAAGACTTTAAACTGTATAGTCCCATCATATGTCCTACATGACATTAAACTATACATAGTTAAGGTTATTGCTACCTCTTGTTTCTCACACTGAGTGTGACTCACGTGAGATTAGAGTAAACATCAACCATAACACCCTCTCTAGGCTGGTAACCATGTGTAAGTCCCAACACCATTTTTAGGTCGTTGTCCCCAAGAATAACTTGATCACTAATTCATTCATAAATTGAACTACGCATACTTTGATCCTTGACTTCTAGGCTGGGTACGTAGGAAACCTCCCGAGGTTCAAGCCCAAAACAAATATCTTCACATCGGTTCACCTCCATCTCATACGATGTTGATTCTGGAATCCACTTTCAGAATCAATATCATTAAATTGGTTCACCTTTGTCCTTGCTATAGGACGTTAAACTATACAGCACCTTTGCCTTGTATGATAATAAACAACAACATTCTTTAATACCTTCACCTGAGAGGGAATCATTATTTACATTGATTTCCAATCATGTTATATTCCAAAGACTACGTGCATACATGGTAATGCCTGAACCTTTTATCTTGGGTAAAACTGTCATTGCACTAAAGTCCCCTTTTCACCCTTCACTTGTACGAACTAAATCTGTACAAAGGATATTTCTAGAACTATGTGGTCTTGATTCCCATCCTTATGGGATACGTAGGAATGTTTGAGTGTCCCTCGAATCCAGCCCCAAGTCATTGGGCCTAACCCCAAATTTTACTTTCAGTCCCATAGCTAAAAAGTCCCTGTGAAAACACACACTGTTTATTTCTTATAATGGTCTGAGTTCTATGACCCTAACTAAGATCTCTTACACTTTCATCCCACGTGACATTAAACTATATTTCAAGAACTATGTATGGCTTGATTCCCATCCTTATGGGATACGTAGTGAAGTCCAACATTTCAATTTAGGACCTATCCACCACATGATTATGGTTAGCATTGATCTATGTATCTCTACATACATTAGACAATACCCATTTTTATATGTCATAATCCTAACCATAAATATTTTCATATCTTCCTAACCCTTTTCTCGACTTCTAGTCACAAAATGTCCAATTTCTGAGTGTTCTTTTGCCTGAATATGCAGCACATGCCCTTAGGCGGTCTTGCATAAACAGTCTACATAACAGACTTGTCAGCTAAAAGATAATATTATTTGAATATGCAGCCAATGAACTTAAGTGTCCCTATATAATTCAACCCCCTAACAGGTTTTTTAAATAGTGGTAACTTCATTCTTGGGAAGAAGACCTCTTTTTTCCTTATTAGTCTTATCAACAATATGTAAGGATCCACAAAAAATAGCCATCCTTAACATATTTGACCCATGTTCTTTTTCATGATCTGAATGTATTCAAGTCTATGGTTTATATTTCTCTTCCCTACGTTTGGGTCAAACCTTCGAAAGAGTGACATTCATACAGTTCTTAGACGATCTTGCTTAGAAATATCTTCTACATATTCAAGTACCTCTGTCCATACAGAAAACTCTATGCTTTGGAAAATTTGAATCTCCATAAACTTCCACTAGCTTTTTAGAAGTAGAAAAGTAAATTTTTGAGAGTTCTTTTTCCTGACTATACAGCACATGCCTTTAGGCTGCCTTGCATAAACAGTCTACATAACAGACTTCTCATCCAAAAGATAATATTATTTGACTATGCAGCCAATGCCCTTTGGTGGCCCTGAATAATTCAACCCCCTAACGGGTTTGTTAAATAATGGTAAATTCATTCTTGGGAACTACTGCTTCTAATGCCTTTTAGACCTTTTTCGTATCATTCCTCAGATTCAAAATTTCTTAAGTCATAGTTTACATGTTTTCCTTCATACTTGAGTGTGGTAAAAAAATTCAGATAAGTTGTCAAGGAATTGAGTCAATTTTAACCCATTCGGTCAAAGCTATTTCGACCATTAACATTATCCTTTTTATATACGACATGCATGCATTTAAACTTCCTACAAAAGATAAGGTAACTATGAATAAAAGTCAATTTCCAGCTCACTAAACATATATTTTGTATGATTTAGGTAATATTGAGCAATTAAAAGATTCAAAGTTTGTAGGGTTATTTATAATAATCTTAGTAAAAATCAAACTATTCTTACTAGGACCATTGGATTAGGTAAAAATCTAAAGCAGGTAGCAAAGGAAAATGCGTGAACAAATGATTGAAGATGAGAGTATTTTTCATTTGATGTACAATAATTAGAAGGACGTCCACAGATTGGAGTCTCTTATCTTTTCCATGAAATTACAAGAGGGTGTCAAAATAAGTCTTCACTTGATGTACAGCATCCCGAGCTTCATCAGCAGCCACTTGAAGCTCATGAACTCAACAAAATTCACTCTTTTCAGCCTGATGGAGTGCTTTCTTGGCATCTGTGATGGCTTTCATCCGATTTTTTTGAGCTCCCTCCAATGAATTATTAATTTGGTCAGGTTCCCTAGTAATAGAATCTAACTGTTGCGGAAGGTACATCTGCTGGATGACTTTATCTTTGATCTTATGCTTCAGGTCCTTCATTTTGGCAGCATAGTCAGCCTCAGCTCGGGATACCGCAGCCTCAAATTCACTAATATTGGCTGACAGCTTCACCCTGGTCAGATCTTCACAGCACTTTTCCTCCTTCTCCCTCCTTAAGATAACTTGCTTCACTGCGGCATGTATCTTTTGATATCCAAAACCACCAAGTCCCAGCATGACAAATAGGGATGACAGTCGAGGGATCTTCGATGATAGATCTTATAAAGGCACATTGGATATGATCTTCCATATGTTTTTCCATGCCTTGCGTCGTGAAAATTGGAGCGCCTTTTGTACTTCTGGATCCGACTCAGAATCACTATCACAGGGAGGAATATAATATGGGATTAATGCACTTAGGGAAGTGCCCTGTTCTGCTCCTTACCCCCTAACTTGTGCTTCTTCACTTTCACTTCCCGTTGGGGTGGAGGCTAAGGCTTCACCTCCAGATATATCCACTGAAATTAATGGCCCAACATAATCAATTTAAAGCTTTGGTTAGTTTCAAAGGATAAAAAAAGTTAATTGGATATCATGAAAATTAAGTACAGTCACAAATATTGTTATCCCTTACCCAAAGGTAGATCAATAACTTGAGAAGGATCCTCCCCGTCTTTCCTAGCCTCAACAGGATTTTCAAGCTGATTTTGAGGAAGATCTACAGGGTTTCGCTCCACTTGTGCTAATGTCTCTGCAATAGTAGGGTTTTTTGTACCCTCTTCAGGCATTGGTAGTTCATCAGCTTGCTCAAATAGAGCTGCATATTTGAACTGATCATGATTAGACATGTAATAAGAAGTTATTTTTAATAGGACGAAGGATAACACTCACATCCATAATCTTCTAAATTACATGGTATGTTAACATGATCTAAAAAATCTTCAAAATATGCGCCAAGTCTCATCATTTCATCCAATGTAATCTCAGAATCCTGGTTAATCTCACCAGTGGGAGCATTTGGTATGTCATCTTGGCGATCTTCATCCTGCGGTCTCTGACCCTGAACAGCATCTTCAGATAAAGTAGCAGCGTTAGTTGCAATGTCCTCCAAAAGTACTAATGTCGTGGTTGAACCTAAATTATCACAGAATGGAAGTCAGTTGATGTTTCCTTCAATATTTTTTGAAGCATTGTTAACTTCCAGAAGCAGGATCTTCTCTTCTTGCAACAGCAGCAGGAGGGATACTGGGAACGGACGCTGGCTCTTCTCCTGGAGAAAAGTCAGCCTGAACTTGTGATTTTTCACTAGTACCCTCTGTAGTGCTCAAAGGAGGGTCAGTCCTCTCTCCCAGAGGGGAAATTTAAAAAGCCCCTGAAATCCCAAAAAGTATGAGTAATATTTTCATGGGTTAAGACTCATGATTATCTGAAGGACTTACCACTACTGATGAAGCATTTATCTATTTAATTCCTCCTTAGATGCCTTTGATTCTTTGGATTTTTTGGAGTGTCGGAAATCTCCCTTACAGGCACTTGAATTGGAGAATGGAAGGCCATGTCCAACTCCTCATCCATGGCCTTCTGGCATGGAGATATCTTGCCCGATTCGCGAGGAGATTCAACAGCAGCCCTGATGGCAGTACCACCAGGGCTATATTGTGGCGAAGGAACCTCAGTAGTTCCTTTCATTGCAAGCTTCAGGATGAATAAAATAATTTCCTTGAGTAACAAAACTTTGACTGAAATCATGTTGCAAATCAAATAAAGAAAGAAAACTTACATCTTTAGGAGCCACGTAATCGTGCCACTCCTCATCTCCGGAGGCATCAGTCCCCTCAGCAGCGCCACGATCTATCATTTCCTTCACCCTCTTGGTGACAGGAATGGAATCGTCAGTGGCATATACGATCATTTACAGCTCTCTGATATAATCCCGAACATCATCGGGTTTATCCTTGTAATTAATATCTGTAGAAGACACAAGATTCCCTTTTCCAAGGAGGTGTAGCCCCTCGCACAAATCCATCCCGGCAGTTTCAATACCACAGTATAGACTCTGCCATATCTGGACAGCCTCTGGTCATAGATATTTAGTATGTGTACCAGAAGGCTACGAGGAAGGTCCTACAATCTTGGACTTCAGTTTCTTTCCAACTCCTGCAACTACTGATAGAGAATAAGAAAATAAGACTTGTTGCTCTATAAAGTAATGGTGATTAAATTTCCACAATGAAGTAACTTACCAGGAGTTGATGGAGTAGGTCTTTTGATTCTGACTGGAGGATTATATCTGGCACGAGGCCTCTTTTCTATTTGTCGTTCCTCATCATCCCCATCTTGGGAATCTGGTGAGTCAGTACTAGATGAGGAATCCGGCGAATCAGCTTCAGGTGGGGAAGCATCACCTTACTGAGTAAGGGTTTCTTTCTCTACAGTTCTCTTCCTTTTCCCCACCTAATAAAATGGGTGATTCAGCACTCCACTAGGGTATTATTCTATCCAGTGCTCATCATATCATGTAGTCAAGTTATTTTCCACTTTATCAACTGGTTGCTCAAACACTACCCCAGTTTCTCCCTAGATGTCACAACCATAGTTGTCAGGCAACCATCGGATGTTGCTCTAACCTTCCATGCACAAGGGGAGATATAGTATTCTTCTGCAAACACTTGAATTGATGTGAAAATGTACATGGAGGATAGTCCTCGCATATAATCTCTCCATCAATCCTGGAGACCGACACACCATCTCTACAGGCCAGCATGTATGCCCTTAATTCCAGACTGGTTATTCCATCATCAACAAATCGGCCGGTTGTTGGATTTCCATAAGGAAAGAAATTAAATTCCTTATACATTCTCAGCCTCACCTTCATGTCATAAGAGTTGAGATTCAGTGGAGATAATCCATAGAATTCCTGCACTGATGGCCTGAAAGAACTTCCAGGAATCTATACTCCATTTTGTATATTATACGTCTTGAAGTGAGTGGTGATCCATCCCCACAAAACATGGAATGGTACCACTATTCTCAAAGGAGACATACCCATGAAGACATGGAGTAAGCTCATGTGAATCTTTTCTAAAATGAGGGTAGCCAATCCAACCATTTTCCCCTCAACCAATTTAGCTGCGATAACTAAGGTCCCTGGCCTAACGCCTCCCTTCGATTCTCTGACTGGAAGAAGATAAACACTGATCCACAAGGCCAAAAATACCGCCTGATGAGTCTTCTTTGGGATTCTCTAATTCACCTCATATCCCCACTTTTCAAATTCTCCTGCTTCCAGGGTCGGCCAGAATGTTCCAGGAGCACCCCTCTTCTCTGTTTTGGGGTAGGTGGTAGGATGAGTGGGCCTCTTCTCCTTGGGCCCCTTCTTCTTGGATCCCTTCTCCTTTGATCCAATTTCTTTTAGCTCCTTCTTCTGCTTATCGATAAGAAACATATTCATCCACTCCTCTGGATGAATATTTTTTCTAGAATGAGTTAAGGATGTCTCTGAACTCTTGAGCTTGTGGAATATTTTCAATAATTCCCGAGCTAAATCCAGATTTTTCTCTGAATCATTCCAGGTCGCCTTGGGAGGGTTGAATTCATCGTAAATATCACCCAGAATTGGATCCCATGAGATCTTGTGGACATCGCATAGACTGATTCCTACATCTCCATGAGTCAGATGGAAAGAATTAGTTTCTGGGCTCCAATGTATGACTATCTCCGGCAAAAATTCATCATGCCTGTAAACATTTGTTTTCCCAGCCCAGACGGCTTCATATATCACAACTCCTTTCAAATCCTCGAAAAAATCTGCACAGGTTTGTCCTACCCAGTATGCCCACATCCAAGTTGTCTTTACACCTCCTCCAGGATGGAATTCCCATCTCTTCTTCTAGCCTTTGGATTGATCCATCTGAGAATTTCGGAAGATTGAAGGATAAAAATGTGGTTGCATCTCGGGCTTGTGAGGTTTCAGATTCAGCGTACAAGGGCTATAATGCATAATATGGGTCTTCTCCACTATTACAGCATTTAAAAATGCTCCTCCACATGAAATGTTTTCTGAAAAAAAAGTTGGTGTAATTCTGAAACCAGGAAATTGGAAGATAGTTCTTTGCCTCTGGAATGGTAACTTATCGCAGATGACCGTATCCATACAAAATAATATAGATTATTTGTGGGAAATCAAGATGATACTTCTTAATGTACTTATCCAAATCTGGAAGAGTGTTGTCACAGACGGTATAGTAATCATGGCCAATGGTGCTCATCATGTCATTAATTCGCTTTCTAGCCAGTTCATCAGCCGTTCCGATTCTCTTGGGAGCCATTGGATATTCATAAAGTTTGAATAAATTAACTCTTAAATGGGTTGATTTTGTATAAAATTTGTGAAGAAATTCAAAAAAATGGAAAAATCATTAAGGCTTGCAAGTCTAAATTTGGCGCACAAGTAGGCAGGTGTTGTGAAAGTATGGATGTGCCCCCCAAGTTTTTGGAGCGCAGGTATCACTACGCAAGTCCAATTACCTTGATAGCAGCGTGATAGCGAAGAAATAGCGGAAAATAGTGTAACATTCGTGATAGAAGCAACTTGCATGGCGAGATCTTGAAAGTTTGAAATTTAGTGCTTTGTGTGAGGAATGACTGCATATATATAGGCTAGGCCGCACCCTTGCGCGCTGACGCCTACGCGGCTCAAAACTTGTGTGCCGCCCTCGGCGTGCTCAACACTTATGTGTCGCATGTTCCTTGGTTTTCTTCTTTTCCTCAAAGTCACATCCTCATTTCTTTTTTATCCAACTCTGAGGAGGGACTTTTTTTTACGCTCCTTTCCATCGCAGAGTCTAAAGTAATGTAAAGGGAAATACCTTGAACCAAAAGTGATTCATCCTTTGAAGAAACATAAAAAATTGACAAAGGCACGAACCAAGATTCAAATGCACTTGGGTCGTGAAAGTTCCACTAAGGTCACGCAAGTATGCTTGTGCGCCACCCATTGGTCTCGTAGGTAACTGGCGAGCCTTCTTTGAAATTCTCCTCGGGTCTTCTCCAACCTATAAATACCCCCTATGGGCCCCCCATTTCAAGGGGGAAAATTTTCCAGAAATTCAGATTTGACCTCTCGGCGCCCTAGTCTCTTCTCAAAGCTTCCGAACACTTCTAAGGTAGTTTCTTACCTATTACGGAAGATCTAAAGAGAGGGAGTAAGGCCTATGTGTTGAAACACATCAACACTTGCACGCCTGAGTGGCCAGCCCTTAAGGGAAATGGACACACTTGCGCGCTGCCTTACCCCTTCAACAGAACTTGAACTCCACTCTTCTGAAAGCATCCAAGGATAGTACTAAGGGCTTGATCCAAGCCTTGCCCAAGTTTTAGTCTAAGGATTCACCGGCGCATAAGTACCCATGTTTCGCGCAAGTATACTTTCATGACCAGGACTTGCGCGCCCACGCAGGACTTGTGTGCCACCTTCTTTTTGGTTTCTTCTCCTGCCTATTTCACCTGTATTATGCCTATCCACTTATCCTTTTCGAGATTAAGCCTTCAGAACTCTCTCCAATGCCATTCATGGCATGATTTCCTTGCTGGATTCCTTATCTGAAAGGAATTCTGGGGAACATCTCTTAAAACCTAGTGATTTACATATCTTTATGTCACTAAGGTCAGAGATTTCATTCATTCAACCTCATCCTTTAAAATGAGAGCATCCTTAACCTGGGCCTTATTTTCAGGTGTAAACCCCAACCATAATTCTCTTAAGCTGGGATTTCTTTTCAGGAATAAGCCACAGTCTCAAAGACTACAAATATGGGCATCTTCCTCAAGAGTAATCCCCAGTTCTCAAGTTCCCTAATCTGGGAATCTTCCTCAGGAGTAATCCTCAGTCATAATTCCCTTAACCGGGGCTTCCATTTCAGGAGTAAGCCCCAATCTCAAATATGGGCATCCTCCTTAGGAGTAATCCCCAAGTCCCTTAATTTTTCAAATCCCTTTCACCTGGGCCTCCTTCTCAGGAGTAAACCCTAGTCTTAATTTCTCTTAACCATTCTTAATTTACGTTTGATCTGGTCTTCCTTCTCAGGAGTAAAATCCAATCATAAGTCCCCTCCTAATTTGGGCATCTTCCTCAGGAGTAAGCCCTAAGTTAGAGTATCCAAATATCCATGAAGTACATATAACTTTATGGACCTTGTTCCTGGGTTTCTTCCCTGAAGTAAATCCAAATCTTCATCTATTTGGGCAGTCATACATACATAAGCCCCACATCATTTCTCATGATGGCACAATTGTCTGGTTTTACCAATACCTCTTGTTTCTCACACCGAGCATGACTCACGTGAGCTTAGAGTGTAAAAGTAATTATGACATCTTTCTTTGAGCCATAAATCATACATAAACATCATACTCCCTTACTCGAACTACGTGGGTTCTGATTCCTTTTCCAAAACAAAGGATACGTAGGTAGCCCATCTACGGGTACGATCCCAACTCTGAAATAATCCATGTCCTTCTAAATGAAAATAAACTTCAAGTGCCCCACTGAGTGGCTTTAAAACCGGTGTGTTCATTATAATGACCAAGAGACTTTTATGTATCAAAGGATACAGTTGACTAAAAATCTCTAATAAATACAGATGATTCTCTATCAATGAATAACCTTGAATACATATAAAATATTCTCTAAATTTCCCACATATCAATCATTGATTGTTAGATCTAAATGAAAGCTAATTTTATACTTGGTAATGTAATAAGGATTCACGAACATAACTTAAATCTATAAAGAGAGTCTCGGAGTAGACAATAATTCCCCTCAAAAAGGTGTGATGAGTCTGACCTCCCATCCTCTCGACCAATGCAAATTCTTAAGCCTCATTAGTTCACAACTTATGAGCACTTACCTTTGGAAAGTAGGTCCAAATGTATATGGAATCATTGGATTTTTCCAGTTCTATGAACAAACCCGTTAGAAACCGATTGTAATGTTTGAACCTTTAATCAACGAGGTCACTCCCAATTCTAGAGGAAACATTGCCAATAGAGGGTATCTATTTGAATATTAATATTTTATAGAATTATAAATTGTTTACCTATATAATGGTAATTTATTTATAATTTTTAGAAAATAAATAATGAATTTAAATGGTGAAACAATGATGATGTACTAATTGATTAATTAACGAAAGAATAAAATAAATGATTTTAAACATATTGAAATAAATATAATTTGAGTTAATGAATGTCATCAAAAAAATTTATGTATTAATTTGACATGTTATTGATGTGTTAAAATATTTTGTTCGACTATATCATGATATTATGATATTTTTAAAAAGTCAATAAATGAATAGTGTGAAACTTGAAACTAATGGAATTTAAAATATTAAATATATTATTATATGATATAAAATTTATAAAAAAATTATTTAGCCAAAGATATTTTATACATAACAATATTAAATCAACTAATAATTTAGTGATATTCTGGGATTTAATTGTAATTATTTTACCCCCAAAGTTTAAATTTCATGATATCACTGTAAATATTAATAAGTGTTAAAAAATATAAGGATTACAAAATTGAACAAACATGTCTAATTTTCATTGGGTGAAGTTAATTTTACCCAAAATAATAATATAATATAAATAAATTATTTTGGAACCATTTGTAAAATATAATTGATTTATATTAATTTTATATTTTGAATAATTCTTAGAGTGCCTCTAACCTCTTCTATAAAAGGCTTCCCATTATTCCCAATTATTCACACCTAAAAACCTATTTGATTAGTAAAATATATTCCCAAATCCATCTCCCCATTCAAGATGCCTTATTTTAGGCATAAAACTCTCCTTTTAGTTATTAAGGTCTTAATCAAATGAGATCGTCCAAAGAAGAGGTATCATTTTAAATTAAGCGTTACTATTTCATTTCTTTTTCCTCCTCAATAAAATATTCAGAATACATGATTAAATAATAACTATAGTATCAAAAATATAATTATATGTTATTATGATAATATCATCAACTAGGTCCATCTCACTCCCATCAAATGGGAAAATAATTAATCGTTCAAGCGTAAATGTGAACAACCACCTCCAAGAACCAATATTATTAATTTTCCATCACCATCTCTCAATACTGGTTATAATTATGCAATTAATTTTTATATATGATATTAGTGACATATTAATCATTATAAGTGAAAAATATATCAAATAATTTATTACATTCCATGATCATAAAAATGATAACATCATTCGTGCGTAGGTGTGAACTATCACCTCTGTGAAGCAACATGATTCTCTTTTAATCAATACATCACATGAATAATATATATATGTGAAGTTAAATTATTAATATGATATTAATTATATTATTATCACTGTGGAAGGATAAAATAATACTCACCTTATTTCCATAATGATCAATTAAAAATGAAAATGTTACTCATACGTACGTACGACCTACCGTCTCTATGATTATAACATAGTTCATTTTCATATAAATATTTAATAAACAGATTTAATATTAGTAATAATGTACAAATGTGATTATTATTTCATGAATATTTTTCGGGATATGATGTACTATTGAACACTTTGAATATTGACATCATGCCAAATTCATTTTGGATCATGTACTGAATATCATCAAAATGTCCGATTTGAACTTACAAAATTATGTAATTATTATAAAATGGTAATAAGTTATATAAATAGATTAATAACCTTAAAAAGGTAATCATTAATATAAAAAAATAAACTAAGTTTATATTTTATGGAGATAAAGAACGTATCTTCCGCGTTAGAATGTTGGTAAGAGATTTCATCTCATTCTCCTTTCATTGAGCCATTTCTTAATGATATTCACCTTTATTTTTTATAAGGTATATATAGAACTAATATAAAACTTAATATACATATTTTATCTATAATCATGTTATTTAATGTTATGGTAAATGTTTTATTTTATGGAGATTACAATTTTAATGTTCAAAGTGTTGTGGGACATCTTGAATGTTTAAAGAATTAATTATAAAATCATTTTCTCCATGTAAATATTCTTCATATTATTTTAAATATTTATTTATATGGATATTAAATTAATATAAAAGAAATTTTATGTCTATTTTTAGTTTCATTCAATATCTTTCAAAAGGAATCTCTTTAGTTGTTTTATAAGGAACGTTTTGACAAATGAAAAAATGAATGTTTTATTTTTAATCTACACGACAAAAACTAATTTTTCAACACCATGACTATTATTTAATTTCTAGATTACATTGTAAGATTAAGTGTTTTATAAAATTAAATAACCTCTTTTATTATTTTTGGGTATTGAAAATGGGATCTTAAATAAGGTTATTTATATATGAAAGTGTATTTTATATGTGATTAAAAGAGTTTTTCAAAGGGTTTTATGATGAGTGGGTTTTATTCATGAAATTTTACTTGATAATTATATGAAATAGGTGATCCCAATATAGCTTATTCGAAATTTTGATCCCCATTATAGCTCACAGTTTAAGCCTATACATCTTATATGAAGTTATGATCCCCATTATAGCACATGGGTGAGCCAAATATAGCTTATAGTAAGGGTGACCCCAATTATAGATCTCTATTTATTTGGGTAATAATATTATTGGAAGTTGTCCATATGGTTATTCCACCTAATGATGTTTCAATTGATTTCTATTGGTTTTAATGATTTAATTTGAGAAAAAAGTATGTCTGTTAATTATGTGAAACTGATTTTTTAATTTTCTCAAAGAATAATAATTATTTTTCATGTTTCTTACTATACTAACGGTTTTTTTCTTTTTTAATTACCTTACTATGAATTTTGTGATCATTTAATGTTTAAAATGTTTTTCATAGGGTATAATTATGTGTAAGATAAAGGACGTAGTCAAGTTGAATATTACGAAGATTCTTCATGAAAAATAAATCATGTTTAATTTTAAAAGTATTATATTATGAGTGAAATAGATACTATTTTATAAGTATACACTTTTTATGAAAATTAAATACAGTGTATTAATGATGGAAAAATTATATAAAACTCTAAAACTGAAAAGATCCTCAATGTGAAATAAATTTATTTCATGACAAAACTTAAGATTATGTAATGTTTAAGGATGGGTACATATATTTTGTATCATAATATGGTTTAGAAATATTTATAGGATAGGAATATATCAATAAAATTCCCATAGAAGATTTTATATTATGTTTAAGTTGAAATGGTGTAAATATTTAGGATCGCCTTGTTACTTTATCTAAACAATCTCTATTCAGAATGGGTTTTTCATATAGGAAATAGGAAAGCTATAATGGAATGAAATCAAGAGGGAAAACCCTTCCAAATTAGCATCTTGATATGGTTGGAATTAGAACTGAACAGTTTTTTGTTGTGATGTATTTGTTTACATAGGCTATAAATAGCGGTGGCATCCATGCCCGACCTCAACAAGATCAACCACCAAGGAATACATCAGTAGTGGAGAATTTCATGAGGAAACATTCCCCATCATTCAATAGATTTTCTAACCCAATGGTAGCTGATGGTTGGATTAATGCTCTGAAAAGGATATTTGATTTGATGGGATGTTCAGAACTTAAAAAGGTAACTCTTTACATATATAATTTTAATGTAAAACTAATTGATAATGGTCATTGGTTAAGAATATAGGAAAGAAAAATGATCTTCATTCCATGGAATGAGAAATATTTGAGGTTATTTTCTTTGAGAAATTTTAACCAAAGGTTGTTCAGCTTAGGATGGAGAAAAACTTCATGGAATTAAAGAAAACGGCTAATGATTCAGTTTCCTCTAATGAAGAAAACTTCACAAGATTGTCTAGGAATGTTATAGATTTTATTTGATACACTATCAATAAATTTAATATATTTTAATCAGGATTGAAATAAATTCTACGAAGAGCTCTAGATCTCTAGAATTTAAAAGTAATGAAAATTTGGTTTTTTGGGTGGAGAAAGTTTAAATAGAGTTTTCTGACACTTATGTTCTATGATAAGATAATATAAAAAAATGGATAAGGTGAAAGGAAATGGATAATTAACCAATAAATAATTCTAGAGGTAATACTAATACACATTCCAACTATGGTAAAATACATTTTTGGGAATGTATGTTATGATATTGAAAGTGTTACCGGTGTGGTAAGATTGGTAACAAGGTTCGTGATTATAAGGAAATCAGTCCTGAACAGTCCAACAATGATATAACAGATAGCCAGTCTACAGTAAGATTCTTTAGTAGTAATGAGTTGGGACATTATGTGAATATGTGTATGAAGAAAGTTACTCTATGTGTAAATCATCATGGTAAAAAAATGGTGATGGAAAATATTTTTCTACTACAACTATTGATATTGATACATCTTGTAATGTGATAGAAGCTCCAGAGATCCCAAAAATTTTCAACGGTTATACATATGATCATGGTTTTAGACACTCTTTATGAGGTTATAAGTGATGTGAACCAAAGTTAATAAATCATTTTTTGGGAGATGTTTTTTTGGATTTATATTTATGTAAATCTTTTGTTTAATGAGAAGTATGAGTTTAATTTTGTACATGACTTGTAATGTATTAATAACCTTTATGGTTTATATGATCTTTGATGATTATGGATATTTTTAGGTATGTACATCATAATTCTGGTAATGTTATGAGGAATAATTGTGCTTATATAAAATAAAAATATATCATGTAAGAATATTTCTTTATATTCATAGATAATAATTAAATTCAAAAACTTTTGGAAAAATATTTTTGAATGAAAAATTTTATTCATTTACATTTTTTACTAAGAAATCAATTACCTTTAAACCCATCATAGACTTATGTTTTTTTGGCTGTTAACTTTCTCATCACTCTCCATCAGAACATAATGGTTATTTTTCTCTTCCACATACATGTTTTCCAACATGGAATCCTAGTATGTGTTATCTCAGGTGAACTTTTTTCTTCTCTTTCACAACTTGAATTTTAGGTATTTGCAACGGGCTATTTGGGACAGGGCCCCGTTGCAAATGAGATTTTGTGATGGGGTCTGGTTGCAAATAGCTTGTGGCAGAAAACTGCATCCCAAATAGTATTTTTTGCGACAGCCCCATTGCAAAAACTACTATTTGCGACAAAAAACCATCTCATCAAAAATATATCTCTGATTAAATACATTATATATATATAAACCTGTTGTGATAGGCCTGTCCTCCCATCGCAAATAGTTATTTTTTTATATATGTTATATATAACTAAACATTTTGCGATGGGCCCATCGCAAATAGTTCTCCGTTTATATATGTTATATGTATCTAAACCTTTTGTAATGTGCCCATCGTAAAAAATTATTTTTGACAAGTCCTTTTACCATCGCAAATACCTTTTTAATATATATATATATATATATATAAACTCTTTGCGATGGGGCCCCTTCACAAAAGGTTCCATTGAAAATTCTGAATAAAATATATATATATATATAATAAAATTATGTTTAATGAAAAAATAATATTAATATTATTAAAAAATTAAAAAAATTAAACAAACTAAAATTCTCAATATTCAAAAAAAATATATAAAAAATCATAAATTATTATTATTATTATTATTATTATTAGTAAAATAAAAAAACATTAAATAATATAATACTATTAATAAACAATAAAAATATAAAATATTTAAAATAATAAAAAATAATAAATAAATAAATTAAATTATGCAACATTCGCACTAATATAAAATACAAAAACTTTAAATAGTTCATATTACAACAAATTTTGAATTCAAATGTTTTTAAAATAACAAAAAAATCACTTGGTGGATAGTATTCTATAGCATGAGGAGGTGGTGGAGGAGATGGTGGAGAAAACTATATCCCTAAACTACGAGTCAGACGGTGCATGTATATCATCTGCTCGTACTACTGCTGTTGACATCGACGCATCTCCTCCTTCTGTTGTTGCTTCTTCTGCGGCAATCGATGCATAATCTTCTCATAATACTACTGCTCTTGCTGCTACTGACACATCTCTTCCTCCTGCTTCTTCAAACTCTCTATAAGATCATTATGAGCTCACAACTTCTCTTGATGTTGTGAGCCAGAAGATGATGCCTTTTTACGAGCTCCTCTCGAGCTGGGCTTCGACATCGCATTAGTACCATTATAAGTCTTAGGAGTCAAATGAGTGTCGATATCAACTACTCTGCCCTTTACAAAGGCATACTGGGTCGCCTACATCCATGTCGCCTCATCCAAATGGTGGGCGCTAGTCTGATCAACCGTCTCGGCCTGACTCTTAGCCAGTGTATGAGAGGTCGCGACCTCATATGACTCCTTCAGTTCTAATTTGAAATTAAAATAGTAAAAATATTATATATAGTTATTTTTTGAACTGAAAAATAAATAATATTGACCACAATCTGACGATAGTGATTACCTCTAATCTCTCCAGTGGCTAGATCATGATACCTTCTCTGATAAACATCATACTCTGTAATATCGATATGGTCGAATACCTATATAAATATAAAATAAATTGTTTATATATAATGTTATATAAAATATTTAAAAAATATACTTACAAGATTCTCTCTATACTTACTAAATGTACGGCTTCCATCTCAATGTGTCACCTCCTATCTCCCCCAGTTCTGCAGGCCCAATGAAGATCTCATCTGAAATCCACCACTCAACCAGTGTGAACATAATCCATCACATACGTGAGATGAAATGTACTATGGTTGGTGGGCTCTACACAACTCATCAAATACTATCACTTATGCTTTCTTAATGGTCGTCCTTCTCAAATTGTGCAAAAACTGGCGGAAATGGTCATGCATAGACACCTCCCATGTCACGTGGATAGCGTCACACATTCTATCATCAATGAGATACCATAAACCCTACGAATAAGGTATAATGTCACGTTATTAATAAAATGAATTTCAAAATAAATATTATTTATTTATGTACCAGCCAATGATTGAACATGCTGAGCTACACATCAATAGGAATCTGTTCCAATGTGATCCATGGCTGAGAAAAATAATCATACAAGATAACGCTCCCCTGTCCAACAAATACATGAGAAAAACTGTGAAAAAATAATAAATAATAAAACAATTAGTATATAAATAAATTAATGAAAGCTAACTAAGATACACATACCTCCACATGCATGGATAAAATCCAAGACATGGACGTCGCTCTGGGATATGTTCAAGAATAATCAACTATGCAAGATCGTGCCCCCTCCATGTACCCCCTAAACCACCAGTAGGATGTGGGTCAGATGATCCAAAATCCTCCTCATCCCAATGTATCTCAGCCTCCTTCAACTAACGAATTAGATCAGGGTCCATCTGCAACAAAAAATGATTTTTGTTAGTAGATAGTTGAAAATAACAATTAAATATAGATATATATTAGTTATTATTGTAACTAGAATCTAACTGTTTCAATGTTCACCTTCATCATCATCTTCATATCTGATGATGTCAATGAATTCAAATTCATCCTTGGCATCATCAACATCCAAATGAATTAAGTTTCATCATCTCTTTCCATTTCAAATTAATTTGTAACATCATTAACATAATCTTCACCATCATCCCATAAATGTGGGGTGTCCTCATCGATATTCATGTCTCTTTGTAAAAAAATGGATTTTGAGTAGTCTCTTGAAATATTTCAATGCCACGCACATCAAAGGAACCACACTCAGTTTGAGTAAACTGTTTTTCCCAAGATTTCATTTTTATTATGATCCATCAGTCACTCAGGTATCTTTAAGTAGCACAATACTTTGTGTAATATATTTGATGTGTCTTTTGAACTAGTAAAAATGGTTCATTTACTACCAGAAGACTTTTATATTTAATATCGGAGATTCCATGAATCAGATAAACATGTAATCCTCTCTCAGTATCCCATCACCAATATTTAAACATCATTATGTAATTTTTTTCCTACATAACATAGATCAATAATTTCATCTAGTATGTCATGAAAGTCAACTTGTGTTTCTCTATGATGTCCCCCAAACATGTCAAATGTGTCAAATATTCTCAAAACGTATCATTTACAAGGACACATAATTATGCCTTTTAAAAAAAATTATTGTTTTGATAATGCAAATGATAAGAAAGCTTCAACACCCTCAATATATAAATGATTTAAACTAGAAATGTTTGGATTTCTATGATAATTTATCCAACTGCGATCATCAAATATTGACTGTTGTCGACTTCCTTGTTCTATATTTTTCTAGAAAATATAAAATCATTATTATTTTTGAATAATTTGAAACTAGAAAAACACAATCCAAAAAAGAAGATAAATAATTACAAATACTTTTTAATAATTACCATTAATTACGACAACACAATTTCTAGTGGATTGATGACTACCCATTTTTCCAACGGCTCATTTACGTGAAACTTTGTCACAATAAAATCACAATGAAGATTCTTCTTGGAGGAACACATATCCATTCTCGTGCTTATGATAATGTATAAGCATACCTTCAAGCAGATTATTCATTGTGATTTTAGTGTGAGAAAGATGCATGTAAATGAGCTGTCAGAAAAAAGAGCCCCCTTTTCGTCGATGAATTATCTCTTGCAACTGTAACCGCTTGAAAACATTATGAAAAATGTGGTCCTATGTATGCATATCCAAACATGTACATATGAGATTGGATATGCATACGTAGAAGCATAATTTTCATAATATTTTGAGTCGGTGAGAGTTGAAAGGAGGAGCTTTATCGAGCAAAAGGAGTGCCGACAATCCACTAGAAATTATTCCAAGTTATTAGAATTTATTAAAATTGATTTTATTCCTAATTAACCTGAATTATTACTAATTGTTTCTAATTATTAATAATTATTACTTATTATTAATAATTATTAATAATTATTACTAATTATTACTAATTATTACTAATTACTACTAATTACTACTAATTAGTACTAATTAGTACTAATTACTACTAATTACTACTAATTAGTACTAATTAGTACTAATTACTACTAATTATTGCTAATTATTGCTAATTATTACTAATTATTACTAATTCTTACTAATTATTACAAATTGTTACTAATTATTATTAATTATTTCTATTTATTACTATTTATGACTATTTATTACTAATTATTACTAATTATTACTATTTATCACTAATTATAACTAATTATTTCTAATTATTTCTAATTATTAGTAATTAATACTAATTATTACTAATTATTACTATTTATTACTATTTTTACTGTTCATTACTATTTATTACTATTTATTACTATTTATTTCTATTTATTAGTTTTTATTACTAATTACTACTAATTATTACTAATTATTATAATTGTTACTAATTATTACTAATTCTTACTAATTATTACTAATTATTACTAATTATTACTAATTATTACTAATTATTAATTGTTACTAATTATTACTATTTATTACTAATTATATTACTAAATATTATTAATTATTACTATTTATTACTAATTATTACTAATTATTACAATTTATTACTAATTATTACTGTTTATTTCTATTTATTACTATTTATTACTATTATTTATTAGTATTATTTATTAATATTATTTATTACTATTATGTATTACTATTTATTACTAATTATTACTAATTATTACTATTTATTACTAATTATTATTAATTATTACTATTTATTACTAATTTTTAGTAGTTATTACTAATTATTTGTATTTATTACTAATTGTAAATATTTATTACTATTTTCCCTAATTATTACTATTTTTCCTAATTATCACTAATTATAACCAATTATTACTAATTATTACTAATTATTACTAATTATTACTAATTATTACTAATTATTACTAATTATTACAATTTATTACTAATTATTACTAATTATTACTAATTATTACTAATTATTACTAATTATTACTAAATATTAACCATTATTACTAATTATTACTATTTATAACTAATTATTAGTAATTATTACTAATTATAAATATTTATTACTAATTATTACTAATTATTACTATTTATTACTATTTATTACTATTTATTACAATTCATTACTAATTATTACTAATTATTACTAATTATTTATATTTATTTATTATTATCAGTATTTATTACTAATTGTAAATATTTATTATTAATTGTAAATATTTATTACTATTTTTTAATAATTATTACTATTGTTTCCTAATTTTTACAATTTTTTCCTAATTATTACTAATTAGTGTTAATTACTTTTAATTACTGCACATTACAGCTACTAATTACTAATTACCCTTAATTATTTATATACGTTACTAATTAACATTAATAATTATTAATTACTACTATTTACTAAGAATTAGTACTAATAATTTCAATTTATTATTACAAATAAATAATGATGACAAAACAATTTAAATCTAATTTAATTACGACAAATCAATAATAATTAAAATTAATATAAATAAAATAAAATAAATACTAAATTAAATAAAACATTAATAACTTTAAACTTGATCTCTTATAATTGTAGACGGCTTCACAACTTCTTCATAAAATTTTCACTCTAAAATTAGAGTTTATAGAGACAAAGAAAGTATAAATTGATGGGATGGAAGGAAAAAACGGATGGGGGTATATATATGTTAGATTAGTTGTGATAGGTCACATCGCAAATACATTCTGCCGCATTAATTACTGTCAGTAGTTAAAAGGGTATTTACGATGGGTCCCATCGCAAAAAGTGACCTCCGACACACTTTTTGCAATGGGAAAACATCCTGTCACAAAATGTTGTTACCGCCACTGCGTATTTGTGATGGGGGAATTCCCCCATCGCAAATAGTATTTACTGCCTCCCGGTATTTGTGACGAATGGTGTCTCTCCATCACAAATACCCTTTCGCGTGGTTTGGCGCGCAAACTGTGCGTAACTTTTTGTGACTGGACCCCAAGTCCCGTCCCAAATAACTAATTATTTGTGACGGGTTACTGCTTCTGCCACAAATAACCCATCACAAAAATCAGTTTTTCTCGTAGTGTTTCTTTCTTTTAAAGTTGAAGTTTTATTAACCACTGTTCGTATTTAGGATTCTATTAAAGTTATTTTGAAAAGTAAAAACACCTAGTTTTTATTTACATGTTCAAATAGCTAGGTTGAAATTGTTAAATAGGGGGAGAATGTAGCATCCCATGTTTTTTTAAAAGGTAACACTACATATGATATTGTTCATGATATGCGACATCGAGTTTAATCGAACAACTAAATATTATTACTTAAATGTAATCATCAAAACCTAGCCATTAGAATGGAGGTAATGAACAATATTAACTAAATAATAAAAATATGGTTTACACAGATATATATAATTAATTTTAGGTAAATAATTAAATATATATGAATGTAAAACACTTTTTAAAATAAAAGGAAATGTTTTTTCGGGAAAACAATTTTGTTTCTGATGCTTTCGATGGGGCACACGCATCCTTCCATCTGCGGAGGAGGACGCGCTGCATTGTTGTCCCACAGTCCCACTTTCCAAAGGCGGGCGACATTCGCTCCTTATTCAGGGACGTCTACTCCTTGATCGAAATGGGTTGATGGGATGTCAATTCTTCCTTCTCAGGATTCCTCCTCAGAACTCGTCCCCTAGTCCAGGTCTCCCTCATAGATTTAATAAGTTGTTCATGAAACTCTTCCCAGTGCCATGTTTCCATGGACGTCGGTTAATTACACTGCTTCTGTCGGGACATTCCAAAGGGTCTGGTCAGGGCAGCAACCTTCAGTCAGGGGAGTAGTCATGTCGAGGCATCAGTAGCGTGTCTGGATGCTGGGGAACTGGCATGTCTGTTTATTATCCCTGGTCATAGGGCTTCTCGAGGGCGTGGAAGCCCGAGGCATCCCACATCGAGCGCGGGGAATTATATGCCATAGACATATATCTGAGGTTTTCCTCAGCTTCTTGTGTTTAACGCAGGGTATGCCGCGAGTTTAACGTCCAATGGAGACGGATCAGCCCGATCAGAGCATTAGCTAGAATGGATCGGATTGAGGGATTTCCCTTGAAGGGGTGCCAATACCGGGACCAGCCCATGGGCGGCTGTGAAGAGGAGCGGACCGACATGGTCTCGCCGGGATATGACGGTCCGGGTGAGAATCAGGGTGGATGATGGATGGATGAATGAAGTGGAGGGGGGAATGGCAAGGGACCATCGCAAGGGCGACAGTGAAGTTGGGCTTGAGCCTCGAAGAGACCTCCTACGTATCCTCGTGGCAGGGAATCAAAGTCTACGTAGTTTGGGATGGTGCCGGTGAACCGGCATGAAGGTGGACCTTGGTCCGATGGATGTCGTCAGTGAACCAACGTGAAGGTGGGCCTTGGTCCAATGCGTCAGCAAACCGATGTGAAGGTGGACCTTCATCCAGATGGTGTGGGGCTTACACACTAGGCTGCCCGGGTTTGGATGAACCGACGTGAAGAAGGTCGGGGTGACCAATAGGTGGTGGGATTGAACCTCTGTGAGGCTTCCTACGTACCGTGCCTTGACATGGATCAAAGACCACATAGTTTAAATTGGACACCGGAAGGCCGACGTGAATGAGGAGGACCAAGAGGGTCCTAGTGGGGGTGGGCTTGGACCTCATGGAGGCTTCCTACGTACCATGACGTGACATGGATCAAAGACCACGTAGTTCAGGTTGGTCACAACGGCTTGTCGTCGGAATGGAATATAGTTTAAAGTCATACTGGACGAAGATGAACCCTGACGTGAATAAATGACGAGAGGTGGGCTTGAACCTCATAGAGGCTTCCTACGTACCATGCCTTGACATAGATCAAAGACCTCGTAGTTCAAAGGGGCTTCGTTGGCGAACCAACGTGAAGGTGGACCTTGGTCCGATGGGTGATGGGCTTGGACCTCAGGGAGGCTTCCTATGTACCATGCCTTGACATGGATCAAAGTCCTCATAGTTCAGGTTGGTCACAACGGCTTGCCGTCAGACTGGGATTGTAGTTTAACGCCATGCTGGACGAGGATGAACTCAACGTGAATAAATTATGGGTGGGCTTGAACCTCAGGGAGGCTTCCTACGTACCTTGCCTTGGCATGGATCAAAGACCTCGTAGTTCAAAGTATGGAAGTCGTCAGCGAACCGACGTGAAGGTGGAACTTGGTCCAATGTGGGATGGGCTTGAACCTCGGGGAGGCTTCCTACGTACCATGCCTTGACATGGATCAAAGACCTCGTAGTTTAGATGGTTTCATCGGTGGACCGACGTGAGAGTAGACACAGGCGTCCACTAGCGGTGGGCTTGAACCTCATGAAGGCTTCCTACGTACCATGCCTTGACATGGATCAAAGTCCTCATAGTTCGGATGGTGGGTGTTGGCAAACTGACGTGAGGAAGGAGGGACCTTGGTCCAAAGGGGGTTGGCCTTGAACCTCAGGGAGGCTTCCTACGTACCATGCCTTGACATGGATCAAAGTCTTCGTAGTTCGGGTGGTCACAACGGCTTGCCATCGGACTGAAATGCAGTTTAACGTCATGTTGGACGCAAGTGTAACTTGACGTGAATTAATGATGGGTGGGATTGAACCTCGTGGAGGCTTCCTACGTACCATGCCTTGACATGGATCAAAAACCTTTTAGTTCAAATGGGTGTGCAGTTTAACTTCATGCTGGACGGGGGTATACAGTTTAACGTCATGCTGGACGGGGCTATACAGTTTAACGTCATGCTGGACGAGGGTATATAGTTTAACGTCATGTTGGACGAGGGAATTTTCATGGCCGATGCTTACTCTAAGGCCACGTCAGTCATGCTCGGTGTGAGAAACAAGAGGCAACAAGGACCTGACGATCACGTTGCGAAGGGTGCGTTCGTGAGAAGCGAAGAGGGGCTTATGCGTTAAGCGGCCCATGGTGCTGGGACTTACTCCAGGATGGAGGCCCGAAGTGCGCAAAAGCGCAGCGAAAGAGGGATTTGGGACCAATGACGGGAGGTGCCTCGTTCCCTACTGCGCCCTCCCCTGACCTTGGTAATGGGGAAGTACGGAGATGCAGGGGTGCAGCCATCCGTTGGGGAACTAGGGTCTCCCTTCTCCTGTGAACATACGCTGCTCCGATAAGGAGGATATCATCCCTTGTGGGGGGAGTGATTCCACTCCCGTGGAGACGAGTGGCGTAAAAAATGTTCGATCTGGGGGGACCCTTCGTGCAGGGCACGAGGTCGGGTCACAGTTTAACGTCATGTGTTGATGACATGGGTCTTGGCAGTTTAACGTCCTACAGGTTAGATGAGGTGGGTTCACTCCACACCCCTAGGACTTACATAACTGGTAACCTTTTCTCCTTGGGGAAGGTAAGGTACCAGTAAGTCGGTGGTCAAGGGGGGTTGTAGAGCAAACCGTCGAGAGGTCCACGTTAGCGTGACTATGCAAAGAAGCAACAGCCGTTAGCGTGCTTATGCGAAGAAGCATTAGGCGAAGCAACGCTACGAGTGGTATTGTCCGTGGGACTTTGAAATCACGTCGTGCATACCTAGAGGGTCACACAGGAAGGGAAATTTCCAAGCAAAGGAGTGTGCTTCGCGAAGCGTAGTGCCATGGCCATAGCATGGGGCAAAGGTGTGAGTGGAGGGTGCTTCGTGAAGTAGAACAGTATTCGCGGAGCACTACCTCGCGAAGAGGAGGTGCCTCGCGAAGCAGGGTGCAGCGAAGTAGTGTGCTTTGTGATGTGTGGCGATCCTGCCTTAGCATGGGGATCACTAATACAGGATGGGTGTTTCGCGATGCATAACCGCTCTACGGCTGCCCGGGTTCCTTTGGGAATCTCCCTCCTTCGCGAATGCCCTTGAGCTTCACGAAGGGAATCCCTCTAGGAAGAGGGGCTCAAAACGAGACAAAGGGAAGGCGTCACGCGAAGTAGAAGTACCTTGCGGAGCTCATGATTCCTGGGGAAAAGGGGGCTTCGTGATTCGGGAGAGGAGAAGCAGAAAGGTCGGATTGCCCTTTCTTGGACTCAGGGGGAGCCCGATATTTATAGGCAAGGGGCGCCATGAAGCCGAAATCCTGCGCCTCCTCTGGTGCTTCGCGGTGCGCTCGCAAATGTCAAATTCGTTTGCGGAGAGGTACCGCCTCCGGAGATTCACGGCAGGCTCGCGAACGTCAAATGTGTTCGCGGAGAGGTACCGCCTCTGGTGCTTCGCGGCAGGCTCGCGAATGTCAAATTCGTTCGCGGAGAGGTACCGCCTCTGGTGCTTCGCGGAGGGCTTGCGAACGTCAAATTATTTCGCGGAGATGTACCGCCTCCGGTGCTTCGCGACGGGCTCGCGAACTTCAAATTCGTTCATGGAGAGGTACCGCCTCCAGAGCTTCGTGGCGGGCTCGCGAACATCAAATGCGTTCATGGAGAGGTATCGCCTTCGGTGCTTCGCGGCGGGCTCGCGAACGTCAAATGCGTTCGCGGAGAGGTACCGCCTCTGGAGCCTCGCGGCGGGATCGCGGACGTCAAATTCGTTCATGGAGAGGTACCGCCTCCGGTGCTTCGCGGCGGGCTCGCGAACGTCAAATTCGTTCATGGAGAGGTACCGCCTCCGGAGCTTCGCGGGACCGCGATGCTCGGGGTGCTTCGCGTCGGTGCTTCGCGAGGCAGTGTGCGGGCCTTCTTTTTCGTCCCTACCTTTCGTGAAATATTTTGGCGCCAACAAATGCCACCCCTCAGACTTGGAGCTGCGAAGGGATGAAGGGTCGAAGTCTGAGGGAAAATCGCCAAAATTGTCGGCAGTTCGCTATGCGACTTTGCGAAGAGGGCCCACGGTGCTGACCGGATCCACGGATCCGGATGCGCCGCGAAGCTCCGCACGGGCGGGGCGCGCCACGATGCTCCGGGGTCGTCGTCTATAAATAGGGGGTCGACCTATTTTGTCATCACGCAATTTTCTTGTCTTTTTGTGCTCTAGATTTCGCGAAGCTCCGCGTACTCTGCGCCCGCTCTCCGTGAATCGAGCTTCGCGGCGAACCGCGGGTCTCCGACTCCGCGACCGCGCCAAGCGAACTCCTGCTTGCCAGCCTAGGTCAGACTCTGTGGCTTGGTCTCATGACCGACCTTCGCGAGCAGGCTTCACGATCCAGCTTCGTGATCTGTTCTGGAAAAATTCATTTCTGAGTGCCGGAATCGAAATAGCCCATCGAGAAGCTGTATTGGGGGTGCTTGCAGATGCCGCCTGTCGGGATGAGATGGCCAACTGTCCAGGCCTTGGGGAGATGGTCTGAAGCCACTCGGACCACGTTTCTTTGATAGATCTACTATCAGATGGTCAGAAGAATTATCCACAGTGTTAAAAGCTGACATTGTACCGCTTCGGGTTGAGGGATGACGTCTTCATCCCTGAGGTGAGTAGGGACGAACTAGTTTGCTGGTTTAGGAGCACCCCATGTCAGCACCAATGGTTCAGGGTGGCCGATGGTCATTCGCGGGAGGACTTCACACCTGTTACCATTGACTGTCTCTATAACCACGTGAACAATTTTGACGGGAAGCCACTGCAACCGGAGACGTCCCCTCCTCTCTACCATACCATGCTGAAGGCGGCTTTGCAGGATTCGAAGAAAGGATGGTCCGAGTGGGACCTGTGCTAGGGTGGAAAATTTACTGATGACTGAGCCTGGGCCTACTGGGTAGGCGCCTCATGCGAGGATTTTGGGGCCGAGCTGTGGAGAGTGGGGTTATATGAGGCGGCATGGGCCTCCCAATTCCACATTTTCCAACCGAAACAACTGATGGTGGAATTGCTGAGCAGATGGTCGTCTAGGACCAATACCTTTCACCTGCACCACGAGGAGGTGGGCATCAGCCTGTGGGAAGTCCACCAGATTTATGGGGTTCCGATCCTGGGGTCCATGTATGATGAGTTCCTCCTCTCTAATGTGCAGTGAGGGATGCTCACTTTAAGAAATGGTTCAAGTGCTTCCAGAATTTCCCAGAGAATTGAGAGTTCCATCCGAGGCCTCGAACTTGTCCGAGGGAAGCCCAACGGGGTAAGGAGCACTTGTATTGGCGGGTCTTGGAGGACAGCCAATGGAAGACTTGGGGTTTCAGTGTCAGCACTAAACAACAGCCGATAGTCATGCTGGTGGCATTCATCGCGACTCTCATCTACGGTTGGATCCTATTGGTGAGGGATACAAGCATGGGGGTGCGTCCCCGCTCGTTTATTATGGCGTCCATGTTGGCCATGGGGTAGCGGGTCAATCTGGGGATTCCAATGCTCGCCAAGCTGTACAGAATGATGCAGCACATTAGCGAGGGAAAGAAGCCGCCAAGGATATGCGGGCCCTTCCACCTCCTGTATGGGTGGATTTCGGCGCACATCAGGGGGATCTATGAGTATCCAAACCCTTTTTCACCACTGGGATCAAACTTCCGCCGCTCCATCCTGAATGCGATCGGGAGCTTACCGTTCAAACTAACCATGCCGATAGTGCTGAATCGGGTGTGGAGGGCGGATGATTTTAATATCCACCCCTTCCCATTGCCGATGGGGATACTTACTGACAACGGGCGGGTAACAGAAGAGTACCGGGCTTACCTCCTGGCCTTTCGAGGCATAGTTTTGGGGGAACGAGTGGAACATGAGCCACTCTACGAACCGTACACCCCGCATCGATTTGCGAGGCAGTTTTGGTGCCTCCAACGGCTGACCCCACAGGTCTATTGGGAGGTGCGTCATGAGGAGCACCCGTGTGTGATGAGGCAGTTGTGGCTTATGTTCACACGGGAATATGGGAAGACTCGAATCACATTGCCTCCATCCACCGCCACTTTCGGATTGGTGAGGGAGTATGCCATTAGTTGGGAAGCTGCTTACCCAGGGGAGATGCTGAAGCAGCCAACTATTCGGGTCGGTGACGGTGGGCCTCCTCTATCCTGAGGTCAGGGTCGGAGGGCAGCTAGGGCCTCTCGCTGTGGCGGGGCTTCCATGGCGGCGAGACCTGCACCAGCCAAGGGTGTGGCAGCAGCGGCGGATCTGGTGACTCCGGAAGAGCAGGGCCATCCAGAGGGACAACCACCGAGGGGATTTCGTAGGATATCCACTCAGGCCCCAGGGATGTAGCTGCGTCATATTGACATGGCATAGGATGTCATCTTCCCAGAAGCCTGGGACATTTGGGATGTCAACTGGTAATTCCTCAGCCCACCCGAGATATGGGCGCACTTGAATCACCTCGGGATGGAGTTACCGGGAATAGGCCCAGTCCGGGATGGTTTTATGGCATCTCCGGTGGAGGCAGAGCAATACTTGGATGAGCTGGAGGATTATGTTCACACAAGTGGTGTCCCTCGCCCAATGATAGATCGGGTGAGGGTACTGCTGAATAGAACGGTCCCCCCACAGTTATCGGCCGTCGATCTAAGGGAGCGTTTCCCCCTGCTGGAAGAATTAGAGGACTCCTCTCGGGAGGATGAGGCTGGAGGAGGGAGCCCATTGGAGGAGGGCGAGGTCGGAGATCAAGGCTCAGATTCCGATGATTTCGCAGAGGCTCTCGAGGTAGCATTCTGAGCTTCCTTCCTCATGGTCCGTTCTTGGTTCATTATGTACTTCGCACCGACGTTTGAGCCATGCAGGAGGAACTTGTTCACATGCCTCGTTCTCACCCCTTGGCGGGTGATGATGCGGGACCTTCAGAACCTGTGCCTATGGCTGCGTCCAGTTCCTCATCTGGTGGGACCAGAGGACCCGAGGTGGCTCCTCCGGAATCTCCAGACCATCCAACTATATACGGAGGGCCTCGCATCAGGGTCCCGTCAGTATCGGCTCAAGAGAAGCACCAGGAGGTCGACCTTCGTAATTTTCCTCTACCAGTTTCCTTTTCGTCATATGTAGACTATACCAACTAATGTTTATGTCCCTCTATGTCGTACATTTCTCCGACTGGCGTGGGCTGTTGCGGCAAGACTAGTCGGGATGTCTGGTGGCGTCCCTCCTAGGGGCATGCCGGTGATGGTGGCGATAGTCCCCCCATATCTACGAGCTGCAACACACATCATCACCGGTGGGACCACCAGCAGGTTCGTACCTGAGGTCATTGAGGTGGACTCTGATGAAGAGGATCGTCCGGCCGGTCCCACTCATGTCGCGCCTGCTTTGGCGCCAGATGTCGTTCCAGATTTAACGCCAGATGCAGATCCTGCTGAGGACTTCCTGCAGGAGTATCCTGCGTACGAGCCAGCCAATCGCGCAGACTGGAACGAAATGGCCTCCGGTGAGGAAGACAGTAGCATAGTCTACCGCCGGTCATGGAAGCTAATCACACGCTTCATTAAGGACACCCCCCAAGCGCTATGGATGGCCGATATGGACAGACTCCGCTCGTGGTTGCGCGAACTATGCGCTGGGGGAGTGGATGCCCAATTTCCTCACGTGCTCATCCAAGATCTTATGGCTGAGAAGACCTGGGAGCATGATCATGGGTTCAGCGTGGGCTGGCAGCGGATGAAGGCGAAAAACATCGCGAAGCTCCGGGAGGCTGAAAGCGAGGTCCAACAGCTGCAGACCCGAGCGGATGATCACTCAGCCTCTCTTAATGCACAGTCTGAGATGATCTCCCAGTTGAAGGCCTAGCTGTCAGAGGTAGAGGAGCTTATGAGGTAGGCTTCTGGAAAGATGGCTGCCATTCAGGCTGAGGTAGAGAAGGTCAGAGCCACAGTTGATGAACTGCACCCCACCGCTACTGAGGAGAAGGGGGAGCTGAGTCAGCTGCAGCAATTCTTGAACGCCACAAGCCAACGGGTGGTAGAGCTGCAACACTCTTTTAACGTGGTCAACCCGTCCATGGGGGGAGTCGACCCCCAGGTATTGTAACAAACCAAAAACCTTTTATTGGTACTTTCATGCTTCAATTTCTTCCTTATTTGTTTTGAATGTCGTAGCACACATGATTTCCATTGTTTGAATTGCCTCGTTACATCCCTAAAATGTTTACGGGACGTTCGGTGATAATTCCCCAAGCCCACGTGGGTCGAGACCGATGTGAGAAACAAGAGATAGTTTCCTTCTCATCCCACCTAACATAGGAGTGGAGACCATGCTCTGGGCATCTAGGATTTGGCTTACCAGTCCGAATTTCTAAAAGATGGGAGAGGCTTGACCGGAGAAGGAACTTTTCAGAACAGCCGAATTACCGTTTCTTCAGCGTGCCCTCATGCACGAATGGTGCGACACCAGGGCCACTAGAATCAGTCCGAACAGACGGAAACAGGAAGCATGAATTACGATTCCCAAGATTAGGAGCACTGTGGGGATGGAGTGAAAATAAGGGACAACCATTAACCATGGAGGAGAAGCGGTATCCTTACTACGTTAGCCTGTAATGGGGACAAAAATGTGGGACAACTGTTGACCACGTTCAAAACAAGGGACCATGTCACAAATATTGTCGGTCAATCTTTTGGGACATTGACCCAGGATAGTTGGCAGACCATAGTTCAAACATCCATACTATTAGGGGGTCCTTCCAAACATGACCAATCTTCCGTAATGTTGGCCCAAGACGGTAGGTGAGCCAATGCAGCATGAGACCAGGCTGTTAGGGGGTCCCGTCAGACATGAAAGGGGACGAGGGTCCGAATAAGGGGCACGCAAAGCGTGGAATATGAAGTGATGTTTTGTCCGAACAGAATCCAACACTTAGGTAGTTACACCACCGTTGTGGGAGTACGCCAGATGGTCGTGTTGGTTTGGTCATGGATCCTTCCTTCTTTGGGACAGGGCCTCTCTAGCGAGGGGTCCGACCAGGGGGCCGAAAAGGGGAAGGATGGGATTAATGATTTCTATGGGCTGGACCCTAGGAAAAATACCAGGGTGTCTCTACGTATCCCATGAGGATGGGAATCAATCCATACGTAGTTTTGGAAGCGTAGTTTAACGTCATGCGGGATGATGAGAAGTCTGGCCGTGTTGGTACACATCCCGCCAAAACTACTAAGCCCACTTGAGTCATGCTCGGTGTGGGAAACAAGAAGTAGTGGTGGGACTTTCCCGACACAAAAAAGGGAAGGTTAGGGTGAAGGGATCCTTGTTGAATACCAACCCCATGATACTAACATTCCCATGTGGAGCACTTAGATGCGCGAAGAGATAGAGCCGAATATGCTAGAATTCCACATGAACATGAGGAAGTGGAAATGTGTGAATCGTGTCGCTCGAGATTTAGATCACAATTACGATGGCGTGACGATAGAGGATAACTGTTAACCGTGGTGGAAACGTAGTTTCCATATCGCGTTATCCTATAATGGGGACAAACAAATGAGGGTTGACCACTTACCATGTTCGAAACGCGGGACCATGTCGCAAATGTTGCCAAAGATCCTTAGGGATGTTGGCTCGAAACGATTGGAGGGACCTTAGGTCCAGCATCCATGGGGCACCCTTAAGCCTAGTATCTATGTCGTCTGAGGGTCCTTTTGGATGTGGAAGATGATGAGGATCCAAATAGCGATCTCACGAATCTTGGTCATTGGATGAAGTGAATGTCCCCTTGAAAATTCCACACTTCAGGCTTTGTCAGGACACATCTGAATATGACAATGAGACATATTATATAGAGGGAGGAAACATAAGAGGCACATTGTGGAGTAACTCAAACACCTGGTGTGAATGGGAATAGGGGCTGTGTGCGGTGAAGGGAACAACCCGATGCGAATGAGGACACAATCCCATATCACACTACACGACCTCCTTGGGAGAGGTTTTTGGTCAAGGGACCGAAAGCGAAAGTTAGGCTAGGCCGGCGGGGAAGTGCCCAGGCGCTCCTATGTATCTCATAAGGAAGAGAATAAAGGCTCACATAGTTCTTGATGGATCTTAGACCATAAATGGGTAAAGGGAGCATGGTACACATGGAAACAAAACCTGATGTGAATGAGGACCTAATCCCTACTTACCATGCATTCTCTGAGGAAATTCTCAAGTCGAGGGACCGAACACAAAGGTTAGGCTGGGCCCGCGGGGAAGTTCCCAGGCGCTCCTACGTATCTCATGAGGATGAGAATCAATCCATACGTAGTTCTGAAATGTGACATGGTAAGATACCATTCCAGGGGAAAAGGGGGAGTGTGGGCGTGGCCCTTCCACTAAAAGAAGCGGAATTTTATAAATCTTGTTTGTCCTTTAAGGTGAGTGGTTTTTTTGTGAAGCGACATGCCTAGAGTAGTAGGTCGTGGTGTCTCCACAAGAATCAAGTCGTGATAGGCATTGACAAATGGCATGGCATGTGACCAATACCCAACGTGATGTCCTCTACAACGAGGTCATCACAATGCAGTGCCGTTTTTCGTCGTGCGGCCAGGACGATAATGTCACAGTTTAGGGTCGTGTGATAGGACCAAGCGTGCATTTTATTGTCATGTAGTGAAGACATAGCAGAGGCGATGCTAAGCCCACTCCGAGAGGGAGACCTCAGGCTGAGGGGCCCGTATGGGGGTAAGAGGTGAAAAGAAGGGGGGAGAGACTAGCTCCCTAAATGGGCTGGACCCGAAGACGAGACGTTTGGGCAGTCCTACGTATCCCATGAGGATGGGAATCAAGCTGAACTTAGTTCTAGATGGATCTTAGTTTATGGTCTTAGATCTCGGACCATGAATGGTAACAACTTCCCAAGTTAGTGCAGACGTCAACCCGATCCTGAAGCTCACGTGAGTTAAACTCGGTGTGGGAAACAAGGGGGGGAATCCTCATCGCAATACTTGGGGTGTCCATTAGACGGGAGTCAGCAGAGAGCCCCAAAGGACACCTTTGACGTGGCTTGTTTCCCCAATGCACAGATGTGCACGGAGGAAAAGTACCAAGAGTTCCGAGACTCTACTCGGATACGATGAAGTGATGAAGGGTGTGAATCGTGTACCCGACATTTTGGGATTAATTGGTTGGCGTGGCGATAGAGGAAAACTGTTAACCATGGTGGAAATGTAGCGTCCATATCACGTTAGCCTGAGGTGGGAACAACAAATGAGCATTGACCGCTGACCATATTCGCAACGTGGGATTTTATCGATTTGTTGTCCGAAACCCTCGGGGGAGTTGGCCCGTAATGGTAGGAGAGCCCTTGGGCATAGTATCCAGGCCATTCTTGGGGGTCCCTCCAGGTGTGAAAGATGATGGAAGCCCTGATGCAGGGATACACAAAGCCTGGAAAGAGGGTGCGGACGTGTCTGAGTAAAGCTTGGCATTCCAGGTAATAAACCAGAGTCCCCTTAGGCACATTGGTGAACCACCAAAAAGGGTCGATGAAATAGCTCAGGAGGGAGAGGTACATGGTGTGGTCATTACAAGACCGACGTGAATGAGGATCTAATCCCACACAACACCATATAATCCTCTCATGGAGGAAGGGTAGACCAAGGGGCCAAGGTGGGATGAAGATTCCCGAGAGATGGGGCTGGACCCGAATCCTAGACATTCAGGTGGTCCTACGTATCCCATGAGGATGGGAATCAAGCCACACATAGTTCTCTAGATGTAGTTTAACGTTATACAAGACGAGGAGGGGAGTAATATACCCCCAAACAAGGGAGGTGTATGGTACGGAGAATTAACCGACGTGAATGGGGAAATAATCTCACACCACACCATTCACTCCTATAAGAGAGGATCTGGGACGTGGCCCGAAAAGGCCAAGGGGCCGGAGGATGGGCCTCGTGAGGGAAAGTGTACGGCATGGTACATGATCCTGACGTGAATGAGGACATAATCCCACACCACACCATACACCCCGGGTAAGAGGTTGGGCGAAGGGGCCCGAGAAGGCCAAGGGGCCCAAGGTCAAGCATCGGTCGGGAAGGTCTGACTGGTTTGCAGTTTAGCGTCTTACATATGGATGGGGAAAGAGATAAATGTATCTAATCCGGGGGTTTGTAAGGCATGGCAAGTAACCTAACATGAATGAGGACATAATCCTACACCACGTCGTACATTCCTTATAGGGGAATCGGGGTCGTGGGCCCGACCGCTAGCACCACCCTGAGGGAAGTTTGTCACTTCAGGATGGGGTAGAATGAATCACTGCACTCGATGTTTGGGACAACTCAGGGTGGACCCAAAGATCCAGGGCACTATTGAAAATGTTCGAAACATAGCGTTCCTATGGTGACCTGATATGGGAGAAACAAATAAACGTCGACTGTTGAAAAAATTCTCAACACGGGACTTGTATCGGCTTGTTGCTTAAAAACCCTTGGGGGCGTCGGCCCGTATTGGTAGGAGATCCCACGGGTGTAGTATCCAGGCCGTTCTTGGGGGTCCCTCCGGGCGTGCAAAAATGATGGAATCCCAGTCAAGGAGTGGGTGAAGCACAACTGTATCCATCCACAAAAGAGGCAAACAGCTCCAGGGGGGACGTGCAGTCGGGTCGAGGCTTGCTCGATATGATTTGGGGAAAAAGTGTGCACCCTGCCATATGTCTTGACCCAAGGGGAGGATTTTGGCTTTTGGGTTGGGCCAACGGACAAAATTCCTAGGTGTTCCTACGTATCCCATTAGGATGGGAATCAAGACATACGTAGTTCTTGAAGGCCATGCAGTTTAACGTCATGCGGTGAGGACGTGGGAGGATAGAAGAACGGGAGTGGGCACATGGTGCAACCCTTACAATCCTTGTATGAGCGGGGTTCTATGAGTGGGGCTAAGAAAGCCTACTCCTCGCTACGCAAGGATCCTCCAAGGAAACTATTCCCAGGGGGATAGCGGAAGAGAAAAGCTTGGGGCTGGGCTCAAGACGAGGCGTCTGAGCGTTCCTACATATCCCATTAAGATGGGAATCAAGCCACACGTAGTTCTTAAAGCGCGGTTTATCATTGTTCTGGACGAGAAATGTGTCTCAACTGGGTATATGTACGGTACGGCGGGTGACCCAATGTGGATGAGGATTTAATCCCACACCACACCATACAATCCCATTAGAGAGCCAGAGTCAACGCAGGCAAAGGGGCCAGAGGCTGAGCCTCGGTCAGGAAGGCCTGACTGGCTTGCAGTTTAACATCTTACAGTAAGGAAGGGGGCCATGGGCCCGAGGAGGCTAAGGGGACTGAGGCTGAGCCTCGGTCAGGAAGGCCTGACTGGCTTGCAGTTTAACATCTTACAATAAGGAAGGGGGGAGATCTTAGTTTAAGGTCATAGAGCTCAGACCATTTTGCATTTTATCGTCCTGTAGGACAGCGGTGCAGTTTAAGGTCATTCAGGACCATACAGTTTAAGGTTGTGTTGGACTATAACGTGCAGTTTAAGGTCGTGCGGGACCCTAACGTGCAGTTTAAGGTCGTGCGGGACACTAACGTGCAGTTTAAGGTCGTGCGGGACAGTAACGTGCAGTTTAACGTCGTGTGGGACCCTCTAGGATCAGGCGAAGTACCTCTTGAGGAACCTGGCATTGGTGGGAGGAGTTATGTGCTCACCATCCATGGTCACCAAGGAGTACGCCCCGTTGGGGTAAACCTTATGGATGATATAAGGCCCTTCCCATTTGGGTTCTAGCTTGGGCGGTTTCCTACTGGGGATCATTGGTGCTCAAAGGGCCAGTACTAGGTTGCCCTATAGAAAAGAACGGAGGCGAACCTTCTTGTTGAAGGCCCTTGCTATCTTATCCTGATGCCTTTCCAGATTGTGCAGGGCACGAAGCCGGTTCTCGTCCAGTGCTTCTAATTCAGCTAGACAGATTTCGGCCACCTCATCTCATGCCTGGTGATCATAGACTATAGTGCGTAACGATGGCATCTGGATCTCAATGTGTAGGACGGCCTCAACCCCATACACCAGGGAATATGGGGTCACCTGGGTAGAGTTGCGAGTCGTCGTCCGATAAGACCAGAGGGCGTTGGGGAGCTTGTCCGGCCAACTTTTCTTGTTTTGACCAACCATTTTCTGCAGAATGTTAGAGAGGGTTTTGTTGAACGCCTCGATCTGTCCGTTTGACTGCGCGTGGTAGCGGGAGGTGTGGTTCGAACGGATGTCGTACTTGACGTACAATTTCTTTAGTTCAGCCGCTCGGAAGTTTGTGCCGTTATCTGTGAGGACGGCATGAGGGACCCCACACCGGTGGATAATATTGGAGCTCACAAAGTCGATGATGGAACGGTCCTTGACCTCTTTGTGTGGAACTGCCTCTTCCCACTTGGAAAAGAAATCTGTAGCAGTCAGGATGAACCTACACTGACGATCTATTTCCGGTGGATATGGTCCCACTACATCAAGTCCCCATACCGCAAATAGACAAGATTACTTGGTGGGGGGGAGGGGCTCTGGCGGCCGATGCAAGAAGTTGGCGTGAACTTGGCACACGTGGCATCTCTTAGCAAACCCAATAAAATCATGGATCATAGAGGGCCAGAAGTACCCCAACCTCCAGATTTGATGGGACAGCTTCGGCCCAGCTCGATGGGCGCCACAGGAACCGGCGTGAACCTCTTGCATAACTTGAGGAATCTCTACTCCTTTAATGAAATGGTGGAGGATACCATCGAAGCTCTACTTATAAAGGATCTGTTCAAGACTGGGGCCGCCCTGGAGGGTAAATTGCAGTGCGTGGCATCGGATTCGCTCGCGCTCGGCCCGGTCGTCCGGGAGGCGACCATTTTGGAGATACTCAACAAAAGGTTCCCTCCAGTCGGGAGTGGCTTCAACCGCTGTGTCTAAAAAACCCGGGACCCCTAACGTAGAGGGTCCGGTGGTGAGATGACTTACCTGCAGTCCATCATTGTCCTCTTGGGTGACGGGGGCAATGACTCTCCGGTGTGCCACACGTATGATCAAATCATCTTGCGCGGGTTCTACGAACGACGCGGCTAATCCAGCCAAGGCATCTTCTTGACCGTTCTGTAACTTTGGTACATGGGTAATCTCTGGTCGAGAAGAGAACTGGGCCATTAGGTGGAGTTTGTACTCTAACAATGGTACAATCTCTATCTTCCTGAAGACGTAGTCTCCATTGACCTGTTTGATTACCAGCTCGGAATATCCTTTCACATGTAGATGGGGCACGTCGATCTCAAGGGCCAACTCGAGGACGGTGATGAGAGCCTGGTACTCTACCTCGTTGTTCGTACAGGCTTCTGACAATAGGAACGAGTATGGCAGGACGGCTTGCGCTGGGGTAATGAAGACAATACCCAGGCCCACTCTGTTAAGCTTAGGATCGTTGAGCCTCCTACTGGTGGGGCTCGGGGAGGCACCGTCGAAATGCATGTGCCAACACGGGATGGAATGATCGACTGAGAGGATCGTCTCTTCAGGAAAATCCAGGTCCAGGGATTGATCTGCGGAGTTTTTATGGGCAGCTAAAAATTCTTCCAACACTTGTCCCTTAATGGCCTTCTGAGGTACGAACCTGATATCAAACTGCTGGAGAATCACCGCCCACTGTGTTAGTCGGCCAGTCAGCATGGGGCAGTTCAGGATGTACATCATTGGGTCTACCCAGGAGACTAATTGTACCTCATGGTGCTGCAGGTAATGCCGCAACTTTTGTACAGAGAAGACGAGCGCAAGGCAGCTCTTTTCGATAGGGGAGTATCTGACCTCCATATAGATAAGCATGCAGCTGAGATAGTAGAGACTGTTCTCAGTACCCTCGTTATTCTTCTGGGCGAGAAGTGCACTGAGGGATCTTTCCAGGTCAGTCATGTAAAGGACCAGTGGATTTCCGGAGACGGGTGGCATCAAAACTGGAGGTTGGAGTAGATACTACTTGATTTCCTCGAAGGCGGTCCGACACTCCTCATCCAATTCGTAGGTGGCGCCCTTCTTCATGAGACGGGAAAAGGGCTTACACATGCCGGCCAGATTTGCGATGAATCGGCGTATATAGGCTAAGTGGCCTTGGAGGCCTTGAAGTTTCTGAATGTTACTCGGGGGAGGCATTTGGCTGATGGCATTGATCTTCTCTGGGTCGATCTCAATGCCTCGGTATCTAAAAACAAATCCAAGAAACTTCCCAGAGGTAACCCTGAAGGCACACTTCAATGGGTTCATCTTTAGGTGACGGGAATAGAGGAAACCGAACACCTTCTCAAGGTCTTTGAGAAGCTCCTGGCGCTGACATGATTTGACCACTAGGTTATCTACATAGCATTCCACCAGCGTCCTGAGAATCGGCTTGAATATGCTATGCATGGCCCTCTGATAAGTGGCACCTGCATTTTTCAATCCGAAGGGCATAACCTGGTAGCAAAAGGTACCTTGGGGAGCCCTGAAGGCAGTGGACTCCTCGTCCTCGGGGACCATCCGGATCTGGTTGTACCCGGAATACCCATCCATGAAAGAGAGAGCATGGAACCCGATCGTGGAATCAATCAATAACTTTGTCACCGGGAGTGGGAAGTCATCCTTTCGGTAGTAGCGATTAAGGTCGCGAAAGTCGATGCAGACTATGATATGCCTATTCTTCTTCCTGACTGGCATAATGTTGGCAACCCACTTGGGGTACTGGACTTCCTTAACGAAGTTGGCTTTGATAAGATTGTCAACTTCGGCCTCAACCATAGCACCATGAGAGGGGTGAATCTTCCTAGGATGCTGCTTAAACCCACGATGGTTTGCTGGGAGGCCCATACGGTGAACGGATACCTGGGGATCTAGTCCTGGAATCTCGTTGTAACTCCAGGAAAACAAGTCACGGTGTTGTTTGAGGAAGTCTACGTACTGCTGCCGCTCCTCGGGGGACATGGCTGCACTGATAAATGTGGGTTTTGGATCTACCTCGCTACCAAGGTTCACCTGTACCAGTTCATCAATCGTGGTAGAGAAGCCTTCCTCAAAGGCGGGGGGAGCATACTCTATGTCTTCCTCTCCACCTGTGGGGGGATTTCCCGCGACGGGAGATACTTTCGGGCTATCAAAACCTGAGGTGCAGTTGGTGCCGGCTTAGGCAGTAGTGTTCATCATATCAGGATGCTCACTCGCCATTGATACCATAGAAATGAAGGCGGTCGACCCTATCTTGTCTGCCCTTCGGCCTAAGGGGCCACGTTTGATGACATCAAAGCAGTGGTGACGTGTCGGCCTGAGTCGGTTGATTCCATCCCGGCGGAAGAGACACATATGGCGTACCGCCATTTTCATAAGCTTGAAATTCCGGTACAGTACAGGGGTAGGAGGTTCCGGGATCACCTGAGCTTGGTTGATGTAAGAGTACGAGGTGATTTTCCGCCGTCGCTTGGACAAGGGAACACACCTTTCTTGCGTACCCGAAACAACAAAGCATTGCCCCATGTCGGGGGTCATGGCCTCCAATCGGTGGATCGGGAGGATGTAGGCGTCATCCATGATTGCCCAGGGATCACTTGTGACCGGGGCGGGTTCATCCTCACTTACTAGGATTTTCTTATCCTTACTCTTGTAATAATCAGCATCCAGATAGCGGGCCTCACAAGAGGCGAAAGGAGACACATCTCTTTGGAGCACGCCTACTCGACCATTGAGTGAGTATTTGAGACACTAGTGATACGACAAAGGGACTACTGCATGCAGATGGAGCCATGGCCTACCCATCAACGCGTTGTAGGAGGTGTCCTGAGAGATGACCATGAACTCGGTGCTGGAAATTAAGCCACCGGACTGAGTCTTCAGGAAGATATTGCCAACTGGGGTCTGCTCAGTCCTATCGTACCCCTAGATTCTAAGGTCAGAGGGAGTTAAATCACCTTCAGACAGCCCCAGCTTTTGCAATGTCCGATTCGGAATTAGGTTGATTCCGGAACCCGTGTTAACGAGGCAGTGACTGACTTCCACACCATTGAAGTGGCCAGTGATGTACATCAGGTGAATATGCCTCTGTATATGAGGGTCCTCATCTTCACCGGAGAACGAGATAACCACCTGACATTCGGCGTTCTAAATTGTCTCAGCATGGAAGGCTTCTGCAGCTTCTACCTCCGTCTCAAACTGGAGGGGGCTCCTTAGGGCCTCGGCAAGTGCCTCGCACATTTCAGATGACAGAAGAAGGGCCTCAAGGATAGAAAGACTTGCCGTAATGTCGTAAAGGTGCTTCAGGACATCATACATTCATGCCAAATGCAAACCTCTGCTTACAGGAGGTCGTTCGGCAGTCGGAGTCATAGCGGGTCCTGCCGGTTGAACCAGCGGTTGGCTAGTACTGGATACATCCTGCTGCCTACTAGTTGAAGCCTGGAGAGTAATCACCAGACTAGGATCGGACAGTGGAGACTGGCCTGTAGCCGGGAAATACTGACTGTGATACGAACGAGGCAGCTCTCCCTGATCTAGTAGCACAAACGGCTATGGAGGTAGAGCTGAGGGCGTTAGATGGGGTTGCGCGTGCTCAGCTCTGTGATGAGCTTGCTATCTGGTCTCAGTAGCATGCACAGCTTGGCTGAAAGTGCCTACTAAAGTTCCTCGACAACCGGCATAGTTGTGGTTCCACTGACGTTGACGTCGTCTGGGGACTTTGGGGAGGCTCGCCCGGCGTTCCACTTCGTCGGGAGTCATATAAGGCTTTACCATCTCCACGGTGTTAACCGAAGCATACCCCTGGATTTCGCTCGACGAGTCATCCACTACCGGGTGCATTCTGGGAGGAATCCCCATTTCAGGGTGCATAAAGTCATTGAGAGTGTGGGATGATGATGGCACCAATGGAGTGCATTGTTTCTTCTTGCATCGTCGCAACTTGCCCTTTTGGGAAGAGGTTGACTGTGAAGGCGATGAAGAGGTACTGGCTACTTCTTCTAAAGGTTCCGGCTACTTCAGGCATGCCCGGATGATACCATGGGCATGGATGATAGTTTTTCGATCCATATAGTTGTCATATTTCCGAGATCAGCGGCTGGGAACCTACTGCCACTCGGTTTCGCTGTCACTACCGATCTCTGACCCTGCAAAGACACCCTCCACTTGTGTTGGTGTCAGGCCCAACCTGACTATGTTGTTGTTGACCTGGTCTTGAAGCCAGTCTTTAAACACATAGAATTTCTTGAGGTTGTGCCCCATAATCCGATGATAAGGACAGTAGTTGGGGTGATCGGTGAGATTCGCCTCTGCCGGCCTTCAGCACTCGGGTAGGCGCACAATCTCTTGCTCTAGAGCACTTCGGAAGTAGCCAGGGACCTGATTTTCATTGAACGAATAAGTCTAGTTCCTTCTTTCCGGATAGGGGGCCCAGGGGGACTGTCTCTGACGAGGGGACGGAGGGGCCTGTCGAGGAGGCGATGCCTGATTGTCTCACCTAGGTGGAGGTGGCGCATTGCACGGGGGAACCTGTCGATTCTGAGGTGGTTGCTGCTGTGCAGGAGCCTGTGCTTGAGGCGGAGGACCCCTGCAGGTTTGCGGGGATGGGGCCGCTGGTAGTAATTCCAACTGCCCAGGGGCTTCTATTTGGGCCACCGCGGCGGGTTCAGCTTTAGCGGTCCTCCTGGCTGGGATCATAGGGGGAAAAGAACGTGCCTGACTAGCCTGTTGCAGAGCCTCCTCAAGGCGCTGAGCCTTATCTGAGAAATCTCGGAACCCTCTAGTGCAGTTCTGGGTAATCAGGGAGGGTACCAGCTCCGTTTTAACGTTCCCTACACACATCGTCAGTAATTGATCCTGAGTCAGTGGCATATCGAGGGAGTACGTAAGTCCCTTCCACCGGGCGATGAAATCTGCGACTCGCTCATCAGGCCTTTGCTTGCACTTGAAGAGGTCTGTAATGCTAGTCTTCCGCGTGGTGGAGCTGAACTGGTATCCGAACTACCGGAGGAGATCCTCCCAACCATTCACCGATCCGATAGAAAGCTGGTTGTACCAGATGAATGCAGGACCTTCCAATGTCTCCACGAAACATCAGAGCTTGGCTGCTTCTTGCTGGTCCGGGGTCCCCAGCATGGGGCCACACCTGGAATAAAAATGAGCAAAGTGCTGCTGTGGGTCCCCTGTCCCATTGAAGGGCGAGATAGTGGGGTTCCCAAAACCTGGGGGTGCAGGCATATCATCCACCCATGCGGGATACAGCTTGCCATCCGGTGGGACCTCCACCTGCCGCGTTTCCAACGCTTTGAGGCGGGCTATGAGTGCTGCTATAAGATCATCCGGGTGGGGGTCCCTGTCTTGATGGGGATCCCTAATCACAAGTGTGTTTCTAGGTTCTTCAACCCGGTAGATGGCTTCGACAGCTCGTGGATCGACTGGCGGAACGACCTGTGGGGAGACTGGGGGAACTCGGACTGGATTCTTCAGATTGCCCCATCGTTCAGGGGGGTTTGGCGAGACGTATCGCACCCTCTTGCCATAAGTTATGGCTTCTTCCCTGTCCGCAGAAGTAGCATGATTAGGGTTTCCCAGAGGCATCTCACCGGGGGGAAATTGTTCCTGCCCCTACTGCCCCGGCTTGGGGTTACCATAGTCGGGTTGCCGCTCTACAGCATGCTCAGCCAAGAGTTCATCAACCAGCCTCTTCTGCTCAGCAAGCTGCTGGCGTAACGTGGACTTCTCGGGATCTTCATCCGTTTTCTGCACAGAGGCAGACAGGTTGGAGTGCTTGACAGTTCCGACGTGCTCCTTACCCTTTCTAGAATTTCGACCGAGTACCAGCGACTCGTGGGTACAGGGAGGCCTAGAAGGTTCCTCTGCTGACGGGTAACCCTCCCTGATGGGTCCAGCAGTGGCGGTACGCCCTCAGGGGGTAATTCTCCATCAAGAAATTCAAGCTCTTTTTCCTTGTCCACTACGTCAGCCATGTGGACCGTGACCCCTCTCAAGGGAATGTCCTCAATGTCACATAATGAATCGGGCTACCATCGGATAGGGTCAAAGAGGAGAGCGGCATAGTGTCCCCAACCACAGACTTTCACATGGGGTGTAGCTTCCCTGATGACTCTGTGGAGTACTTTGAAACTTTGAACACATTTCCTTTGAAGGGCGCTCTGACGACTTAGTGACTCAGGGTGCTGGGCCACAAGTAGTGCGGCCAAATTGATCAGGTGGCATTGCTCGCCGATTTCTTCAAAGTGCTCTCGACTTCTGGGGTACATCACATGCTCGTAACGAAGGCGAAAGTGTGTATCCCATAGGGTTAGACAAAAGCACCCCACTTCTTCAGGGGTAAGGGACTCTGGTGCACGAAAGTTTGGCGCCGTCGTCGGCCAGAACTTCTCTGGGAAGTGATCCGCTGCGAGAATTCTCCAGATGATCCTGTGTTCGGACTCGGGGTCTGGCCCTGTATTGCCCCACTCGTCAACCGAGGGTGGCTGAGGGACCGGTAGCGGTACCGAGGCGGACCTCTGGGATAGTAAACCCGGTGGCAGAGAATACGGCGAATGAGCTGACTGGCTGCCGAATTCCGAGCCATCCTCTGAAGAGTGTGGTGACCTGGCTACGATATCACGATACGATGGGTTGATAGCCACAGCTTCTGGCATAGGAGTCGCGGTTTCCAGTGATAGGTCATGTCATTGCTCTACCGCCGTTGGTCCCCAAAATAGCTCTCTGTGATCTATGGTAGAGGTATAGGGTGCTTCTAGTGATAATGGTGGTGATTGTACGGTCAAGACCTGTGGAATTTCCACGATTTCTTCCACCTGGATGTACCTGCGGAGAGAGGTGGGAATATGGTGGACCACACATTCCGGGAGAATGAGGTTAACAAGCCTGGTTCCTGTCCCAGTCCTTGATACATAGGAGCGAGGAGAAGGTTCCATCGCTGAGTCGCATTCCGCTTCAGAATCCGAGAAACGAGCCAGTTTGATCTCCACCCACTCCCCCCTAGGATTCTTCCTGTGTTGGCGATGACCCACTATTCTACCACAGGATGGCTCTTCAGGACAGGGATGATCCTTAATAGGTAGTCTTGGGGAGGCGATGGCACCGTGGCAGAGAGGGCCCCCACTCAAGGTGGCCGGGGTGTGAGGGGAACCAGGGAAGATGTCGAAGGGTACATGGGGAGGACCTCCATGGACGGTGCAGGTGGAGCGAGGCTAACCTTCACTCCCCAAGTTGTCGGGTCGGGGACCTTTGCCAGTTGCAGAGAGGGCGTAGGGAGGACCCCATGTTGGAGAAGGACTAGATGGACAGTGCCTTCATATTGGCAGTCGGGGGTAGGAGGATGGACTCCATACCCTGTATAGTGGGCGCGAGAAATGTTTCCGCGCCGAGCATCACTGCCGCGAGGCGGGTCTTCCTTCGGGATGGGGGTAGCACAAGGCGTACCTCTGTGACGAGCTTCAGAGCAAGGAAATCCCATGCTCTATGGAATTGTGTTACGAAGAAGACCTCCGTATCGAGTGACCTTACTACAGATTGGTTCACGGTAATCATCGCCCGGGCCTGCGACCCCGAGAGTCAAACTTGCCTGCCCGTGGGGCGGCTGAGGCCTCGATCTTGGTTGGGTGAAGTAGTGCCCCTGCCCAGTGTATGCAGGAACTCCATGACATCTGTCGGCAGTGTCTTGGGCCACGGTAGTTGTTGAAGTCGACGTGTCTGGGCGAGCATCCTCAGCCCGGCCCCAGCGCTAACATCGGGTCAGACGATCTAGCGCAGGTGGTGTAGGGGAATGGCATGCCTGCTCTTTCTGCGGAGTCGGATGGCGGCACTGACACGACCGAATGGGATCCCCTACCTGGAGCCCTTGGGTCGGGACCCTGAGCGGGCCGAGACGGACGTCACCCGTCTCATCAGCATAAGGCAAGGAGTCATCGAGGCATTCTGGGGACTGGCTCCCAAAACGATTGAATGTTGGGGTGGGGAGAAAGGGCTCCCTGCGTGGCCTGTTACAGTGGCGTTGACGGTGGGGCCTGGATGCCTCCAGGTCCAGGCGGGCCATATCCCTAGTTGGGATGACCCCTTCCTCCTCGTACCTGCGTACAAGGTTGTTGATCACCCTTTGCTGGATGATCTCTGATGGGGAGAGGGGACGTGGGTGCCCCGTATTCGCGGATGTAGAGGTCGTCGTGGCAGTAGCAGAGCCATGCGGGGTGGTTGTACCGGTGTTTCCCCTGCCCCTACGTAGGAGAGCGGGCGGTGATCGTGTCTCCGTAACAGCAACCTGGTTCCTGAGAAATGAAGGGATCAACTCATCAGCACTGCAAGGAAAAGGATTGACAACCAGTGCCCCAGCGTCCTTCCATTCTTCGCGCCTGTAAGAAGGATCCACGCCAACACGTTGCATAACGGAGTGCCCCACGTTCTTCTGCCCCGACTTTGGGTGAGTTTCACGACAGGCCCGCTATTTGCTTGGCGGGACCAGGCGCCGTATATCTGGATCCAGTGACACGTCAATCTACTGGTGTCTCAAACGCTACTAATATCCACATTGAGGAGAATACTTTCACATCGGGTTCACCATTTCTATTTCTGACGCTTTCGCCGGGGTGCGCGCATCCGTCTGTCTGCGGAGGAGGATGCGCTGCATTGTTGCCCCGCAGTCCCACTTTCCAAAGGCAGGCGGCATTCGCTCCTTATTCAGGGACGTCTGCTCCTTGATCGAAATGTGATGATGGGATGTCATTTCTTCCTTCTGTGGATTCCTCCTCAGAACTCATCACCTAGTCCGGGTCTCCCTCATAGATTTAATACGTTGTTCGTGAAACTCTTCCCAGTTCCATGTTTCCATGGATGCCGTTTAATTACACTTCTTCTGTCGGGACATTCCAAAGGGTCCGGTCAGGGTAGCAACCTTCAGTCGGGGGAGTTGTCACGTTGAGGCATCAGTAGCGTGTCTGGATGCTGGGGAACTGGCATGTCTGTCTATTATCCATGGTCATAGGGCTTCTTGAGGGCGTGGAAGCCCGGGGAATCCCACATCGAGTGCAGGGAATTATATGCCATAGACATATATCTGAGGTTTTCCTCAGCTTCCTGTGTTTAATGTAGGGTATGTCGCAAGTTTAACATCCAGCGGAGACAGATCAGCCCGATCAGAGCATTATCTATAATGGATCGGATTGAGGGATTTACCTTGAAGGGGTGCCGATACCAAGACCAGCCCATGGGAGGCTGTGAAGAGGAGCGGACCGACATGGTCTCACCGGGATATGAAGGTCTGGGTGAGAATCAGGGTGGATGATGGATGGATGAATGAAGTGGAGGGGGGAATGGCAAGGTACCATTGCAAGGGAGACGGTGAAGTTGGGCTTGAGCCTCGAAGAGACCTCCTACGTATCCCCGTGGCAGGGAATCAAAGTCCATGTATTTTGGGATAGTGACGGTGAACCGGCATGAAGGTGGACCTTGGTCCAATGGATGTCGTCAGCGAACCAACGTGAAGGTGGGACTTGGTCTGATGCGTCAATGATCCGACGCAAAGGTGGACCTTGGTCCAGATGGTGTGGGGCTTACACACTAGGCTACCCGGGTGTGGATGAACTGACGTGAAGAAGGTCGGAGTGACCAACAGGTGGTGGGATTGAACCTCTGAGAGGCTTCCTACGTACCGTTCCTTGACATGGATCAAAGACCATGTAGTTCAAATTGGACACCGGAAGGCCGACGTGAATGAGGAGGACCAGGGGGGTCCTAGTGGTGGTGGGCTTGGACCTCGTGGAGGCTTCATATGTACCATGTCGTGTCATGGATCAAAGACCACGTAGTTCAGGTTGGTCACAACGGCTTGCCGGCGGACTAGAATGTAGTTTAAAGTCATACTGGATGAAGATGAACCGTGACGTGAATAAATGACAAGAGGTGGGCTTGAAACTCATAGAGGCTTCCTATGTACCACGCCTTGACATGGATCAAAGACCTTGTAGTTCAAAGGGGATTCGTCGGCGAACTGACGTGAAGGTGGACCTTGGTACGATGGGTGATGGGGTTGAACCTCAGGGAGGCTTCCTACGTACCATGCCTTGAATGGATCAAAGTCCTCGTAGTTCGAGTTTGTCACAACGGATTGCCATCGGACTGGGATTGCAGTTTAACATCATGCTGGACAAGGATGAACTCGATGTGAATAAATGATGGGTGGGTGACCTAAACCGTCGTTGAAGTCGGTCAAAGTTTAAAATTTATATTCCTACTAACTACTGTATATGTGGAAAGCAGGGTCGAACCCACAGGGAATGCTATTTTGGCCACTACTTTCTAAAAAAAACTCAGTAAGCTCCACTGTTGTCAGCAGTGGAGTAGTTTTCTTATCTTTTTTTTTATCTTTTAAACTTTTTTATGTTTTTATAAACTGCAACGTAAAACTACACTTCCCTTGAAAAACTCGTGCTACCTACACTAAAACAGAATACAACTGAAAGAAAAATGCAATGATGAAAATAAGATGCTGATAAAAGACAACAGTAAAGAATGCTCGGGGTTCATTCTAGTCTACTGGTATAAATTGTTTTTCCTTTTCATGTAAAAGTACTACTTCGTACCACTAAAAAGAGACAACTTACTTCCCTCACCAGGAGTTAAGTTGTGGAAATTGTTCAACTTAGAGTTCTCCACTCCAAGAAGTTCAACTTCAGACAAATGAATTAAAAAGAACAGCAATACAAACTCGCCGTAAGTACTGAAGTTTTCATTACAAGCTGATTATTTGAAAGGTGATTCCATAATCAAACTCGCCGAATGATTACAGAGTTTTGAAATTGCAGTATTTGTGGTACAAAGCAGATAACTGAAATTAGATTTGATCTCGCCGATCAATTCTAATCACAGAAGAATTGGTTAATGAGAAGGATGAAAAAGATGCCAGTAGAGCTAGAACTCTCCCCGAACTAACATTTAGCTAACTATACTATTCATTATCACAGCAGTCATAGGAAACAATTCAGAAACAGAATATAAAAGTTTAAATTGTGAGGGAGAAGGAACTCCCTAAAAATGCTCTGCTCCTAAGTTTCTGAACTGCTCTGCTTAGCATCCTCTCTCCAGGTAGGTGAATGAATGTCTCCGTCAATCCATGTGTTGCTCCTCGAATCAGAGTGGAAGAGTCACCCTAAAAAACGCTGCTTGTTCTGCTTAATAAACCATCTGTCAGCTGCTGCACATCACCGCTCAATCTCCACCGACTTCAAAAGTTCTTTACCCACGCACTGCAGAAGGTGCATTTTTTCGCGACCGGCACGTCGCACAATCTTTTCTCACGTAACTAACTTCGGTAAAGTTAGTTGCATGCACCTGGACGCGTTTAAGTCCGTTGAATGAACCTGCAATGTAAAATAGAATAAATAAATGAGATTGCAAAGGAATAAAAGTAGTTAATTATTAAGTTAAGAGTTATTTTTACAAAGTTATCAGAAATTGATTGAAAATTAATTTTATATTTTATAAAATTATTCACTTCATAATACTAAGGTGATACAAAAAATTATGAAAAAGTTATTAATTTAATTAGGTTTATAAAATAATTACTAAGTTATTAATTGTATTATTTTTAACTAAGTTATTAAAATTGAAAAAATAAATACATAAATAATTAAATTTATATTGTATTAATAATTTAATTATTAATAGTAAAGAAATTAATTTGTTAGATTAATTAGTTGATTAGTTTATTTTAATTTAGTAATTAAAATTATTGATTAAGTTTTAATATATTTAAATTAATAAGTATATTTTATAGTTTATTTATAATTATTCTTAATTATATATTTATACTATTAATTGTAAATTAATTAATTGTTAATACTTATTATTAAGTTAGTTTAATATTTTAATTTACAAGTTATCCATTTTTAAAATTATAATTGTTTTTAATCATTACTTATATGAATTAAATTATATTATTTGACTTTAAAAAGTTTACTTTGCCCAACTTTTATTTCTTGATTATTCACTTTTACTTTTTACATTTTCTTTTTGTTTTACTTTTATTATTACTTTACTTTTATTATTTTTTTTATTAATTTTATAAACTTCCTCATTCCTCCCCCAAATTCGGCGCAACAATGGGGGAGGGTTTTTGGGTTGCTGCTCTTCCAGTAGAAGACCCGCGCAGCTCCTCCTCTGCTTCAGCACAGTGGCGCAGAAATCTGACTTCAGCAAGGCTTCAGAGAATCCCGGGGCAGTGACCTCCTTCTCCTCCACGATGGCGTGGTGGCTACATCCTACTTGACTTCATCTCCTTTTAACAGGGAAACGGAGGCCAGGTCTCCTCCAGGAGAAACGGACAGCAGCGGCACGTCGGTGAAGTGGACTTTTACAGGCGGCGCAGCTCCTCGACGTCAGACTTCAGCAACACTGCAGCGTCCCGGCCATCAACGAACAGTTCCAAAGTGAATCCCGGTGCACTGAATCCCTCCTGCAGCTCCTCCTTGTGGAAAAATTCTACTTGCGGACCAGCGGTAGACAGCAACTGCTCTCTCAACCCATCTTCCTCCTTTGGTGAACTCAACTTCAGTGGCGTTCCGGCTTCGCTGCGATGAAGAATTTTTATATCTGTGAAAATTTTGGGATTTGAATGGTTTAGAATTCGAACTTGGGTTTGATTTGTATAGGTTAAAGATATGTGAATTTGGTTTGTGATAGAATCGATAGTATCCACAGCGGCTTCGCATCAGAGTGAGGTAAAATGCAATGCCCTCGTTGGTGTAGATATGCGAAGAGTTGGGACTAACAGTGGATGATTTGGGGGAGATTAGGAAGAGGGACCGACATTGGTACGAGGTTGAAGGGGTTTGTGAAACCATAGGATGCGGGGGATGTAAAGGAGAGGGCTATCGGTAGCTGTATCCGTGAGAAGGAGCTACCGATGGATCAGTAGCTGAACAGGGGAGAGAAGAAGGCAGAAATCAGTGAGGTGCAACAACCGATAAAAAGGAAAAAAAGTATCGGTGAGGATAAAAAACAAAGCAGCTGCTACCATTAAGAATGGGTGTCGGCAACTACCGATGGAGAATAAAAAAATATCGGTGAGGTAATAAAAGGGACAGGGAGGGCCGCAGCTACCGATAAAATTAAAGTCAGCGGTAAAATTTTCTAACACTGAAACATTAAAAAATAAAACATAAGTTATTTTTTAAAGAATGATTGAAAATAATTAATTGAAAAGATAACTAAATATCATTAATTTAAAGCATAATTTTTATTAAACTTTCAACTTATTTAAATAATTAATTAGCAACACCAAAATTATAAGATGAATAAATTTTTGAACTAACTTAATAAAATACTTAAAATTAAAAATAAATAAATAAATTTATTAAAAAGTAGCAGCAGATAATAACACCGGTCACCTAAATAAATCACTGCAAGCTCTTAAATTACCTCACCGGTAGACTAAGACAATTATTAAATAAATTAAAAATTAATCTGCATACATAAAATAATATAATTAATTATTAACAACTCTTATTAATTAATTAATTTACTAATTTGAACACATAAAATTAAGGGCGAACCAATATAATTAATTTAAAAACACACATTATTTACTTAAATGAATAGCAGGTGATTAAACACATAAAATAATAAAATAAACCTATTTTAACATAAATTAATTGAAAGAATAATTAATAAAATAAAGTATAAATTAATTAATTATAATTATGTTAATTAAATAAATTTTTAAATGGATATTAACTATTATAAAGTTAAGCAGATTTATAAAAACCAAAATAAAAACTCACCGCTAAAAGGCTCAGCGGTAGTATTTAAAGTCTACCAATAAGATATATAAAATAGCTACCCGTAGGAAAAAGTATCGGTGACAATGGTCACCGATAAACAGCACCGGTAACCTGCCTACCAGTAGAGAAAAAGGACCCCTGCTATCGGTAGCTTAGCTACCGATAGTCTGGCAAGCCGCGACAAGTTTTATATAACATTAAAAATTTAAAAGTAAATTAATTATCAACCACAATAATTATTAACAATGACAAATTAAATAAAATAAACAAATAAAGATTAAATAAACAAATTGAAAATTAATTACATTAAAAATAAAGAAGGTAAAATTAACTATTTATTGTTCAAAAATTAAATAAAATGTTATAAAAAGTGAATAATTGACAAATTTATTTATAAAAATACAAAAGTGCATTTATTTATTAAAAAGTGTTAAAATAGTTAAATAAATTGTTTAAAATGTAATAAAAAGATGTGGCAAACTGAGTAAAAATAAGGCCACATCAAATTCCCCCACACTTAAACATTGTTTGTCCTCAAACAATCCCATGTTTTATTCTCTTTGAAAAAGTGTGAATTATACAAATCAGCAATGTTCAGAGAAGTTTCAACAGAGGACTCAAAAAGAATGTGCTTAGTCTATTGAAAACATAGCCTCAAATAATGTCTCGCTTAGAACCACTACTCAAAGGGAACTCAAGTAAACCATGAATCATCCATAAATGAAGGTGTCCTGCTTCATATATGACTCTGCCTAGTGACTTACTTCAATTCAAGTTCAATTTCTAAATTCAAGAGTGATAAAAGGATAAAAAAATGTGGAATTAAAATCTTAATAAAAGGAACTTTGTACTTTGACTAATCCCCTTGGTTCAAAAATTAAAACATAAATAATTTTTTCTTTGAAATCACTTTATTGATACACCCCATATGACTCCCATATAAACCAGTTGTCCCCTTCTTCATCTGGAGTTCATCATTCCCCTCACCTTAATGAATTCATTTTTGACCCTAGACACTTTATTTATTTTTCCCAAGCCATGTAATTTGTGCCAAGCACTGTGCAATGCACTTATTCAGAGTGTACAGAGGGCTTATAGTAAACAGAAACGCACCCAGCATCTAAGGTCTCAGAGATTCACCGTGGGATCCCAGATGCCCAGTATTACTCCAGTTTCAAAAGATTTATATAAAAACCATTTACATTGACTCAATATAAGTGATCATTTTTATAAATTAAAAGAATGAAAAGGCTCCTCGGATAAAAGTCAAACTTCCAGTACCTAAAATTATGATCTTAAATCCACTAAAAGGTTTCCCATATCACTCTCAAAAGAAGTTCCTAAACAAAATTCATTAAACCACTAAAAAATTCCACTCACCAATCATCCACCAACACCCATTTCAGACTCAAAGAAAGACTCAACTTCCAATCAAGCACCATCCTAAGGCAAGACTCATTTGAGTGCAGTGTAAAGCCTAAAATTGTGAAAGAATTTTTGAAAATTTTTGACCATTTTCTTGAAAAAAAGTTTAAAAGCAGTGGGAATTGATGAGCATTACAATTAAACACAGTTTAGCACAGTCAAGAATTGACCCCCTCCCCCACACTTATAATTCCCCCACACTTAAACATTGTTTGTCCTCAAACAATCCCATGTTTTATTCTCTTTGAAAAAGTGTGAATTATACAAATCAGCAATGTTCAGAGAAGTTTCAACAGAGGACTCAAAAAGAATTTGCTTAGACTATTGAAAACATAGCCTCAAATAATGTCTCGCTTAGAACCACTACTGAAAGGGAACTCAAGTAAACCATGAATCATCCATAAATGAAGGTGTCCTGCTTCATATATGACTATGCCTAGTGACTTACTTCAATTCAAGCTCAATTTCTAAATTCAAGAGTGATAAAAGGATAAAAAAAATGTGGAATTAAAATCTTAATAAAAGGAACTTTGTACTTTGACTAATCCCCTTGGTTCCAAAATTAAAACATAAATATTTTTTTTTGAAATCACTTTATTGATACAACCCAAATGACTCCCATATAAACCAGTTGTCCCCTTCTTCATCTGGAGTTCATCATTCCCCTCACCTTAATGAATTCATTTTTGACCCTAGACACTTTATTTATTTTTCCCAAGCCATGTAATTTGTGCCAAGAACTGTGGAATGCACTTATTCAGAGTGTACAGAGGGCTTATAGTAAACAGAAACGCACCCAGCATGTAAGGTCTCAGAGATTCACCGTGGGATCCCAGATGCCCAGTATTACTCCAGTTTCAAAAGATTTATATATAAACCATTTACATTGACTCAATATAAGTGATCATTTTTATAAATTAAAATAATGAAAAGGCTCCTCGGATAAAAGTCAAACTTCCAGTACCTAAAATTATGATCTTAAATCCACTAAAAGGTTTCCCATATCACTCTCAAAAGAAGTTCCTAAACAAAATTCATTAAACCACTAAAAAATTCCACTCAGCAATCATCCACCAACACCCATTTCAGACTCAAATAAAGACTCAACTTCCAATCAAGCACCATCCTAAGGCAAGAATCATTTGAGTGCAGTGTAAAGCCTAAAATTGTGAAAGAATTTTTGAAAACTTTTGACCATTTTTTTGACAAAAAGTTTAAAAGCAGTGGGAATTGATGAGCATTACAATTAAACATAGTTTAGCACAGTCAAGAATTGACCCCCTCCCCCACACTTAAAACCCAACTGTGTCCCCAAAGTTGACTTCTAAATATGGAATAAAACAATTAAACAATTATGGTTCAAAACAGATTTTCAATTTAGTAGATTAATGACATGTATAAAGGGTCCCAATGAAGTTCAAAAATAGTGTTTGCCACAATGAATAAATAATCAGTAGGTTCATTTCCAAGTACGTGCATTAACATATATGTCCAGTAATAAAAATTTTCAATATAGTTCAAACAATTTCATGTTGCTCTTGTGGGTGAACAACGACAAGGATGTAGAAAGTTAACATATTGGGTTCAAATGGGTTTTAAATAAAGCAGAATGATGCATGCTACACACCCATCATCCAAAACAATTCCAATGAAACTAGATTTTCACTCTACATGTACCCCCCACACTTAAATTCAAGTAGTGGTATGATTTTATCCGAGATTCAGTTTCTAACAATAAGGTACATGCAGAATTTTTTCTTCCTAAAATAGTGACATGCAGCTGGATTTTTAAAACAAGCAGAAATTATTAAGCAAGCAGAATTTTATTAACAAAAACAGGAGCAGAAAAATAAGTGAAACAAGTTGAAGTACTTCCCTGACTAAGCTCTTGTCCAAAAATGACCATGGTAATTCCACTCCTTATATGAAAGAAGCAGCATTCCTAAAAACACAGACTATATATACCAGGAACAATTACCCAGCAAAAACAGAGCATATATAAGCATACAAAGTAGCACTTTATTCAAAGTAAAATAACAACAGAACAAAAGTAAAAACAAAGAAAGAGCATGGGTTGACTCCCATGAAGCACTGAATTTAAAGTCGTCAGTTAGACTTTATTTAATCACAATTTTTATTTATTAACAAAACACAAACCATGGGTTTCCTCCCATGCAGCGCTAGGTTTAAAGTCCCCAGCCAGACTTCATTCAAGAACAGTGAAAGCAGCCAAACCTTTTGGCTGCCCCTCAAAATAGAGTTTCAGTCTTTGCCCATTGACCAACATAGGTTTATTCATTTCACCAACTATTTCCACAGCTCCATTCTTCAGAACTCTCACAACAGTAAATGGTCCAGACCACTTGGACTTCAGCTTCCCAGGAAAAAGTTTAAGTCTAGAATTAAAGAGGAGAACCTTCTGTCCAGATTTGAACTCCTTGTTTTGAATGATAGAATCATGAAAAATCTTAGTCCTCTCTTTATAAATTCTTGAATTATCGTAACTCTATCTTCTAATCTCATCAAGTACACTCAACTCAAGCAATCTCCTCTCACCAGCACTCTTAAATTCAAAGTTCAGAGCCTTAACTGCCCAATATGACTTATGTTGCAACTCCACAGGTAGATGACAGCATTTCCCAAACAACAGCCTGTAAGGAGACATACCTATTGGGGTCTTGAAAGCAGTTCTATATGCCCATAAAGCTTCATCCAATTTAAGAGACCAGTCTTTCCTAGTGTTTGACACAGTTTTCTCAAAAATTTGTTTTAGTTCTCTGTTAGAAATTTCCACTTGTCCACTGGACTGTGGATGATATGGAGTACCAGTTTTGTGAACACAACCATATTTTTCCATCAAAGATTTAAACTTTTAATTCTTAAAATGTGTTCCATTATCAGTAAAAAAAGCTCTTGGTACTCCAAATCATGTAAAGATATTCTTTTTTACAAATTTTATCACACTATTTGCTTGATTGTTGGGCAGAGCTACTGCCTCAACCCACTTTGACACATAATCTACAGCAACAAGAATATACTCATTCCCATGAGATGATGGAAATGGACCCATGAAATCTAATCCCCAAACATCAAAAATTTCTACCTCCAAAATACCCTTCTGGGGTAACTCCTGTTTCCTACCCACATTACCCAACCTCTAACACCTATCACACCCAACCACAAAACTCCTAGAATCCTTAAAGAGGGTAGGCCAATAGAAACCAGATTGCAAGACTTTTTGAGCGGTCCTCTCACCCCCATGGTGACCTCACCAAGGTGAAGAGTGACAACTTTCAAGAATAGACAACATCTCTTCCTCAGGTACACATCTCCTAAGAATACCATCAGCACACCTCCTAAACAGCACGGGATCATCCCACAGATAATATTTAAGCTCAGAAATGAATTTCTTTCTTTGATTATTAGACAGATTTTTGGGAATGACACCTACTGCTAAGAAGTTGGCAAAATCTGCAAACCAAGCAGATTGCCTGACTGAAACAGTGTGCAGTTTTTCATCAGGGAAGGAAGAGTTAATTTCCCTATGATTTTCAGATTCAAGTTGAGTAACAGGAAACCTAGATAAATGATCAGCAACTAAGTTTTCAGCTCCCTGCTTATCCCTAATCTCTAAGTCAAACTCTTGTAACAATAAGATCCATCTAATCAGCCTGGGTTTAGTTTCTTTCTTAGACAGCAAGTATTTTAAAGCAGAATGATCAGTGAAAATTATGACTTTTGAACCTAACAGATATTGTCTAAACTTTTCCAGAGCAAAAACAACAGCTAACAACTCTTTTTCAGTGGTGGTATAATTATTTTGAGAATCATATAGCAATCGACTAGCATAGTATACCACATGCAATCTCTTATCCCTCCTCTGTCCAAGGACATCACCTACATCCATGTCACTAGCATCACACATAAGTTCGAATGGTAGTTTCCAATCAGGTGCAGTGATGATAGGTGATGTAGTGAGTTTCTCCTTAAGCAGATTAAATGATTTCAATCAGTTTTCATCAAAATTAAATGGTGCATCCTTTACCAATAAAGAACACAAGGGCTTAGTGATTTTAGAAAAATCCTTTATGAATCTCCGGTAGAAATCAGCATGCCCTAGAAAACTTCTAACACCCTTAACATTAACAGGAGGCGGCAGTTTTTGAATAACTTCTATCTTTGCAGTATCAAATTCTAAACCTCTCTTTGACACTTTATGACCAAGGACAATACCTTCAGTAACCATGAACTGTAATTTCTCCCAATTTAGCACAAGATTGGTTTCAATACATCTCTCTAAGACTAACTCAAGAATTCCTAAGCAAGTATCAAAAGTACTCCCCACTATAGAAAAGTCATCCATGAAAACTTCAATGATTCTCTCAATCATATCAGAAAAGATAGCCATCATACACCTTTGAAAGGTGGCTGGAGCTCCACACAACCCAAAGGGCATCCGCCGGTAGGCAAATGTTCCAAAGGGGCATGTGAAAGTAGTCTTCTCCTGATCCTCTGGATCAACAGGATTCTAGTTGTAACCAGAATACCCATCCAGAAAACAGAAAAATTCATTTCCAGCAAGCCTCTCAAGCATCTGATCAAGGAAGGGCATAGGAAAATGGTCCTTCCTAGTGGCTGCATTAAGCTTCCTATAATCAATACAGACTCTCCATTTTGTGGCTTTCCTAACTTGGACTTCTTCATTTTTTTCATTCTTTACTACAGTGAAACCTCCCTTCTTGGGGACAACCTGGACAGGGCTGACCCAAGCACTATCTGAGATGGGATATATCATTCCAGTATCTAACAGCTTGATTACTTCCTCTCTCACAACTTCTTTCATGTTTGGATTTAATCTTCTTTGACATTCTACCCTAGGCTTATGATCAGGTTCCATAGGAATTTTGTGCATACAGAATGAAGGACTAATTCCCTTGATATCAGCTATCATCCAGCCTATGGCAGATTTAAACTTTTTCAAAACATTCAACAGTTTCTCTTCTTGGGTTGCATTTAGTTCAGCAGAGATTATTACAGGAAAAGTAGAGTTCTCACCTAAAAATGAATATTTAAGATGGGAAGGGATATGCTTCAGCTCAAGATCAGGTGGTACTACACTCGAAGGAAGACTCTTAGGCCTGGGAGGTCCAAGATCTTCAACATATTTCTTGTAAGGAGTATTAAAAGATGAAAGATTTTCAATTTCCAGTTCAGATTCAGAGATAACAGTGCTACTGTCCAAGGTAGGCAGTACACTGTCCAGATTTTCCAAATTTGAATTCAGCAGGTTAATCAAAGAAGAATCATCTAATTGTCTTAACAGTTCTCCCTCAGTATTATTAAAATATTCAGAAGTGTTGGTGTTAATAGAAAAACCCTCAATTTCACTAAGAAAACTCCTAAGTTCAGAAACATAAGACTCTCCTACAACAGAAACTGAATAGTTGTCCAGTTCTGGAAGATTTTCCAGTTTGGCTGTAAGAACAGAATTTTCAGCTTCTAGAACAGATTCACAAAGATTTTCAGCTTCACAAATGCTTTCTTCAACATAAGAATGATTTTCAGATTTTTCAATGAGTTCATGTAGATTTTTATAAGATCATTCAGCTTCAGGAGACTCAATTTTTGAACAATTTTCAGAGTAAGTTGGTTCCTTAATATTTTTAAAAACATTGAACTCTTCTTCTTGTTCACCAATTTTGAAGATCAGTTGACCCTTAGACACATCAATGAAAGCACCACCTGTGGCCAAGAAGGGCCTACCCAAGATGATAGGTACCTCTTGATCACACTCCATATCTAGAACAAGAAAATCAGTAGGTAAGAACAATTTCCCAACTCCAACTAGTAAGTCATCTACTCGACCTATAGGATGAGTAAAGGATCTATCAGCTAACTGTAGTATGACCGTGGTAGGTTGAAGATCACCCAACCTCAACTGTCGAAATAGTGAGTATGGGAGCAGATTTAATACTGGCACCTAGATCACACAAACAGTTCAGCTGACCTGAATTACCTAGAGTACAGGGGATGACAAGGCTACCTGAGTCTTTCAATTTTGGTGGGATTTTCTTTTGAAGCACAGCACTGCACTCCTCAGTGAGGCTGTAGGTAGCAAATTCTTTAAGGGTCTTTTTATTTGAAACAATTTTCTTTAAAGATTTTAGATAGGATGGGATTTGAATTAAGGCTTGGATAAAAGGGATGTTCACTTGAAGCTTAGAAAGAAGACCAAGGAACTGAAGAAGTTCAGCCTTGGTATTACTTTGAGGTTTCAGCTTTTCAGGGAAAGGGATGGGTGGGGAAAAATTTTTCAGAACAGTAGGAATGTCCCTCACTTCTTCAACAACCTTTTCTTTTCCTTTATTTTTTTGATTTTTAAAACAATATTCATCTTGATTTCCAGGTGAATGGTTCAGATTCTCATCATTTTCGACATCTTTCTGTGAATTTCCAGATTGTGAACAAAGCAGATTTTCATTTGCAGATTCAAACAGTTTCTCATTTTGAGCATTTTTTACAGTTTTTTCAGCAACATTTTGAGTATTCAGCCCACTCCTAGTAACAACAGCCATGATATTCTCCCTAGGATTTAGTTCAGTGGTACTAGGCAACCTACCTTTATCCCTAGAAGTCAAATCTCTAGCTAATTGGCCAAGCTGTGTTTCCATATTCTGCATTCTCACATCAGTTTGCATCTTGTCTGACTCATATTGACTTTTCTATTTATTAAGTTGAGTCATGTACCTTTCCTCTTGTGAGTTTATTTTATTCAATATATGATCCAATTTAGAAGACATTTGATTATCATTACTTCCTTGAACATTTGAAGACTCTCCCCTTTGTTGACTTTGAAAATTTGGTCTTGGTTGGTTCTGATAATTAGGGGCAGTTGGTTGCTTAATAATACCTTGGTCTTTCCATGACAAATTTGGATGGTTCCTATAGCCTTGATTGTAATTATTAGAAAATGGATCTTCTTTTTGAGGCATCCTAGGACCGTAATTAACAAAGTTTGAGGTTTCAGATTGTTGGGCAGTTAGATCAACATTAGGACAAAAACATTCAGAGTGCCCAAACATACCACATTGAGTGCACTGTTGCCTAAGAGATTGATACTGATTCTGGTTTTCAACTTGGTTAACAGATTGTTTTGAATTCTAGTTCATTAATGTTTGAAGTTGGTTAGTGATTTCAGCTAGTTGAGCTTGAGTTTCATTCATTGAACCAGTATTTGAATTGACAGTTCTATTAACTCTTTTTCTTCTTGAATTCTTATGTTGAGAATTAAGGGCCAGATTATAGAAAATTTGTCTCAACTCTTCATCAGTCTTATCATTGTAATTACCCCCAGCAGCTTGATCCACTAAATTATGACCAGAGGAGGAAAGCCCTTCATAGAAGGTGTCCATAAGGAGATGTGAAGGGAGTTGATGATGGGGACACTGCCTAAGAAGATCCCTGAATCTATCCCAAGATTCATGGAAAGCTTCTCCATCCTCTTGATAAAAACTAGTGATTTTAGTTCTAAGTTCTCCTTTTAATCTTTGGGGATAAAATTTCATAATGAATGAGTTATACACTTGATCCCAATTCTCAAAAATATTTTCATCTAGACTTAAAAACCAATTTCTCGCATTCCCTTTAAGGAAAAAGGGAAAAACTCTCATCCTTAGTTCATTTTCAGTGAGTCCTAAAAGTGGAAGTTGCTGCACAGTATTGTAGAAGTCTCTAATGAAGGCTAGAGAGTCCTCATTAGAGAGCCCATTGAATGCAGGCAGCAAAGAAATGTGTGATTGTTTCAGCTCATAATTTCTGGCTCTAGGACTTAATCTAATGGATGATGGGTTGCTTGAAACTTGAGGGAGTTGAAACTCCCTCATCCTAGGCCTTTCGTGTTCATCTAAGAGTTCTGGATGATTATTTCGAAAGTTATTATTCTCAGGGGTTCTATTTTCTTGATTTTCCATTTCAATTTTGTTTTTCCTTCTTAGAGCAGCTAAGTGTTTATCGAGTTCAGGGTTTAGAGGTTCTAATATAACAGCAGATGTTCTCGTGCTCATACAAACAGTTGTAGACAGTTTCTAACAGTAACCACGCAGAAAGAAAAGTATTTTTTTTACAGTTTTTCAAAATTTGCAATTTTTAAGGATTTTTTTTATATATGTGTTTTTTAAAGAGTTTTTTGTAAGCAATGGCTCGTGCCCTCCCCGGAAACCGTGCCAAAAACTTGACCTAAACTGTCGTTGAAGTCGGTCAAAGTTTAAAATTTATATTCCTACTAACTACTGTATATGTGGCAAGCAGGGTCGAACCCACAGGGAAGGCTATTTTGGCCACTACTTTCTAAAAAAAACTCAGTAAGCTCCACTGTTGTCAGCAGTGGAGTAGTTTTCTTATCTTTTTTTATCTTTTAAACTTTTTTATGTTTTTATAAACTGCAACGTAAAACTACACTTCCCTTGAAAAACTCGTGCTACCTACACTAAAACAGAATACAACTGAAAGAAAAATGCAATGAAGAAAATAAGATGCTGATAAAAGACAACAGTAAAGAATGCTCGGGGTTCATTCTAGTCTACTGGTTTAAATTGTTTTTCCTTTTCATGTAAAAGTACTACTTCGTACCACTAAAAAGAGACAACTTACTTCCCTCGCCAGGAGTTAAGTTGTGGAAATTGTTCAACTTAGAGTTTTCCACTCCAAGAAGTTCAACTTCAGACAAATGAATTAAAAAGAACAGCAATACAAACTCGCCGTAAGTACTGAAGTTTTCATTACAAGCTGATTATTTAAAAGGTTATTCCATAATCAAACTCGCCGAATGATTATAGAGTTTTGAAATTGCAGTATTTGTGGTACAAAGCAGATAACTGAAATTATATTTGATCTCGCCGATCAATTCTAATCACAGAAGAATTGGTTAATGAGAAGGATGAAAAAGATGCCAGTAGAGATAGAACTCTCCCCGAACTAACATTTAGCTAACTATACTATTCATTATCATAGCAGTCATAGGAAACAATTCAGAAACAGAATATAAAAGTTTAAATCGTGGGGGAGAAGGAACTCCCTAAAAATGCTCTGCTCCTAAGTTCCTGAACTGCTCTGCTCAGCATCCTCTCTCCAGGTAGGTGAATGAATGTCTCTGTCAATCCATGTGTTTCTCCACGAATCAGAGTGGAAGAGTCACCCTAAAAAACGCTGCTTGTTTTGCTTAATAAACCATCTGTCAGCTGCTGCACGTCACCGCTCAATCTCTGCCGACTTCAAAAGTTCTTTACCCACGCACTGTAGAATGTGCATTTTTTCGCGACCGGCACGTCACGCAATCTTTTCTCACGTAACTAACTTCGGTAAAGTTAGTTGCATGCACCTGGACGCGTTTAAGTCCGTTGAATGAAACTGCAATGTAAAATAGAATAAATGAATGAGATCGCAAAGGAATAAAATTAGTTAATTATTAAGTTAAGAGTTATTTTTACAAAGTTATCAGAAATTGATTGAAAATTAATTTTATATTTTATAAAATTATTCACTTCATAATACTAAGGTGATACAAAAATTTATGAAAAAGTTATTAATTTAATTAGGTTTATAAAATAATTACTAAGTTATTAATTGTATTATTTTTAACTAAGTTATTAAAATTGAAAACATAAATACATAAATAATTAAATTTATATTGTATTAATAATTTAATTATTAATAGTAAAGAAATTAATTTGTTAGATTAATTAGTTGATTAGTTTATTTTAATTTAGTAATTAAAATTAATGATTAAGTTTTAATATATTTAAATTAATAAGTATATTTTATAGTTTATTTATAATTATTCTTAATTATATATTTATAATATTAATTTTAAATTAATTAATTGTTAATACTTATTATTAAGTTAGTTTAATATTTTAATTTACAAGTTATCCATTTATTAAAATTATAATTGTTTTTAATCATTACTTCTATGAATTAAATTATATTATTTGACTTTAAAAAGTTTACTTTGCCCAACTTTTATTTTTTGATTATTCACTTTTACTTTTTAATTTTTTTTTTACTTTTATTATTACTTTACTTTTATTATTATTTTAATTAATTTTATAAACTTCCTCCTTCCTCCCCCAAATTCGGCGCAACAATGGGGGAGGGTTTTTGGGTTGCTGCTCTTCCAGTAGAAGACTCGCGCAGCTCCTCCTCTGCTTCAGCACAGCGGCGCAGAAATATGACTTCAGCAAGGCTTCGGAGCATCCCGGGGTAGTGACCTCCTTCTCCTCCACGATGGCGTGGTGGCTACATCCTACTTGAATTCATCTCCTTTGAACAGGGAAACAGAGGCCAGGTCTCCTCCAGGAGAAACGGACAGCAGCGGCACGTCGGCGAAGTGGACTTTTACAGGCGGCGCAGCTCCTCGACGTCAGACTTCAGCAACACTGCAGCATCCCGGCCATCAGCGAACAGTTCCACAGTGAATCCTAGCGCACTGAATCCCTCCTGCAGCTCCTCCTTGTGGAAAAATTCTACTTACGGACCAGCGGCAGACAGCAGCGGCTCTCTCAACCCATCTTCCTCCTTTGGTGAACTCAACTTCAGTGGCGTTCCGGCTTCGCTGCGATGAAGAATTTTTATATCTGTGAAAATTTTGGGATTTGAATGGTTTAGAATTCGAACTTGGGTTTGATTTGTATAGGTTAAAGATAGGTGAATTTGGTTTGTGATAGAATCGATAGTATCGACAGCGGCTTCGCATCAGAGTGAGGTAAAATGCAATGCCCTCGTTGGTGTCGATATGCGAAGAGTTGGGACTAACAGTGGATGATTTGGGGGAGATTAGGAAGAGGGACCAACATTGGTAGGAGGTTGAAGAAGTTTGTGAAACCATAGGATGCGGGGGATGTAAAGGAGAGGGCTATTGGTAGCTGTATCCCTGAGAAGGAGCTACCGATGGATCGGTAGCTGAACAGGGGAGAGAAGAAGGCAGAAATCAGTGAGGTGCAGCTACCGATAAAAAGGAAAAAAAGTATCGGTGAGGATAAAAAACAAAGCAGCTGCTACCATTAAGAATGGGTATCGGCAGCTACCGATGGAGAAAAATAAAATATCGGTGAGGTAATAAAAGGGACAGGGAGGGCTGCAGCTACCGATAAAACTAAAGTCAGTGGTAAAATTTTCTAACACTGAAACTTTAAAAAATAAAACATAAGTTATTTTTTAAAGAAGGATTGAAAATAATTAATTGAAAAGATAACTAAATATCATTAATTTAAAGCATAATTATTATTAAACTTTCATCTTATTTAAGTAATTAATTAGCAACACCAAAATTATAAGATGAATAAATTTTTGAACTAACTTAATAAAATACTTAAAATTAAAAATAACTAAATAAATTTATTAAAAAGTAGCAGCAGATAATAACACCGGTCACCTAAATAAATCACTGCAAGCTCTTAAATTACCTCACCAGTAGACAAAGACAATTATTAAATAAATTAAAAATTAATCTGCATACATAAAATAATATAATTAATTATTAACAACTCTTATTAATTAATTAATTTACTAATTTGAACACATAAAATTAAGGGTGAACCAATATAATTAATTTAAAAACACACATTATTTACTTAAATGACTAGCAGGTGATTAAACACATAAAATAATAAAATAAACCTATTTTAACATAACTTAATTGAAAGAATAATTAATAAAATAAAGTATAAATTAATTAATTAGATTTATGTTAATTAAATAATTGTTTAAATGGATATTAACTATTATAAAGTTAAGCAGATTTATAAAAACCAAAATAAAAACTCACCGCTAAAAGGCTCAGCGGTAGTATTTAAAGTCTACCGATAAGATATATAAAACAGCTACCGGTAGGAAAAAGTATCGGTGACAATGGTCACCGATAAACAGCACCGGTAACCTGCCTACCGGTAGAGAAAAAGGACCCCTGCTATCGGTAGCTTAGCTACCGATAGTCTGGCAAGCCGCGACAAATTTTATATAACATTAAAAATTTAAAAGTAAATTAATTATCAACCACAATAATTATTAACAATGACAAATTAAATAAAATAACCAAATAAAGATTAAATAAACAAATTGAAAAGTAATTACATTAAAAATAAAGAAGGTATAAATTAACTATTTATTGTTCAAAAATTAAATAAAATGTTATAAAAAGTGAATAATTGACAAATTTATTTATAAAAATACAAAAGTGCATTTATTTATTAAAAAGTGTTAAAATAGTTAAATAAATTGTATAAAATGTAATAAAAAGATGTGGCAAACTGAGTCAAAATAAGGCCACATCAGTGGGCTTGAACCTCAGGGAGGCTTCCTACGTACCATGCCATGGCATGGATCAAAGACATCGTAGTTCAAAGGATGGAAGTCGTCAGTGAACCGACATGAAGGTGGACCTTGGTCCAATGAGGGATGGGCTTGAACCTCGGGGAGGCTTCCAACGTACCATGCCTTAACATGGATCAAAGACCTCATAGTTCAGATGGTTTCATCAGTGAACGGACGTGAGAGTAGACCCAGGGGTCCACTAGCGGTGGGCTTGAACCTCGTGAAGGCTTTATACGTACCATGACTTGACATGGATCAAAGTCCTAGAAGTTCGGATGGTGGGTGTCGGCGAACCGACGTGAGGAAGGAGGGACCTTGGTCCAAAGGGGGTTGGGCTTGAACCTCAGGGAGGCTTCCTACGTACCATGCCTTGACATGGATCAAAGTCCTCGTAGTTCGGGTGGTCACAACGGCTTGCCATCGGACTGAAATGCAGTTTAACATCATGTTGGACGCAAGTGGAACATCACTTGAATTAATGATGGGTGGGCTTGAACCTCGTGGAGGCTTCCTACGTACCATGCCTTGACATGGATCAAAGGCCTCGTAGTTCAAATGGGTGTGCAGTTTAACATCATGCTGGACGGGGGTATACAATTTAACGTCATGCTGGATGGGGCTATACAGTTTAACGTCATGCTGGATGAGGGAATTGCCATAGATGATGCTTACTCTAAGCCCACATGAGTCAAGCTCGGTGTGATAAACAAGAGGTAGCAAGGACCTAACGATCACGTCGTGAAGGGTTCGTCCGTGAGAAGCGTAGAGGGGCTTATGCGTTAGGCTGCCCGTGGTGCTGGGACTTACTCCAGGATGGAGGCCCGAAGTGCGGCAAAGCGCAGCTAAAGAGGGATTTGGGACCAATGATGGGAGGTTCCTTGTTCCCTACCGCGCCCTCCCCTGACCTTGGTAATGGGGAAGTACGGAGATGCAAGGGTGCATCCATCCATTGGGGAACTACGGTCCCCCTTCTCCTGTGAACATACGCTGCTCCGATAAGGAGGATATCATCCCTTGTGGGGGAGTGATTCCACTCACGTGGAGACGAGTGGCGTAAAAAATGTTCGAGCTGGGAGGACCCTTCATGCGAGGCACGAGGTCGGGTCATATTTTAACGTCATGTGTTGAGGACGTGGTGCTTGGAAATTTAACGTCCTGCATCTCGGATGAGGTGGGTTCACTCCACACCCCTAGGACTGACATAAACGGTACCCTTTTCTCCTTGGGGGAGGGAAGGTACCAGTAAGGCCGTGGTCAAGGGGGGTTGTAGAGTGAACCGTCGAGAGGTCCACGTTAGCGTGGATATGCGAAGAAGCAATGACCATTAGCGTGCCTATGAGAAGAAGCATTAGGTGAAGCAACGCTACGAGTGGTATTGTCCGTGGGACTTTGAAATCACATCGTGCATACCTGGTGGGTCGCACGGGAAGGGGAATTTCCAAGAAAAGGAGTGTGCTTCGCGAAGCGGAGTGCCTTGGCCTTAGCATGGGGAAAAGGTGTGAGTGGAGGGTACTTCGCGAAGTAGAATAGTATTCATGGAGAACTGCCTCGCGAAGAGGAGGTGCCTCGCGAAGTAGAGTGCTTCGCGATGTGTGGCCATCCTACCTTAGCATGGGGATCACTAATATAGGATGGGTGTTTCGTGAAGCATAAATGCTCTGCGGCTGCCCGGGTTCCCTTGGGAATCCCCCTCCTTCGCGAATTCCCTTGAGCTTCACGAAGGGAATCCCTCTCAGAAGAGGGGCTCAAAACGAGACAAAGCGAAGGCGTCAGGCGAAGTAGAAGTACCTAGCGGAGCTCATGATTCCCGGGGAAAAGGGTGCTTCACGATTCGGGAGAGGAGAAGCTGAAAGGTCAGATTTTTCCTTTCTTGGGATCAGGGGGAGCCTGGTATTTATAGGCAAGGGGCGCCGCGATGCCGAACTCTCGCGCCGCCTACGGTGCTTCGCGGTGTGCTCGCGATCTTCAAATTCATTTGTGGAGAGGAACCGCCTCCGGAGCTTCACAGCGGGCTCGCGAACGTCAAATGCGTTCTCGGAGAGGTACCACCTCCGGTGCTTCGCGGCGGGCTCGCGAACATCAAATTCGTTCTTAGAGATGTACCGCCTCTGGTGCTTCGCGGCGGGCTCGCGAACTTCAAATTCGTTCACGGAGAGGTACCGCCTTCGGTGCTTCGCGGCGGGTTCGCGAACATCAAATTCCTTTGCGGAGAGGTACCGCCTCCGAAGCTTCGCGGCGGGCTCGCAAACGTCAAATGCGTCTGCGGAGAGGTACCGCCTCCAGAGCTTCGTGGCGGGCTCGCGAACGTCAAATGCATTCGTGGAGAGGTACCGCCTCTGGTGCTTCGCGGTGGGTTCGCGAACATCATATGCGTTCGCGGAGAGGTACCGCCTCCGGAGCTTCACAGCGGGCTCGCGAATGTCAAATTCGTTCGCAGAGAGGTACCGCCTCCGGTTCTTCACGGCGGGCTCGCGAATGTCAAATTCGTTCATGGAGAGGTGCCTCCTCCGGAGCTTCGCGGGACCGCGATGCTCGGGGTGCTTCGCGTCGGTGCTTCGCGAGGCAGTGTGTGGGCCTTCTTTTTCGTCCCTTCCTTTCGTGCAATATTTTGGCACCAAAAAATTTAATTCTAAACAACTATTTTTTAAACAAATAAATTAATCAATCACACTAATTGGATTATATTAATGATATATATATATAATCAATAAAATATTTAACATTTTTTTCTAGACATGATATATTGAAAAATCTAATTGTACACATAAAATAATTATTTTTTAAAAAAGGATGTTTTGTCACATTTTGATTGAGAAACTATTTTAAATCTATTTTTTTGTAACTTATAATTTATATTTCATGATATAAAATTCTTATTTAGAATCAGGGTTTCAAAATTTACTTTGGTTGAGTGTTTTTTATTTTTCTGAGAACTTTCATCTTTTGATGAAAAGGGAATAATAAAAAAATATTTGTTCAAAACTACTTTTTGTGTTCAATTTATTTATATAGTTTAATTATGTGCTTAATTACTTTAAAATTATAATTAAAAAAATATAATTTAAGACAATTTATTTCCTTTTTATTAATTTCACATTGAAATTGGATATAAAAGCCTTGTGAACTTTTGAACATTTTCACTTTAAAACAAATTTTCTCGATCCCTCAATAAGAAATGTTTTTATTTAATTTCATCTAGTGATGTGTTCTTATTTTGGAAATATGGATTCTATATTTGGAATCATAAGGTACAAATTATTTAAGTAGATCCCTTTTAATTTTGGACATTATGAATTGTAACTGTAGTAATATTTTTATAACCATGTTTAAGGGCAAATCAATTAATTAAAGGGAAAAATAATATTATATCTAATATAAAATTACCCTAAAACTAATCATAATTTCTTTTTATGAGTTTTTCTAGACCAAATAATCCTTGTAAAGATGTTATATCCTTTTTAATCCACTTGTTTTTGAATAAGACATTTATAATATTATATTCAATTAGAGGGCAATTTTGTCCCACCCTAGTTTTTAACACGTGAAGTATTTTTAATATAGGGTAACACAGGGGATCTATTCGACTATAAATATTATTTAAAAATATACAATGTTTACCAACAACATTTTAATTTAGATATTATTTTTATGAAATATATAATTAATTTATACGGAGAGACAATGATGAGGCAATAATTGATTAATTAATGAAATAATCAAATAAATGATATTAAAAATATAAAAATAGAAATACTCTGAGTGAAAAAATAAAGTAAAATAATTTTATAGATGAATTTGACATGTTATTAGTGTGTTATAGTAGTTGTTTCTAACATTTCATGTTGTTATGATATTTTTAAATAAACATGAAATGAATAGTGTCAAAATTGACATAAATGGTATTTCAAAATATAAAATATTTTATTAAATGATATAAAATTGAAAAAAATCCCACTTTTATAAATATATTTTTATATTTTCTGAATTTTCAATGAGGACTCATTTACCGGTCATTAATAATTTTATAGTAATTATGTTAACTCACAAAATGTAAATTACAAGATATCACGGTAATAATTCATAGTGGTTAAAACAAAAAAGATAAGGATTAAAAAATATTCGAAACATATCTAATTTTAATTTAATAAAGTTAATTCGACCCAAAATCATCTTATATTAAAAATAAATAAATTTGCGACCATTTGGAAAATAAAATTAATTTATATTAATTTAATATTTAGAATAATTCCAAGTGTTCCCCTTCCCCCTCATATAAAAGGGAACTAATTCTCCTCTATTCATCACACCTAAAAACCTTTTTGGTTCATCCCATATATACCCAAATAACTTCTTAGAATATCTCTAAATATTATAGAGGCCTTATTGTAGGAATAACACTCTCATTTTAGTTGTTAAGGTGTTAACCCAAGAAGATCATCCTAAGAAGAGGTATCATTTTTATTTAACCGTTTCTATTTTATTTCTTCATCATCTTACTTCAAATCTTCATCATCCATGATTAAATAATAAATATAGTATCCAAATTTTTCTAATATGTTATTATGATAATATCATCACACAAACCCATTTCCACTTCCATCAAATGGGAAAAATGATTAATCGTTTGTGTGCACGTGCAAACTATCACCTCCATAAATTGATATAATTTGTTTTCCATCACCGTCTCTCAAGACTGGTTATAATGGTGAAATTATTGCTTATATATAATATTTTTCACATATTTATCATTATAATAGAATAATATATCAGTTAATTTAGTACATTCCATGCACATAAAAATGATAATGTCCTTCATGCGTATGTGTGAACTGTCACCTCCACAAAGTGATTTGACTTGTTTTTAAACAAAAAATCACATAAATAATATATATATAAGTAAATTTAAATTATTAATATGATATAAATTATATTATGATAATTGTGGAATTATAAAATTTCACTTACCTTATTTCCCAAATTTTCAATGAAAAATGGATATGTTACTCATGCATACGTACGAGCTACCGTCTCCTTGACTATAATGTAGTTCATTTATCTTATCAATATATAATGTATGAATTTTAAATTATAAATTATATATAAAATTGATTATTATTCAATGAAAATTATTATGTAGATGATGGACTAATGACCACAATGATTATTGACCTCACACCGAAGTCATTTTAGACTCATGTACCGAATATAATCAAAACATCATATGAGAACTTAAATAATTATGTAATTATTATAACATGGTAATAGGTGATATGAAAGGAATAATAAACTTGAAGAAATTTTCTAATGAAAGGAAATAATTAACCTGAGTTAATTATTCATAAAGATATAGAATGTGTGTGCCGAGTCTGACTCAAGGTAAGGGATTTCATCTCAATCTCCTTTCACTGAGGCGTTTCATGAGGATATGCACCTTTATTCCTTATAAGTTATATGTACATCTAGTTTTACACTTCATATTCACATTGTATATATAATCATATTATTTAATATTATGTTAAATGTATTATTTGTTGGATATTATCATTTTAATGTTCAAAGTGGTATGGGAAATCTTGAATGATTAAATCTTAAATTGTCTAATCATTTTCTAAATGTAAATATTTATGATATTGTTTTACATATTTATTTATATCAATATTAAAATATTATAATGTAAATTTTATGTTTATATTTAGTTTCATTAAAAAATTAAAAAGGAATCTCTTTACGTGTTTTATAAGGAATGTTTTGAAAAATGACAAAAGTAATGTTTTATTTCTAGCATACATGGAGGCAAATAATTTTCCTCCATCATGACTATTATTTAAGTTATATATTCCTTTTCAAGATTACATGTTTTCTTAGATTAAAAACATTCTTTCATTATTTTTGGGATTTTTTATTGATAATGGTTTCTTAAATGAAAATGGTATTTTTATAGGAAAGTGTTTTTCATATGGGATTAAAAGAGTTTTTCAAATGGTTTTATGATAAAAGAGTGTTATTCAAGAAATGGTAATTGAGAATTATTTGAAATGGGTGATCCTAATACATCTAACATGAATGTTTGAGCCCCATTATAGCTCAAGGGGGGACCTAATACATCGTATACCAAGTGTTGAGCCCCATTATAGCTCACGGATGAGCCTGATATAGCTTATATGTTGGGATTCGCCCCATTATAGCGCACGAGTGAGCCCGATATAGCTTATAAAAAGGTTGATCCATATTATAGATATCAATTACATTAGGTAATAATATTATGGAAGTTGGATGTATGGTTATTGCAATTGATAGGGATTTTGGAAGGGTTTTTTGTATATCAGGCTCTATGTCACCTAAAGGATTTTTTATTTATTGTTATTGGTTATAATGATTCTCCTTGAGAAAAAATTTTGTCTTTAATTCATGTGAAAATGTTTTTTTCTATGCACTATAAGAACATTAAATGTATTTTCATGTTTTTTACTAGATTAATGGTTTCGTTCCTTTTTGTGCCCCTTACTGAGATTCTTATTCTCATCCCAAGTTTTAAAATTTTTCTCAAAGGGTATAAGGATTGGTAAGGGAAAAAGGGAATTATAGTTTAAATATATGAAGATTATTCATGAAAAATAAAACATTTTTTATATTAAAATTTGTATATTATGAAAGAAATGGAAACTATTTTTAAGTATCCAATTTGTATGAAATTGGAATGTTATGTATGAATGATGGCCAAGTTATTTAAATCTCTATACATGAAAATATTCTCAATGAAAATGAATGTAATTTCTTGACTAAAACTCAATATTATGTAATTTTTAAGGTCAGGGCCATGTAGTTCTTATGTATTTTAATCCTTTAAGGTTTAACTTTAATCATTTTTATTATTCTACCTATATTGTAATAAATAATTTTTTTACCATGGTATATTTTTTATGTATAAAAATGATAATAACCCTACTAAAAAAGTGGGAACTTCTACTTTAAAAAATTTAATACATTTTAATTAATTTTATTCATAATATTTTAAAAATAACATTTAATATTAATCCCATAGACGCAATAAAAAATATTCTTATAAAGTGAAATGTTCAAATGTCGAAAAAGTTTTTATATTAAATATAAATGTGAAATTGATTCAAATGACCTAAATTGGATTAATTTATATATAATAGAACTAATTATACTTTAAAAAAAACTTAAAATATAATTTTACTTTATAAAAAAATTAGTTGAAAATAAAATGTTCAATTAAAATTCAATAATTTTCACTATTCATTAAAAAATGAAACTTCTCCACAAAATACCAAAATTTCACCCTAAAATAATTTTGATATTAATATTTCAAAAATGACTATTATTTTCTCAAATAATACTTATAAATGTGTAAATATTATTTTTTTAAAATATGCACCGTTAAAAGGTGTCATAATTACCTTTTAGGAAAATATTGTTTTTTGTGATAAAATTGGATTCATTAGTATCATGATCCTGTAAAAATTATTAAATTAATTTTAAAACAATTTATTGAATATATAATATATAAATTTTATTATTATTTTTCAATAATATTTATTAATTTAATTTATTAGGATAAAATTCCATTGTATCCATAAATTTAGATTTTTATTTATAAAAACTATTCTCTTATATTCAAGAAGGTTTTATTTTCATTCCTAATTAATTTTTGAACAATGGAATCATATAATAAACATGTTTAAAATATAATTTTATAGTTTAGAAAATATCATTCATTATCACTATTCCAACAACTAGGTGATAACTATCAAAATTAAATTATAATATTTTGGTGTTTGTTTAAGAACAATGTTTTGTGTAATGTAAGCTATTGAAATGGTAATTTTTGTTTAAAAAAACTAATCGTGTAAAATATTTGGGTGTTACATGGATGAGGCCATTCATGACCTCTAAATCAACCTCTCTATGATAAGGAAGTAATTGTTTTCAGTGTTCCCGATAGGCTCTTGACACAATGTTACATGGAAACTGGTGTTGTTGGGTTATTGACCACTAGCCATCCTTGAGTAGATGTCAGGTGAGGCTTAATAAGATAGAGGGATTTTCAAGATGCATCCATGGTCAAGATGGTTCCATTTTTGAGGTACCCCCAAATGATCATGTTCAAGACCAGGTGTTGCAGACGTTGGGTCAGATATAGTGTCCTCGGGTTGGATGCGTACAAAGTAGTAGACGAAAAAGTTCAGATTAGCTTAAATGATTCAATTGGATTGAATTGATGGGATTTATTTTAAAAACTATTTGAAATATATGTGACAGAAAGAAACAAAAATACCTATCAAAGATGAATCTCAATAAATTAATTCACGCATAATTAATTATTTTAGGTTCTATTTTTGGGTCCCGCATTTTTTCGGCGAGAAGTGGCATAACATGTAGGTGACACGGTAATCTTGGATAATGATTCATGTCGGGTTGACCATTTTTTTCTTCCACCATGGTCTCTCAACTACACTTATTTCTAGTTAATGGGGACCTACTTCCAATGGTATGAAACCATTCAAATCTTTCCATTGATGCCTTTGAAGATACATTTTTCAATCGGATGAAAGTACGAGCTCATCTCAATGATTTATGGGGAATTAATTCCTACATTGGGACACTATTATGGATTTATTACATATTAGTGAATCCTCTATAAATTCCTAATTGTGATCCATGTCACCCTATGTTAAAAATTATTTTCATGTGTTGAATTTTCAATCATCTTAATGTATCCAAGGTTCTTTATTGATAGATACATATGTTTATAGATGAGTTTCTCCATAGATGGAACCCTTCTGTAAAAAGATTATGGATTCTTATTTTTTTTATCAGGATTCTAGTTTTGAGCCATAAAATTGGATGCTCGAAAATTTAACATCATCCAGAAGGACATAAATAGTTTTGATATCGGGATCAGGCCCATGAGACGAGATTCTTATATATCCTTGTGAAATTAATAATAACCCAAATATAATATTTCCACTTAACGGGATTCCTCCTAAAATTTATGGTCATGTGATGAGGACAAAACCATGTAGTTTAACTTCATGAGGAAAAAAATTCTTCATGATGGGTGACCTGTCAAGATTAATGTAGAAAATATGTTGATTCTTCCCGAAAGGCCTAGAAATGATGTAGTCACTTTGGAAAGGTACATTATTATATGGAATATATCCAATATGGATAGTGATAAAAGGTGATCAGAACTAATATTTCCTTCCAATTTGAATAAAAATATACCACAGATATAGCCCAGGGAACATTAGTGTGAATATAATGGTGTTTAAGTTGGACATCTGGTGGGATTCCTATGTTTCCCAATTGGTTAAGAATAAAATACCGCAATATTTGGTAGGGTTGGGTCTTAAACCTATATAGAAGGACCATTTGATTTCTTCATCAGGAATTTGTCACTTTGATGGTTTTTATAAGGAATATTTCCCATTCACATGACAATAATATCGTTTTGGGGATTACACATAGTAGTATCTCCATTGAGAGGTGAGTGGAAGTTTCATAAAGGGAATCTCCTCCCAATATGTGCAGTTGATCAAATGGACATCGTGATAATTGCTATCCTCTAAGACCACATGGAAAATGCTCAGTATGAACAACAAGAATAATAAGAAGATTTGAAAAACCACACAATCTTCTTTGTTATATGGTGGAAAATATTGGGGAGATGGAAGAGAAAAATTGATCTGAATGCTCCCATATCTTATTTTGTTTTAGTAACTTGGATAGTCATATCTATCTACCTATATGGATATAAACTGCTAAAGAAGGCTAGGGTATTACTCTTTGAGGGATGTTATTTTCCCAAATCTAGATAAGAGATGAGGAAAAGACATAACCCTCACAAGGAATTATAGGCATGATCCACCCCTTTACTTTCTGAAATGGGGTGGCCCATGGCACCACCTCTAATTTTGGGACCCTCATTACCATGGGAATAAATGAATGATTACATTATAAGGATCCCCCTTATTAAGGATATTACCAATAGGTACTCATTAACACTGGGAATGTATGATCGAAAGGGTATGTTAGTGTTTCCTTTGATTTGATAAAAAAAAATATTCTGGTTTTGGAAGAGGCCTAGGCCTAATGGTTTACAAAGGGTCCCGATTGGGTTATTCATGATGAGTGGTTCATGATGGGTCTCAATTTTGTGGTTCATAAAGGGTGGTTTGTGAAGGGTCTCAAATGGGTCTTAGCTCTTTGTAAGGGGAGTTGGAGAGGGTTTGTTGGATAGTTTGGGAAGGGAATAATAGAAGGAAAAAATGATTCATGGAAAGGTGCCAAGTCAGAAATGCACCATCCAACATATTGTTTTTATACAGGATGTTGGTCCTTAAAGATTTCATCCATAGAAACTTTGCAGAATGATGGTCCATAAAGGGGTTTACAATGATAATGGCTATCCCATAAAGTAAACTTTGTTGCATGGACCACTTTTTATGTTAAAAAAACTGATTATTTAGCATTATTTTTTTATATGAGGTATATATTAGCTACAAAATTTTATTTCTCATATTGTTTTTCCCAAAACAACTCACCCCCATCATTTTATTTTTGGGGGTTGTTATAGGGGTTGGGATGTAACTAATTAATAATGCGTAGGAAGGATTTGGATTTTTGGGAAGTCGCCTTAACCCATAAAGGGAATTTTGGTTTGTGGGGACCTAAAAAATACACCTCAACCTATAATGAAAATTTTCATTTAAAGGGGGACAATGGTACCAACTCAACCCACAATGAGATTTTTTATTTTCAAGGGGGGTCTTGAAAAAGTCTCACCACATCAAATTTTTTTCCATTTATGTGGGATATGAAAAAGGGGCTTCACCCCCAAAAATGATGGTTCATTTGTGGGGACACTTTTGCAAGATTTATTCACAGAGGTGCATTACGGAGAAGTTCCTCACATAGAGAGAATGCAATACAGACAATGTTGGTCTTTTATATCTCATTTTGATTTATAATTTTAATCTCAATAATGTAGATGAGACGATTTTAATCTCACCATTTCTAAAATTTATAATAATTCTCAAGATATTTCATTTAAATTTTTAGATCCAACATATATCATTTAAAAGTAAATAGTTTTCAATAAATTTCCATTTTTATCTTTTAAAAAAATGATTGCATCCACCGTTTCAATAATATTATTCCCCCTTCAAATATCCTTGAACCCCTACCCATGTTTCATAACATAGATGTAACATTAATTTCAAATTTCCCATGAGCACTACATTTCATCTCACATCCATCAATTCTATGGAGTACTTCTAGAGTAATTTCAAGGTATCGATGTAAGAATTACATACATCATATATTGTTTTTCTTATAATTTTATTTCATACCTACCATAACAATATTAACATAATAAAATATGTTAAATTAGTATACTAAAGTTTAATTACAATAATAGAACCAACCTTATTCATTCATTCACATCCACAAGGTTAAACACAATATCATTAGTAATGAGTAGTAGAGACTATTTCCTTTATGAAGTTTTGTCTTCTAATTTCCCCACTACTCCACTTTTCATGTAATGTGGAATTTAAAAATAATTGTGATATATTAAATATAATAGTGAATATTGTGATACATTCTAAAATCCACCTTAATTTACTTTCATTGGTAAGGAAATGAAAATGTTAATCATGTCTTGTACAAACAACCACCTCCATAAAGTAACGCTTTTGTTTTTCATCATGATTTTAAATCATTATAAAAAATATTTAAATTTGGGGTATTTTTTTTAAAAATGATAAAAAATATAATAATATTTATTTTATTATGGTGATATTATGTGAAAATAATTAATTTCATAACCATACACACCATCAAATTTTATAATGTTCATTTTTGTGTGGGTCTAACCCCCAACCCAAACAGTGAAATAAATATCTATAATGGATTACTATGAGTAATTAAATAATAAATTTATTTTTTGTGAATAATTGAATAATTATTTTTTTATATCCCAAAAAGATTATATTTTTTAATTATTTTAATATTAAAAAATTATCTTCGATCACAAAAAAATCCAAAATAAAACGACATTGATTCCACATTGTTAGGTCCACTTGGTAAGATACCCTGAGGGGGGGGGATTAGGGTATGATAGATTAAATCAACTGCCCCTTATGAACTTGTTTTTTTGTTAGAAAAAAACCCTCTTCTCTCTCCTTCCCATTGCATAGTATGAACAAACTTTAAATAATGCACATGACACATCAATTTTACTTGGATCACCCTCACTAGGATACATATAAAAAGAATACACCAGAAATGTGACGATGTAACAAATCCACTATAAGTGAACTTCTATTTAAAAGTTTGAAGTGGACTCAATGTATCACTTGGTTTACAACCAATCACAATATAAAAGCTCACTACTCTCTAAACTAATGTATCCTCACTACTTCTTCAGAGGATCCATTCAAAGTTTGAAGACTTGTAGATCATTTCCTTATCACTAATGAATGATTCCTCCATTGTATATAGATGCTCTATTGAATTCCAATTTTCATCCACTTATGAATATCCCTTTTTCACTGTACACTGGGAAATAACCATGGAACTTCCTTTCCAAATTTCAATACTTCACAAAGCTCTCCATTTTATGAATCCCAAACAAGTCTTTGCAATGATCTATTGCAAAGCTCCATTGTGAAGCTCCCTCATGAAGCTCCCTCAAAAAGCTCTCTCACGAAGCTCCCACACAAAGATCATTTGCAATGCTCCCTCACAATGCTCCCAATTTCGCATAGCTCAAACAAGCCGTTGCGAAGCACCTTAGCATAGTTCCTTTGAAAACTTCCTTCTCGATTCGAGAGACTTGATGTTTCGTGAAAAAAAACTCTACTATTATCAAGGGGGTTGAGGCCTATTTAAAGAAGATTAAACTGACCCATGAACCGTCCGTGTGAAGTCTGACACATATCATCCCATTTGGAAAAGCTCCGAAATTTCAGTCGAAATTCTCTATACCTCACGAAGTACCATGGAAATTTTTCGATCGTGAATCTCCTATGGAAATATCCATCAAAAATTTCCATCGTGAAGCTCATCATAATCACAGAGCTCACCATCAACACTATTCATGTATTCACCAAATACACTTCATGAATCCCATATTCATGAAATTCAACCCCTTTCCATATTTTGATGAGATCTTCAAGGAAATCCATTTTTCGTAAAGCTAATCAAACATCAAATTTTAGACCCCAAAAATTTATAAAACACTAGAAAATGATGCGACCATGTATTTGTTATTTTTTTACCACCTCTAGAACTTCAATATATATGGAACTTGAAAAATCACCATGGAAACCTTCTTTTCCAACAAACACAACCAACCCAAAAATACTGCAATGTTACCTTGTGGTATTTTTTCCCAACAATCTCCCCCTTCTGGTTTGTTGAAAACTTTTCTCATAACAATTATCTGCACATTGATTCTTCACTAAAGCTCCTTACATCATCTACCACCATTAGAATCTTTCGATTTAGATAGTGACCAAAGATTCACTCACCACATACTCAAATCCCACATGAGCAATGCTTGGCGTGAGAAACAAGAGTAGTATAAAAAGTTCATCAATTAATCAATTCATTGCTGACACCAATTGTTGGTACCATTCCAACACCAATCTTCCCCTTTCATCAAGAATATCAACTATTATGATATCCAATCTTTGATCGATCACTTCATGTATTTTCAGATTTAAAACACTCCTTATATCTTATTGCTCCCCCCATCTCACTAGTCCACCTGTCAGCTTCTCCCCATGTGTTGCCAAGTAATTTTATCCCATTTAATAGTCACATGTTATTCTCTACCTTTTTCAATGAACCCAAAGGTCACTCTTTTGTGCCATTCAACATTTGAAAGAACATAGATTAGCAGATTAGGAAAAAAACACACCATACCTTAGGGAGAGAGGGGGTCTAACATCCAAACTTTTTTAAGTGAGGGGAGTCAACTGGACTCCCAGAGCCAGTCGATGACTCTAAAATATTTCCTTAGGTAATTTATTTTCTATAATGTACACAAAATATAGCTTTGTAGGCACATAATCCATATTCACTAGCCCTTTCTCCAATTTCTCTTTGATAAAATGATATTTGATCTCAATGTGCTTCATCCTTGAGTAATGGACGAGATTTTTTCTATGATTGATTGCACTCAAATTATCACACTATATTTTGATTCAAGAATTCCCTTCAACTCCCATATTATAAATATGATGCTTCATCCACAATAGTTTTGAGTATGCTTGAGTGGCAAAAATATACTCAAATTTTGTGGTGCTCAATGAAATGAAATCTTGCTTCTTTCTTAGAAAATAAATACACAAACCACCAAGATTAAAGCACCTAATGCAGTATATTAACTATCATCTGCTGATCTATCCCAATCTGTATTTGTATATCCCAAAAGATCTAGTTGAGATTTATCATTATACATCAAACTAAAATCCCCAGTTCCCTTAATATAACAAAGTATCGTTTTCATTTCAATCATGTGACTTTCCTTGGGATTTCTTTTGTATCGGAATTCTTGGCATGTGGGAAACAAATATCAGGTCTTGTTAATATTAGGTATAGTAAAATTCCTATAATACTCTTATATTATATGATATCAACTTCATTATCATCATCATATTTTGATAATTCCATCCGATTTCCAACCGGATTCTTCATATATTTTGAATTTTCTATTCCAAATCTTCTTAGAATATACTTGGCATATTTGGATTGAGAAACGAAAGTAGAAATCCTTCCTTGTGTCACCTTTTAACTAAGGAAAAATGTCATCTCATCAATCATTGACATTTTGAACTTACTTTTCATGAATTCAGAAAACCATCTGCACTAAGCTTCATCTGATCCAAAAAATATTATGTCATCGACATAAACCACCACCACCATCCTTTGATTACTGTTTTTGTTGAAATAGAGAATTTAATCAACTCCACCACACTAAAATCATGGCTTCTTCAAATATTGATCAAGCCTCGAGTACCATGATCTTGATGGTTGTTTTATCTCATATAGCGTTCTCTTTAATCGAAAAACTTTGTTCTCATCTTCATGAATGAGAAAACCATATCGATGATCAGTATAAACTTATTCTTCTAGAACCCCATTCAAAAATGAAAATTTGACATCCATATGTAAAAACTTGAACTTCCATTGCACTATAATCACCATGAATAATTTGATTGTTTCCATCCTTACAACAGGTGAAAATGTCTCATCAATAGCAATACCCTATATATGAGAGTAGCCTTTTCATACTAGTCGTTCTTTGTTTTGAATCACTATTCCAACTTCATTCATCTTGTTGTGAAAGACCCATTTAGTTTCGATGACATTCTTATTTGTTATCCTTGAAACAATATCCCACATATGATCTTTCTCAATCTGATCAAGCTCTTCATGAATAGCTTGATCCCAGTTTTCATCTTCAGTTGCTTCCTCCTTCTAATCATCATTATCATCATCTATATCAACATTTTACACTTTTACTTTCCATGAGTTACTCACCTTCTTGTTTCTTCCATAAGGAAACTATTCACTGTTGTATTAAATATTATGTTCATTATCTACTATAGTGATATCATTATTTTCAACTACTTTTTCAGCCTCATTTTGAAACATTGTTTCCATTCTATCACAACATCTTGGTGTCCTAAAAATAGTTAGCTAATACCATATTGTTAGAGGAAAATATATAATCATGAGATACAAGAATTTTGCTGATACTCCCCCAATCAGGCTTCTTGATGTCAGATAGCATATAATTTCATCCTTTATATCCCATTGAGATATTTCATCTGATTAGGAGATAGATATCTCTCCCTATGATTTGAAAATATTTCTATTGTTGGGACCAATGTTTTGACCCCCAATCATTCTCCTTCTCCTGCAACATTTATTATCGTGTGGTACTTTTAAATGAGCCACCAATAAAACCTCTAAGCCTATGGAGTTGGAACTCGGTGTAGGAAACAAGATATGGAGTTAATAACTCCATCGCAATCCATTTAAATCAATCAGTTCTTTTCATCTTCAATTCTAATAACTTATTTGAATCAGTCCACATTCCCAAGAACATTGCGTCACCGCATTGCATCTTCTGATGCGACTTCCCCTTGGATCGTATCTCCTCAAAAAACTAAAAAACTTGAACATCAGTTAGTATCATTTAAACACATAAGGAGAGGTGTTATTATGTAATCCTCAAGAAGATGATAGTGGTTGATCCTGATGGGTCATCCCTTTCATTCTTTCTTGGAAAGCCTTGCACTCTTTCCATGCCTACTCCAACTACCTACCCAACTTCAACTATTCTGGACATATGTCTAAAAATTATTTACCCACATTCTGATTCTTCTTATAATATTCAGATTTTGTATTCTTGGCCTTTTCACAATTTGGGAATTAATACCATTAGTATAAGTTTCCTTCTTTTATGCTTCACCAATATTCCATTTTTCATGATTCTTTATCTCATAAGGAAACTATCCACTGATCATCTTCTCTTTCTTCTTCCTCCATTGGAAATATCTTCATATTTACTTCATGTCCCACTATGTTCCATGACATGTGAATTTTCTAGGACATTATTTAGTCACATTTATTTTATCAATTGTTTGTGTCACACCACCTTTTCTTGTTGAGGTTGAGTCATCCACTGACATTACATTCTTCTTATTTGCACTTGGGTCATATCCTCTCTTTTTCATCCAGGATTGTCCATATATATTCCTAGGGCGTTTTTGTGAGTGTAACCAAGGGGGTGATTGATACACCTTTCATTGAGCACCTTGCAATTCCCCTAGGTCTGTAAACCAATTTTTTATCTTACCATGTTTTTCTCCCTTATAAGATTTTTCATTGTACACTGCCTGTGCTGGGGATCTTCTTATGGGTTCTTTTTTCCTTCCATAATTTCTTTTTACTATAATGAATTATCAAATGACCATGATTAGAAAAAATAAAACATCTTCCATCAAAGACATACCTCATCTCATCATTTCTCGGTTGATATTTTGATACAGCTTGAGATCTTCTTTTGATATTGATCTCATGAGATTCCTGAAACATACTCATGGTGTTTCCCATTATTCCACAATAGAATCAATTCATGGATACTTTCTTTAAAGAGATTCTTCTTTGAGATTTCTCATGATGCTTGTTCTTATTCTCAGATTTAGAAAAATTTCTATCTTCACAGCATGAAATATATTCCTGAGACCCTAAACCAAATATTGATATATGACTAGGAATCCCATAGAAATAGTACATGATATCATAACTTCCTGTAATATCCCTTTTAGGTATGTCTTTAAAAACTGCATATAAGGCCCCATCCTTAAACATTACTTAATCATGAGTTACTTCAATAATAAACATTGAGGATATTTTCAGGTCTAGAGTTTTAGAGAATTAGATCATAAATCATTCATTACATTCCATATTTAAACAAAGTGGTTACATAAAAGATAGTACTCATTTTTCCCATCAACGGAAACATATTTAAAATAAAACATGGATTCTTTTTTGACAATTCCTTGACACTATCATCACATCATGTACCTTTCCCTTGACCTGTGAAAAACATTTCAAAAACTTGGGATGAGCATAAAAAGCTCAGTAAGGGATATAAAAGTACGAAATGAAAACATTATTCCATGTATGAAATCATACTTTACTCATAAAACATAATAATTTTAACATACATCATCAAATCATGAATAAATCAGAGAAATCATAAGACCTAAAGGTAACTTGATGCATTCATAACATTCTTATGTAGGGAGTAACCCTCATGGTTACGTTTGGAATACCCATCACAGTATATTCCCTAAATCTCTTCGAAAAAACCTTAACGTTTAACCCCTTCGCGTTACCAAATGCATTGGAGAGATATATCGGGCTCACCTGCCCTTAGTTTATCACGGAACCACCCTTCTTCATAAACAATGCCCAAGAACTATAACATAATCGTATCATATAAAACAAGCATAAAGGAAACATAGAATTTCCACATTTTAATCATAAAATATCAATACAAAACATTGATATAAAAACATTATCAAAATGATTTTCAATACCAAAATAAAAGAAAAGTAAAACATGGTATTTATTTTTCATTTTAAAATAATTTATAGCTTTTAGAGGAAGCCGAAACTCAAATAACGGTCACAGCGGCAGAGAAGTCGTTGTCGCCGAATACGTACGACAAAAAAACATTCCTTTTGTTGTTTTGTAAAACGCTTCGTATAAAAAAGATTCATTTTGAATAGACAAAAAAATCAAAGGGGTTTATACACCGTATAAAAGAAAGTTATGTATAAAACAAAATATTCCTCAATGAAAGGAGATTTAGACGAAGTCTCATACCTTGGGTCCGACTTGACTCAATCGTTCTTTAACGTCCTGAATAATAAACTTGAGTTAATTTCTACTTGAATAAGAACCTTTTTCAAGTTAATTATTTATTTTATATAACTTATTACCATGTTATGAACACTATGTAATTATTTAAGTTAATAATGATCGTTTTTTCGATCATTGGTACTTGAGTCAAAAATAAACTCTTTATAATTACAAGTTGTTCATGTGGTAAAATATCCATTATTTCCAGAATTATATTCATGATGTAGATATCATATATATCATATATATCCAGTATATACAAGCATTTATAACATTACATAACATTTAGAGGTAATAAATGAAATGCACCATTCATGGAGACGGTAAGTCGTATGTACGCATGAACGCTACTTTCATTTCTATTTCCTATTTAATGGAATTGAATCATAATGATATAAAGGTATATTATAATTCCAGTATAATATTATATATAATATCATTAACTCCATCCTTTATATGTCCCACATATGGCATTAACATATCAAATCACTTTGAGGGGGCGGTAGTCTGCACTTCCTAAAATGAAGATATCATGTTTACCCATAATGGAAGCCATAAAGGTATTCCATAAATGAAAAATACAGAAGATTAAGGTAAAAATAAACATATTATATATCATATATAAATATAGTGACATCTTAATGTACATCTTTGAAGGTGTTATAAGAATATTGAAAAATCATCGTTCTGTGAGGCAGAAATTCGCCATCCACGGAAACAGTATGTTCTTTAACCATTAGATGTAGGTGTGTGTAAGTGTAGCTCGAATAATTATTATAAAAACATCCTAGTATATTGAAAATACTGGTTTTGTTACAATAGAAATTAATAAAAAGAGTTTAGGGGGTTTGAGAAGTAAAATAAAACAAAAGAACATTAGAGAAGACTTTACCTTTAAATCAGGTAACTCCTCTTGGTTTGTACCAAAAGGGTTTCTTGAAGATATTTATGCCTAAGTTAAGGATTCTATGATGTAGAGAGGGATTTGGATAGCTAAAATGAGTAGATCTTGGCCGAGCCAATGGCTTGAGAAGTGTGTGTAAAGAGGTAGAGGTGGGGGGACTTTTATAAGAGGAGAGGAGGGGCACTCTTGGAATGTTATAAAATGTTACTTTATATTGAAATGTGTTTCAGATTTAAAAGGTCCCACATTTATATATTTCAAGGATAAAGTGATGAGGGTTCGAAATATACTCATCCAATAGGTCTTTGACAAGTGTAAGTATTATATTTTACATTATCTTTTAATTTTATTTAAATCGTTCATTAATGAGGTAATTGCTGGATCATCATGATATCATAAATAATTTAATTTATTTAATGTCTAAAAATTATAAAAAAATACTATGATGTTGGAAATCATTTTAGCTTTCCAATGACTATTTATAGTCCAATAGAGAATTTATGTAGACAAAATTAAAAATGTTTTACTCAGGTGATACATTCTTTGTTGTATTTAACTTTCTTTAAAAATAAAAAGATAAAAAGTCATTATCACACAAAAGTGATTCCATGGGGTCCCCAAGTTTGGCACAAGGAATCCCATGTTCTTCCATGACACAACCAGTAGAATTAGGACAAATGTTGGGGTCATTTTTTATTTTTATGATATTACTTTATTATCCTTAACTACCTGATTACTAATTAATCAAGATAATTAAAGATAATTACCATCGTTACTTTTCGTAATGTCCAAAAACAAAAGAGTCTTGATTACATAATTTGGACCTTATGATTAAAAATACTTAATCCATTTTACAAAATTCCAAACACAGAAATTGAAATAATTAATTTAAAAATAATTCTCGTTGTCAAAACAAATAGCGGGTTTTTTAGAAACAATATCTATGAAAAGTTTGGCACTTGTTTATGCCCAATTACAAAGTGAAATTAATCTCAATGACCACCATTGGATTACATGGTAAAAATATATTCTATTTACACTTTAAAACCAATTAATAATATAATCTAACCATATAATTAAATTAGATGAAAATGCAGTTTTGATGTAAAATGCAGTATTTTTCACTATTCATTAAAAAATGAACATTGTCAAAAAAATACCAAAAATTTATCCAAATTAAATTTCAATGTTCCAATCATAAGGAATAAGTTTATTTTGATAAATAAATCTTATCAATTTGTCAAAAGTTTGATTTAAAAATCGTTTTCCATCATAAGGCAGTAAAACAATCTTTTAAAAATACTAGTGTATTCCATGCTTATAATTGGATTTATTCTTGTTTTAAGACTCTAAAACACTATCTAATTAATAAATAGACATAAATATGAATATATATTATTAATTAATTACTTGGGATGTTACATCCTTCCCCCCTTTAGAAAATTGCATCCCTGAAATTTATTTACTTATCGAATAAGTGGGGGTATTTATCTCTCATTGCATTTTCAGATTCCCATGTTGCCTCTTCACTCATGTGGTTTTTCCACAAAACCTTTAATTGATGAATCACCTTATCCTAAAACAATTTCTCCCTGTGGTCAAGAATCTGGACCGGTTGTTCCTAATAAGGTAGATTCTCTTCCAGCCGAACTACCTCTGGACTCAAAACATGAGATGGATCTGGAATGTACTTCTTTAACATTGAAACATGAAAAACATTGTGTAGCTGAGATAAAATCGGAGGTAAAGCCACTCAGTATGCAACTGATCCAACTCTCTCCAGAATTTCATATGGTCCAATGAACCTTGGACTCAACTTTTCTTTCTTACCAAATCGCATCACACTTTTCCATGGTGAAACTTTGAGAAAAACATGATCACCTACCTCAAAAGAGAGATCCTTCCTCCTGTTGTCCGCATAACTCTTATGCCTGCTCTGAGCTGTTCTCAGGTGTTTCTATATTAGATGAACATTATCTGCCAACTCTTCTACCAATTCTGGTCCCATCAAAGTTTTTTCACCCACTTCATCCTAGAGAGCTGGAGTACGACACTGCTTCCCATATAATGCCTCAAATGGTGCCATCTGTATACTGTAATGAAAACTGTTATTATAAGAAAACTCAACCAAAGAAAGATGTTGGTCTCAACCTCCCTGATAATCCATCGAACAGGAACATAGCATATCCTCCAAAGTCTGAATTGTTCGTTCTGACTGCCCATCTGATTGAGGATGAAAAGCTGTACTAAAATTTAATTCAGTACCCAACGACTTCTGAAGGCCTTTCAAAAAGTTAGAAGTGAACCTGTGATCACGGTCAGATACAATGTAGATAGGAACTCCGTGTAACCTGACTATCTCTTTAAGATACAAATTGGAAAGTTGATCTCGGGAAAAATTATCTCGTATAGCGAGGAATTGAGATGATTTAGTCAAGCGATCAACAATAATCTAGATTGAATTCTTACCTCGAGGTGTCTTCGGCAGACCCACAATTAAGTCCATGGATATATTCTCCTATTTACACTTTGGCACTGGTAAAGGCTAAAGCATCCCTTTCGGTAACTGCCACTCTGCTTTAACCTGTTGACAAGTCAAACACTTCACAGTAAAATCAGCAATATCCCTTTTCATTCCGTCCCACCAGTAATACTCTCGAAGATCTCTATACATCTTTGTACTGCCTGGATGAACTAAAAACGGAGAACTATGAGCTTCACATAACAACTCTCTCTTCAACTGTGAATCACAAGGCACACAAAATCTCTTCCCAAAACTCAAAACACAATCATTATCAATCTTGAATTCAGGCAACTTACCATTCTGAACCAGCTCATCCTTTTTCTGCAACTCACTATCTTGCTTTTGTACTTGCTTAATTCTGTCTGATAGAGAAGATGTCAATGATACCTAAAACAAAACAGAAGGACATCCTACACCAACAACTTCTATGCCAAAGTTCATCAAATCCTTAACCAAAGGATCACATTCCAAATGCAACATTGTTAATGAAGCATTACTTTTTCGACTCAAAGTATCAGCCACTTTATTTGCTTTTCCCGGATGGTAATGAATTGTACAATCATAATCCTTGATTAATTCGAGTCATCTCCTCTGTCTCATGTTCAATTCTTTCTGAGTGAATGTATACTTTAAACTTTTGTGATCGGTATATATTTCAAACTTTACTCCATACAAATAATGCCTCCAAATTTTTAAAGTGAAAACAACAACAGCTAATTCCAAATCATGTGTAGGGTAATTTTCCTCATGAGTTTTCAACTGACGTGGAGCATAAACAATTACCTGATCATTCTGCATTAGGACGCAACCAAGTCCTTTCAATGAAGCATCATTGTAGATAACAAACTCCCCATTCCTGGAAGGTAGTTCCAAAACTGGAGCATTCACGAATCTTCTTTTCAATTCCTGAAAACAATAATCACATTCTTTTATCCAGATAAACTTAACACCCTTTCGAGTTAGGTTAGTCATTGGACAAGATAACCGTGAAAAATTTCTAACAAACCTTTGTTAATATCATGCCAAACCAAGAAAACTATGAATCTTGGTTACATTTTTGGGTCTTGGCCATTCTTCAACAACCTTTGTTTTTTCAGGATCAACAGTTATCCCATCTTTAGAAACAATGTGACCAAGGAACGAAATTTGTTGCAACCAAAACTCACACTTGCTAAATTTCCCATACAATTTCTTTTCTTTTATGGTTTGAAAAATAACCCTTAAATTTCTTTCATGCTCCTCTTTAATTTTAGAAAACACCAAAATATCATCAATGAAAACAACCACAAACTTATCCAAGAACTCATGGAAAATTATATTCATAAGGTCCATGAATACAGAAGGTGCATTGGTTAGCCCAAAAGGCATAACTACAAATTCATAATGGCCATATCTTGTATGAAATGCGGTCTTAGGAATATCAGCTTCCTTTACCTTCAACTGATGGTACCCCAATCTCAGGTCAATCTTTGAAAAAAACTGAGCTCCCTGGATCTGATCAAACAAATCATCGATACAAGCCACAGGATATTTGTTCTTAATAGTGATGTTATTCAAGGATCTATAATCAATGTAATGTCTCATTGAACCATATTTATTTTTAACAAATAAAACAGGAGAACACCATGGTTATGTGCTAGGTCGAATGAAACCTTTCTCTAATAAATATTGCAATTTCTCCTTCAACTCTAAAATTTCAATTTGATCCATTCGATAAGGGGATTTTGAAATTGGCTTAGAATCAAGAACTAAGTCAATAGTAAACTCAACTTCCCGATCTAGTATTATTCCAGGCAACTCATCAGGAAAAACATCAGGATACTCATTTACCACTGGCACATTATTAATCTGAACAGTTCCTTTGTTTTCAACAATATGTCAAAAGTAACATTCATTTCTATCTTTTAAAAGTTTCCCAGCCTCTTGATATGTTATCAATAGTAACGGTTCAATATTGTACAAAAACTGAAATTTTTTCTAAAAATAAACTTCTTTAGCTCTACAGTCAATCTTAGCATGGTAAATAGAGAGTCAATCCATTCCCAGGAAAACATCAAAATCTACTAGAGGTAAAACAATAAGGTTTGCAAGTAGGTTCTTTCCACAGATAAGGATAGGAAGATTCTTATAAATTCTTTTTGCCTCAACATTTCCCCTAGGTGTTTTTACCACAAGTTCAGGAGTCATTTCTTGAGATGGAATTCCCAATTTAATAGAAATGTTTTCAGAGATGAAAGAATTTGTAGACCCCGAATCAAACAACACATTGGAATAATCTGAAAAAACAAACAATGTACCTGATACCACTTAATTTGATGGCCCAACATCTGCAGAACTAGTTTCAAAGGATTTCACCGCCCCTTTCTGCTTGTAGTATAACTTCTTCCCATCACTCCAGTTGTTTGTCAGACACTCGTTTGCATAGTGACCCATCTCATTGCACTTAAAACATTTCACTAACTGTAAATCAAATTTTGTCTTACCATCACCCTTATCTTTTTCAGTGAAATCATGAGCCTTATGTCCCATATTACCACATCAGTAGAACTTTACAGAATTCATAAGACATTCCCCAGCATGCCTTTTACCACATTTATCACAAACTGGAAAGTTACTTTTCTTACCATCAAACCTTTTTGAAGAATTCTTCCCTTTCTCCTGCCACCTTGGTCTCTTCTTTTGTTGGTTGTAATAGAAAAATTGATCATCGACATACTCCATTTCCACCTTATCAGCAAATCGAAAAATCTTTTCATAACTTTTGAACTCACGAGAATCCAATTCCCTTTTATATTTTGGATTTAATCCTGAGTAAAAATGATTGATTTTACTTATCAAGGTCTCAGATAAAAATTGGAGCATGCCTTGCCAATCGAGTGAACCTATCTTCATAAGAAGCCACTGAGTCGTCCTCTTGCCTCAATTACAAGAATTGTTTTTCCATCCTAAGTCGAACAGACTTAGGAAAATACTTCTCAAGAAACATACCTTTGAATTCATCCCAGTCGAGAGCATCAATCTCATCAGCGTCCCTGATATTTTTAACCATCGACCACCACTGATCTTATTCACCCTCCAAATGGTAAATTGTAAGACTAACCTTTTGATTGTCTGAACACCCCATGGCATCGAAAATCATATACAGTGCTTTAATCCACCCTTAAACTAGAACAGGGTCAGATGATCCTCTGAATGATGGGGGCTGAGGCCACATGAAATGTTCCACCACTGATATGCTCCTCTGTGGTTGATATGGATGATCTCGAGCATAGATACCACCACCATTTATCACTTGAGTCAACTACGCCATTACTGCAACAAACTATTCAGTTCTAATTCCAACCATCTCAGGATGCTGATTCAGAAGGTCATTTCCTTTTATATGCCTTTCTAGCACTGCTTCCCTATTTCCTCTGTAGAAAACCATTCTGAACAAGCATGTCTTAAATGAAGCAACATGGTAATCTTCAAATGCTATATCATTTCAATTTTACCATAACAAACAAATATTTTTGGATAATCATTTAATAAAATTATAACTCCTAAATTTATCTAAACCGACCTCTGATAGCAACTATAAGGCCCCAACCTTAAACATTACTTAATCCTGAGTTACTTCAAGAATACACGTTGAGGATCTTTTCAGGTTTAGAGATTTAGAGAATTAGATCATAAATCATGCATTACATTCCATATTTAAAAAAATTGGTTACAAAAAATATAGTACTCATTTTTCCCATCAACGGAAACATATTTAAAATAAAACATGGATTCTTTCTTGACACTTCCTTGACATTATCATCACATCATGTACCTTTCCCTTGAACTATGAAAAACATTTCAAAAACTTGGGATGAGCATAAAAAGATCAGTAAGGGATATAAAAGTATGAAATGAAAACATTAGTCCATGTATGAAATCATACATTACCCATAAAATATAAGAATTTTAACATACATCATCAAATCATGAATAAATCATAGAAATCATAAGACATAAAGGTAACTTGAGGCATTCATAACATTCTTACATAGGGAGTAACCCTCAAGGTTACGTTTGGAATACCCATCACAGTATATTCCCAAAATCTCTTCGGAGAAACCTTAACATTTAACCCCTTCATGTTACCCAATGCATTGGAGATCTATATCGGGCTCACCCACCCTTAGTTTATCATGGAACCACCCGTCTTCATAAACAATTCCCAAGAACCATAACATAATCGTATCACATAAAACAAGCATAAAGGAAACTAAACATTTCTACATTTCAATCAAAAGATATCAATACAAAACATTGATATAAAAACATTATCAAAACCATTTTCAATACCAAAATCAAAGAAAAGTAAAACAAGGTATTTATTTTTCATTTTAAAAAAAAGTTATGTCTTTTAGAGGAAGCCGAAACTCAAATAATGGTCACGGTGGCGGAGAAGTCGTTGTCGTCGCATACGTACAAAAAAAACATTCCTTTTGTCATTTAGTAAAACACTTCGTATAAAAAAGATTCATTTTGAATAGATTTACAATTAAAATGGTTTTATACACCGTATAAAAAAAGTTGTGTAAAAAACAAAATATTCCTCAATGAAAGGAGATTTAGACGAAGTCCCATACCTCGGGTCCGACATGACTCGATCGTTCTTTAACGTCCTGAATAATAAACTTCAGTTAATTTCTAATTGCTTAAGAACATTTTTCAAGTTAATTATTCATTTTATATCACTTATTACCATGTCATGAACACTATGTAATTATTTAAGTGAATAATGATCATTTTGTCAATCATTGGTACTTGAGTCAAAAATAAACTCTTTATAATTACAAGTTGTTCATGCGGTAAAATATCCATTATATACATAATTATATTCATGATGTAGATATCATATATATCATATATATCCAATATATACATGCAATTATTATATTACATAACATTTAGAGGTAAGAAATTAAATGCACCGTTCATGGAGACGGTAAGTCGTACGTAGTCAAGAATGCTACTTTCATTTCTATTTACTATTTAATGGAATTGAATCATAATGATATAAAGGTATATTATAATTCCAGTATAATATCATATATAATATCATTAACTCCATCCTTTATATGTGCCACATATGGCATTAACGAATCAAATCACTTTGAGGGGGCGGTAGTCCGCACGTCCTAAAATGAAGATATCCCGTTTACCCATAATGGAAGCCATAAAGGTATGCCATAAATGAAAAATACAGAAGCTTAAATAAAACATCAACATATTATATATCATATATAAATATAGTGAGATCTTAATGGCCACCTTTTAAGGTGTTATAAGAATATTGAACAATCATCGTTTCGTGAGGCAGAAATTCGCCATCCAAAGAAACAGTATGTTCTTTAACCATTAGATGTATGTGTGTGTAAGTGTAGCTCGAATAATTATTATAAAAACATCATAGTATATATAAAATACTGGTTTTGGTACAAGAGAAATGAATAAAAAGAGTTTAGGGGGTTGGAGAAGAAAAATAAAACAAAAGAACATTAGAGAAGACTTTACCTTTAAATCGGGTAACTCCTCTTGGTTTGTACGAAAAGGGTTTCTTGAAGAGATTTATAACTAATATAAGGCATCTAGGATGAAGATAGGGATGCGGAGTAATAAAATGAGCAGATATTTTCTGAGCCAGTGGCTTGAGAAGTGTGTGTAAAGAGGTAGAGGTGGGGGCCTTTTATAAGAGGAGAGGAGGGGCACTCTTGGGATGTTATAAAATGTTACTTTATATTGAAATGTGTTTCAGATTTAAAAGGTCCCACATTGATATATTTCGCAGATAAAGTGATAAGGGTTCGAAATATACTCATCCAATAGTTCTTTGACAAGTTTAAGTCTTAGAGTTTACATTATCTTTTCATTTTATTTAAATCATTCATTAATGAGGTAATCGCTGCATCATCATCATGTCATAAATAATTTAATTTATTTAATGTCTAAAAATTATAAAAAATACTATGATGTAGGAAATAGTTTTAGATTTCCAATTAATATTTATAGTCCAATAGATCATTAATTTAGACAAAATAAAAAATGTTTTACTCAGGTGATACATTCTTTGTTATATGTAACTTTCTTTAAAAATAAAAAGATAAAAAGTCATTATCACACAAAAGTGATTCCATGGGGTCTCCAAGTTTGGCACAAGGAAACACATGGTCTTTCATGACACAAAAAGTATCATTAGGACACATTTTGGGGTCATTTGTTACTATTATGATATTATTTTATTATCCTTAACTACCCAATTACTAATTAATCAAGATAATTAAAGATAATTACCACTGTTGCTATTCATAATGTCCAAAAACAAAAGAGTATTGATTACATAATTTGGACCTTGTGATTCCAAATATGTAATCCATTTTACCAAATTCCAAACACATAAATTGCAATAATTAATTTAAAAATAATTCCCGTTGTCAAAACAAATAGCGGGTTTTTTAGAAACAATATCTATGAAACGTTTGGCACTTATTTATGCCCAATTCCAAAGTGAAATTAATCCCAAGGACCACCATTGGATTACCTGGTAAAAATATATTCTATTTACGCTTTAAAACCAATTAAAAAGATAATCTACTAATATAATTAAATTAGATGAAAATGCAGTTTTGATGTAAAATGCAGTATTTTTCACTATTCATTAAAAAATTAACATTGTCAGAAAAATACCAAAAATTTATTCAAAGTAAATTTAAATGTCCCAATAATAAATAATATGTTTATTTTGACAATTAGAGCTTATAAAACATTCAAAAGTTTTATTTAAAAATGGTTTGCCATCAAAAGGAAGTAAAACAATCTTTTAAAAATGCTAGTGTATTCCATGCTTAAGATTGGATTTATTCTCGTTTTATGACTCTAAAACACTATCTAATTTATAAATAGACATAGATAAGAATATATATTATTCATTACTTACTTGGGATGTTACACTGCATGACTTTTTCTATTTATGGAACTATTCACAACACTCTTTATATCATGCATGGGAGGGGATTCATCATATCCAATACCAGATTTTCCCAAATAGTATGGTATTTGAGATGAGAAAATATGTTCATATTTCTATTAAGAAATAGAATATTTACTTTTGATTTCATCATCACCTGCTAAAGGATAATCAAATAGTAAGTCCAAGGAATCCTTCAATTTAGGATATCCTTTGGAATTAGATTTCTTCACTTCTTTTTTTTTTCAATTCTGCCTCTTCTCCCGATTGTTGAATATTCTTGTTACTTGATTAATGTGGAGCATTATGTTCTATCTTGAGATACTTACCCATACTTATCTCATCTTCCAATTAAAGTTTGATCTTATCCACCATATCAATATGCTCCTTTATTTTCAATTTTTCTTCATCAATAGAATCAGAGCAACATGCCTTATCTTGTTATAGACTTTGATTCTTCTGAACTAGTTAAGATAGTTGTGAAATAATATCATCATTTCTGGATTTCAGATTCTGAATTTCATCTAACTTCTGATTCATTCCATTGTCACCAGCTTTGTGTTTTTATATCTTTTTTTTATATATTTTTTTGCAGTTCTTCAACTTTAGAATCATTCTTCTTCCTCAAATTAGTGGCCATGACTATAAGCCTTTGATTTAATCATCTTAGCTTTTTAACCTCAATTTACATTGCTTGGATGCAGATATCATTAGATTTAATCTCTTCATCCAACTTCTAATCCAATTACTTTCTTTCATGGAAAAATTAAACTTTTCAACTTTTGGGAGTTTCTTCATCATTAGTTGTTCCAACATCACTTGGAATATTAGGTTCTTCTATCATTCTTTCTACATCATTGAATGAGTAAGTATTTTCACTGTATGATTTATCCAAATAATTATTCTATTCAGTAGTATATTCCTTGAACTGAATCACACCATTTCCATAGACACCTCCACTCTAAGTAATTTCACCAAACTTATGCTTCTTCTTTGATGTTATATCCTTTTCCATGGTTCACCAAGGTATGATCAAACTAAAACTTTAATCACACCAATAAACTGATCCAAGTAGGGGGGGAAAATTGATAAAAAATTATTCCCTCTGATACCAATTTTTAGGTCCACTAGGATTGATACCCTTAGGGGGGGGGGGTGAATCAGGGTATGACAGATTAAAAAACTACCACTTATGATCTAGTTTTGTTATTAGAAAAAAACCCTCTTCACTCTCTTTCCCATTGAAGATTAGGAAGAAACCTTAAAACAAGAACATGCCACAAAAAATTTAGTCGGTTCACCCTCACTAGCCTACATCCAAGGAGTATACACTAACGATGTGTCGATGTACCAAATCCACTATAAGCGCACAAATGTTTACAATTTCATAGGGTACTCACTATCCCTCCTAGTTTACAACCAATCAAAATATTAAATCTCACTTGTCTCTCAACTAAAGTATGCTTACTTCTTCTTCTTTAGAGGATCCACTCACAGTTTAAAGACTTGTAGGTCCTTTCATTATCACTAATGAATTAATCCTCCACTGTATGTAGAAGATCTATTGAATTCCAAATCTCACCCACTGATGAAAACCCCCTTTCCACTAAACACTTGGCAATAACCTTAGAACTAACTTTGCAAAGATCACTACTTCAGAAAATTCCCCTTTTTAAAAATCCCAAAATAGCCTTTGTAAAGCTCCATTGTGAATCTCTATTGAAAATCTCCCTAATGAAGCTCCCAATTTCATAGAACTCAAAAAAGTTGTTGCTAAGCTTTTTAGCAAAGCTCCTTCGCAAAATTCCTTCACTATTCAAGTGACTTATGATTTTTCATGAAAAACTATCTACTCTTATCAAGGGGGTCAAGGTTTATTTATAGGGGATTCCACCGACCCTTGATCCTTCTGTGTGAAGTCAGTTTCACATCTTCCCATTTTCAAAAGCTTCGAAATTTTAGTCGAAATTCTCTATACATTGTAAAGCACCATGGAGATTCAAGGATCATGAAGCTCCTTTGCAAACTTCCATCATGAAGTTACATTTTGAATCTCTTCATAATCATAGAGCTCACCATTAAAATTCTTCATGTATTTTAAAAATCCACTTCATTAATCCCATATTCATGAAATTCATCCATTTCCATATTTTGATGAGATCTTCAAGGAAATCCACTTTTTGAAAAGTTCACAAAACTTCAAAATTTGGACCCCAAAAATTTGGAAAACACTACAAAATGGTTCCCCCATGTATCTTTTCTTTTTTTACCACCTCCATATATTCAATATCTCTGAAACTCAATAAATCACCATGGAAACCTTCTTTTTCAACAAACACAACCTACCCAAAAATACTACAATGTTACCTTGAGGGATTTTTTCCCGATACACATCCACAGAAACATTAGAAATAACTATATACAGCAAATAAATAGAATTTGATAATAAAAATTCCATATTAATTGTAATATTTATTAATATGGTTCTACTAATGTTATTCAATAAACAACATTTGATTACATAGGAAGTCGAGCTTATGTGAAGATCCAATCAGGACCATGGTAAGGGTTTCCTATCTTAATTTTCACCACATGAGACATATTTATTATTATATAACTTGTTTTTAATGGAATTTGGAATCTACTGGGAAATTAATATTTTTTATCCTGATTATATTATTTTTATTCATAGTTAAATATAAATTACATGTTTTTTATCTCAAGGTGTTTTGAATAAAAATCCACAAAAGGTATAATGGTTTTGTCAGAATTTTCACTACTAGAGACATATTTATTATAATATAGCAGGTTTTCATTAGAATGGCTCGTCAACTAAAGAATTAATAATTTATCTAAAAATTCATTTATATTTAATTAAATTTAATTTTTAATTATATTTTTATATTTTATTAGTTTTTTAACTCTAAAATATGAAAATTTATATGGATTTATTTTCCTCAATTTCTCCCCTTAAGATATATTTATCATTATAAGCCATATTTTCTTTCTAATGTTTATTTTATTGACACTTTAATATTTTTTATAATGATTCTCCAAATTTTACTGATATATATTTTTCAATTATATGTTCATTCTTTCTTGGGGTTTGAGTAAATAATTAATAAATCTATAAGTGTTTCTTATACCAAGTTTTTTCTCTTAAGATCTATTTATTATTATACACATTTTTTAATTTATAATGGGGAATCTAATGGAACATTAATATTTATTCACATTAACCAATAATTATTCATGGTAACTAACATTTCATTATAAATAATATACTTATTAGAGTCTAGTTAAAATTTTCCTAATGTATCAAGTGTTTCATCGCCTCAATATAAGATACATTAGGTTATAATTAATCTTAATTGAATATAATCTTCAGGATTTTATTAATCCCGTGATTTTAAATTTTTATATAAATAATTTATCTGTTATCTATATAAATTACATGTCATTATCAATGAACACCTATTAGATAAAAAAATTTATCATAAAATTATAATAATGTTAATAATAACTCCCATTCTCACCATGGAATCATTTATTACTTATATATATTTACCTTTCTACAAATGTTTTCCTTTATTTATGGGAGCTCAAATATTGATTAATTAATGTGATCCTATTAACTTTAATCACATTTCCTCTAGAGGAAAAATTATTTTTCTTATTATGATGTAGGTTTTCAGTAAAGGAATTTAAAATATTAAAAGGTTTTATTTATTATAGATATATTTTATATTCATAATAAATATTTCAACTTTTATGCAGCCTGTTTGAAGTTAAATGATGATATCAAAATGGATGGCTCAATTCAATATAAGTCCCACAATAAATCCATCAGTAAAATCATCACCCTTCACCACCTGGGTATTGATGGAAATTACATCCCACCTCACTAAACTTTTGAAGTATTCTAGAAATATTCTCTCCTAGGATGGATCAAAGTTAATGTAGACGAAACCTCAAATAAATTCTAGGTCCATTGGGTTTTAGAGAGGTTTACAAGAACCACAATGGAATGCTAATGGTATATTTCTATGGAACATAAGGTTATTCTTCTTCATTAGAAGTGGAAATTCTATGTGTTATCACTATAGCCACATTTATAGGAAAAAGGGGTGGATCAACATCTATTTAGAAAGTTACTCTACAACCATTGTTCAAGATCTCTGAAATTATGTGGTCCACCTTTCCTAGCCTCTTAAAATTAGATAGATGGATTTACTACATGAACATTTGAGAATAAACCACATCCTCAATAATGTGTTTCCGAATACTAACTTGATCGTAGACTAGATATCAAACGAAGGAGTCAACAACGACATCACATAGTTGGATGACCTTCCTACAAACTTGATTTATTTTTATGAAAAATATTATAGCAAAATTCCCTATTTCAGAATTTTGTAACATGATGCGTTTTGAATAAATTTTCAATGCTCTTGTGACCAAGGAACCACCTTTCTAAAAAAGGGATATATTTCATAAATAATATTAAATTATTTCTCTATAAGACCATTAAATATTTATTTTTATGAATAAATTATTGGATATTTCTTAAAATATAATGTTTTAATTTATCATGAATAATTTATTTCATTCATTAGAAAAATAACTATTCAAAAGAAAATTTTGACTCTATCTCTTAAACATAAATTATAAAAATAAAAAAAGAAAATTATTTTTAAATCATTTCATTAACACCTCACAGCATGAAACAATCCAAAACCAAACCTAAACCTGATAAACACTAATGAAAGTTGAATCCCATATCCCTGGATGATAGAAACAATTGACATGGAATCAAGTACATACATTGAGAATGATTTTACCATTAAATATAAAGTAATTAAAAAATAAGTTTTCAGGAATTTCATTATTACCCATCTTTAGGCAGGATGTCCATGCTAAGAATGAATCAGTAGATATGAACCAAACATAACCAAACTAATAATATAAATACCTTGGATCACCTTAAAAGTCCCAAACCTAGAATGTGTACCACTTTTTACCCCAAGCTTACTCAACATGTTTGATCTACACAATCAACCAAACTCCATATAAATAATGAAATCTACAAATAACCATAACTGGATTTATTAAAGAAATCATTTTAAGATCCATACAAAATATTAAACGAATATGATGGAAATTCTAAGAAATTCATGTAATTGAAACAAATATCCAAATGTGATAAAATAAAACTATACACAAATCCCAAGCCTTTTAACACTCTATGAGTGGTCTGAATCTAATGTTTTAACCTGAAATTAAAATATATTAATGGGGTGAACATATAAGAACATAGGAATCCACCAGAAACCATTCTACATGACAAACCAAAAATTTAAAATCTATATTCAAAAGAGTTTGAGAATATATGTATAAAATATATTTTCTATATGACATTTCATAATAGAAACAAACAATTTTTTTAAAATTCTTTTATTTGTTATTAAATTAAAATAGTCACATAAACACAATTTTAATTTTTTTTAAAACCACTTTAACCGACATCAATTTTGAATCAACATTAAAAATATTGTAAAAAATCATTTATTTATCAAATAATCAATAAAACCCACATTAATAAAAATAAATAACAATGAAACAGAGTCTTTTGATGAGTAGTAACCCCATGTCAAAGTCAAATAACAAGAGTACATAAGTGCAAAATTACCTATTTGGACCACCTATCAAGAAAAGAGTTTCATGGGATGAAGTATATGTTATATAGTAACATAATATAATATATCAATATGATTACCAAGGCCAGCACTATGAACCTATAATGTCTCTATATCCCAATCGATCTAGTCTGTCCCTAATAAACAATTCTAAAAGAACCCCACTTCAACAATCCTCATTAACAATCATAATAGAGCTTTCATTATATATAGGAACCTCACCCACATTTTCAGACAATACAAACTATGGATTTTACTTATTCATAAATAAGTAGTTTGATGAGATCCCACAATCATAATGAATATAGGCGAGTCATTAATATATCCACATTAATATTGATTAATGTATAACAAATAATTCATCCCCTCACTAAACAACCCCTAGCTATATATTTCCAAAAAAAATTAGAAAACAATATCTCTTAAAATAGTAATCAATATCATAGAAACAATAAAAGAGAGTTATGTAGTTCCACACACACTAGGGATATTAAAAAAATTTAAATAACTTACTAGGCCATGGTGAACGAGTAACTTGAGTAGGCTTATCCTTTTTAACCAAAATAATTTACACCCATAATATCATTTAATAGAATACCATTAAAAATGAAATGTTAATCAATATATTAGAAAAACTTTATTTCAAAACCACCATAACTAAAATTCACATATTCATATATAATTATATGTATATATGAAAATATCAACATACATAAAAATTCATAGAATATATTGTGATTGTGTAACCTTATACTTATTTGCACATATATATGTTTATAATTTCCTGTGATTCACATTCCACCACTCACACTTTAAAAATACTAATAGGTAAAGTTTAATTATATTTAAAGAAAAATTAAAAATGAAATCCTATTAATTAATTTTCATTTAGAAGATAAAAAAACATTTTTTAATTTGAGAACAAAACATTGTTGTACATTATATCCTTTATAAAATAAATTAAAAACCAAAGAAACCACAAACTACATCAATAAAACTTAAAAGGTCAAACAATGAAATTAAAAAAAAAATTGTATCTCAGTAATTAGGTTTAAACCATCCATCAAAATGTGGAACCCCATCGCATCCAATGTTTATCAATTGAAAATATAATTTACAAAATTGAAATTCAAAAAATATATTTAACTCTATAAATATATAGTTTAAACATAATTCTAAAAGAACATGTAATTTATGGATCTGGAATCAATGATTTTGGAATGGTTTATCTTACCTCAAATAAAAGGAGAATATTCTGAAACATGAACTTCTTGATGAAAATAACCTTGGGGATAGAACAAACATACTAGATTCGAATGAAATATAAAAATCTGGTCAATTTATTGACCTAGGTTTTGAAAAATATAGTTTCCTCATTGGGGAAGAGAAATTTCATAGAGAGGGTAAGAAGAGGGAAGAAGATCCTTATAAAGGAAGATCCAATGAAGAATTGTAGGATGTCAGAGGAGATCTAATAAGAGGAAGGTGATTTAGGATGGTATTTCTTCCATTACAGAAGCATGCTAGAGGTGTGTGACATGATATGAAAGGTCAGTGGAAAAATATATCTTTTATTACATTTCTTTATCATTTGAATATATTTTATTTTCAGGAATTTCATTATTTTTTATTATAATTACAACAATTATTTTTATATATAAAATAATAAAAAAAATACATAAAAAATTATAAATAATTCAATCTTGAAATGTATAAAATTTTGAAAATACCAAACTATAACATTTAGTAAATAAATCAACCCAAATATAGAGTGTTAAAATATCCCAACCATTTAATTTTCTTCAACTAGAACAAAATTTTTCAAAGATTAATTAAATAATGAAGGGAAACCATTGTACAACTAAAAGAAAATGGTAAATTGATCTCATCTGTCACCACAATTTATTAATATTCTAAACAAAAAAATGAGAAACTTGACACTTCATAAAGAAAAAAACCATAAAACAACTATGATACCTAAATAATTTCTAATGAATTAATCCATCTTGTGATAACCAAATATCAATAAAATAAACTAATAAAAGTAATCATTCACATATTTTCATTGGTTGTTGGATGGAAAATCATGACCCATAATCGTACCTACTTCCACCCATGATGGATGTCTCTAAACAGGAATGACCACATCGAGGGACCACATGATACCCCTGAATCAATAACCAATATCATACCATCTTTGACTAGGGTCATAATTTCATTGATTATGTTATTATGATCATTACAACCATAATATCATGAAATTCCATAAGGGGGTTTTTCATAACTCCTTGTAGGGTGAATTATTATAGTATTAGTGACCACCCCAAAGGGGTGTCTTCATTTGAGTATCATGAGTCACCCTAAAGGGTGTACTATTTATAATATAACTAGCCACACCATTGTTATTTTATTTAGAGTATCAAAATCTTCTCCAAATTAGTGTATTATTTAGTAACATGGACCACAATAAAGGTTTTTTTCTCTAGATTTTCATATAGTACAAAAAATAATGTTTTATTTAGTTTATCAAAAACCACCCCAATTACTGTTTTATTTATAGTATCATAGACCATTCCTAGAAATGTGACTCCACAATAATATTCAGACATAAAAGACTAAATGTTACTACCCATGTCAAGAAGGTTACCATTACATTTTGGGAGGCTTATTAATTTGATATCAGTAGTTAAACATTCATTTCATGGTGTAGTGTTATGATGGGTGTCCAATGGGATGTTTCTTATGGTGTGTGTGAGTGAGGAAAAAGTATAATGGAAGGTCATGTGTCATTCTATCTGGTTACTAATTAGTCAAATAAATGGCCTTGGGGGGTAATATTATATGGTTTCTTGTGTAGAGGTGAAGGTATTACAAGAGACTCATGGGTTCATTTGAACATGTTCAAGGAACAAGGATGTTCAGTGTTGACAAATGATAACATATCCAATAACCCACCATATCTATAGTAGAACTACATTGGTTTTTTGTTTGGGGTCCATAACTGGGTAATTTTTCTTTAACGGGAGGATAATGTAACACCTAAAGGAATGTAATACATAAATGAATAATTGTTACTAAAATTTTGAAAAATGATCACTTTAAATTTTGGGATACTACTAGATTATAAATCCATAACTAAGTATTTTTTTTGTTTGAGTCGTTTTAGGATGAGTTGCTTTTATGGAAATCTATTTGAGTTTATGTGAGTGATGATTTATTACAATAAAAGTACAGATGATGGAATGTTTTGAAATAAATATTAATCTATGTTTACCTAGTAGGTAATAGCTTTTGGTGTGTTGGGAGGAGAAAAAGGTACTACATGCGACCCAATGTGTCAGTTTACTAGGATTATGGATCGAGGATGTCGGGTATTGAACATTCTCACATGAATATATTTCCCATTATTTTGAATCTTATTTCTAATGAATCATGTTTTCGAAAAGTAAATTATATTATTATTATTCAATTATTTTTATTTAAAATGGATTGAAAGAAAGAAAAGTTGTATTTTCATCACACATTTCAATGTAAAGTTTTGTTATTCTACTAAAAGTATTTTTCATCTTTGAGTTCATTCTTTACCCATTTATACACAAATAAAAAGCACTAACTCACTTAATATAAATTACCTATCACTTCCTTAATATTTTCTAGTCATCATTAGTGTATAATCATAATTTTTCTCATAATTACCTAACCTTGTTAAAACTATAACCTTGAATTCGTTGATTTATGGGTGTTCACCTAAAATCTATACATCGATTGATTAGTGAATTTAGTGACTTAACTATATACCCTTTATCTATAAATTGTATACACCATATTATTTAATATCTTGATTGAATTTTATTTACTAATAAAGTCTCATAATATCATTAGATACCTGATGAGTCCTTTAATTATTGTTTTTTCCACCATAATTTTGGTTGTATTATCTTTGTAAAATATAAATTAGTCTTTCAATGGATAATTATAATTCAGTTTTAATTTTATATAAAATTTAGTCATTATTGGTGAATATTGTAGTTATGGTTCATATTATGTTTGAATTATCATTTTTTTGAATTATTTATTTTTTCAATTCCTAAATATATTTTTAAAATTTTAGTCATTAGTATTATTGTTATTGTTTTATTCTCTGAAATAAATATATATATCTAAGTATTTTATATTGAATTATTAATAATTTTAAATAATTTTAATCTAATTTTAAAAATTTTATTTTAAATTATTTAATTACTTATAATATTAATTTAATATTTAATATATTTTAATGATTATTATATTGTTTTTTAATTAGATAATGAATTATTTTATGATTTTTAATTTTTAATTTTTAACCATTAATTTTATAATTTTATCAGTTTATAATTTTTAATTGATAATGTTCATTTTTTAATGAGGTCTTAATTACTTTTAAAATTTTAAATTTTAAAATATTTAATGTTTAATAAAATTAATTATAAACTTTTTAGTTTTAATTTTCTTTTTTTGTTTACCTTCGTGAAACATAGTATCAAAATCAATCATTGAGATATTTTTAGGAAAAGAAAATCATATGTGTAGTGGGGCAATGGTGTGGTTGATTGTTAATTTTTGAATTTTGATAAGGCATTTGATTATGCCTTTGGAACCCATCGTCTGTAGCAGTAAAGATGATGTGATCCTGCCTAACATAATTCATGATAATGTATTTGATCTGCATTTATACCTATTAATTGACCATGCATGAATTAAAAGTATTAATAGTATTGGAAATCATATAGACCATATCTGAAATCATAATGACATGGAGAAACAATTGTATTAAGGAATCCAATCTATTATGTGACAGTTTGATCGACTGTGTCACTATGAGTTGATCGAAAATATGTCGTATTCAAGCTATATTTCCTTTGGTACCTATGAGATTATGATTAATTGATGTATATCATAATCTACAATATGGAGAACTCAATAACTACATTGGTTATCCTGATTGGCTATGGATAATCTCAGGTTGATGCATGCATTGTGAAGGAGAAACCTGATTTGTGCTGATAAGATTAAATAAATTAGTTAAAACCAAGGCATTATTGTTTTCAATGGTTTTACTGGGGAAAACCGCTAGGCATTCCATTATGATATTGGTATTTCATTTGTTTCCCCACATTCCCGATTTCCAATGGTGGGCGACATTCATCACTTTCTCGGAAATTTATTCTTGTTGATTAAAATGGGATGATGGGATGTCGGTTCCTCCTTCCATGGATTACTCCTTAAATTCATCACCTAGTACGGGTCTCCCTCATTGATTAAGATGTGTTTGTGAAACTCATTCCTTGTGAAATCTCTTTGTGGATGTTGGTTAATTACACTACTTATGTCTGGAAATTCCAAGGGGTATTTACAGGGAAGCAAGCATCTGTCATGGGAGTAGTCACATTGGGCATTACTAGCATGATTGGATGTTGGAACATTGGTCACTGGTATTCTTCCTCATAGGAGGTAATCTCATGGAGGCATCTTGAGCATGGAACAAGAGGAATCGCATGTTTATCACGAGGTATCTTATTTTAAATCCATGTCTTCTAAGGTTTTCCTTAGGAATCCCATGTTTAACACGAGGTAACAGTGATGATCATGACTTTAACGCCTTGTAGAGATGAAATGAAACTAATCAAAATTCCCCATGGAGGAGGATCAAAGTGGTGAATCCCTATGAGTAACCACCTATAATTTTTATTGATTGGGTGGATCATGATTCCGTATGAGGGTGGACCAGGGGAGGTGTGTCCCATAAAGGGAAGATGTCACACCATGATAACTAATATGGACACTACTGGAGGTGGATCAGGGAAGTGCACCCCGATGAAGGGGGCACCAAGGATTACCATTGGATGGGATTGAACCTCAGTGAGCTGTCTTACGTACCATGTCTAGGATATAGGGATCAATAACTATGTAGTTTTATGGATGGTGTGGGGGTATACGCATGAGATATACCATTCTCCAGAGGATTTATTGTGGTTGTATTGAGTTGGATTGTGTGGGGATTGCATATGGAATCAGTCCTAGGGCTTCTAGGATTTGACATGGTGCAGATGTGACTTACATATATGAATAAACTAGATGAGTGGTATGATTCTACCAGGTTGTGGTAGCCTAAGTTAAAATTTGGATGGATTATGGATAGATTGGATGAAGTATATGGAGTGGATGGAGTGGATGAATTGTTTACTATTTTAAGCTTGAACTTGAAGAAGGATTCTTACGTATCCAAATTATCTTTGAATCAAAGTCCATGTAGTTCTTATGTGAAATTTTGGTCTTACATGTAAGGATAGTGCTCGTGGAGTATATAGTTGGGGCTTATGCATAGAAGCAACTGGTTGAAGACATGTTTGGGGCTTGCTTGAATTAATGACATAGGAGGATGGATAGATGTCTTGGTCACTATTGGACTCTAATCCCATGTGAGTCATTGTCAGTGTGAGAAACATGAGGAAGTATTTGAATTGAAAAATGTGTCGCAGAAAATGAATTATGGGAGGTGGCGTGGTGATTCCACATGGATGCTTCTTGGGGAAGATCTAATTTCATGTGAGTAGTATCTCATCCTGTGAAAATGGGTCTTACGTGTGGAAGTGACCCATGGTGACAAAGATCAAAGGGATATGGATGGGGTCTTGAAAGAACATGAAATGGAAAGGGTTCCTGATGTATATCCCCTTTCTGATCCATGTGTCTAGAGGAGTCAAGGAGGATAAATTGTGTTTCCTCCTACAAGAAAGGATAAGGGAATAATCTAGGATGTATTCTTAAGAGGATATCATTCAATGTGTGTAGGGTGCAGAGGATGTTATCCCATCTGAGGAGGATCTCATTCCTCAAGAGTCATACACATCAAATCCTATAGCTTCCACCCAAGGAGAGGTCACAATTTAATAGAATGTGTTGAGGAAGATTGGTTCTAGGCATTTATACGTCATACCACTATGACATGGGGGACTCACCTTTTTCCCATTGGTCTTACATAACTGTTGCACATACACCCTTGGGAAGGGAATGGATTCACCAATTCTAGGTGTCAACAGTGTGAATGAGTGGTCAATAACAAGGTCCACATTGGTATACCTATGATAAAAACAAGGAGACATTAGTGTACCTATTCAAAAAATAAAAAATTAAGTAGGAATCTCATGCCACACTTGAAGTGGATTAGGCCATAGGAATGGACGACACAAGTCGCATGGGGACTGGAAGTGGAGATGAACTAATCCTGGATGGGTGTGGAGGTTTGGGGTACTTGAACATCATGAATACATATCAAAATAAGGGAGTCCACATGGTGAAGCCTGGGATAAGGGATTCACAATGCAGGGGGCTCTCTGAATGGTGGTTCATGAAGCTCAGATTCTTTACAAAAGGAAGAGTCTTCATGAAGGAATGGGATTAATAAAACATGCTGATCATGACTTAGTATGATATCACTATGCTGTAAAGGAGTGATTCATGAAGACTAAATGCTTCATGAAGACCCAATTATCCCAGAGGTTATTCTTTATCTACGAAGGTCATATGCCTTCGCCAAAGGCATCCCCACCTTAGGTAGAGGTAATTAGGATAAAGTGAAAGGGAGTTTTGTGATTCTCTAGTACCTTGAATGATTCATTTTCATTTCATTAGAAGATTTAAGGTGCTTCAATAATTGGGAAATCAGATGGATAAAGGTTGGGGTATTTGATCCTTGGAGGTGGAGGGAGTAGGGTGTTGATAGTTTACAGGGAGTCGTGATGCTAAGAGGCATGCCATGAAGAAAATGTAGACTCTGTGAATGTTCATGGATCCTTCAGACTTGCTGGACTTCCATATATACTTTAACATTGTAGTGGAGTGTTTCAAACACATTAGAGTTCCATCTGTACCTTGCACAGTCAGGTTGATGATGGAATTATATGAAAAAGCTTCACGAAGCATACCCTTAGGATAATTTTTTTTGGATTCATTTGAGTTATGATTTTCCTCCAACCAGCTATGGCCTTATCGACTCCTCCCATGGATCTTATTTTGGTGCTGACAACCCCCCCAAATGGGATCATATGGTAAATAGAGGGTCAGATTCGAAGGTATAATCATTGAAAATCTATCCAATAATGAAGTAGGATCGCGATGCGCGTCTCGCGATGTGTGTGGGTGTGGAGGCCGCCACAAAAATCGGTCATCCACGTGCCTATATATAGTGCTTGATGGCCATATATTCATATGAGATATTAAAAAAACCCATGGCCTATATTTTCTTGAAGTTCAATCACCCAGTGATCACATTTCTTTGCGAACCATGTTCCCGAATCCTTGATCTGCGAACACTGCTTTGCGAACCGGGCATTGCGATCTGTTGATACTCCACAAAACAAGATGATACCGAGAGGCTTCATAGTCCATTTCTATACAAACAGGCTCTGAAAATAATATTATTGAGATAGGCTCAATAAATCTCTAAGCCTCAAATCTTATGGCCACTCAAGAAGTTGATCGGGATGTCCTTGATAATGCCTCCTAGAGGGAAGGAATAGAAAACAATATTATAATTAGGGAGTATGTTTAAAGCCACTCTGACCATGAATCTCTTCTTATATTGTTTTTAGAATTTCATAAATATTATCCTCCATAAATTTGGTTATCATTGTATGGTTTTGGTTTGAGGGATGATGTCTTCATCCCAGAGGTGAGCTGGGGTGAACCTTCTTACTGGTTCATGGGGATATCAGAACAATACCAATGGTATAGGGAAGTTTCCTACCATATGAAAAAGGATTACACAACCATAAAAGTTTAATTTCTTCACAATCATACCAACAGAATCAATGGGAGAAGTCTGGAGGTAGAGGTGTCTATGTCGCAATATCAGAAACTCTTAAACGTGAGCTTATGGAACCCAGCGAAATGATAGACTGATGATTGGCATCTATTCTAGGGAGGTAACTTCACAGATGATTGTGCCTGGTCCTACTAGAAATGTGCGTCTTTGATCTGAGTTTGGTTAAGAGATAAGGTATGTAGTCTTATATGAAACAACACGGGTTTCTTAGTTCAATGTCTACCAAGCATGAGAGATTATACCAGAGAAGCTGAGCAGGTGGTTGTTGGGGAACAACACTTTTCATCTTCATCATGAGGAGGACATCATTGGCCTATGGGATCTTCATCAAATTTCTAGAATCCAAATTATATGGGTCATCTTTGATGAATTCCTCCTCTCAGAGAATTTTTGGGAGGATGAGGAGCAACTTACATGTTTGAAGAAGGTGCTACTAGATCTAGTGTTGGGCACTGCTAAAGGGAATCTTGGGAAAAAATACGTCCAATTCATGAAATGGTTTAGTTATTTTCTAAACTACCTGATAGAGGAGCCTGTTAAAGGGGAAGAGGTGGCGAAGAAATTTCGGACAAGGCACCACACCTTCCTGAGATGAATCCAGTGAGGCAAAGATGGCTCTTACTAGAAGATCCTGGCAGAGACCCAATGACAGTTATGGGGCTATAACATCAAGAGAAATACTCAAACTATTCTCAAGATGACCAGATTCAGTACAACACTCATCTGTGGATGGATGATTCCAGTGAGGGACACACACATGGGTGTGCTTCCAAGCACATTCATAATGGCAGCGATTTAGGAAGCAAGGTAGAGCATTTGATGTGGCTGCTTTTTAATGCAATCTTCCAGATATTTTATCATTCATTAGTTCATTTTAGATGTTAAAATTGTGTATTTTAATTAATAATTTCTAACTGTTGTAAATTTTGTACTTTACATTTAAAATAGTCATTTTTTATGAAAATATTTATTATTTTGATTGTTTTTATCACTTTAAATGATTTTCAAATTAATTCATTCATTATGCTCTAAATTTAATTCTCTATTCTTTTGTTTTTATTTTAATAACAATATTTCATTTTTTAATTCTTTATTCATTTATAATTAAATTATTAAATTATTTTTCATTTCATTTTTTAAATTCAATTCTGTAAATATTTTATTGTTTTAATTAAATTCTTTAATTCCATTAATTCATTCATTAATTAATTTTATAATTAATTTAACCATCATGGATTTTTGATTATTAATTAATTTTTTAAAATTAATTTGAATAAATTTATATTTTCAATGGAACAAGTTGTAATTATTTTTTGTTAACTATTCTAAATGTGTATTTTAATTTATTAATTTAGTTACTTAATTTATTTTTTGTTTTATTAAATTATTAATTTGTTTTGGTTGTTTTTTTATTCTTATACAGATGCACCCATCGTCAGAAGCCGACTGGCAGTGTCTCATTACACACTTCCAGGCCCCACACTAATCACACTGCCATCCACATGTTGGAAGTGTCTCACTTGCTTCTGCCAACCACACACACTACAAGTTCCTCTCACGGTTTCTCCTCTCACATCGCCATCCATGTCCCCGGTGGTGTCTCCCATTTTATACTTCCCATCCTCCATATCCTTTCCCATTATTACACACTGCTCGACTCACATGTAGTGTCTCCCTCACACAATGCCACCCTTTTTCCCTTCATATTTCACTTGTTTCCCCGTTTATAAGAAACCATCACCACCATCCCTCCCCCCCAAATTTAGCTAGGACCTATAGTGGTGGCACCCCTCTCCTTCCGCCAACAAGCTACCCACCACCAACCTCTTCTTCCACTGCACCACCATAGACTAAAGAAATCCAAATCAACATACATATATTCAAACACATCAAAGTGGAAAGAAATTCATGCAACACCAAAAGAAATTCATCTGCAGTATAGAAAATTAAAATCCCCAACACCCACTGATTGAAGAACAATAAAATTCACAAAATCAACACCTTACTAGATCTAAACTAAATAAATCTCTTACACCATCATTCACCAGATCTGGAAGCCACCACTCCACTATCAAATGTCAAGTATCTTACTCCTATAGGAACAACATTGAAAAGCTGAGTGTTATAGCAAGAAGTTGCGGACAACTAGAACTGTTGTCGTCATCCACCAGACCGCCTTACGACTTCCCCATCCCTAACCGCTCCCCTCATTTCCACCATCCAACCTCACACTTCTCTCCCCAAATTCATTCTTTTATTAATTTAATTTATATAATTATAATATATATTATAATATTTAATAATAATAATAAATATAATAATAATATTATCATATGTAATAACATTTAATAATAATAATATTTTAACTAAATAAAAACATAATTTTTGTAATTTATAACAACTAAATTTATTTATTTGATAATAACAGTTATTTTTAAAATTAATTTTAATATTTATTACTCACAATAGTAATACTTTTTATAACTATTTAGTTATATATTCATGATAATAATAATTAAGTAAATATAATACTATATATATATATATATATCTAATAATTTATTTTTAATAAAATTAATTCAATAAATATTTTAGTAGTTATAATGCATTTATATATTAATTAGTATTAAAATACTAATTTATTTATCTACATACTTAAATCAGGTACTTTTTGTTTTAAATTAAGTGATTTATTTATTTATTTTAGTTATTTTCTGCTTGTATCATTGTGCAAGGGGAGAAGTTGGGATGCATTTTAGGAGTCTTTAATTTCTGTTTAGATGATTATGCTTCGATGACCAGCGGGCAGAAAGTGGCTCATGAAGGTGTCACAAAGAGTCCCATGAAGATATATAAGAGAGGGCATGGGATTTTGGAGAGTTACGCATGTGGGAAACATGATAATTATTAGAGAACCATTCAAGACTTCACCACTACTCGGGAGCAGATCATCCATGAATTCCATATCTCAAAATAGAACTTCTAAAACATTGTCCAACATATCAACACATCACAACTTCTAGATTTCTATTGTGGGAGATCAGGAGAATGCATTTCCATTTAAAAGGAGCATAGCACAGGTGATCACACAGTTGGAAGATCAAACAGGGAGGCAGAACACTTACTCTGTTTTTGTGAGATTCTCTTCAACATGAAAATCCATGTTTTAATCTTTGTTAATATGCCCAATTTAATCATGATACCTTGATAATATGCTATGGTAGAATAGGTTGGGATAGTTATGTTTGGGTTTCCCTTGTTCATTTATTATCTTCTACTACATATCCTTTCCCTCTCACTCACCATTCAGATAATTATTTTTTATAAAACCTCACGAATTAGAGAAAAATGATATTGATTGGAATTAAATTTTAATAATATTTAATCTGAGGATTTTACTGAAAAGTGAATCGTGCTAAAAATAAAGAGGAAACCCTGAGTTTAACCCATATTCTGAACATAGTTCTATACTGATTGGCTATTACTTGGTGATCGAATGACTGTTATATTAGGAAAACTATAGAATTCACTTAGTCACAAGTTGATCTGATGACACATCTGGTCAACCTCTTTGAATCAGATCCAGATATTTCAATCTATGTACATTAATAAAAGAAACTAGTATTGAAGCTGACCAATTGTCTTTCCCCATCTCATTAATTGATAGTTTCCATTGCTTTTTTCCTTCCTTTCTATTTTACTATTATCCTTTCTGATACATTCACTTTTTCAAATGCAATCCTTCATTCACTTTATAATTACGTCATCACCACCATTGTTTCTCCTTGTTTTTTCCATTTTTTTCTTGTTTAAAATTTTGTTTTGTTATGTTTTACTGTTGGTCACCTATGTAAAAATTCATTCCCTCACTATGTTTCAACCCTATCTTACCACTGTACTGGGTAGTAAGATTCCCATGCTTAATATAGCATTATATAAAATTTTGGTGTAATTTCTGGGGAAGGAACATGTGATCATATTTAAAAAAAAGAAGAAATTCAAAAAATAACAAACAATTTTTAAAAAAAACAAAAATTAAAATAAATCACAAAAATAAAAAATACTATTGGAAAAAAATATAGATACAAAAAAAATTAAAAAAATTCATAAATTTAGAAACCTAAAAAATACTGTCAAAACAATTTCTCAGAAAATTTCAAAAAAATTGTTGAACTGCCCCTACATGAAAACGAGAACTATGTTTAAAACCATAGAGATTATCATTACTGAGATTGAGAAGCATCTTATAGAACTAAAAAATAATAAAAAAATATCAAAATGAAAGATAATAGAGAATTTGAGAATCAAAAAATGAAAAATTCACCACCTTTTAATGAAAATCAGCCTAGTAATGAAATGGTAGAGAGTCAAATCATGAGGGAGTTTTTTCTACCTTCTATATATAGAAACCTGTCCCACATTAACCTCTCCCCTAGGTCCCAAAACTATGAAATCTAATAGTTCATGTTGTCTTAGTTTCTGACCTTTAATGGGTTTCAAAGTGAAGACTCCCTTGACTTCATTATGTGTTTCTATTGTAGTGTCCACCAACTACCATTGAGAGGTCTGAGTAACGAAGATGTTAAATTTATAGTGTTCCCTTTCTTACGTAATAGAAATTCCATGACCAGGTTCTAGAAAATTGAGTATGAGATCTTTATCACCTGGGATCATGTGTACAATTATTTCATAAAGAAATTCTATTCTAGGAGAATAACATCTGAGATTAGGCATAAGATCACAGGATTCATGCAAGATGAGGGGGATCTATTTCATGAATCATGGGATAGGTTTAGGGGTTTACTTTAAAATGTACACATCACCAATGCATCCCATAGTTCCTCATGGACACATTCTATAATAGCCTTTCCCCTTACCACCAAACCTTGGTGGATCAGTCTGATAGAGGGGACTTTAGTGATAGGAAATATGAGGAGATGAAATAGATTTTTGAACACTTTGGAACAAAACTACCAGCACAAGTTATCTATAAGAAGAACCATTTTATGGAAGGAAACCACCCATTCCCCTCAATATGAATCCCAAGTTGCTGGTTTTATTAATGAAAACACTTGGACCATCCTTTGGGAGAAATGTCATCATTGTGGCATGTATGGGCATTCACAGACCTGCAATCCCATTTTGACATGCCTACCCAACCTCTTGAGAGTACCAGTTTTGATGGTTATGATTTATGATGTATCCTAGGGAAGATCCTCTTTCAAATACCTACAATTAGGGGTATAGTAACAACCCATACCACCCTTGGAGGGAGCATAGAGTCCTTCAACTTGTTGCCCCTCCTATATTCTAGCAGCCTCCATGGCCGCAATTCCAACCCTAACCCCGACCCAAGGATGAGTCATCCAATAAAAAAGATTAGGTGATAGATATGTTCCAAAATTTGATAGGGATATTTTTAGAACAAAATAAATAAAATGATTTTGATAAAGATAAAATAGACTTAATAATGAAAAATAAGGAAATTCAAATGGAGCAATTGGCTATGAATATGAGCAATAGAGACAATGGAAGGCTTCCCATTAGCTCTACAGTCAACACCATGGATAATTCCATTTATGTGACCCCAATAAGTGGTCTCTAGACCCACCATGTTCCTAGTATAGAACCCCAAACTGCTCAAAATTAAAATATGGTTGAATATGAATATTTATATCTATAAAATGACGAAACTAGAAAACTAGACATCATCAATGATAACCCTATGGTTCCTACTATACAAAATAAAAAACTAAAATAATATTTATTGGAAAACAAATAAAACAAAGGGAATATGAATCTTGAAGAATAATTTGTAGGGGTTTTCCTAATTGTTAAACTTTTTCCCCCATGCAATTCCATTTTTGCAAAGAATAAATAAAACCAACCCATGATTCTAAACATCTTAAATTTATCAACATTATTAAAAATATGTATAATAAAATACCATTCCATGAATCCTTGATCCAATTTCCATACTACATAAAATCACTCAAGAAAATATACTCAAATAAAAATACATTTGAATAATTTTCCACTTATAGTCTAACAAAGGAGTGTAATGCTATCTTGGAAAACATGTTACCTCCTAAGCTTCAGGACTGATGGAGTTTTGTTTTCCCCTCCACCTTCGAGGATAGAGTTGGTAACTTGAACTGTTTTTGTGATTTGGGTGATAACATCAATATGATCCCTATGTAACTTTTTCAATACTTGCGACTAGGAGTTCCCTATCCCACAACTATTTTCGTACATCTAGATGATAGATACATTACTCACCCAGTGGGTAGGGTTGATGATTTTCTCTTTGGATTAGGTAGGCACTTTATACCTACTGACATTATCATACTCAATATGTAATGTGTCCAGGAGGTACCTATTATCCTTGGTAGGCCCTTCTTGGCCATAAGGGGGAGATATGATAGATGTCTCTAAGGGGAAGATAATTTTCTACTTGGGTGAACAAAGATTAAAATTCAACGTGTTTATGAAAATTAAATAACCCACCAACCCAATCATTACTAGAGATGTGTTGTTAGTTTATGAAAGTTCTATTAATAAGGAGTAAGAGGAGTTTTTAAGGATACTGGAGAAGATCAATAGTGAACTTTAGATTCATACTGCAACTTGAAAAGGGATCTGATCAAGTAAGGTGAGAGAGCATGTTAATGAGTATGAGGGAGTGTTTTTGGAGGATCTTGGTGATTTTGTGGTGGAATACATTCTATCCCTGAGAGAGGAGTCTATGTGTAAGGAAAATTTTTCTAGAAGTAATAGTGATGAGGGGGAATCCATCCATACTACCGTCTTCAAGAGGCAACATGAAGACCATGGCCCATCCAGTCCCAAGTATCTTCCATCTAGTCAGGAACCACTCATTATTTAGATCAAACCCCTCCCTACAAATCTTAAATATTCCTTTTTAGGGGGGAGTTCCACCTTACTTATAATCATATTTTCTAAGCTAGAGGTGACCCATGAAAAAAACATGTTGAGTGTTTTGAGGTTATTCACGTATTTCATTATTTGGATAGCTACTAACATAAATGGGATTAGTCCATCCTTCTATATACACAAAATTCCAATGGAAACAGAGTCTAAACTAGGAGTGTAATCCCTATAGAGACTTATCCCAAAAAAAGGATGTTCTGAATGAAGAAGTGATCAGGTTGCTGGATGATGGGATCATTATTCCCATTTCTAAAAGCCCATGGGTAAGGCCTATCCTAGGTGTCTCTAAAAGAGTGGAGTAAGAGTTGTAAAAAATGAGTAAAATGAGAAAATCCAAAAAATATATGTAAATAAATGGTAGTTCTATATAGATTATAGAAAAATAAATGTATCCATAAGAATTGATCATTTTCCCATGCCATTTTTGGACAAAATTTTGGAGAATCTAGTTTGAAATTAATTTATCTACTTTCTTGATGGTTATTGTGGTCAAAAACAGATTTCCATTTCACCTGAGGATCAAGAGAAAACCACATTCACTTTTCCATTTTCTACATTTTCATATAGGCAGATTCCCTTTGTCTTGTTTTGTGTTCTAGCCAATTTTTAGACATGCACAATTTTCATTTTCTCTGATACGTTTTAAATGATAATTTATTTCTTCATGGATTATTTTTTAGGAGTGGGAAGTAATTTTGAGAACTTCCAAGAAACTTTGGAAGTAGTGATGGAGATATTTTAGGAGAAAAATCTATTTATCCAATAGGAAAAGTGCTAATTCATGGCAACTGGGGGAATTGTGTTAGGACACAAGGTTTCCAATAAGGGACTGGAGGTTGATTATGAAAAGGTTGAGGTCATCCAAAAGTTTCCCCCACCTAAAAATTTCAAGGGGATCAGATGTTTTTTATGTCAAGTTGGGTTCTACAAAAGGATTATTAAGGATTTTTTTATGATTACTAGACCCCTGTTATCACTGTTGTTTTAGGACACACCTTTTGTTTTTGATAAGAAGAGCATGGAGTCCTTTTACTTTTTCAAGGAGAAGCTGACAACCTCACTTGGGATCACTAGCCTTAACTAGAAGCTCCCTTTTGAGGTAATGTTTGATGCAAGTGATTTAGCAGTAGATGTTTATTGGGGAAGAGGAATGATATGAAGGTTAATGTGATTTATTATTCATGAAAATAGCTAGATTATTCCTATAACAACTATTCAACCATTGAGAAGGAATTGGATGATGTGATGTTTTCCTTAGAGAAATTTAGATATTACCTTATAGGGTATAGACAAATCATTTTCATAGATCATATATCCCTTATATACTTTCAAGCTAAGAACGACTCAAACACCAGGATGATGAGGTGGAGATTATAGTTGAAGGAATATTAGTTTTTTTATTAAGGATAAGAAAGGAGCTAAAAATGTGGTGGAATACTACTTGACTATGCTACCAAACACCTAGAGTGAGTAACTATGAGAGATAAACACTTCATTTCCTAATGAATAGTTTTTTTCTACTTCTATGTAGCATTCTGCTTGGTTTTTAGAATTGTCCAATTTTCTATAATTTAGTTTCATCCCAAGGACCTCTCACACAACTAATGAAATAGGTTCATTTATTAATTGAAATATTATTTTTTGGGTGAACCTCCTCTCTTTAAGAGGTTTTCTAATGGTATTTTTGGGAGATGTGTTGCAGGGGAAGAGATGTTTCCCCTACTCAAGAGATTCCATTCATCACATTGGGTTGGTCGCCATAGAAGAGAGATAACAACCTAGAAGGTTATTTAGGCCGGTTTCTACTGGTTAACTTTGAAGAAATATTTTAGGAGATTATTCATAGGCTATGAAAAATTTCAAATGCTTGGAAATGTAGGAAGAAGGTAGGATCATCCCCGAAACGGTATTCTGGAGGTATTTGTTTTTTATATTTGGGTGTTGTACTAAATGGTACCATTCCCATCATCTTATGGGAATGAGTATATTCTAGTTTTTGTATACGATGTGTCCACATGGGTTGAGGGAGTGGATTTTCCCAACAATTTTACTGCTAGTGTGGTCACATTTAAGAAGAAATATATTTTTTATAGGGTCTTTTCTAGAGATTTCGTCATAGATAATGGAACTCATTTAGAGAATTATAAGTTGATGATTTTGATGGAGAAGTATGGATTCTCAAATGGAATAGGTACCACATACCACCTAAATCTTAGTGGGAAGGAAGACGTGTAAAATAGGGAGTTCAAACATAATTTAATAAAAACTTTTTCTAGATGTAGGAAATATCGGTTAGTGATTTTGGATGAGGCTCTTTGGTCTAATAGAACCACCTAGAAGGATGTCACCATACATGCTTCTTTTTGGGAAATATTTTTATTTGCCTATGGAATTGTAGAAAAAGTATTATTAGCTATTGAAGCCCCTAAAGATTGATTTAAATACAGAGAGAAGAATGTTAGAGCTGAGTGATATGTAAGAGATAAGGACAAAGTCTTATGAGAATGCTGAAATTTATAAAGAGATAAAAAAGGACATTCAGGATCCAATCATTCAAAATAAGGATTTAAAAGTTTGTTAAATTGTCTTATTGTTTAGTTATAGACTGAAACTATATCTAGGAATGTTGAAGAATATTTGGTTAAGTCCATTTACCATTTTGAGAGTTTTGGTTAATGGATTTTTGGTGTTGGTTCAGGAGGAGAACAACCCATTCTTGGTAAATGTAAAAAAGGACAACACATTTATTTAAATGGAATCCAAAGTGTTTTGATTCCATTTCTTGGATGAAATAATGAAGTTGTGTTTAGTGAAATTGAGGACCATAAAATTAGTGTTTCAAGGAAACTAACCCATGGTTTTTGTGCTGTTTTCCTTTTACTTTTGTTTTTCAACAAAGATAAATCTTACTGCTTATTTCTCCAGTTTGATTTCTTGTCTGTTTGATGGAGCCTCAAAATTACTGGTGCTAGAGAGAGATCTTACTTCCAAAAACATGGAAAAAGAAAACAATGGGCGTATCACACTGCATATTCTAGATAACATCTCTTCAACTCATTCCCTGGTTTAAATTTTCCTAACATTAAATTATGGATTATTATGATTATTTTTCAAAACATGCATAAAATGAAGAGGGGTAACTACTTAGTGCTGTAGAAGAGGATATTTTGAATGGTAGTTAATGTCGAAGATCAATATCCAAAGAATAGTTTATCTTTTTTTCTCGTTTAATTTTCATCTTAATTTTTACTCTTGCTATATGATGCTGAGTGTGGGGGAATCTCCTCTGAGTTCTTTTGAAATTGAAATTTTATTATTTTGCTTGGGTGTTAGCTTCTTAAAATCTAGTTAGTTTATCATTTTGATGTACTGCTTTTTTGGACATTATTTCTCACCTGGTAGTCACTTTCATTCTCCTGCCACTATTTACAATGTGCATTTGATGCTGCCACTGTGAAATTCAAAAAAATCACGTTTTGGTTTATTATGTATATATATATATATTTCGTTTCTTTCCGTTTGGTGTGGAAAACAACTCTTTTTTATCATCCTTTTCACCCCTCAAAATCTATTTCAATATATTTCATTCTATCTCTCACTTTGAAGATCAACATTAGGGACACTGTTGAGTTTTATGTGTGGGGGAGAGGGTTCATTTTGGTGTCTCTTAAAATACCCCTTTGATTTTTATAAAACAACGTGGTAAAAAAATTCAAAATATTTCAAAATATTACAAAATTTTCAGACTCTTTCATCACCTAAGGGTGATTTTAGTTCAGTTAGCACTTCAAATCTATTGAGCATAGTGTATTACAACATTCGGGATGTTGAGAGTTGCACTTATTCTGAAACTATTGAGGATGAGTGATGACTGAGTGGAGTAGTTCACTGCCATTTTGGATTTTCTTTTTAGGAATCGAGGAAGGGAGTGTGATATGATAGATTTTTTGGAATTAGGATCACGACCTTTGGAAACTAGAAAATTTTATAGGAACCTAGGGGACTCCCTTTAAAAAAATATTTAATCACTTAAGAAATCCAACTCAATTGATAATCATTTAAGTCATTTGTACCTGGAGTAAACTGAGAAAATGGGAAACGATAGTGAATATCTGAGACAATGTTCACTGGGTTCGTTTCTATTAATAAATAAAATCCATTTTCAATTTAAATATGTGTTATGCACAATAGCTTTCACATGAAATATGGATGGAAAAAATTAATATCAATTGCCCTATTAAAAATGATCTCATATAGGTGAGATTAGTTTTAAACCCAGATGAAGAATTTGAAAATGTACGTGTTTTAATATCATTTGAGTTGTATCAGTGAAGTGATTAATTTTTTCAACATCGACCTTTTTTAGAACTTTGGAGAAAGTGAGAAATGAAGGTGTCTTTGGTTAAGGTTTTAATTCCACTAAATTTAACCTTTCATCACACTTAGATCTGGATCTTGAACTCAAATTAAAGTAGGACAATAGGTGAATTCATATAGGAGGCATGCCATATTTGACAGTGAATGAGTCTTTGTTGCCCTTGACTCATAGTGAGATTGAAACTAGACAGGACCACTTTTAAAAACACCATTGAAATGTATGACACACAGCCAAACTCGGTGCCTCTATTTTTAATGTATTATCAGGAACATGTTAACTGATTTTGAAAAATCATTCCTTCTATTTTCAAAATCAAAAGCATGCATTTGTTTGAGGACAAAAAAAATTTAAGTATGATGTGGATGCTTTTTAATACAATTTGCTACATTTTTTATCATTCTTTAGGGTATTTTAGAAGTCAAAATTGTGTATTTTAATTTATAATCACTAACTATTGTCAATTGTGTACATTGCTTTTAAAATATTCATTTTTCTGAAAATATGTATTGTATTGATTATTTTTTCCACGTTAATTTTTTTAAAATTAATTAACTCATTCTACTCTATCATTAATTAAATGTTCTTTTTTTCTGTTTTAATAACAATTTTTAAGTTTTTTAATTATTTTTCATTTGTAATTAAATAATTTAATTATTTTTCATTTAATTTTTTTAATTCAACTCAATAAATATTTTAATTTTTTAATTAAATTCATTAATTCCATAAATTTTTAAATTAATTAATTAGTTTAATAATTTAACCAAAATGGCCTTTTGATTATTAACTATTGATTTTAATTTAATTATGAATAAATTGTAATTTTCAATTGAATAAGTAGCAGTTAATTTTGTTGTTGTTAACTATTATAAAAATGTTTTTTTAAATTATTAATTGTTTTCATTAAATTATTTTTATTTTTATAAAATTATAAAATTATTTTTGTCAGTTTTTTTGTTTGATTTTTATACAGTTTCACTCGCCGTGAGAAGAAGACTGATAGTGTCTCATTACACACTACCATGTCCCACTATGCTCACCCCACCAGCCTCATACCGGCGTTGTCTCACTTGATTCCGCCAACCCCACACACTGCCAGATCCTCTGGTGGTGTATCATCTCACACTGCCATCCATGTCCCAGATGGTGTCTCCCGTTTCATACTGCCTGTCCTCCAACAACATTCCCATCTTCACATACCACCAAACTCACTCACTGGCAATGTCTCCCTCACACACCACCTCCCTCATTCCCTTCATATTATACTAGTTTCTCTATCCACGAGACACCTTCACCACTGGACCTCTCCCCCACACTAGGCCAAACCGTTGGCGATGTCACCCCTCTGTTTCAGTCAACAAGCAACCTAACACCATCCTATCCTTCCACTATTCCACCATAAAAAAAATCAAAATCAATATATAGATATTCGAACATAACAAAGCCGGAAGAAATTCACACAACAAAAAAAGAAATTCACATACAATAGAGAAAATCAAATTCCCCAAAATCCACAGATTTAAGAACACTACAAATCCCAAAATCAGCACCTTAATAGATTGGAAATGAAGAAATCTCTCGCACCATCATTCGCCTGATCTGAAAGCCGCCACTCTTCTCCAGTGCCAGCCAGTGCGCTGCTGACTCGAACCCTAACACCCTACTGAAGCCCCTCACTGTCAGATCGGAGTCGCTGATGCTGCATCCACCATCAAATTTCAATACACTGCTACCGACTAGACTAGCCTTGCAAAGCCAAGTATCACAGCAAGAATTCATGGACACCTGAAGCTACTGTCACCGTCCGTCGGACTACCGCACAACTCCCCAACCACGAACCTCTCCCCTCATTTCCCCCGACCGACCTCGCACCCCTCTCCCCTCTTCCTTTTTTTCGTTTTATTTATTGCTTTTATCTAATTATAATATATATTATAATATTTAATAAAAATAAAAATAAAAATAAAAATATTATATATAATATCATTTAATAACAATAATTTAACTAAACAATAACATAATTATAATAATTTATAATAACAAACTTTATTTATTTATGAATAACATTTATCTTTAATTTTTTTTACTATTTATTAGTTACAATACAAATCATTTTTATAACTTTTTAGTTATATATTCCTGATAATAATAATAATTAAGGAAATATAATAATATATATATGTATATCCAATAATTTATTTTTAATATAAATAATTCAATAATTATTTTAATAGTTATAATGAATATAAATATTAATTAGTATTAAATGCTATTTTTTTATGTACATACTTAACTCCGATACTTATTTTATTAAATTAAGTGATTTATTTGTTTTATTTTTAGTTAATTTTCTCTTATATCATTGTGGAGGGTAGAGTTTGGCTACATGGTGGGAGTTTGCAATTTATGTTTAAATGATTCTGCTTCGGTGACCAACCAGAAGGAAGGGGATCATAATGGTTCACATGAAGATCTGTGAAGAGGTGCAACAATGAGCAAGGGATTCTAGAGAGTTTCATTGGTGGGAAACAAGAGAATTATTACAGAACCATTCAAGACTTCACCACTACCAGGGAGAAGATCATCGACGACTCCCACATCCAGAACCATCACTTCTAAAACTTTGAGAAGCAGATCATTTGAGCACCACTTCCAGATTCCCAAGGTGGGTGATCTGGAGAACACAATTCCATTGGGTAGGAGCAGATCACATGGGATCAGAAAGTTAGAGATTTTTGGAGATCAATCAGGGAGGCAAAACACTTTTCTCCTTACCATATTTTTTTGAATATCTCTTCGACATGAACATACTTGTTTTAATCTTTGTTAATATATTCAATTTAATCATGATTCATTGATAATATCCTTCGGGGAATAGGCTGAGACAGTTAATAATGGGTTTCTATTGTTAATGTATTTTATTCTACTTAATAGCCTCCCTCTCTCTATCTGTCACTCTTCAAATGATCATATTTTTATACAACCTCAAGAATCAATGGAAACTGATCTTTATTGGAATTAAATTTTAATTATCTTTAATTTGATTATTCCACTAAAAACTAAATCATGCTCAAAAGAGATAGGCAATACTAATTTCAACTATCATTTTGATCTCAGTGCTTCGCTGATTGGCAGTTAATTGGTGATAGATTGACTTATGCAGTTAATAAACTATAGAGGTTATTTAGTCATGAGTTGATTTGATGAAAAATATGGTCAACCTCTTTGCATCAGCTCCAGATGTTTCAATTTGTGTACATGAACAAGAGAAACAAGTATTGAAGCTGGCCAACTGACCTCCCCTACTCATCAATTGATAGTTTCCACTTCTTATTTTCATTCATGTCTATTTTACTGATCTTCTTACTCACACAGTCACTTCTTCACACACAAACCTTCATTCACTTCACAATTACATCATCACCACCATAGTTTCACCTATTTTGTTGATGTTTTTGTTTGTCCAATTTTCGTTTTTTATTTGTCATTTTTTGTTTTGTTTTACTTTAGAAAAACTTTTCATATACTTGTGGAATTGTTGGAAAATTTGTATTGGGTGGTGAAGGCCCTAAACATTGATTTCAAGTCTTCTGGTGAGACAACACTGTTAAAGTAGAGTGAGCTAGTGGAAATCAGGAGTGATTCATATGAGAATGCTGAAATTTAAAAATAGAGAACAAAGGACTTTCACGATTAAATCATCAAAAATAGAAATTTAAACATTGGTGATAGGGTTCTACATTTCAATTCTAGACTTATAATTTTTCCTAGAAGGGTGAAGACTAAGTGGTCAGGACCCTTTAAAATTATAAGAGTTCTAGTAAATGGAGCTGTGGAGCTGGTGGGAGAGAAAAAAAGACTATTTTTTGGTCAATAGTCAAAGGATAAAACATTTCTTTTAAGATAAGGAAAAGGTTTTCGTTTCCATTTCTCAGCAGGAAGAATGAAGTTGTCTCTATTCTAAATAAAGACTATAAACTATGTGTTTCTAGGAACTAACTTATAGTTACAATACTGTTTTCTTTTTATTTTTGTCTTTCCATTAAAATTAATCTTGATGATTGTTTCTCCACTATGATTTCTTGTCTGTTTGATGGTTCCTCAAACCTACTATTGCTAGAGAGATTCGTTGCTTCAAAAACCACATAAAATTAAACCAAGTGAGCATCACACTTCATCCTATGGATAAAAATTCTTTGGTTTATCTTTTCCTAACATTAAATTCTTGCTTATTTTTCTAAAATTTCAAGAAATGGAGTGGAGTTACAAAAGCACTTCACTTTGCGATACAGAAGAGGATCATTTTAGTAAACACTAATGGTCAAAAATCATAGTCATGGTCGTGGTGTTATATTTTTCTAGTTTAATTCTCTTCTCATTTTTTGACAGTTTTTTCATGATTCTAAGTGTTGAAGAGTCATCTTTAAGTCCTTTTGGAGTTGAAATTCTATTTTTCTTCTTGGGTACTTATTTATTAAAATCTAGTGAGTTGAACATTTTGATGAACTATATTTTTTATCTTACTTGCACCCATGTATTCACTTCGATTCTAATGGTTCTTTATATTCATTTCATGACACGTTTCTGCTAGAACTTAAATAAAATCACTTTTTTTTCTAGTGGTAAACTATGCGTTTTCTTTTTTATATATGTTTTTTTTCTTTTATTTTATTTTGGGTGTGGAAAACATCTCTTTTTAAACATACATATCACCCATAAAAATTGGTTTTAAAACATTAAATATTTTCTCCCACCTTAGGATTCAACATTGGGGATAATGTTGAGTTTTATGTGTGGGGTATAGGGGTCTTTCTGGTGTATCTTTTAATTCCCCTTTGAAGTTTTATAAAAAAATTTGTCAAATTGTTTTCAAATATTTTAAATTTTTCCATTTTGTTTTCACATATTGAGGGTAATCTAGCTTTAAATTGAACAAAAAATCTTTCTTTACTAAATGATAACAACATTCTAGTTGTTAAGGGTTTTAATTAGCTTGAAATTATTGAGGATGAGTAATTACTGAATAATGTTTTTCACTTTATTTATGAATTTTCTATTTTGGAACTGATGAAGGGAGTGAGATAGGTTAGTTTTGTGGAATTAGGATCATAACCATAGGCAACTAATTTTTTTACATGAACCTAGGGGACACAATTTTTATAAAAAATATATAATAACTTTAGAAATTTAACTGAAATGATAATTATTTAAGTCTTTTGCAACTATAGAAAAATTGGAAACTCGGATCCCACGGTGAGTCTCTAAGACAAGGGGTGCATTTTTGTTAATATATAAAATCCATTTTTTAATTTTAATAAGTTCACTACATAAGAAATATAGTTGGGAAAAATTTGAATAAAGTGATATATCAAAAATGAACTCATTTAGGTGAGGTGAAATTTTTAACAAATGAAGAAGGGAACAATTAACTTAATTAAAAATCCTTTGAGTTGAATCAATAAAGTGATAAAATAACAGGACTTCAATTTTTGGAACCTAGGATAAAGTGATTATTGAAGGTAATTTTGTTCAAGATTTTAATTCCCCTTAACTTAATCATCCACCTCTCCTTAAATTAGAACTTATACTAGAATTTATATAGGGTATTTAGTGATTTCATATAGGTGACATGACATCCTTAACATTGAATGAGTTTGTGATTCCTTTGATTTCCAGTGAGTGTTTGAAGTTATGAAGGATCATCTTTTGAGAACTTTTGAAAACCCTTTCCAGATCATGATCCTTTTTTCTTAAATTATTGAGAAGCATCATTTTCCAAGATCATTGTAAAATCTTCTCTTCTGTTTGATAAAGTAAAAATGAATGCATTTGTTTGAGAAAAAAAGATTTAAGTGTGGGGTGAGTTTGATGTGGATTAATTTCATTTGTTTTTACCATATCAATTTTTACTTTTCCTCTATTTTTATTTTTAAAATAATATATTTTGGGTAATAATTAATAATTGTTGTATTTTGTAGATTAAATTGTTAAAAATGTGTTTCTGTGTTAAAAGTGTGTTTTCAATTGTTTATTTTCTATGTTTTTTCAATCATAAAATTAATTTATTATTTTTTTTTCACTTAATTAATTTGTTATGTAATAAAGTTTTAAGCTAATAATGTTTAATTATTTAATTTAATTAAATTATCTGTAAATAATTTATTTTTCACTTTTTTCTTTTAAATAATTAAATTAAATTAATTTTGTTTAATTATATTCTTTAAATATTTTAATACTTAGTTGAGTTTTAATTTAATTTAATTATTTGATTTTATTATTTCATTTAATTAATTTATCATTTAATAAAAAATTTGTAGACTAAAATTAATTTTTTTATTGTTCTAAATTAATTCAATTATTAAAAAATTATAAAATGAATTAATATATTTGTTGAATAATTAACAACTATGATACTTTAATAAAAATTACATTCTGATTTATAAATTTTAAATTTTTATTTCTTTTATAATTTCAGTTAATTGTTTTGTGTTTTTTGAATTAATTTATTTCATCTGTTTTTTTGTGCAGACACATCCCCTCGACGATGTTTCTTTCACACTACTAGCCACTTGACACCATCCTGATACTACCACTACTAGCCTCTCTTTTTCACACCACTAGACTACCGGGTGGTGTCTCATCCCACACACTATCACACCCCTATACACCTCTGGGTTTCCTATAAGCGTCTCGCCTCATACCGCCATCATAAGCTAGCAGTGTGTCACTACTCATCGTTCCCCTTGCTCCTTCCACCAACCCTACTACTATATTCTCATACTTCCATACCACCTCCCTTGAACCCCTAGAGGTGTCTTCTTAGACACTGCCACACCCTCACACTGCCAGTAGGTAGCAGTGAAAACCCTCACACTGCCACACTATCACACCGCCAGTTTCCACCTATGGCGGTGTCACCCCCACACCACCATCCTTCCGCCAACCATCTTCCTCTTGGTCGAACCACCATATCCTAGGAAGAAAAACGGTGAATCAGAGTCACCATTCTCACCTTGTCACCACAGAACACATTCTCCACCATCCCCCCCTCATGTTCACACAAACATTATCCAACATTCATGACCCCCAATAAAATCTAGCACAAACATTTCCACAGCAGGAGCACAACAATTCAGTTACAGCCGAATCAAAATACATCCGAAGTAGATTTTCACACCATAGATTCAATTAAAAATCATAAAAACATGACCCCAATAACACTGAAGAACATTTTTTTTCATATCAAAGAAAACCAGATTTGATCAAGCTTCAAATATTTGATGTCCCAAACCCACAGATGCTACTCGAGCACTCACACCCCTCCATTGTACCGCAAGATGAACCTATTACAATCCTATACGGGGTGTCACTAGCTGTGACCCACCACACCTGTGCTGCCTATCCATGCCACCCTAAACCACACTTCCCACTGGCATCCAGATGGATCATCACACCTCGTTGCCCACACCTCTCCCTCTGCACGACCCATACCCCTTCCTCATCTTTCGACCGAACCCCACATCCCCATGTTCTCCCCTCTATATCCACCCACATTCACCATCCTCTTTTAAAATTTTAATTTATTTAATATATATAATAATATACATATAAATTAATAATAATAATAATACATATGATATATATTTAATAATATAAATATAATTATAATATTTTTTAATAAATATAACAATTAAAATTGTAATGAAATTCAATATTAGTTTATTATTTATTATATTTATATTTCTAAAAATATTTTCTTATTAAATAATTAAATTCTTATAAATTCTAATTATGAAAATATTAAAATAGTTCTTTAATAGTTTTATAATTTTAATATATTTTTATTAAATATAAATATTTTATATCTATTTTATAAAAAATATTATATATAATAGTTATTATATATATTATATAATTTAATTTTAATTATTTCTTTGTTCTTCAATTTAAGTAGGGGGGTCATGCTATATAGAGCGATATTCGGCTGAGGAACCTGTGCTCTGGTGACCAATGAAAAGATATCTGAAAACTGAAACTTCCATGCGGAGGCCAGGGAAGTGATCTATGAGTAGTGATATTGACTTACAAGAAGGATCGAGAATAATCCAGATGGAGAAAAAGGTGGGAAATGAATTTTCATTCAAAGATATCCTTCACATTTGAGAGGATTGGAGGGCACAGATATGACAAATAAGTGGAGATAAAGACCCCAATCAATATGACCACCACTACCCACAAGTAGATCATCGACTTCCACATTGATAACCTCCACTTATACAACCTCAAGTAGCAGATCAGTAGACCACCACATCCAGATTCACAAGGCATGAGATCTGGGGAACATGATTCCATTCGGTAGGAGTAGAGCACATGAGATCACACAGTTGGAGATTTCTAGATACCAGGAAAGGAGGCGGGACATTTGTCTCCTTAATATGTTTTTGTGAATTTATGTTCGAGCTGAAGATCCTTGTTTTAATCTTTGTTAATCTATTGAATTTAATCACAATCCATAGCTAATCTCCTTTAGGGGAATAGGATGATTTAGTTATTCTTGGGTTTCCATTGTTCATATATATTATTCCACTTGATATCATCTCCCTCTTTCACTACCAGAATAACCATTTATACAAAACATCATCTCTTAGTGAAAACTATTCATGATCAAATTGAAATTATAATTGATTTTAATATGGGTATTTCATTGAAAAATGATGCAACCTCATGATCGAAAGGAACATTGAGTTAAACTGATAATTTGAACTAAATGTTTTTTTTGATTTTCCTCACTTGATGGTGGAATGATCTCTATAGTTGATAAAATGTAGGTGTAAATCAATCATAGTTCGACCAGATGAAAAATCTGGTTAGCTACTTTCATACAGATCTAGAAGTTCTAATTTTCAGTGTATGAACATGGGAAAAGTGGTATTGAAGCCACCTAGTCAATTTTCTCCATCTCATGTATTGGTTATTCTAACTATATTCCTTCTTTTATTTTTTCTTCATGTCTATCTTAATACATCTGTATTTATGTTTTCACTCACACTCACTTGTACCTTCACATGCAAAAATTTCATTCAATTTAATCCATCATCCACTATTTATTTGTTATTATGTATTTTTTTAGTTATTAAGAACTTAATCAGTCCTTCCATGTGGTTTAACCCTATCTTACCGCTATACTAGGTAGTAAGTAGGTTATTATAAATTTTAAATTTGTGTATTCTCAATGATCTATGAATTCAGCCTCAATATTGGGATCCCGGTGCTAATGAAGCTATATAAAGTACCCTATCATATCAGCGAGGGAAAGAAGTCATTGCATGTGTGCGGACCACTCGATTTTATGTTCTACCGGGTGGCTGCACACATGGGAGGCTATGAATACCCAAACCCAAACTCCCCTCCCAAGACCAACTTTTGGTTGGTGATTCTAAATATTGTGGGGGAGTTTCCCGTTAAATCTAGTCTTGATAACAGTGATAAACAAGTTTGGTCTAGAAGATCACATTATCTTTCACCCGTTCTCTCTACTGACGGAAGTAATTACCGATGACGTCATAGGATCTGAGGAGCCAAGGTCATATCTTTTGTACTTTTAAGGTAGAGTGCTTATCTAACAAGTGGACTGTGATCCAATCTACGAACTATAAAACCCACACCAATTTTCAAGAAAGTTTAGGTGAATGCAAAGGATGATCCAAAACGTTTAATAGGGAGTACGTAATAACAACCACCCATCCGTGATGAGGCATATCTAGCACATGTTCGTGCATGAATATGGAAAGATGTTGAATTAGCTTCCACTATCCAATTCAACACATGGGATAACCTTTGAATATGCAAAGAGCTAAGAGGCCACCTACCCAAGAGAAACGATAATGCCTCAAACCATTCGGGAAAATGAAGGAGTAACTTCTCTACCTTAGGGCTAGGTATGAATAGTGTCAAGAGTGCATCATAGCGACATGGCTGGCTCACATTGTGGAGCCAGATTAGAAGTGACAGAGATAACAATTCTAAGGCCTTTACTATCTAGAATTGAAAGAAGAGAAGTAGAAATTGCATGAGTACTCCCTTAAGGAATAATGAGGAGGAAGGGGAACCATCAATGGGGTTCCAAAGGTTTTATGTCTAGTCTCCCGGGAAGTGATTGCATCAAGTGGACATCCCTGATGATGTCATCCACCCTATGTTTTGGTAAATTTGGGATGTTAATAAATAGTTCCTCAACCTCATCATGATTTGGGAAAACCTCAATAATAATGAGGTTGAAATTTAGGGGATCATTTATTAAGAAATCTAGCTTCCTCATGTCCATGAAGGAGGGGGAATGATATGTTGAAGAGTTGGAGGATCTGGTGCACTCCAAGGCACTACGTGTCTAATGGATGATCGTGTGATGGTACAGATAGACCATAACTCTCTCCCAATAATATCAGCTGCCGATCTTTGGGTGTTATATCCCTTTCCTAAAGAATTAGATGAATCCAGGGGAGAAGGTTCCAATGAAGGGAGCCCCCTGGAGAGCGTCATGATCATACCATCCTCTGAGGAATTTGCTTAAGTTCTCAATGTAATTATTAAATTACATTCCAATGTTGATACTTTCCTCATGATTTATGTGGATTTTTAAAATGAAATATGCCTCATGTAGAGGGATATTTATCATGATTCCCCTGATGATAGGGATGGAGGTGCAACAATAGGTGTAGGGGAGGAAGTCCCAGAGCTTGTTCTTAGGGAATAAAGGACCTGTGGGCCAACCGAAGTTGGGTAAGTCAGGGAAACCACCCCATAATATATGGAAACATCTATAATATATGGGGGTGAAACCCTGGCATCCCAAATAAAACAACCCAGGAGCTAGATCCTCCACCAACCAACTTTCATATGTTTCTTTCATAATAGAGCCACATCCATTGTTTCTTGATTAGGTTGAATAACATGTTACATTATGAACAATGCCTGGAGTAGCACGTGCTCTGTAATTGGAAAAAATTAGAAAATCTATAATACCTTTTACAATATGAGTGTCATCCATATAGAGATGATCATTCGAGCTGACACGACCATCGCCTTTTGTGAACAGTTAGTTGCGGTTGCGGTTGACACCACTGGTGGGGAAATAATCAGGGCTGATAGAGACAATGTTGTCAAGGTGGGGTCAAGTGAGGATGTAAAACAACATGGAATGGAACCCAACCCATCATAAAATAATGACATAAGAGGATATTGTCATTGAGCTCCTAGCTACATTTCTGGAGTACGAACCAATAGATCTAGAGGACCTGAATGAATTCAATCCGGACACGGCTATGGAAAGTCACATCATTTGACGTAGGTCATGGTAGTGCATCTGGTTCTTCATTGAATATATCCCAGAGACCCAATGGGTGAGCTTTATATGGTAACATTTCCACTATCTATGATGTTAATGCATTGAAGGGGTGGATTCTCAAGGTCTTCAAGTGTAAATTCATGACTAACTTACTGACAAGATACAATAAAGTAGCCAACACATGGATGTCTCTTGGTGTCAGAGGAAGTAAAAAAATATCTGGAAGATTTATGAGGTTCAATATGAGATATAGTTCCTATAGAATCATATGGAAGAAATTTCCTTCTTCATTTCCAATCAATTGGATCTTGTCATATGATTGAGGGCCTAGTTGGTGGTGGCCTACGAGAGGATATGATATGAGACCGACCAAGTGGATAATATCTGAGATGAGTGGGAATAGGTGTAAAACATGGCTGATGATCTTCACCGTTGGACTGATGAGGAGGAAAGGGATCTCAAAAGTCAAAATTAGAACATAGAGGAAATGCTTCAAAAGTTGGCAGTGCTGAAGCGATCAATTGTAGGAGAAGATCGCAAGGGTGTTCTCTTCATAACTTACAAGAGGCTTCAACATGTGGATGTCCCTACTACTTCATAACTTCTATTAGATTTGGAAATTTCCTGAATTCCTGGACACATTATTTTTCTTACTTTAATTATCAAACTTCAATCATACATGCGAGACAACAAATGAACAATCCCTAAGATAATGTGGGTCCTGCCTGGTGTGAGAGACAAGCGATGACCACATAAGTTTTCACTTCATATGAGATTTTAAGATATCAAACAATTGAGGTATACTATTGTTGAGAGACCACTAGTAATGTTCAGGGTGAGAGTTTTTGGTGGGAGAAAAAGGATCTTTGAGTAGACAACTTGATTACCTAGCATGCGCTCGTGCAAAAATGGGATAATGTCAGTTGCGTTGGAATAAATCTTAACCAAGGGGAATGTGAAGTGTGAATCATGATTTGCAACATTTGGAACACAATGAGAGTAGTGTTGTGATATAAGAAAATTGTTGACCATGTTTGAAACATAGTTTCCATGTTGCTTATCCTGAAATGTGGACAAACAAATGAGAATCGACCACTAACCTTGTTTGATACACAAAACCTATACCGAATTGTCATCTGAAGTCTTCATCAACATTGAACCAGAATGGTAGGTGATCCAAAGTGGTATGATACCAAACTATTATAGGGTCCCTATAGATGTGGAAGTGGGTGAGGATCCAAATTATGGGCACACCAAGCATGAGAATAAAGTGATGGGAGGTTTTCATGAATTCTAAATCTATTAGTGTCATTCCACTGTGGATTATAAAACACCAGTGTAAGCGTAATATTCTGAAAATATATCAAAGATATCACGTAGGGTAGTGTCATTATCAGATTCTGAGTGATAGTAGAAGATGCAAACAATGCAGTATAAGACCAGCACTAAGTGAGAGAACCTCTTAGGTGAGGTCCCGGGATGCCGTGAAATTTTATTTCATACAAATGAGGATGATGAATGCATAGTTTAACAAAATAGAGTAAGGAAAATTAACAGTATAGTTTAACGTCATGTAATCCTGAGGCTATCCATTGTTTAAGGTCATACATTTAAGACCATGGTAAATAGTTTAAAGTCGTGTTTCACGGATTAATAATGTCTATTACTAAAATATTTTCATGGCATGGTGGAAATGATCCCAACCGAAATGATCGAAAAGAGGATTTAATATCACACAATTATCTAGGAACATATGTTAAAAATGAATATTTGATGTTGCGAGAGACAAATCCATTTTGAATGAGGCTTTAGGATGCCTAGTGCCACACCAAATTTCCCAATGAGGCTCTTATTTTAAGGTCATAGATTTTGGAACAAGAAAAACCTGTGTGGCATGACCACATAGTTACCTACCCTACCAGAACTCCTAATCCCACGTGAGCAGTGCTCTGTGTGGATATTAATGGATGATACATTGGTTCAACCTGACATGTGGGAGTTCACATCAAGGGTGACACCAAGAGTTGAATCCTACTATGATACAAGAACATGAAAAATAGATAAGTTGATAATTTTAAGGTTTGGATGACAATATGATTGGTTGGTAAGGGGATACTGTTGATTGTGTTCAAATCATAGAGACCATAACCATAACAATCAAGAGAGAGTTGAGAAAATTCTCGACCAACTATTGACCAGGTTCAAAACACAGGTTCCATGATTTATTATCGGAAATCCATTAGGGAATTGTCCCAGGATAGAAGGTAATCCAAAAATTAAATTATACCTGATGCGTGAGGATTTTGCACAGATCCCCAATCAATAGATTATTTAACTAATAATACAATATATTGCACACCCAGGGCCAGTATTGAGGTGGGAACATACCCAAAACCAAAATTATATTGTTACTATTAATTTTCTAACTAATATATAACTAAATAAAATAAATATGAGTATAAGAGATGCATAATATATATATATATATATATATATAAATGAAATTTGAACAAAATGAAGTTTGAAATAATAAAAGGAGACATTCATTATCGGAAGACCATAATAGTTTATATCATTGTTCAAAAAAATATTCTCAATATCAATTCAATGTACTAATCCAGATCTGTAACACCACACCCTATCATTAGAATTATTATTACCCCAACATCGAGATCATTGTATACGGGGAAATAATCTTACTAAATTTGACTAGGAGATATATTTTCTGGCCATATCTACCCCTCACATACTTCATCATATGAATTAATTAGATAGTTAAGGGAATGATGCATGTTGAATGAGGAGAAGAACTCAACGGTAGACGAAATGTGGAAAACACACACCATAATAAATTTAACAACTATCAAAGTTATAATAATTAAATAAAGAGATTTAAATTAAAGTGAAATTAAAGTCAAAAAACCAACATTATCTCTTTCAAACAAATGTTGAGGTTATTTCTCTATTCTCATTGAGTTATAAGAGAATACGGTGGGAGAAACACATAAAAGTAAAAAAGGAAGAATATGGTATGAAGAATAATAAAAATATATACTAAAAATTGAGAATAATATTAAAACATAAAATAAACTAAAAAATTATTGAAAATGGTTAAGAAATGCTACTCCCATGTTTCCAACCCTTTAAAATGAAAATGAAACACACTTGTATAGGAAAAATATGTGAAATATTTTGCTCTAAAATAACCCTCTAAACGTTTTTGAATGGATTAACCATTAAATGAATGAATTTGGTAAAGATTAATTTTTAAAACTTGTTCTACTCTTTCTATTATACCAAAATAATTATTTTTAGCTTAATTGGACATTTTTTGTTTGAGATACAACCAAATTACTATAGTAATTTATTTTTACTGGCTGATTGTTCATATTTCAATGCTGCGAGTTCCCATGCCATTATAACCTAGATACATTGGGAATAAGGGGTTGACCAAATAATAAATATAATTCCCCCTAATTTTCTATATGTATTAGTCTAATTTAAGCACATTTGGGTAATAAATATATGTGAAATGGGCCCAAAAATAAAATTCCTCATATTTTTTCACAATTTTCGGGGCTGGAATTGTGAGTTGATTTTGGGATCTCAAATGATGAATTGAGATTTGGTGCTCCTAGAATAAAATGAATCCCAACAAGTATATAATACTAAGAAAGTGGAATTTTTTAATTTTGATTGGTGTAGAAAAGTTAATGGATGAAATACAGAAATATATTATAATATTTAAAATCCCAAAATATTGCATTTTTTCAATTAAGCTAATTTTTCTTCTAAACCATAAAATGTGACAATTTACCTTGAAATAAAAATTGGGTGTGATTAAAAAATTTTAAATTAAAAATTTAAAAATTTAAAATATTTCCTATATTAATTATCCCATGCTTAAACATTGAACTCATGGGAAATCATAATATATTATGGTAAAAAAAACTTCCCAAAGCATAAATGAAGACACCACTCAATTATATTATCAATGGAAAATAACACACCTCCCACATGGAAAAAAATTCCTTAAATCATAAAAAATAATAAGAATCCATTCAATATCATGTTAATTATAACATTAATTTTATACCTACCTCATTGAAAAAAATATTTCTCTCTCCACTCAAGGATTTTCAATGTCGAGTTTTTATCATTCTCAAGAATATGTGTGATCTCCATTTTCTTTCTATCCTCCTAGTATATCGACTTTACAAAGTAACAAATGTGTCAATCATGAGTTCATTTTAATGTGTTTCTATGAGGTTAAGGGTTTTCATGTTTAAAATGTAAAACATATATGTGTTTGAATGAGGATGGTTAGGATCTAAAGTAATGTAAGTGCAAGAAAACTGTTGTGCACATTAATAGTGCACTTCTCAATTAACTCAAAAAAAAATCACCTCCAAACACCAATTTTTTTGGGAAGTTTACACTTGGAATTTTTAGCATAAATTATTAATTTCATCCCTCCTATCCCTAATTTTTTTCATTTTTTCTTCTTCAATTCTAATCTGGATTTCTTTTTATAATCAGGTTCTTGAGGAAAAGAGAGGCATCTTTTAATCTTCAAAAATTAGGGAACACCATGTACATCTTTTTAGTTTTATATTGGTCCACCCATTTATATTTCCATCATGAAATTTCTTTCACCCAATAATCAATAAATATGGAAACACATTAAATTAATCTCAAATTCAATCTTAAGGAAAGTAAAGCACTAATCATATTCTCCCTCCCCTGCACTAGATTTCAACAATAAGCAGACATTTAACTTATAGATCAAGTTTTAAATGGATAAATGGATTGTAATGCAGCTTCCTAACAAAGTATTTATTTTCTACTAGGGTATTAATAATATTTAGATGAAAAGGTAGGAGAAAATTAGAGTTCAATGTCAAAATGGGATATCAAAGTGGTGCCTCAATCATCTTAACAAATTCCATAAACTCTAAAATATTTGAAAAATAAAAAACCACAAGATCTATATCAAATAACATTTCTCAAGACTCTCAAGGAAAATAATAATGTAAGAAGAGGTCAAAAAGTCTTAGAAACCCCTTGGGTTGTGTAACAACTCAAGCTTCCACGGTACGTTTTCCTTTGAATAATGCAATGGTGTGCATTGTATACAACTTCGAGATTCTAACACACCACAACCAATCAAACTAGCCGTTATGAATAGTAATATATAATTGTTGAAATTTTATAAATTCTATCTCTCAAAATGGACTTCATTTTTGTATTCGGAATATCGAAATTAGCCTAGGGTGAAATTTTGGTACTTTTGGATAACTTTTATATTTTGATGAATAGTGAAAATTACTAAATTTTAATTAAAAATAACTTTTTTAGTAAAAATAATTAATAGTGATAAATTATGAATTTGAGTGGTTTTAAAGTATATTTAGAATATATTTTTACCATTTAATACAATGTGGGTAATTGAACATAATTTCACATTTAAACCAGACATAAACAAGTGCCAATCTTTTGATAGTTATTATCTCTTAAAAACACCCTTTTTGTTTTAACAACAAGAATTAATTTTAAATTAATTTCTGCCACTTCTGTGTTTTGAATTTGAAAAATGGATTACATATTTGGATTCAGGATGTTCAAATTGTGTAAATAGGTAAATTTTATTTTTAGACATTTTGGATAATTACTTCGGTAAATATTTTATTTACCATGGTTAAAGGGTAAATCCGGTAAACAAGGGTTAAAAAATAATATTATAATAATATTAAATTACCCTAAAATGTGTCTTAAACCTATTGGATGACACATGGTCGACCATGGGCATCTTTGGGTTGATTTTGGGACCCCATGGATTCACTTGTAAGTGATAGGGACACTTTATTTTAATTAAGTTAAAATAAATACAAAAATGACACAAGCATATATCTTTTAGAAAAACAATTGTTACATAGGGTTATATATGTTTTATTTTAGACTATAAATATTCATTAGAAAGATAAAATACTTTCCTACATAATTATATTTTATTTATAAATTTTAGACATTAAATAAGTTAATTTATTTATGACATAATGGTGATGAAGTAATTACCATAATAGTGACAAATTAGAATAATTGATATCATCAATACCCAAATAAATATAATTTGAGACTTTTATTGAATTAAACTAATTTTATAGGTTAATATGACATATTATTATTGATTTAATTAACTTTTTTTGAAGTAATAATTCTGTTATGTGTTTAAAAAAATAAACTATTGAATAGTGTCAAAATTGACATAAAAGAGTTTTAAAAACAAATATTATATTATTAATTGATATTAAATTCCTAAAAATCTAAGGTTCGGCCAAGAGACTTATATCATGATAGGTGTATCATTAAAGGACCACTTGGGGGTCTCTTGGTTGTATATGGTAAGTTTATTAACCATATAATATAAAAATACAAAGAGACATTGTAAAAGTGAAACTAATTAACTAAGAGTTAATACATAAAGATAAGGTTAATATAATGACCCAAACCTGTCTAAATTCTATTTGTTGAGTGGTTTTCGACCCATACAAACTTTAAACTTTAAATAATCAACTTTGGAGCTATTAGAAACCGAATATGAATTTATTATAAATTAATATTTCTAGTTTTTCTAAAGGTGCCCCTCACCCCTCTTATAAAAGGGCACTCCTCCTTCTCATTTCTTCACACCTTCAAAACCTTTTGGTTCGGCCAAAACCTGCCCAAATACTCTCTCAAATTCCCTCACTACAACCTAGAGGCGTTATTTTGATCAGAAAGCCATCCTAAGGAGCCCTTTTGATCAAATCAAAAGGAAGAACCCGAAGAAGAGGTAATGTTTTCACCACTCCTTTTCATGTTCCTTTCTTCTTCCACTTATTCTTTATTTGTTATTACCATTATAAAATAATAAATCTAGTATCTTATATATACTGTGATGTTATTATAAATATGGTACAACCATATTCAGTATTCCATCCACCCTTTGAATAACATGTCACCATACGTGCGTACGTACGGCTTACCGTCTCCACGCCGTGGTGTAATTGTTATTCAATATATTATTATTTGGGTGGGTATAATAATGATTTGTAACTCATTTAAATAATAAATATAACATTATAATTATTCTGTATATATTATATACCATCCAATTATATATTATTTTAATATCAAAAGAATGATATTGTCGCTCGTGCGTACGTACGGACTACCGTCTCCACGAACTCGATGAGATTAATTCTCCATCATATCCATTCAAGTATAATTATCATTTGATGATTTAAAAATAATTTTTAAGAACTTTATATCATTCTGGATATGAATAAGATACAACCTATCCATGAAAAACATGGCTTACGTAACAAAACATATAAAAGAAAATGAGTAAGTTAACACCCGAAACGACGATAATTCTAAGATATTATTAACAAAGCAATGTTAAAAGATCATATATGATATCATATTAATCTATATGATTCATGAATAATTTAATAAAAATTATTTCAACATTATACAGGAGGTTAACCTACCCCCAACCAAGGAAAAGTACAAGGTAAGGGATTTTCTTATCTAACTTTCAATTCCGTGAGATTTCCATTGTTCACTACTTAATTATTGCATGTGGTGTATGTGTACTGCCCATGATTGTATTCATTGTGTAATATACTTTAATTTATGGGTATTTACATCATCATGGTATGATACTTCTTTCATGGGTGTATGTTTCGTAAGTTACCTAATCGATAAGGGAATTTGAGATTTCAATTTCCACTCATTTGGCTTTACGCATATTTCATTGATTATATTACCCCAAGATTATGTGTGGAATCACTATTCATTTGATTATGACATAATTTCCAGTCCCCTTCCCATGGATATACTTTTGATACACATAATCACTCCATTGATAATTCTCAAGTCATTGATATGAATTTGATAAGAGTAATTTTAACTCATTCACCGTTTGTTGAGTTAAACATCCAATTTGTTGGTATTGTTTTTACCAGAATATGTGTGAATATCCTTTGATTGTTTTACACTGAATATCCAATAATATTTAGTGTATTTATATTTGTCACACATAATTATGTCGTTGATTTATCCTTAACCTAAGGATACGGCCTTTATGATAGATTTCATCTCAATTTACATTCCATTGAGACTTCTTTGTTTATATACACCAAATCACTTTTATGTGGTGTATATAATGTACTTTGACATAGTATATCATGAATCCCTTTATTCTCATGATATTACAAAGTTTTGATTACCTCAATTATTTGTATTCAAGTGTCTCTCTTTTGGTTAGAATCTCTAACTAAAATACCTTTTTTAAATGTTTTAAAGACTTATTCATCTAAATCTTTCTCATTAATGTCCATGTTTTAAAAATGGTTTTAAGGATTTATTTATATGGACATTAAAATTTTAAAATTAAAACTCATTTTAAAAGTTTCAAAGTGGTATGGGACACTTTGATTCAAAAATCTATTTTTAAATGGCTTCTTGACAAATAGTGTGACTTTTAAATGATTTCAAGAAAAAGAGGGATATTTCTCTCAAATAGTTTTAATGATTATTTTCATATATGTCAACATCCTTCATTATTCTTGATTGATGTTAATGTGATACAATACAATCTTCCATATTGTATCTAATGAGTTATGTTTGACTGTGGATGTTCTATTTTTATACCATTCATGGTTTGTGGTTAATGTATTGACATTTCGTATGTTAGTTTTAATACGAATGCTTATGTTATGTTTAAACCTATTCATATGAGGAATTAATTGGACTTAATAAGTGAAGGGTGGAGCCCACTATAGCTCCTCGATGCATCGATAGGTCTCATGAGACAAACTAGTGTCTTGGCACAAGGCCTTGGAAAAATCCTAATTGTAGTCTTGGCACGAGGCCTTGACTATGTGGTTATGATAGTCCGGAATTATGCATTCCATCATTATGAAAGTGGTTATTGATATTGCATGTGATCATTCGACTAGTAGAATATCCATGTGAGTAAGTAAATGACATTGTTTTATTTTATCTTTTCCATTTTATGCTGAAGTTCAAGTTTAAAAGGCTTTTGTTATAAACTGCCTTGAGTGTTTATGCTTATCTATGAAAGATTCTGCTATAATGTTATCCTTACTGAGCATCTGAGCTCACCCCTTTCAATGTTTTATTTTTTCCAGGATTATGAAGAAGTAATTTATGAATGACCTGCAGAGATAGTATGAGGGGATATGAAGACAAGATGTTTTTGTAGTTTTTTACCTTATGATGTATTGTAAGACTTATGAATATATCTAGTGTTTCCAAGGCTACTAAACCAATCGGTCTTTCGTGATTTGATCTTTCTTGTGATCATGCCAATGTTATGTAATAATGCACCGACTCTGGGTAACTGGGGTCGGGGGGTTATAGTTGGTATCAGAGGAAGTTTAGTACAAACCTTGGGAGCTAGATTTAGATAAACTCTGATTAGAGCACGTAGACCTAAGATGAACTTTGAAGATTAGTATAGAATAACTTCCTAGAATTTTGGTATTGTAGAGATTTTGTGAGTTTTCCGAGAAATACATCATTGTCTGGATACGAGCAGGTAGAGGCGGCTCTGGCACAGATGTACCTAGGGGTAAAACCTGAAAACACCGCTTTGAGCTAGACTCGAACGGGAACTGGTGCACGACAACGGGCCTTTCTGCACTCTTGGTTACGACACTCCCGTAGGATATTCTTTGGTAAATTCACAAGATTAGTGTGAACCATTATTAAGGGAATACGAAAAAATGCCCTTAGAATATATGTCAGCAAATAGATAGTGGACAACCTAGATATTAACATAGGGTACCCCAAGTTAGGATATATTGTTCAATTACAATATTATCCTATTATGCCTATTTTTTACATTCTTATTAGATAAGTATTCAAAAACCCTAATTGTATTTTATTTTTGTTAGTTGAAACATGGAGGGAGCAATATTACGAACAACTCTTCTCTCTCTTCATGAGGAACTACTTACAATTATTATCCAAAAGTCATGCGTAGACGATGTTGATACTTTTTCAAATGTCTAAGTTACATGCAAACAACTTTATGAGACATCCAATACCTCAAGAATTGCACGATTATTTCAAGGGTCAAGTACCGACTACGAGATAATGTTGCGCTCTAAAATTTCTTACCATGCTAAGCGTGGGAAGTACCATCAGGGTCTTTTCAAATTATTCACTTTATCTCAAAATTATGATGCACTAAATGATTTTCTAGATGCTGCAGAATAGGGAGACCTTCGAGCAACCTATATGTATCAAATTATATATTTATGTCTTTTGGGATATACAGAAACTGATTTACCAAAACCTTATTTTGAAATATTTGAAGATGAATCAGTGAGAATTTTTCTAAAAAAACATGTTAAAGACGATGTCTCAAAATTATATATAAGAAATACCTATTTTTTTATGATGCATCTATGCTTCCATCGATATAATCCAAGATGGATGAGGAGTTTTTGGGTAAAGGAAGTAGATGATTTTGAAAAATTCTTGAGGTACCATTGTGACACATGAACGCATTCTACCAAAATGAAAATCCGCCTAGTCTCTCCAGAGTTCATGTTGTGATCCACATATCTATAGTGACAAAATACATACCTGACCCAACGCAGGTACTCAACTATGAAGAATTAGAACTGGAACCCGATCTATATTATTGTGGAGAGCCTATCAGAATTCTTCATACCAAAGATCAAGTGTTGAGAAACCGGATGACTCGTCTAGTAAAAGTTCTATGGAGAAATCATAAGATGGAAGAGGCAATGTGGGAACCTGAGGAACATATGATAAAGAACCTATGTGGAAATAAATGGACGGTGAAATGTTTAAAAGTGTTAGTTCTCTTTATTGATGGGATTACTTTGGAATAATTTCCTCATGTATTTGTAAGCCTGCAATTTATTATGTGAGAATGATATTTATGGAAGAATTATCTTTTCTCTTGTGGATATAGTATAAATAGCCATTTGGTTTTATATGATCATTGGAGCTTGAGAGAATTATAAGTTATTATAATTTGGGATGAAAATGCATGGTATGAGATAAGATTTGTGGTTAAATTATGTTATGGTTATTTTGAGGAATTTATCTCATTTTGGTAATGTTATAAAACATAGTTTTTGAAAAGGAAAACATGCAGACGGCGTGACAACCCGTCGCGTCGGACAAAGCTATGGGAATCGAACCCACAACCAAAGTGCGATTGGGATTTATCGCCTACCACTGGACTACGTGAAGTCCCTGTATAGTGTGACTAATTATTTTTAGTTAAATTATTTTATTGATCAATAATAAGTTGATTTGGGTTCTTATGTCTTATCAAATGAATACCCTTGGTATAGGAAAATGAATTGGTGATTAAGTGATAAATGTTATTTTGGAAGATGTTTGCTTTGTTGGGAACACTATATGCCAAGGAAAATAGAATACTATGGGGTTTCATTTGTGAAGTAATGGTTGATTTTTATCTACGTTTTTATTGTGGATTTATAGTGATTTGGGTTATTTATGGAAATGATTAACCTATAATAGAGAATATGTGATGAGGTTAATTACTTTTAAGTATGCGACTTTAAGAGTATTTGATGTCATTTGGAGATACAATTTAACATGGGAGACTACATAATCAAATTCTTCTATGTTTTGTGTTTCAATATTAGTTTGGATTATATTGAAGGATTTTAAGGACAATTGATTATTGAATGGTATTTATTTAACTTTGGGGTATTGTTGGTTTAATTTTGGAAATTAAGATTAGTGTTTATTTCTCTCAAGGAATATCATTTTGGGGGATCATTGGATCTTGTACTAACCATTTTGGGTTTGATTAATCTCTAAAGACAATGTAAATATATAGTTCATCCTGCATGGATCTTGTGATTCTATAGAAGTTTATCCTAGCTCTTCCAGTATGACCAAGTCTTCTTGAATACTCATCGTTTAAAAAAAATGAGTTAGTGGTGGAAGTTTATTAAAGAATGAAAATCTAATTAAAATGTAAGTATATGTCTTTATATTCTTAGTCAATATCATAAATGAATTCCTCATCCTTATTTAATGTAACTTAAAACAAAAAAATGTTGTCCGTTTACTTTCCTACTAAGAGACTAATGGCCATTTGTCCCAACACAAGTTTGTGGTTTTCTTATTGTTAACTTTCTCCTGATCATGATTTCTATCCCTCTCCACCAGAACTTGACACTTAGTTTATCGTCCATATCCATGTTTTTCTACATGGAATCCGAGTATGGGTTATCTTGTGTGACCTTTATACCTCTCTTTCTTTCTTTTAAAGTGATAGTTTTATTGACTCTTTTTCCGATGTGGGACTTTCCATTATATTATCAAGCCCAATTTTAAAAAACAATTGCGAGGACGCAATTTATTGAAGGAGGGGATAATGTAACACCCCAAGCTTCCACGGTACGTTTCACTTTGAATAATGCAATGGTGTGCATTGTATGCAACTTCGAGATTCTAACACACCACAACCAATCAAACTTGCCGTTATGAATAGTAATACCTACTTTTTGAAATTTTATAAATTCTATCTCTAAAAATGGACTTCATTTTTGTATTCGGAATATCGAAATTATCCTAGGGTGAAATTTTGTTACTTTTTGGATAACTTTCATATTTTGATGAATAGTGAAAATTACTAAATTTTAATTAAAAACAACTTTTTTAGTCAAAATAATTAATAGTGATAAATTATTAATTTGAGTGGTTTTAAAGTATATTTAGAATATAGTTTTACCATGTAATACAATGTGGGTCATTGAACATAATTTCACATTTAAACCAGACATAAACAAGTGCCAATCTTTTGATAGTTATTATCTCTTAAAAACACGCTTTTTGTTTTAACAACAGGAATTAGTTTTAAATTAATTTCTGCCACTTCTGTGTTTTTAATTTGGAAAAATTGATTCCATATTTGGATTCAGGATGTTCAAATTGTGTAAATAGGTAAATTTTATTTTTAGACATTTTGGATAATTACTTCGGTAAGTATTTTATTTACCATGGTTAAAGGGTAAATTCAGTAAACAAGGATTGAAACATAATATTATAATAAAACTAAATTACCCTAAAACGTGTCTTAAACCTATTGGTTGATACATGGTCGACCATGGGCATCTTTGGGTCTATTTGTGGACCCCATGGATCCACTTGTAAGTGACAGGGACACTTTATTTTAACTAAGTTAAAATAAATACAAAAATGACACAAGAATATATCTTTTAGAAACACAATTGTTACATAGGGTTATATATGTTTTATTTTAGACTATAAATATTCATTAGAAAGATAAAAGGATTTCATACATAATTATAATTTATTTATAATTTTTAGACATTAAATAAGTTAATTTATTTATAACACAATGGTGATGCTGTAATTACCATAATAGTGAAAAATTAGAATAATTGATATTATAAATATCCAAATAAATATAATTTCAGACTTTTATTGAATTACACTAATTTTATAGGTTAATATGAAATATTATTATTGATTTAATTAACTGTTTTTGAAGTAATCATTCTGTTATGTGTTTCACAAAAATCAACTATTGAATAGTCTCAAAATTGACATAAAAGAGTTCTTAAAACAAATATTATATTATTAATTGATATTAAATTCCTAAAAATCTAATGTTCGGCCAAGAGACTTATATCATGATAGGTGTATCATTAATGGACCACTTGGGGGTCTCTTGGATGTATATGGTATGTTTATTAACCATATAATATAAAAATACAAAGAGACATTGTAAAAGTGAAACTAATTAACTAAGAGTTAATACTTAAAGATAAGGTTAATATAATGACCCAAACCTGTCTAAATTCTATTGTTTGAGTTGTTTTCGACCCATAACCACTTTAAACTTTAAATAATCAACTTTGGAGCTATTAGAAACCGAATATGAATTTATTATAAATTAATATTTCTAGCTTTTCCAAAGGTGCCCCTCACCCCTCTTATAAAAGGGCACTCCTCCTTCTCATTTATTCACACCTTAAAAACCTTTTGGTTCGGCCAAACCCTGACCAAATACTCTCTAAACTTCCCTCACTACAACATAGAGTCCTTAGTTTGATTATAAATCCATCCTAAGGAGCCCTTTTGATCAAATCAAAAGGAAGAACCCGAAGAAGAGGTAATGTTTTCATCACCCCTTTTCAAGTTCCTTTCTTCTTCCACTTCTTCTTTCTTTGTTATTACCATTATAAAATAATAACTCCAGTATATTATATATACTGTGATTTTATTATAAATATGGTAAAACCATATTCAGTATTCCATCCACCCTTTGAATAACATGTCACCATACGTGCGTACGTACGGCTTACCGTCTCCACGTCGTGGTGTAATTGTTATTCAATATATTATTATTTGGGTGGGTATAATAATGATTTTTAACTAATTTAAATAATAAATATAACATGATAATTATTCTGTATATATGATATACCATCCAATTATATATTATTTTAATATCAAAAGAATGATATTGTCGCTCGTGCGTATGTACGGACTACCGTCTCCACGAACGCGATGAGATTCATTCTCCATCATATCCATTCAAGTATAATTATCATTTTATGATTTAAAAATAATTTTTAAGAACATTATATCATTCTGAATATGAATAATATACAACCTATCCATGAAAAACACGGCTTACGTAACAAAACATATAAAATAAAATGAGTAAGTTAACACCCGGAACAGCGATAATTCTAAGATATTATTAACAAAGCAATGTTAAAAGATCATATATGATATCATATTAATGTATATGATTAATGAATAATTTAATAACAATTATTTCAACATTATACAGGAGGTTTACCTACCCCCAACCAAGGAAAAGTACAAGGTAAGGGATTTTCTTATCTCACTTTCAATTCCGTGAGATTTCCATTGTTCACCACTTAATTATTCTATGTGGTCTATGTGTACTGCCCATGATTGTATTCATTGTGTAATATAATTTAATTTATGGGTATTTACATCATCATGGTATGATACTTTTTTCATGGGTGTATGTTTCATAAGTTACCTAATCGATAAGGTAATTTGAGATTTCAATTTCCACTCATTTGGCTTTACACATATTTCATTGATTATATTACCCCAAGATTATGTGTGGAATCACTATTCATTTGATTATGTCATAATTTCCACTCCTCTTCCTGTGGATATACTTTTGATACACATAATCACTCCATTGATAATTATCAAGTCTTTGATATGAATTTGATAAGAGTAATTTTAACTCATTCACCATTTGTTGAGTTAAACATCCAATTCGTTGGTGTTGTTTTTACAAGAATATGTGTGAATATCCTTTGATTGTTTTACACTGAATATCCAATAATATTTAGTGTATTTGTATTTGTCACACATAATTATGTCGTTGATTTATCCTTAACCTAAGGATACGACCTTTATGATAGATTTCATCTCAATTTACATTCCATTGAGACTTCTTTGTTGATATACACCAAATCAATTTTATGTGGTGTATATAATGTACTTTGACATAGTATATCATGAATCCCTTTATTCTTATGATATTACAAAGTTTTTATTACCTCAATTATTTGTATTCAAGTGTCTCTATTTTGGTTAGAATCTATAACTAAAATACCATTTTTAAATATTTTAAAGACTAATTCATCTAAATATTTCTCATTAATGTCCATGTTTTAAAAATGGTTTTAAGGATTTATTTATATGGACATTAAAGTTTTAAAATTAAAACTCCTTTTAAAAGTTTCAAATTTCTATGTGACACTTTGATTCAAAAATCTATTTTTAAATGGCTTCTTGACAAATAGTGTGACTTTTAAATGATTTCAAGAAAAATGGGGATATTTCTCTCAAATAGTTTTAATGATTATTTTCATCTATGTCAACATCCTTCATTATTCTTGATTGAGGTTAATGTGATATAATACAATCTTCAATATTGTATCGAATGAGTTATGTTTGACTGTGGATGTTCTATTTTTATACCATTCATGGTTTGTGGTTAATGTATTGAAATTTCGTATGCTATTTTAATACGAATGCTTATGTTATGTTTAAACCTGTTCATATGAGGAATTAATTGGACTTAATAAGTGATGGGTGGAGCCCTCTATAGCTCCTCAATGCATCGGTAGGTCTCATGAGACAAACTAGTGTCTTGGCACAAGGCTTGGAAAAATCTTATTTGTAGTCTTGGCACGGGGCCTTGGCTATGTGGTTATGATAGTCTGGAATTATGCATTCCATCATTATGAAAGTGGTTATTTATATTGCATGTGATCATTTGACTAGTATAATATCCATGGGAGTAAGTAAATGGCATTGTTTTATTTTATCTTTGCCATTTTATGCTGAAGTTCAAGTTTAAAAGGCTTTTGTTATAAACTGCCTTGAGTGTTTATGCTTATCTATGAAAGCTTCTGCTATAATGTTATCCTTACTGAGCATCTGAGCTCACCCCTTTCAATGTTTTATTTTTCCCAGGATTATGAATAAGTAATTTATGAATGACCTGCAGGGATAGTATGAGTGAATATGAAGACAAGATTTTGTTGCAGTTTTTTTACCATATGATGTAATGTAAGACTTCTGAATATATCTAGTGTTTCCAAGGCTACTAAACTAATCGGTCTTCCGAGATTTGATCTTTCTTATGATCATTCCAATGTTATGTAATAATTCACTGACTCTGGGTAACTAGGGTTGGGGGGTTACAAGTTGGGAAATATTTTTAATTTGGAAAATACCTATGCCCGTGACTTTCACAATCAATCAAATAACATAAAATTATAAGAGCATAAATCATGAAATAAAATCCATTAAGAAATCATATAAATTCATAAAACATTAAAATTAAGAAGTCTTCCAAAAATTAGAATATGCTTCGAATGTTACAAATTATTCGATTCATCTCAAGAATCCTAAAAACACACCAAAATGAAAAATGAAAACATGAAAAATTTAGAAAATTACATGAAAAACAAAATATAACCGCACTAAAAATTCCTAAAACTGGTTGACATACCTTCCCCACAATTATTCAATTTATTACCCTCAATTTATCTAAAATTATATAATGATATATTTTCACTCATAATTTATATTGGGCAGTAAATAAAACAATAAAATAGAAAGACATAACCAGATTTATTTTTCATTGGATGCCACGAGTTAATCTTCTAGGTGTTACCACATTAAAAATACAAGAAGGAAATGACAATACATAAGAAAAATAAATAAAAATAAATATAAAGGTGATATAAAAGGGATAATTTTTGGTTTATACCCCCAATCGGGTGCTAGGTTTTTTCTTCCCCTAGTTAGGTAGTTGCAATGGACTATAACCAATCATAAGGTTGATGTGGTTTCTATGAGATGAACCACAATATGTGACTTTTTTCAGTGTCCTTATGTAAATATAGTTATTGGAGAACCCCCAAAAATTATAAAATTTTTCCTAACCCCCAATAAAGAAGAAATATAGAATTAGAGGTCTAGAGTGGGGGGGGGGGAGAAAATAGGGTTGCTCTCTGTTTACTACTGTGGTGTCCTGCTCCATATGGTGTGAAAGTTGTTGTAGTGGAGGTAGTCGCACCACCACCATATCCTCCATATATTTTTCCTCGATCGCCACCACATGGGTGTTCTATTTCATAACATCCAATGTTTATTCCATTTTTTTTGTATCAGAAATTTCAGATAAGGGGAAGTCATAAAAAAATTCATCGTGAATAATATTAAAACATGGCGAATTAATAAAGAAATATTTCATTTCAATTATATCAACATCGAAATTTATAACCTCTAGAAGGACCATTAGAAAATACATATTAGTAGGTTCATATTAATTATAATATTCCAAAGCAAGATAGAGGTGGAAAGGTGCTGATTCGTATTTATCATGGATAAAAATATCATGTTTTAGTATCCTTGTAAGTACTTGATGCATACATAACTTTTACATTACATTATAAAATGAAAATAAAACAACCTTATGTACCCTTTGAACACACTCATTTTCCTTATCCTATTCCTACAGGTTATCCACAATATACTTCTTTGCATCCTAGTAAAACTAAAACTTAAGAAAGGGGTGAGCTCAGATGCATAGAAAGGAAAACAATATAGCAGGAACTATCATAAATAAGCATAAACATTTAAGGAAATGTATAAGAATAAAACACAAGCCTTTTCTACATAAACTTCATCATAATATAGAAAATATTAATAAAATAATTAAATTTACTTATTTACATGGTTATTATACTAGTAGAATAATCACATGTAAAATCAATATATAATTTCATAATGATGGAATGTATAATGTTGGACATCATAACCACATAGTAAAGGCCTCATGCCAAGATAAAAAATAAGATTTTGTCAATGCCTTGTCCCAAGACACGAGTTTGTCTTATGAGACCTACCAATGCATCAAGGGGCTATAGCGGGCCCCATCCGTCACTTACTAAGTCCAATGAATTCCTCATATGAAAAGGTTGAAACATAATATAAACATTCATATTAAAACTAGTATACGAAATGTCAATAATTTAACCATAAACCATGAATGATATAAAAATATCACATCCATAGTCAAAGATATCACTAAAACTTGAATACAATATGGAATATTATATCATAATAAATCAACTATAAAAAAATGTAAAATCCAATGAAGGATGTTGACATAGATGAAATCAATACAAAAACTATTTGAGGGAAATATATCTTTGTACTTTGTATTCATTTAAATGTAACATAATTGTAAAATAAAACATTTATTTTGAAAATATTCTTATAAGCTTGTAAGGTAAGATTCAAAGGTGTTATAATGGCGAAAAATGGCCGTACCTGCAGTATAAGTTAAAAAAATATTCTTTCCTTAATTTTTTCTAAATGGTTATAAATTACCTTGTTTGGAAAATGACAGAAAGAATACCTTTAATTGTTTTTATAAAAAGTCATAAAAGGGTATAAATGAATTTATCCCATAGTATAACAAATAGTAAAATTGTTTTGAAATAATTTTTTAAGGAACACATATGTGGATGATAAAGAAGTCCTAGTAGATACTTACGCACGAACAACCTTGGATAATAAAAAGATTGTAAAATTAACCATTACCTTGTAATTTTCCTTAGTTTAGGGTAAGTTAACCTCATATATAATAGTTAAATTATTGTTATTAAATTACCCAAGAACCACATACATAAATATGACATCATATATGATCTTCGAATATTGCTTTCTTAATAATATTTCAGTAGTATCACCGCTTCAGGTGTTAACTGATTTCTTTTCATTTATATGCTCTGTTACGCAAGTCATGTTTGTTTGGGATATGATATATTTTATTCATATACATAATTATATTAAGTTCTTAAACATTATTTTTAATCATAAAATGAAAATTAATCTTGAATAGTTATGATGAGAAATGAATCTCAGCACGTTCGTGGAGACGGTAATTAGTACATACGCACGAGCGAAAAAATCATTCTATTGATGATAAAATTGTATGTAATTGGATGAAATATTACATATACAGAATCATTAACATGTTATATTTTATTATTTACAGAAATTATACTCATTATTATACCCATCCAAATAATGAAGTGTTGAATAACAAACTACACCACGACGTGAAGACGGTAAGCCGTACGTACACAGGTATGGTGATTTTTTTATTCATAGGATTGATATAATAATGAATATGTTTGTAAAATATTTATAATAACATAATAGTATGTAGAAGTTACTGGAGTTTTTATTTTGGTATGGAAGCAACAAAGAAAGAGGCAGTGGAAGAAAAAAAGAACTTTGAAAGAGGTGATGAAATTAGTACCTCTTATTCAGGTGCTTCCTTTTTGATTTCATCAAAAGGGATCCTTAGGTTTGCTTTATGATCAATGTAAGGACTATAAGTTTAAGTGAGGGTAATTATGAAGATATTTTATCAGGTTTTGGCAGATCCAAATGGATTTGGAGGTGTGATTTTAAGTGAAGGGATGCACCCTTTTATAAGAAAGGTGAGGGTCCCTATAGGAAATGCTTGAAATATTATTTTATTATAAAATAATTTTCAGTTTATAATGGATAAAAATGGATTTATTTCAAGGATAAGGTGGGTATGGGTCAAAATAATCTCAAACAATATGTTTTAGACAAGTTTAGGTAACCATATTAACCTTATCTTTAAGATTTAACTCTTACTTGAATAGTTTAACTTTTACCATGTCTTCTTGTATTATTATAATACATGGTTAATAAACATACTATAAAATTACAAGAGAACCTCAAGTGGTTTATTAAGGAAATATATATCATTATATAAGTCATTTTTCAGAACCTTATATTTTTATAACTATAATATAATTTAATAAAATAGTATTTGTTTTAAAAGCTCATTTATGTCAATTTCGACACTATTTAGTATTTGGTTTTTTTGAAAGTCATACCAAATTTATCACTTTGAAAAAAATTTATTTAATCAACCCTATCTTGTCATATTAGCCTATAAAATTCTTGTAATTAATCATAAGTCTCAATTTACATTTATTTTAATATTTAAAATATCAATTATTTTAATCTTCCATTAACAAGGTAATTAATGCATCATCATTGTGTCATAAATAATTTTAATTATTTAATGTGTAAAAATTATAAATAAAATACCATTATATAGGAAATATTTTTATTTTACTAATGAATATTTATAGTCAAATTTATCTTATGTATAACCCTATATTAGAATTTGTTTAGTTATTAAAAGTTTAATTTAACAGTTTTAACTCTTTTAATATAAAATGTAATAAATGTCATAATCTAATCTAAGTGGATAAAAAAGGATAATATTTTTTTTCTGAAGGTTTATTTTGGTCTAAATAAACTTATCCAATATAATTAATACATGTGTTAGGGTAATTATAATATCATTTTTACCTTTAATTACCCTATTTACTTTTAACCGTGGTAAATAAAATTCAAAAGTTACTATTCACCCAAAATTATTTTCATCCTAATGAAACACATTTTACTTATTGATATAAACTATGCCTCTAAGATTTTTTAAATTCAAATCATAGAAGTGGTAATATTACATTTTATGCAAATTTGCAAATGTCCCTAGAAGGTGGGTAAAAGACGTAAAAAAATTCAACAAAATCTTATATATCTAATATTATTATAAAATGAATCTAATGAATTACATTGGATTAATATAAGTATTATGTATCTATTTTGAATTTAAAATAAATTTAAATTTAAAAATAATTATTTATATAAAAATTCTGTTTTAAACAATAACTAGTGTTTTTCACTATTCATCAAAAATTGAAAGTTTTTTGAAAAATACCAAAAATTCACCCTAAGATAATTTTGATATTTAGAGTCCAAACATGTTGTCCATTTTAAAAAATAAAATTTATAAAATTTTAAAATATGGGTATTATTATTAATAATATCTTTTAAATGGATAGTTTGATTGGTTTTGGTGTGATAGAACTCGAAGTTGCGTACAACGCAAGCTATTTTATTATTTAAATAGAAACTTATAGTGGATGCTTGGGGTGTTAAATTCTCCCATCCTTCAAACAATTTCATCCTAGAAATTTCTAGAATATTACTGTATAAATATATTCGGGTTTTTCTTCATCATAAGTTCCTCAGGTTCCCACTTTGCCACTTCCATTTTATGGTTTCTCCAAAGAACTTTTACCAGACGAGTCATCCGGTTTCTCAACAATTATTCTATAGTATCAATAATCCTGATAGGATCTTCACAATAAGATAGATCAGGTTCCAGTTCTTTTCTTCCTTGGTGAGTACATGTGTTGGGTCATGCATGTATTTTCTTAACAGTGATACGTGGAACACATCATGATCTTTAGAGAGACTTGACAACATTCCCAAACCATAAGCTAAAAATCTTATATATTCCTTAATTTTGAAAGGTATGATGTTCCAAAGACGTAATTTACCATTCTTACCGAATCGTATAACACCCATCCATGGAGATACCTTTAAGAAATCATAATCTCCAACTTAAAATTCAAAATCCTTCATTTATCGGTATAGGACGTTTTCCTACTTTGAGCTACTTTGATGTGGGTTTGGATAATCTTCACCTTTTCCATTATTTCCTCAACAAGTTCTAGTCCTATAAGTTTTCTTTCACCAACATCATCCCAACATGTTGGTGTGCGACATCTCTTTCTATATAATGCTTCATATGGCGCCATCTGAATACTTGAATGAAATCTATTGTTATAGGAAAATTATAACAGAGGTAAATACTGATCCCAAATTCCTTGAAAGTCAAGTGAGCAAGATATCAACATGTCTTCTATGGTTTGAATAGTATGTTATGATTATCCATCAGTTTGAGTGTGGTGGGAAGTGCTGAAATGAATTTTAGTATCCAGGGATTTCTAAAGACTTTTTCCAGAATCTTTATATAAAATGGGAATCACGATTAGAAACAATCGATAGGGGTACACCATGAAATATTCCAACTTCATTAATATATAGTCTTAATAAACGTTCAAGTGGTAAATCTTCTCTTATAGAAAGAAAATGTGCTTACTTGGTAAGACGATCAACAATGACGCATATTTCATCATTCCTTCTAGAACTATTTGGTAGCCCCATGAAAAAGTCCATTGTAATATCATCCCATTTCCACTCAGGTATAGGAGGAGGTTGCATGACTCCTCCAGAATGTAGTCTTCTAGACTTTACCTATCGACAAACCAGACATCATGACACATAATCAGTAATCTACCACTTCATGTTGTACTATAAAAATGTTTCTTCAAATATCTATACATCTTAGTGCTTCCAGGGTGTATAGATTAATTAGAGTTATGAGAATAATCCAACAATTCCCTTTTTAGATTAGGTATCTTGGGAATATAAATCCTCCCCCAAAATTTCAAAACTCTATCTTCATATTCGAATTTAATTAATCTCCCATCATTCACAACATTAATTTTCTTTTGAAACTCCTCCTCATCAGTTTAAGAACTTTTTATCCTTTATAGTAAATATTGATTGGAAACCATTTGAAAAAGTATCAATGTTTCACCTACCATGATTATTCTCATAACCATTTTTTCTAGATCCATGTATATAGGATCTCTTTCAACCCTCATCTTGGTCATAACTCCATGATCCTTTTTGCTCAAAGCATTTTCCACCATATTTGCCTTCCTCGGGTGGTAGTGTATAGTGGAATCATAATCTTTGAGTAGTTCAAGACATCACCTTTTCCTCATGTTGAGTTCTTTCTATGAGAAAATATACTTCAAACTCTTGTGATTGGTATATATCTCACATTTTTCACCATAGAGATAGTGTCTCTATATCTTCAAAGGAAAATTACAACTGTTAAATCGAGATCATGAGTAGGATAGTTTAGTTCATGAATTTTTAGTTGTCGTGACACATAGGCAGTAACTCTATCATTCTGCAAAAGGACATAACCAAGTAATTTCTTTGAAGGATCACTATAAATAACAAACCCATCATTTCCTGATGGTAGATTCAAGATAGGATCATTGAATCATCTTCTCTTTAGTTCTTCAAAACATTCTTCACAATCTTTTTTCCAAACAAATTTAACACCTTTACGTGTGAGCTTGGTTAATGGGTTATCCAATCAAGAAATATTATATACGAAATGTCGATAATAACCTGCTAAACCAATAAAACAGTATACCTCAATTATACTCATCGGTTCTGTCCATTCTTGGACTGACTTTGTCTTTGAAGGAAGGACAAAGATTCCATATTTAGAGATAATATGGCCAAGAAAAGAAATATCATGAAGCCAGAATTCACACTTTTTAAATTTCTTATATAATTCATTTCTTCTAAGAGTCTTTAGAATAGTGAGCAGGTGATTTTTATGATCTTTTTAGATTTTTGAATATACCAAGATATCATCAATAAATACCACTAAAAAGTCATTTATATATTCATTGAAAACTCTATTCATTAGTTCCATGAAGACAAAGGGTGTATTAATCAGTCCAAAAGGCATTACTATAAACTCATAATGCCCATACCTGGTATAAAATGTTGTCTTCAGATTGTATTGCTTCTTCACACACAACTGATGATATCCAGATCAAAGGTTAATCTTTGATAAATATTGATCTCCATCAATTTGATCGAATAAATAATCAATGCAAGGTAGTGGATACTTGTTCTTTATTGTTATAGCATTGATCTATTTATAGTCAATACACAACCTCATAGATCCATATTTCTTCTTAATAGAAAAAACATGGGATCCCCATGGAGAAAAACTTGGGTGAATAAATCCTTTATTACTCAATTCCTCTAGTTTTTATTTATTTAAACTAATTCCACAATGGCCATTCTATAATGGGTATTCGATATGGGCCTTGAACCATGAATTGAATCAATGTAAAACTCAATTTCTCATTCTGAAGGATGTCCATGTAAATCTTATAGAAACACATGATCATATTATTGCACAATAGGTACATCCTCTATTTGTACATTCTTTTCCTCACCCATAATTATTTCACTCCCTTCTTCCCCAATAAATGAAATTAGTTGAACTACTGGGGGTGGATCTAGATTAGAATCAGATGGGGACATTTCTACTCTAAAGATAAGGTATTCTATATCATCATAAAAAATTGAAACCTCCTTATTATTACAGGGAATTTTCACATCATGGTCTGAATGCCAATCCATACTAAGGATTATATCAAATTCAATCACTGGTATGACAATAAGATCAGCAGATATAGCATGTTTATATGCCATAATGGTAACTGATTCCCAAAACATTGTTGGAATGATACTTCGCATAAGAGTTTTTACAGACAACTCCCTAGTTAAATCAAATTGAAAATATCTAATTTTCTTGGAAAACTGGGAAGATATGAAAGAATGCGATGATCCAGAATCAAATAAAGTATTGGATAAATTTGAGGAAATGATTAATGTACATGCTACCACATCATTCAGAACATCATCCTTTATAGTTGTGATCACATAAGCTTGTCCTTGCTCCCATGGCCTTTTCTGAGGTAAGTTTCATTGACACTTAGAAAATTTATTTACATAATGCCCCATTTCTCTATAATTGTAACATTCAACATTGAAGACCTCATTCTTTCCCTTGAAATCACGTGCTTGGTGGCCATTTTCTACACACTTATAACAAACTCCCATCCTTTATTTTAAGTACCAAGGTGTTTCTTCCCACATTTACTATAGTATGGAAACTCACGATCTCCTTTATTCCCCTTATTTCCATTTCCAGAGAGTTAAAAAGGTCTCTTCTTCTCTTGATTTGATTTAAAGTCGTAAGACTTTGAGAATTTCTTTTCTGTCATGATAACACATGATACAATATCTTCATATGACGAGAAGGATTGTGAGACTAATGCTTGATGGAGAAATGATTTTTACCCATAAAACAATCAATCAAACTTACTCCTTGGGTTATGTATGTAATCTTCAACATTTATTGATAACCTTGTAAAGTTAGCCTCATACTTTGCGACATTATCACCCTCCATTTTTCCTCATACCCAAAAATGGCCTTTCTATATCCGCTCAATGTTCACATGGAAAGTATTTTTCTAAGAAAATCTCCTTAAAATCCTTCCATTCCATATTTTATACTTCTTCATCCTACTTTGTTTTTTAATTATGACCACCATTGATCTACATCTCCTGTGAGGCGATAAACTATCATGAAAACGTTTTCCCATTCACTACTCCCTAAAGAATGAATTATTTTCTCTAAGGAACTTATCCATTGCTAAGATAATAATGGATTTCTAGTCCTATTTAATGTTGGTGGTTTTTTCATCATCCACCAGTCTAACATTGATCCTCCGCGTTGTGGATTAGGGTGCTCCAAATAGGTAAGTTTATTATTCACAACTAGAGCGAGTTTTCCCAGTATGGTTATAAGCTGTTCAGCACCATTTGATTCACTAACTCCACTATAATTATCTTGAGTAGGGGGAAATACCTAAATGGATTATGTGCATTTATACAGTTTCCATTCCTTTCACTAGGCTCTATTACTAAACAATGGTATACACTAGATTAGTTTATGAATTGCAATACATAATTCCAAACAAGTAAAATACCTAACATAAATTGAAAAGTTTATGCATGTAATCCATAATCATAAAAAATGTTTTTTACAAGAAGTAATTACTAATAAATACCTCATAATGGTTTGTAAATAAAATTTGAATTATCCTAAGCATATCCCCCATGAGTGTCGTAGCCAAGAGTGAAGCAAAGCCCGTTGTTGTGCACCGGTTCTCGTTTAAGTCTAGTTCAAAGTGGTGTTTTTGGGTATTACTGCTAGATACATCTGTGCCAAATCCACCTCTACCTTCTCGTATCTAGACAGGGATGTATTTCATGAAAAAATCACAAAATATATATTTTACCAAAATCCTAGTAAGTTATTCTATTCTAATCTTCAAACTTTATCTTAGGGCAATGTTCTATAATAATTTTTTTTCTAAATATACTTTCCCAGGTTTGTAAAAAACATCCTTTGATACCAAATATAACACCCTAACCCCAATTACCCAAAGTTAGTGCATTATTACATAACATTTTCATGATCACAAGAGATCAAGTCTCGAATGACCGATTAGTTTAGTAGCCTTGGAAGTACAAGATACATACATATGTTTTACATTACATTATGAAAGGGAAGAACCAAAACATTATGTCCCCTTTGAGCACACTCAAATCCCTTAGCCTATTCCTGTAGTTTATTCATAATATACTTCTTTGCATTCTAGGAAAAATATAACACAAGAAAGGGGTGAGATCAGATGCTCAATAAGGATAACAGTATTGCAAAAACTATTATAAATAAGCACAAACATTTAGGGCAATGAACAATAATAAAACATAATACTTTTAAACTTAAAATTCATTATAATATGGAAAAGATAAATCAAATAATTGAATTTTCTTATTTACATGGATATTCTACTAGTCGAATAATCACATGTAAAATCAATAGATAATTTAATAATGATGGAATGCATAATGCCAGGCATCATAACCCCATATTCAATGCCTCGCGCCAAGAATACAAATAATATTTTTCCAAGGCCTTGTTACAGGACAGTAGAATTTCTCATGATACCTACCGATACATCGAGGGGTTATAGCGGTCCTCGCCCATCACTTACTAAGTCCAATTCTTTCCTCATATTAAAAGGTTGAAACAGAATATAAACATTTATATTAAAACTAGACTAAGAAATGTAAATACTTTAACCGTAAACCATGAATGGTATAAAAATATCACATCCACATTCAAACATATCGAAAAACCATACAATATTGAATATTGTATCATAATAACTCAATTTCAAACAAATGTAAAATCCAATGACGGATGTTGACATAGATGAAATCAATCCATAAATTATTTTATTTAAATATATCTATCCATTTTTTATTCATTTAAAATTCAAGTAATTATAAAATAATGTATTCATATTGAAAATATTCTTATAATATTGTAAAGTATTCTTCAAAGGTGTTATAATGGAAGAAAATGGCTACACCTTCCGTATAAGTTAAAAAACATTCTTTCCTTAATTTTGTCCAAAAGGTCATAAAGTACCTTGTTTGGAAAATGACAGAAAGATTACTTTCAATTTATTTTTATAAAAAGTTAAATAAGGGTTTAAATGACTTTAACCCACAGTATGGGAAATAGTAAAAATGTTTTGAAATACATTTTTAAGGAACACAGATGTGGATGATAAAGAAGTCCCAGTAGATACTAACTTACAAACAACCACGAATAATAAAGAAATTGTAAAATTAACCATTACCTTGTACTTTTCCTTAGTCAAGGGTACTTTAAAATACTTTATAATAGTTGAATAATTGTTATTAAATTAAACAAGAACCACATACATAAATATGATATCATATATGAACTTCTAATATTGCATTGTTAATAATATTTCAGTAGTTTCATTGTTTTGGGGGTTAACTAATTCATTTTCCTTTATATGTTTTGATATATAAGTCAAGTTTTTTATGTATAGTATGTATTTTACTCATATCCATAATTATATATAGTTCTTAAAAATTATTTTTAATCATAAAATGAAAATTATTCTTGAATGGTTACGATGGGCGATTAATCTCATCGTGTTTGTGGAGACGGTAATCTGTACGTACGCACGAGCGACAATATCATTCTATTGATGGTGAAATTTTATGTAATTGGATTTTATATTACATATAAATAATAATTAACATGATAAATTTATTATTTAAATCAATTATACTCATTATTATACCCTTCCAAATAATGAAGTGTTGAATAAGAAACTATACCACGACGTGGAGACAGTAAGACGTACATACATATGTATGGTTCATTTTTCATTCATAGGATGGATAGAATAATAAATATGGTTGTAAAATATTTATAATAACATAATATTATGTATAAGTTACTGGATTTATAATTTTGGTATGGAAACAACAAAGAAAGATGAAGTGGAATAAGAAAAGAACTTTGAAAGAGGTTGAAATTATTACCTCTTCTTCAGGTGGTTCCTTTTTGATTTGATCAAAAAAGATTCTTAGGTTAGATTTCAGATCAAATTAAGGGCTCTAGAATAAATTTAGGGTATTTAGGAATATATTTGAGCTGGTTTTGGATGAGACAAATGGATTTGGAGGTGTGATTTTGAGAGAAGGGGAAGTACCCTTTTATAAGAGAGGTGAGGGTCACTTTAGGAAAAGCTTGAAATGTTATTTTATTATAAATTCAATTTAGATTTATAATGGATATAAATGGATTTATTTCGAGTATAAGGTGGTTATGGGTCCAAATACCCTCATACAATAGGTTTTAAACAAGTTTAGGTCACCATATTAACCATATTTATTAGATTTAACTCTTAGTTAAATAGTTTAACTTTTACCATGTCTTCTTATATTATTATAATATATGGTTAATAAACATACAATAAAATTTCAATAGAACCTAAAGTGGTTCATTAATGACATATCTATAATTATATAAGTCCTTTGGTTGAAACTTATATTTTTTGGACTATTATATAATTTAATAAAATAGTATTTGTTTTAAAAACTCATTTATGTCGATTTTGACACTATTTAGTATTTGGTGTTTGTGAAAGTCATAACAAATTTACCACTTCAAAAAAAAATTTATTTAATCTACCCTAAAATGTCATATTAACCTATAAATTTCATGTAATGCATCTAAAGTCTCAATTTACATTTGTTTTAATATTTTAAATAACAATTATATTAATCTTTCATTAATAAGGTAATTACTGCATCATCATTGTGTCATAAATAAGTTCAATTATATAATGTCTAAAAATTATATATAGAATACAATTATGTATTAAATCTCTTTATATTTCTAATTAATATTTAAAGTAGAATTTATCTTATGTATAACCCTATATTAAAAATGTTTTAGTTATTAAAATTTGAATTTAACACTTTTAACTCTTCTTTAAATAAAATATAATAAATCTTCTAATCTAATCCAAGTAGATCAAAAAGGATAATATTTTATTCCTAAGGTTTATTTTCATAAAACTAAACTTATCAAATAGACTTAAGACATGTGTTAGGGTAATTATAATATCATTTTTACCTTTAATTACCCTATTTACTTTTAACCGTGGTAAATAAAAATCAAATGTTACTATTCACAAAAAAATATTTTCATCCTATTAAACAAAATTTTACTTACTGATTTCAACCATGTCTCTTGTATTTTTGAATTTAAATTCACAAAATCGGTAAAATTACATTATATGGAAATTTTCAAATGTACCTAGAAGGTGGGTAAAAGATGTTAAAAAATTCAATAAAATTTTATATGTCTAATCTTATTATAAAATGACTCTAATGAATTACATTAGATTAATATAGGTATTATGTATCTACTTTGATGTTAAAATAAATTTAAATTTTAAAATATTTTTTTAAATAAAATGTTGGTTTTAAACAATAACGTAGTGTTTTTCACTATTCATCAAAAATTGAATGGTTTCATAAAAATACCAAAAATTCACCCTATGATAATTTTGATATTCAAAATCCAAAAATGAAGTCCATTTTGAAAAATAAAATCTATAAAATGTCAAAAAGTGGGTATTACAATTAATAACTTCTTTTTAAATGGCTAGTTTGATTGGTCGTGGTGTGATAGAACTTGAAGTTGCGTACAACATAAGATACTGTATTATTCAAAGAGAAACGTACCGTAGAAGCTTGGGGTGTTAAATTATCCCCTCCTTCAGGTAATTTTGGCCTCAAAATTTATAGAATATTACTACATAAAATTTTTTGGGTGGTTCATCATCATAAGTTCCCCAGGTTCCCATGTTGCCTCTTCCATTTTATGGTTTCTCCAAAAAACTTTTACCAGATGAGTTGTCCGATTTTTCAGCACTCATTCTCTGGTATGAATAATCCTGATAGGTTTTTCACAATAAGACAAATCGAGTTCCAGTTCTATTTCTTCATAGGAGATTACATGTGTTGGGTCAGGCATGTAGTTTCTCAATAATGATATGTTGAACACATCATGAACTTTGGAGAGACTTGGAAGCATTGGAAAATAGTAAGCTACAACTCCAATTCGTTATATTTCGAAAGGCATGATGTACATGGGACTTAATTTACCCTTCTAAATGAATCGTATAACACCCTTTCATGGAGATACCTTCAATAAAACATGATCTCCTACTTGAAATTCCAAATACTTACTTTAGTTATCGACATATCTATTTTGCCTACTTTGAGCTGCTTTGATGTAGGTTTGGATAATATTCACCTTTTACATTGTTTTCACAACATGTTCTGGGCCTACGAGTTTTCTTTCCCCAACATCTACCCAAAAAGTTGGTGTGCAGCATCTCGTTCCATATAACGCTTCATATGGTGCCATCTGAATACTTGAATGGAAGATATTATTATAGGAAAATTCTACTAGAGGTAAATAATGATCCCAAATACCTTTAAGGTCAAGTGAGAAAGATATCAACATGTATTCTATGTTTTGAATAGTCCGTTCTGATTGTACATCAGTTTGAGGGTGGTAGGCAGTTCTCAAACAAAGTTTAGTATCCTCGGATTTCTCAAGACTTTTCTAGAATCTGGATGTAAAATAGGGACCACGATCATAAACAATCAATAGAGGAACACCATTATGTCTTACAACTTCATTAATATATATTCTTGCAAAACATTCAAGTGGTAAATATTCTCTTATAGCAAGAAAATGTGCTGACATGGTAAGACAATCAACAATGACCCATATTGCATCATTCCTTCTAGGAGTCTTTGGTAGAACCATGACAAAGTCCATTGTAATATCATCTCATTTCCACTCAGGTATGGGAAGAGGTTTCATGACTCCTTCAGGAAGTTGTCTTCCAGCTTTAACCTGTTTAAAAACCATACATCTTTACACATAATGAGAAATCTCCCTCTTCATGTTGTCCCACCAAAAATGTTCTTTAAAATATCTATACACTTTAGTGCTACCAAGGTGTATAGGGCAATTGGAGCTATGAGCATCATCTAAAAATTACCTATTTAGATTAGGTATATCGGGAAAACAAAGCCTCCCCCCAAATTTGAAAATTCCATATTCATATATGAAGTGAATCAATCTCCCATAATTCATAGCAATAATTTTCTTTTGAAACTCCTCATCATCAGTCTGAGAACTTTTTATCCTTTCTAGTAATGATATATTGACAACCATTTGAAAAAGTATTGATGCTTCACATTCCATGATTATTACCATATCCATTTATAGTAGATCCATGTATATATGATCCATTTCAACTATCATCTTGTTCAGAACTCCATGATCCATTCTGCTCAAAGCATCTGCCACCATATTTACCTTCCCCGGGTGGTAGTGTATAGTGAAATAATAATCTCTGATTAGTTCAAGACATATCCTTTTCCTCACGTTGATTTCTTTCTATGAGAAAATATACTTCAAACTCTTTTGATCGGTATGCATCCCAAATTTTTCAGCATAGAGATAGTGTCTTCATATCATCAAATAAAATATTCCAGCTGCTAACTCAAGATCATGAGTAGGGTTGTTTTGTTCATGAGTTTTTAGCTGTCATGATGCATAAGCAATAAATCTATCATTATGAATAAAGACACATCCAGGTCCTTTATTTTATGCATAATTATAAATAACAAACCCATCATTCCCCAATGGTAGTGTCAAGATATAATCATTGACTAATATTTTATTCAATTCTTCAAAATATTCTTCACACTCTTTTTTTGAAACAAATTTAACCCCTTTAAATGTGATCTTGGTTAATGGGTTAGCTAATCGAGAAAAATTCTATACGAAACACCAATAATAACCTGATAAACCAATAAAATTGAGTTCCTCAGTTATACTCGTCGGTGCTGGACATTCTTGGATTGCCTTTATCTTTAAAGGATCAATAGAGATTCCATCCTTATAGACAATATGGTTAAGAAAATAATTATCCTAAAGACATAATTCACACTTGATAAACTTCCCATATAATTCATTTCTTCTAAGAGTCTTTAGAATAGTGTGTAGGTGATTTTCATGATCATAAAATATTTTAGAATATAGTAAGATATCACAAATAAATACCACTAAAAATTCATCATGATATTCCATGAAAACTCTATTTAACAGATCCATGAAGATAGAGGGTGTATTAGTTAGTTCAAAAGGCATTACTGTAAACTTGTAATGCCTATACTTGGTATGAAATGTTGTCTTCAGAATATCTTCCTACTTCACCCACAATTGATGACATCCAAATTAAAGGTCAATCTTTTAAAGATATTGAGATCAATGAGGTCGATAGAATAAATCATCAATTCTAGGTAGGGGATACTTGTACATTATTATTATATAATTGACCTCCCTATGTCAATGCAAAACCTCATAGACCCATCTTTCTTATTATCACACAGAATAGGGGATCCCAATGGAGAAACACTAGGGTGAATAAATCCTTTGTTACTCAATTCCTTTAGTTGTTTATTTAGTTCCACTAATTCCTCAGTGGCCATTCTATAATGGGTTTTAAATATGGTCCTTGAACTAGAAATTAAATCAATGAAAAAAATAAATTTTTCATTCAGGGTGATGTCTTGGTAAATCCTCTGAAAACACATCAACATATTCTTCCACAATAGGTACATCCCCTATTTGAACATTATTTTCCTCACCCATAGTTATTTCACTCCCTTGCTCCCCAATAATTGAATTTAGTAGAGCTACTAGGGGTGTATCTAGATAAGAATAGGATGGATATGTTTCTTCTCTAATGATAAGGTATTTCTTATCATCATCAAAAATTTTAACCTCCTTCTTCTTACAATAAATTTTTGCATCATAGTTGAAAGCCAATCCATAAATAGGATTATATAAAATTCAATAATTGGTATCACAATAATATCAGCATATAATGAATATTTATATTCCATAATGGTAACTGACTCACAAAACTTTGTCGTAAGGATACTTCACATTGGAGTTTTGACTGACAACTCCATCGTTAAATCAAATTGTAAACATATAATTTTCTTAGAAAACTGGGAAGATATGAAAGAATGGGATGATCCAGAATCAAATAAATCATTGGCTAAATTTGAGGAAACAATTAATGTACCTGCCACCACTTCTTTCGGAACTTCAACCTCATTATTTTTGATCACATAAGCTTGGCATTTCTCCATTATCCTTTATAGAGGTATGTTTCCTTAACACTTATGACATTAATTTTCATAATTACCCATTTCTCTAAAATTGTAGATTTCAACATTGACAACCTCTTTATTTCCTAGACAATCACATGATTTGTGGAATTTTTCTCCACACTTGTAACCAACTCCCACCCCTTTTAGGCAAGTACCAGGGTGTTTCTTCCCACATTTACTATAGGATGGAAATTGAACATTTCATTTCTTCCCCTTATTTTAATTTCTAGAGTGTTCAACAGATCTCTTCATCTATTTTATTTCTTTAAAGTCTTAAGACATAGAGAATTCATTTTCTATGTTGACATCACATGATACTATAATTTCAGATGACGAGAAAGATTGTGAGACTAATGCTCGATTGAGAAATGGTTTTAACCCATAAAATAATCAATAAATCTTACTACTTGGGTGACATATATAATATAATAAATGCCTTGATTACCTTATAATGTTAGCCTCATATATTATGATATTTTCATCCTTTTTTTCCTCAGACTCAGAAATTGCCTTTCCATATCTGCTCGATGTTCATGGGGAAAGTATTTTTCTTACAAAATCTATTTAAAATAACTCCATTAAATATTTGATATTTCTTAATCATCCTCTGTGTTTTGAATTAATGACCACCATTGATAGGAATCTCCAGTGAGGTGATAAACTGCCATGAAAACCTTCTTCCTTTCGCTATTCCCCAAAGCATGAAATATTTTCTCTAAAAAACTTATCCATTTGTCAAGTACAAATGGATTTGTAGTCCCATTGAATTTTTATGGTTGTTTCCTCATGAAGCAGTATAACATTGATTTTCAGCATTGTGGATCAGGGTTCTCCACACGGGTAAGGTCATTATTCATAACCTGAGTGAGTTTTCCCAGTATGGTTATAAGCTGTTTAGCACCAGTTGTATCACCAACTCCACTGTAATTATCTTAATCCCTACATGTATTACGTGTGTTGATAGGGTTTCCATTCCTTCCACTAGGAACCATTTCTAAACAATGGAATACACAAGATTAGTTTATGAATCACAATACATAATTCCAAATTAGTAAAACACCTAACATAAATTGAACAGTTTATACATATAATCTATAATCATAAAAAAAATTTCTTTGAGGAAGTGTTTACTCATAAATCCTTTATAATGGTTTGTAAAGAAAATGTGAATTATCCTAAGCATATCCCCTCGGAGTTTCGTAACCAAGAGTGAAACAAGGCCCATTATCGTGCACCAGTTCCCATTAAAGTCCAGTTCAAAGAGGTGTTTTTTGGGTTTTACCCCTAGATACATCTATGCCAGAGCCGCCTGTACCTGCTCAAATCCAGACAAGTATTTATTGTTGAAAAATTTAGAAAATATCTACATTACCAAAATTATAGGAAGTTTTTATATACTAATCTTAAATGTTTATCTTAGGGTAATGTTATCTAATCAAAGTTTTTCTTAATAGAGTTTCCAAGGTTTTTACTAAACTTCCATCGATACCACCTGTAATGCCCTGACCACAGTTGCCTTGAGTCAATGAATTATTTCATAACAATGGAATGATCACAAGAGATCAAGTCTCAAAGGACCAATTAGTTTAGTAGCCTTAGAAGCACTAGATACATACATAAGTTTTACATTACATTAGGGAATGAAAAAACAACAAAATTGTGTCCCCTTTGAACACACTCATACCCCTTAGCCAATTATTGTAGGTTAATCATAATATACTTCTTCGCATCCTGGGAAAAATAAAACATAATAAAGGGGTGAGCTTAGATGGTTAGTAAGGATAACAATATAGAAGAAACTATCATAAATAAGCATAATCTTTTTTGTAATGTATAATAATAAAACACAATCCTTTTAAACTTAAACTTCAGCATAATATGGAAAAGATAAATAAAATAATTTCATTTTCTTATTTTCATGGATATTCTACTAGTTGAATAATCACATGTAAAATCAATAGATAATTTCATAATGATGAAATTCATAAGGCCGGACATCATAATCACATAGGCAAGGCCGTGTGACAAGACTACAAATAAGATTTTGTTAATGCCTTGTTCCAAGACACAAGTTTGTCTCATGAGACCTACCGATGCATCGAGGAGATATAGTGGGCCCTGCCCATAACTTACTATGTCCAACGTATTCCTCATATGAAAATTTTGAAACATAATATAAACATTTGTATTAAAACTACTATACAAAATGTCAATACTTTAACCATAAACCATGAATGGTATAAAAATAGCACATCCACAGTCAAAAATATCACAAAAACTTCAATAAAATATGTAATATTGTATCATTATAAATCAACTTCTAACAAACATAAAATCCAATGAAGGATGTTGACATAGATGAAATCAATCCAATAACTATTTAAGTGAAATATCTCTTTCTACTTTGTATTAATTTAAAAGTCATGTAATTATAAAAGAAAACATATACTTTAAAAAAAATTATAATATTTTAAGGGAAGCTTCTAAGGTGTTATAATAGTGGAAAATGGCTTCACTTTCCGTATAAGTTAAAACACATTCTTTCCCTAATTTTGTTAAAAACGTTATAAATTACCTTGTTTGGAAAACGACAAAAATATTACTTTAAAAACATTTTATATAAATTCAAACAAGGGTATAAATGACTTTAAACTATAGTCTAGGAAATATTAAAAAAGTTTTGAAATACATTTTTATGAAACACAGATGTGGATGATAAAGAATTCCCAGTAGATACTTACGTACAAACAACCTCGGATAATAAAGAGATTGTAAATATAACCATTAACTTGTACTTTTCCTTAGTCGAGGGTACGTTAACATCCTGTATAATAGTTAAATAATTGTTATTAAATTATAAAATAACCACATACATAAATATGATATCATATATGATCTTCTAATATTGTTTTTTAATAATATTCCTGTAGTATCATTGTTTTGGGTGTTAACTAATTTGTTTTCATTTATATGTTTTTCTACGTTAGTCATGTTTTTTATGGATAAGATGTATTTGATTCATATAAATAATTATATTAAGTAATTAAACATTACTTTTAATCCTAAAATAAAAATTATTCTTGACTGGTTACAATGGAGAATGAATATCATTGCGTTCGTGGAGACAGTAATCCGTACATACGCACGAGTGACAATATCATTCTATTGATGGTCACATCGTATGTAATTGGATGGTATATTAAATATACATAATAATTAAAGTGTTAAATTTATTTTTTATATCAATTATACTCATTTTTATATCCATTTAAATAATTAAGTGTTGAATAACAAACTACACCACGATGTGGAGATGGTAAGCCGTACATACGCACGTATGGTGACTTTGTCCTTCCTAGGATGGATAAAATAATGAATATAGTTGTACCATATTTATAATAACATCATATTATATATAAGGTACTAGATTTATTATTTTGGTATGGAAATAACAAAGAAAGAGGAAGTGGAAGAAGAAAATAACTTTGAAAGAAGTAATGGAATTATTATCTCTTCTTTAGGTGCTTTCTTTTTGATTTGATCGAAAGGGATTCTTAGGATGGATTTCAGATCAATGTAAGGACTCTAGGTTGATTTGAGGGTATTTTTTAATATATTTTTTTAGGGTTTGTCTAAGCCAAATGTCTTTGGAGGTGTGATTTTGAGAGAAGGGGAAGTACCCTTTTATAAGAGAGGTGTGGGTCACATTAAGAAAAACTTGAAATATTATTTTATTATAAAATCATTTTCTGTTTATAATTTATCAAAATGGATTTATATCGAGGATAAAGTGGGGATGGGTCAAAATAATCTCAACCAATAGGTTTTAGACAAGTTTAGGTCACTATATTAACCTTATCATTTATATTTAACTCTTAGTTAAATAGTTTAACTTTTACCATGTCTTCTTGTGTTATTATAATACATGGTTAATAAAATTACTATAAAATTACAAGAGAACATAAAGTGGTTCATTAATAACATATCTATCATTATATAAGTCTTTTTTCCAAAGCTTATATTTTTAGGACTATTATATAATTTAATAAAATAGTATTTTGTTTAAATACTCATTTATGTCTATTTTGACACTATTTAGTATTTTGTGTTTGTGAAAGTCATAAAAACATTATCACTTTGATTTTTTTTAATTTAATCAACCCTAACATGTCATATTATCCTAGAAAACTCGTGGAATTCATCAAAAGTCTCAATTTACATTTATTTTGATATTTTAACATATCAATTATTTTTATCTTTCATTAACAAGGTAATTACTGCATCATCATTGTGTCATAAATAAACTTAATTATTTAATGTCTAAAAAATATTAATAAAATACCATTATGTATGAAATAATATTATCATGAGAGTTAATATTTATATTAGAATTTATCTTATGTATAACTCTATATTAAAAATGTTTTAGTTATTAAAATTTGAATTTAACACTTTTAACTCTTAATTAAATAAAATATAACAAATGTCTTAATCTAAATGAAGTGGATCAAAATAGGATCATATTTTATTCCTAAATTTTATTTTGGTCAAAATAAAATTATCCAATAGAATTAGGACATGTTTTCGAGTAATCATAATATCATTTTTACCTTTAATTACCCTATTTACTTTTAACAATGGTAAATAAAATTCAAAAGTTACTATTCACCAAAAATTATTTTCATCCTATTAAACCAAATTTTACATACTGATGTCAACCATGTCTCTTGGATTTTTTAAATTCAATTCACAGTAGTGGTAAAATTAAATTTTATTCAAATTTTTAAATGTTCTTAGAAGATGGGTAAATGGCGTTAAAAAATTCCATAAACAATTATATATCTAATCTTATTATAAAATTACTGCAATGATTTACATTTGATTAATAAAGGTATTATTTATCTTTTTTTACTTTAAAATAAACTTAAATTTAAAAATAATTATTAAAATAAAAAGTTGGTTTTAAATAATAACGTAGTGTTTTTCAGTATTCATCAAAAAATTGGAAGTTTTCAGAAAAATACCGAAAATTCACCCTAAGCTAATTTGGATATTAAGAATCCAAAAATGAAGTCAATTTTGAGAAATAAAATTTATAAAATTTCAAAAAGTGCATATTAATATTCATAACTTTTTTTTAAACGGCTAGTTTGATTGGTCGTGGTGTGCTAGTACTCGATGTTTCGTACAACGCAGGCTATTGTATTATTCAAAGAGAAACGTACCGTGGAAGCTTGAGGTGTTACAATTTTTATGAAAAATGGAATGTAAAAGTGTAACACCTCCCTATTACTGAAAACAAATTTTTGCATTGGGTTTTTTCACATATCCCAATACAATATATTATTTACCTAATCTTTCAATACAGTGAAAACCTAGGGTTCGTCTCAAGGAAAAAACATACACAACACTAAAATTCAATTTTTGGTAGTTATTATCTAACTAATATATATATATATAAATAATATAAATATGAGTTTGAAATATTAATATATATATATATATATGCACTATGAAAAAATGTATGTTATAAATAATGAAGGAAAACATTTGTTTTTGGGAGATCAAAATGGTTGATATCATTGTTCATTAAAATATTCTCAATATCAATTCAATGTAGTGATCAATATTTTTCACACTACACCCTCTCATTTGATATTTTATTACCCCAATACTGAGATATCTGCATGAGGGAAAAATATATTCCTAAATCCAGTTAAGATATCTCTTTTTTATCCATTCTAACCCAAGAAAAAATCCATCATATGCATGGCCTAGATATATAAGGGAACGATTAATGTTGAATGAGAAGAAGAACTCAGTGGTAGAGAAAATTGGGCAATCACACACCACAATAGATTTATGCACCACCAATATTCAAAGAACTAAATAAATATATTTAAATTTAATACCATGTAAACTCGATAAACCACCATTCTCTCCCTTGAAAAAACATCGAGGTTATTTACCCATGCATATGGATTTAGAAGATAATATGGTTGGAGAAACACATAAAAATAAAAATTGAATAATGGGGTATGAAGAAGAATAAAAATATAATTTAAAAATTAATAATATTTTTAAAATAAAAAATAAACTAAAAAAATAGAGAAAATGGTCAATAAAGGCAACCCCAAGTTTCCATCATGTTGAAATGAAGAAGAAGCACTCGTTTATAAGAAAAATAGGTGAAATTATTTTCTCTAAAATCATCCTCAGAATGTTTTTTCATGGTTTACCCATTAAATGAATGAATTTGGGAAAGTGTACTTATTGAAAGTTATTCTCATATATCTATTATATAGACCCAAAAATTATAAGATTCATTGGACACGTTGGGATAAAGATATATAAAAACTTACTATGGGAATTTATTCTGTCCAGGATAACTATTTTTATTCCAATGAAACAAGTTCCCATGCCATTATGAAATTGATAAAATGATAATCTGGTTTTTATATTTTAATAATGTTGTCACCCCAGACTTCCTCTAGGTCCTTGCATAATTTTAGCTCATTTGGGCCATCAATTTATGATATATGGGCCCAATAATAATTTTTTTATATCTATGCATAGTTTTCAAACCTTGAATTTGAGATGATTCTGAGACCTTAAATGATGGATTGAGCTTTGGTTCCTCTAAAAAGAAATTAAGAAAAACATGTAGAGAAACCTACAGAAGAATAATTTTTCAATTGGGATCAGTTTAAAAAAGGTAATGGAAAAAAATAAAGAAGTAATTTAAAACAGTTAAAATCCAAAATATTCCATTTTTATAATTAATCTAAAAAATGTTTCTAAACCATAAAATGTAAAAATTTCTCTTGAAATAAAAACATTGGTGATATTAAAGACATTTAAATTAAGAATTAATTAAATTAATATATTTTATCTATCCATACCATGAATGTTTTGGGGTCTGTCTGGATGTGAAAGATGGGGGAGATCTAAACCAGATTGACTCAAAGTGTGGAAGGAGAGCATCAGAGAGTGAGAATCAAAATCGAGATTTCTAGACAGTTTGAGGTCATATTGTATAGAACATGACAATAAAATTTAAATTAATTTTTCATGGACTATAAAATCTAATTTTAAGGTCATAGAAGAATATGATCCTTATCCCAGTTGGTAAGGACTCCGTAAGTGCATCCGAACGACCAGGGATAAAATCCAGGCGGAGGTAGAATTTCCGGGTTATTGTAGCAGTACTATAGTGGGAACTGTGAATTACTGTAGCAGGTACTGTAGCGGGAAATGTAGTAGGCACTGTTTGGCACTGTAGTAGTCGGGAATATACCCCTGTTTGGGCCATCAGGCCACCGATTTGGTTCCTGAGTCCTGTAAAGGCCTTCGGGCCACCCTGGACTTCGGGTCAGTAAGGCCTTTGGGTCACCTCAAGGCCTTCAGGCCACCATAGTACAGATTCAAACTATACAACCTACAAGGAACAAGCTCTACAAGGAGGATGAGCAAGGAGCTTTCACCACAATAGAAGCTAAAAGGATTGCATGAATGAGAGGGTATGGAACCTGCCATTGGGTCAAGCATGTGCATGCATGGGAATTCCTAGCCGAACAGCCATGCGAAGGTGGAGAGCTGATTTCATGATGAAGATGCTGAGGAGGAGCAGTTCCAAGTAGTTAGTCTGTGTTGTATGTAATGTTTGAATCCTACGGGCAATGAATTCCTCTAAGGCCTACGAGACATGTAATACTTACACCTACGGGCCTTGTAAGGGTTCCACCTCACCCCTTGAAAGGTGTATTATCAAAAATCAATAAAAAATGAAGGCCTTCGGGCCATTGGAGGAGGTCATAGAACTCATACCATGCTTGCATATAATTTAAGTCATAATGCTTGGAATATAATAGAAATGATCATTCAAAGGGTATATATGTGTCATGAAAGAGATAAATCTCATATTGAATGATGCCCATAGAGACCCATAGACCACATAGAAACTGTAAGAGTAACTACATATAGTTTATGGTTATGGATCAAGAATAAAAAATGAGGTCAACAGGCCAATGGTTTTAAGGAGCTTACATCTATGAATAAATATAAAACGTCTGAGTGTCACTACGTATCCCATAAGTATTGGAATAAAGACACACATTGTTTTATATATCCATTTAAGTTTAACTTAATGTTGTAAGAATGAATATGAAATGATGTGAAGTAAGGAAAAACTATGGATGGACCATGATTTTAGACCCATATATCACTAAGTAGCTGGTTAGAGAATGAATCAAGCTCCAAGTAATTCTTGATCACAGTGTAGAAGAAGGCTCATACTTGTAGGGGAAATCCTATATAGAAAGGGAACTAAGGAATACCATAATTATTATGAGGAATCATAAAATCATTTAGGGCATGGTTACAATTTAATGATGTGCATTGAGGGTGTCAGATCTTAGATTAAGGTTATAGAGTATGGAACATGATGGATGGTATCATAAATGGGCATATGTATTGTAGTGTTATAAAAATACCAACATGAATGAGGATCCCAGAGGCATAGTATCGTATAATAGATTTTAAAAGAGAAAATAATACATTTTAAAGTAGTCCTTTTATTATAGGCTCCTATTTTAACGTCATGTTGTTTAGAGATGGAAGAGAAGACTCCTCGAACTGGGTATATAAGGAATAGAAGAATAATAAACCCGATGTGAATGAGGGATTAAGAGGCCGATGAAGAACCACATTTTCCCATGGATACCTTTGAAATAATCCCTAAAGACATTACTTTTTTAGGTATGTAAGGAACATCTTACTTGAATGGGATAAGGAGGCCTGCATTCCATAAATAAGGACTAAGGGAGAAAAACAAAAGGGGATTTGAATTTTTGGTTGGTCTTGAAGAAAATGTGTATGCGAATCACTACATATCACATGATGATGTGAATCAAGACACATATAATTCTAAAAAGAGGATCCCTCTGTGTAGGTATGACCCATTCATAAAGAGGGAGGTATTTATTTCTTCTTATTTTTATTTTGGGTTGATATACTAGTATGGAAAATATGGGTGTTTCAAGGTATCTTTTGTAGATAGAAATATTTTCATACATAGTTCTGGACAGTCGGTATAGAGGATGACCAGTGCCAAAGGTGCTTTCCTATCAGGAGTGAATACCACAATGATGTTTCATTTTTCATCATCTAGCTCAGATTATGATGTCACAATTTATGTTCATGTGATAGGACTAGTCTGTCCAGTTTAACATAGTGTGGTCAGGAAAATGATTGTAAAACATTTTACCTTCATAAAACTAGGGAATTTAGGGGAGTGGTGTTCCATAGAGGATGTGTATGGAATGAAAGTGATAACTTGACATGAATGAGGATCAAGGAGGCTCATGCCACACCACACAATCCCGAGGAAAACTCACACATAATTTACAGTCATGATGATTGGACTCAGTTAGCCATTTTAACATTGTGTTTCTAGTATGTTGGATACTTTTCTTTTAAGGTCATGAAAAAAAGGATCACTAACACTGGGAAATTTAAATTTGTAAATATCCTACTACATGGTTCTTAGTTTAAGGTAATCGAATTAGGGCCAGTGGTTGTTAGTTTAAGTTAATATAATTTGTACCTTGGAGTTCCTCTTTTATGAAAAGTACTACTTGAGAAACTTGGAAATGGTTGAAGGAGTAATGCACTCCACATCCATGGCCGGCAAAGGGTATGCACTATTAGGATAGAACTTGTGGATAATTTATGGTCCTTCTCAGCTGGTTCCAACATTGGTGTATTCCTTCCAAGTATCATTAGAATTCATATATCCAATGTTGTACCACCTTTGGGGAAATAGTATAGGTGAACCCTCTTATTGAATGCTCTCGCTATCTTGTTCTGGTGACTCTCAAAATTATGCATGCCCCAAATCCTATCCTCGTTGAGGGATTCTAGTTTAGATAGACGGACTTAAGCTATGTTTTCAAATGTATTTTGATCATAAAAATATGTTCAAATAGAAGGTATCTAAATCTCAATGGGAATGATTTCCTCTATTCCATACAGTTGGGAATTTAGTGTCACCTGGATATAATTCCAATTCGTTGTCTGATAATACCAAAGGGTGTTGGTGATCTTTTCTAAACATATTTTATTATTTCAGCCCACCATCTTCTATAGTATTTTGGAGATGGTTTTTCTAAAATCCTCAATCTATCTATTCACCTATGTATGGTGGCAGGAAGTATGGTTAGACTAGATGCAATACATAACGTACCACTTCTTGAAATCAACTGCTCTGAAGTTGGTGTCATTGACGGTGATAATGGCATGATGGACTCAGAATCAAAAAATGATGTGGGGGCTCATTAATTTAACAGCTTATCAAGATTTTAATTCTGGGATAGGAACAACTTTTTCCCACTTAGAGAATAAATATATTATGGTTAGAATAATATTACACTGGAAAGTTATTGATGGTGGATATGACCCCATGACATTAAGTCCCCAGACTAAAAAGGGACAAGAATACATTGAAGTATGGAGGTTCTATGTAGTTCTATGCATGAAGTTGTTATGTATCTGACATGAATGGTAATATTTTTGGAAGCTGATACAGTAATCAACCATGGTGGGCCAGAAGTCTCCCAAACATTGAAATTTGATGGAAGAGTTTCAAACCTACCCAATGAGCTCCACAAGACCTGACATGAACTTACTGCAAGAATTAAGGGACCTAATATCCTTTAACACAGTAGAGTATAATTCCATAAAACCCATGTTTTTATTGATCTTCTCATTGTTGGACCCACACTAGAGGGTGAACTACACTACACACTGATAGATTCTCTCACATTCGGCTCTATCCGATAGAAAAGTGACATGCTAAAGATACTCGACAAAGAGAGTCATTCAATATGAGGGATATTTTCCTATGGCAGATCTATATGTCCAGATGTGGAGGAACTAATGATCAGGTGGTTTACCTATTATATTTCATCATCATCTAAGATGACGTGAGAGATAACCCTTTAGTTTGTCTCATGGATGATTTAGTCATCCTAGTTCAGTTCGATATGGGAGGAGGATAGACTGTCCAAGGAATCATATCAACCATTATATGAGTAGGGAACACAAGATTCATCTAAATGTTATGGGAATTGGGACATAAACTAGAAAATTCACTTTAGAAAGGGCTTGAGTTTTGGATATCTAACATTGTAGTCACTAATGATTTTATTGATGACTAACTCAAAGTATCCCTTGATGTGAAGGTTGGGAAACATAATCCTGAGATCCATATTGAGACCAATAAGGAAATCCTGATACTCCTCCTCATTTTTGGTTCATCCCTCTAATATAATTAATGAATATGAAAGGATATCCCGTGTCGAGTTGATGAAGATAACCCCATGCCTATTCTGTTGAGTTTGGGATCATTGAGTCTTCTCCCATTTGGACTCCTGGAGGATATATCTAAATGAATCATCACACATAGAGTATCCCGATATACTGATATGATGAACTCATATTGGATGTCGAGATCAAGGGACTTCTCTATTGGGGCCAGATGGGTGGCCAGGAAGTCTTCTTATGCTTGATCCTTGACAAAATTCTAAAAACTAACCTGATGTATAAATACTAAAGATCATTTCCCATCATACTAATAAACATTTAAACATCAGATGATTTAGGATATACCATAGTAGGTCTACACGAGAAACTACCTATATCTCATGGTGCTGCAGGTAGTGCCGAAACTTCCATACTCCAAAAAATATCACGAGGAACCTCTTCATAATAGGATATTTTATGGACTCTATGTCAAAGATCATGAGACTGAGATAGTATAAACATCCCTTCACTATTCTTCGGGGTGATCTGGGCACCGAGGGATCATTCTGGGTGGTCACATAAAGGACCAACAACTTCTCAAAGATGGATGGCATCAGAATGAGATGTTGTAGCATGTACTTCATGATCTCCTCAAACGTGGTCTAGCACTCCTCATCACATTGATTTGAGGAACCTTTATTAATGAGACTATAAATGATCCTACACATTCCATCCATATTCGTGATGAATTGGCCTATATAGTCTATATGGCCTTGAATGTCTCAAAGCTCCCATAGGTTTCTTAGAGGAGACATCTGATGGATAGACTTTATATGATTTTGGTCAATATCAAAACCACTTTACCTAACAATGAAGCTGAGAAACTACCCATAGGTAACCCTGAAGGCACACATAAAATCATTCATCTTTAGATGTCTGGAATAGTGGAAGATGAACAATTCTTTATGATCTATGAAATGGTCCCAATGCTGGTGGTATTTGACAACCAAATCATCCATGTATCATCCCAATAGCATCCCAAGGACCAGTTTGAAGTTATGGTTCATGGAACAATTATAAGTAACCCCAAAATTCGTCAGAATAAAGGGAATTTCCTAGTATGAGAAGGTTACCTACTGTGCTATGAAGGTAGAAGACTCTTCATCTTCAGGTGCCATCCAGATCTGATTGTATTCAGAACAACCATCCATGAAATAAATATCATGGAACCAAGATGTGGCATAGATCAACTTATCTTTCACTTAAAGGGTAAAACCATCCTTTGGACAATGGCTATTGAGATATCATAAGTCAATACCAAATATTATTTTTCTTCTATTCCTCTTAATGATAATGATTTTTTCTTGCCACCTGGGTTATTTAACCCCCTTGAAAAAGTTTTATTTGATGAGGTTACTAAAATTGGACTCAACTATGGTACCATGAGAATGATTATTTTTTTGGGATACATCTTGAACCCTTGTTAATTAAATGGGGGCCAAGACAGTTTATGATGACCTGATGGTCTAGTCCTAAAATTTCTTCATAGCTCCTAGCAAACAATTCATGATACTGCTTTAGGAAATCAATATACTTCTTCTATTCCACAGTAGGCTTGGCTAAAATTATTAGTGTTGTCTCAGATTTTTCACAGTTCCAAGATTTTCCAGAACCAACTCTTTAATAGTGGTGGAGATTCATTCTTTGAATTCTATAAGAGCATCTTCTAGACCATCATCGTCATCTGAGGTAGGGTGATGAATGGGAGGAGATGGTTTGTTCATCAGACCTTTGACCATGGGGTACATTCTAGATATCAATGAAATAGTGGAAGGTTAGTTTTTGCTGACTCAATATAGATTTTTGGAATATATGAAGGTGTCATGGGCTGGTTTACATTGCGAGAACCTCTTGATACTTCACAAGTGTATGAGTTTCTAAAGTTACCTAAGCCTGTCTTGTATAGGAGTACATGGTAATCATCCAATGTTCCTTGTACCTGGGGACATGTCTCCCCTTATTCTCAAAAAAGTAGGAGTGTCCCAATTCTAGTATTGTGGCCTCCAACCAATGAATCAAGAGGATGAAGGCGTCATCCAAATCTATTCATGGGATCGCCACAGTATCTATGTTCTCGACCTTTTTGGTTTGAACATGCTTTTCCTAGATTTGGTAATAGTTCGAATCCATGTAATGAGATTCAAAAGAGTAGAAAGGGGATCCATCACCTATGAGTATTCCTACTCTACTATTTAGGGATTACTTGAGGCATTGGTAACATGAGGAGGGAAATACTACATGAAAATGGATCCATTACCTACCCTTAAGTATAATGTAGAAAGTATCCTATCAGACGACCATGAATATTGTTTTTATAGCCAAAACATTGAACTTGGACATCAAGAATATTGTACCATATGGTCTCTAATATATCCTATCATAACCCTAAATCATTAGGTTAGAGGGAATCATATATGCTTCAGTCAATCATATCTTATAGAGAATCTGAGTCATGAAGAGATTGAATCTAGAAAACGTGCCCACTAGACAGTGGCATACATCCACACCATTGAATTGGATAGTGATGTAAAACGGGTGGATGTTCCCCTACATGAGAGAGCCCTCATCCTCTATTTATAATGAGAGGACAGATTTGAATTCTAATCACTCTAATTTCTTAGCATAGAAGGTCTTTGGGGCCATTACCTTAGTTTCAATTGGGAGGGGGATTTTTAGGGCCTCTGTGAGGTCCAAACACATATCCTATGATAATAAGAGGATGTCAAGAATCAAGATATTTTTAGGAATGTTTTCAATATTTTTTAGCACATCATACTTTTGTGCTAAGAACTCATTCCTACCTACATGGAGTTTATCTTTTGTAGGAGGTACGGTGGACACTGTTGGTCGAATTGGTGGATTCTGAAGGGTGATGGTAGTGTCCAACTACTCATCTAGGGTCAGTACTAGATAGTTATGATATGGATGATACCTTTATACAATTGGGTTCATATGATCATGATGAATTCATGGCTGTTATCCCTATTAGAGTAGCATGATCAACAGTGGTAGTGAATCTGAAAAGAAAGGATGAGAGAACTATTCCTGATAGACCCTATCCAGAGTCTACTATCTGGTCTCAGCATCATGCAGAACTTGAAATAAATCACTATACTAAGCATTCTGATGGCTTTCACAACCTCTAATCCTTCAATGATAGTGTTTTCTAGATACATTAAAAGGGTTATCCTGATATTTTTCATCTTCAGGATCATTGGTGATTTCTATTTTAAGATGCAGAAGACAACGACATGGATTCCATGGATGTAGATGCAGTAGATGAAGGAGGCAGAATGACTATAGGAGGCTCAAGATGATTCAAATGGGAACGGATGGCACCATTGGAATGAGTGGATAATCTTTGAGCAAACCAATTTTCATAATTATGAGTCCCATGGATAGAAACATATTATCATTCACCTTCACATTCATTATCAATCTTAGTAGAGACACATGATACCTATGCTGGGGCATAGCCCCATATGATTACAAGATTTTATATTTGGTCCTAGAGAAACTTTTTGAACTCATAGAATTGTTTTATGGTATGTATAAGGATTATCTAGAAAGGGAAGTAGTTTGAGTGATCAGTGAGATCACCCTCATGTGGATTCCTGTAATCGGGAAACATCAGGATCCCTTATTCCATGGCACAATGAAAATAACTGGGAACCTATGCATCCTTGAAGGAATCAGGCCAAGATAATCCTATATGGGTAGGGTGATCTAGGAGCATGGTCTGGATGAGGGGTGAGAATAGATGAGGATCTAGATCCACATTTTCTTGTCTAGGTAGAGACACATGGAAGGGTTGTTCCTAAAGATTATGTGTTGGGAGATGCTAATACTGAGGTTAAGAATAAGGTTGTTTCACTTGTGTCGTGGCTCTTGATGAGGCTATTCCAAGTGAGGCTCTTCTGATAAAATCTTTATCCATTATAAAGCCTCTATCTATATTGTTGTGGATGTCTCTACATTGGAAGTTCTTCTTGAAGGAGCTAAGAGAGGCAATGGATGTGCCTTCTTAGGATGCTGTAAGGAATCTTATAGAATCTCGGCCTTATCAGAGAAATCATGGAATCTACCTGGGGATTTTTGAGTGATTAGTGAGGGACTATCTTAGTATTACATTCCCCACACACATCATCAATATCTTCTCTTGAGTTAGTGTAATATTGATAGAATATGCAAGTCCCTTGCACTAGGTGAAAAAATCTATGATGTGATCATCTAGATGTAGTTTTTACTTGAAGAGGTTTGTAGTAATTTTAGTAAAACTGGTGGATATGACCTGGTCGAGAAACTTCCTATGATGGTCTTCTCCACTGGTGATAGACCTAATGGGTAGCTAGCTATACCAGACGAATGCATTACCTTCTAATTTTTTAACAAAACATTGTATCTTGTTGTCCTGTTGCGGCTCTAGAGTTCCCAACATGGGTCCATACCATGATATGAAGTGGACTAGATGTTGTAGTGGGTTACCTATCCTATTGAAGGGGATACAAGAAAGATTCTTGAAATCTAGGGGTGCTTGAATATCTTTTACCCATACTGGATATAGCTTTCCATCAGGTGGTATTTCCACCAGAGATTAGAGGCATGCAGTGAGAGCTGCTATCAGATCATCCAAGAGGTATTTCTTATATTGATAGGGTTCTCTGACCACCAATACGTTGAAAATATCATAAACATTACAGGAAGCCTCAAAAACTTGTAGAGTAGTCCGTTGAATGACTTTAGGAGCAACTAATTAAGGAGAATCTACTTGAGGAGTGGCTTGGTTTAGATCCCAAGGGGGGTTATGATGTTGCTCAGGAGAATATGGTAATTTATACCATGGTCTCTTTCCATAATCACCAGTTTTCACCATGTTGGGATGTACATTATTTCTAATATTGAATGGGGTAGCTGGCCATGGATGACTTCTGGATTCCCCTACTGCCCCAATGGAAGAAGAATATGATCAAACTGAGGATTACCATAATCCGAACACTAATTTTCATGATGTTTAACAAGGAGCTGATCAATGAGCCTCTTTTTATCTGAAATCTACTGGAGGAAGGCGGCTATAGCTGTATCGACCTCCATCCTCTATGCTACATAGAATGAGAGGCCTCTTACCCTTGTTGAGGATCCATCCAATGGAAAACGATGCGGGGGGATTTCTAGGGATCATTTTCTACCTTTATCGATGAGTGAGGACAACCATATGAGAGCCCAAAAGATATTGTGGTTCCCCATGAGGAAGTTCCTCTTTGTCAAACTTGACATTAGTGTCCTTCTCTTTGAGGTCCGTAATATCATTCATATTCACTACAAATATACCGAGAGGTGTATCCTCTATATCACCAGAAAAATTAGGTTATCACAATATGGGACTGAAATGGAGAGCAACTTACTACCCCCACCTTGAATATTTAGGTGGGAATATTCCTCTACACTAATTCTACAGAGCAATGTAATGCTCTGAAAACATCTTTGTTGGAGGGTTCAGTGGTAGCTTAGTAACCTATGGTGCTGGTCCACTGGGAGTACTACCAACTAGGCCATTCGAAACCGTTGGAAAATTTCTTTAAAATTTTCCCCACTCTTTGGGTAGACCAACTGGTGGTCACAGAGGTGAAAACACAATACCCATATAGTCCAGTGGAAGCACGTGACCAAATATTCTGTGAGCGACCCCGTAATCTAAAATTTGGGAGTTAAAATTGGCCAGAACACCTCGTAAAAATAATCTATAGATAGGGGGTCCCATAAGCTTCCATGTTCGGATGTGGGGTCTGACACTTTGTTGGAACATGTTTTGAATGGTATCGGTTGTGGAACTGGTGGTGGAACTGATGTGGATTAGTGTGGTTGTTAACTTTCTAGTGGATGATCCACTAAATGTATTGATATATCATTGCACATTCGGTTTTCCCTTAGAGGTGATTCTAACCACATCATTAAGTCTTTATGGAACTAGCTAGTCACCACTGCCTCATGTGAAAGGGCTATGAAAGTCATCTTCATGTCTACTAGGCTATATTTATCTATAAAATCCCTTAATAATTATCCATTATCTCAAGTAGAGGTTGATAATGAAACTGGTGATGTTAGTGATGACTGCACTACGATACCCTAGAAGGGATTGTAATTTTCTTACACCTATATATACCTATAATGGGATTCATGGATTTGGTGCATCTCACATTCCTTGATTATGAATTTCACTTGCCGGGCTCCAATGATAGACTATGATTCAAACAAATGGTGGGAATTATCCACCATTGAATCAAATTTGGTTTTATAATCTATGAATCCAATGTTATTGATGAAGACATTGTGCTTCTACGAGTTTTTTCTTTGGCAATGGAGAATCTCCATTCTTCCGTGGTATGGTTCTTCAGGGCAGGGAAGTTCTTTGGAACTAGGATGGCCTCCAATATGGTGGCAATGAATTGGGGAGGAAATTAACATTGGATAACTGGGATATAGGGGGAACCTCCAAATATATTACTATCATAGTGAAGAGGAATTCCACTGGGACTATTGTAAGAGTCGGGAGGGACTCCACTCTAGATGCTCACATAATAGGTAAGACCTATTCTTTGGCTGGTGGGAACATGGGGATAACCATTATGATTACTAGTGGAAACAGGATAGAGAGGTCCTTTATACTAAAATGTGGAATCAGAAGGAGAACCTTTGAATATATTGAACTAAACCCGTGGAGGGCTCTGTGTTCAAAATTGAAAAAACGGGGAGGACCTCCTCTTTGAGTGGTGATGGAGTGTGGAGGACCTCCACATGAGCTAGCAGTAACATGGGGAGGTCCTCTATGTTTTTTTGGCTATTACATGGGGAGGACATTCATGTTAGTCGGTGGCTGTATGGGGAGGGAATCCATACTGGTTGTTGATGAAGTGAGAAGGAACTCTACTTGGATTAGTGCTGGAGAAAGGAAGACCTCACCTTGAGCCAGGAAAGGTGTGAGTATGAAGATCATGTTGATATAAAATGATAAAATGAGGTCCTCCATATCAGAAAACATTAGCATAAGGCAGACCTCCATAATGGTGTCAACATGGAAGGGAGGAACTCTACTTTGATCAATGTTTGGAACATGGGGAAGTCTCCATGTCGAGTGTGAGAGCAAGGAGAACCTACACTCTGATTAGTGATGGTATGGGTAGGACATACATAATAGATATCAATATCATGGGTAGGCATGTAATGGCTTCTTATGGTTTCAAAGATCGAATGTGTCAACCCACCCAACATGTGGGGTGGCTATGGTCTCAATTTGAATCAGGATTTAACGAGTCCTTGCTCTACAATTTTTTGAATCTGAGGAGAATAAATGGTGGTGGCATTAGACACTAGATATGTTGATATTGATTCCCCATGATGAGAATCCTTTTGAGCCAGGGCTTGACGTTGGTGTCGGGTCATCCGGACTGGGGATAGCGGAGAAGGGGTGTAGGTCACCTACTCTTTGGCATGAGGGACTGGTTGTTGGTTGATTTGATGAGGCCTAGTGGGATCCCTCCATGGAAATTGTCCTTGATGGGGTAACTTGGTAATACCCTAACTTATTGGAGTAGGGGAGAGATTTGTAGGAATGCTCTTGGGAGAGGATCACAAAGTGGTTCTTCGATTGAGGAGCAGTGGCTCCCTGCATGAACCTTGGCGGCGACGACATCGGTGAGGCACAAAAGCCTATAGGTCCTAACAGGACATGTACCTTGTGGGAATGACCCATTCCTTTTTGTACCAGTTTATAATGGAGTCCATAACCATCATCTAAATGATTCATGCGGGGGATACAGGGCATGGTCTCCTAGTAGTCATGGTCTCAAATAAAGTAATGGCAGATGTAAAGTCGCATAGGATTTCTATGTCAAGATTTCTCCTTCCCCTATGTTTGTGAGTGTGGTTAGATTGATTTCCTATAGATCCGGTTTTACAAATTAGGAACATTACACTCTCAATATGGATATGTGAAAATCAATTACCAATTCTCAATCATCTTTCTACATTCCATGGATGGAAAGAGGGATCTACACCGATGATGTTGTAGACCAGAATTCACAAAGACTGACTGCCCCAATTTCTGTTAAGTTACAGAAAAAGACCACTGCTTACTTAGTGGGCTCCAAAAATCAATATATAGATATAGTGACATGCTCATATACTAATTACTCTAATTCTACTAGTCTCCATGTTGAGTAGAACAGTTTCACGCCAGGTTCACCATTTATATTTCCAATGATTTTTTATGGCATGCTACCGCACATTCCATTGTGATGCAGGTGATACATTTCTTTTCCCACATTGAAATTTTACAAAGGTGTGTGTTATTCATAACATTATTAGTGTTTTATTATACATGATCTAAATAGTACCATGGTATGTCAGTTTCTACTTCCACATATTCCTCCTTAGAATACGTCACCTAGTCTGGGTGTCCCTCACAGATTATGATTTGTTCATGAAACTCATTCTAATTATATATCATTATGGATTTAAGTTAATTATGCTTCTTCTGTCTAGAAATAACAATGGTTTTGAATATGGAATAACCCTTCGGTCAGGGGAGTAGTCATGTTGGGCATCACTGGTATGTATAGAAACTGGAACATCGGTGACCTGTATTCTTCTACATAGGAGGGCATATCATGGAGGCATCTCGGGCATGGAACCCCTACAATCACATGTCAATCATGGGGTATATTATTAAAATTTATTTTCTTCTAAGGTTTTCCTTAGGCATCCCATGTTTAAAAAGAGGTAGCAGTGATGGGTATCATGTTTAACGTCTTGCAGAGATGAAGTGAAACTAATCAGAGCACCCCATGGAGGAAGATCAAAGAGGTGAATACCTAGGAGGGAGAACCTATATGGATTACCAAATTGGTGGATTAGCACAACCTAGGAGGGTGGACCTGGGTATTTTCACCCATGAAGGGGAGATGTAACACCATAAAGTATGATCCTGACACTGCTTGTGGTGGATTAGGGAGGTCCACTCCTAGGAGGGGGGAAACAAGGATTTCTGTTGGTTGGTATCGAACTTAAGGGAGGTATCATACATACCTTATCTAGAAGTTAGGGATAAAAACCCACATAATTCGATAGAAGGTATGGGGATTATGCATGATAGATTCCCTTCTCAAGATGATTACACTAGGTTGTATTCAGTTGGATTGTGTGGGTCTTACACATGGAATCTACCAGAGTGATTCTAGTAGCAGTGATTGTGCTGATGGTGATTACATGTAGGAACAACCCAAATTAGTGGCACAATTATACAAGGATGTGGTGGCACTAGTGTGAATAATTATGGATTATTTATGGATTTTATGAAGTGGATGGAGTGGATGGATTTCTTGGGGTGTTTTCCTTGAACTAGAAGATAGCTTCATACATAACCCAATTTGTTGGGAATCAAATTCCACATAGTTCTGGAGGGGAATTTGGGACTTAAAACAAAGGAGGGTGATCATGGAGAAAATGGTTGGGTATTATGAATAGAATCATCCCATTAAAGACATGGTTGGTGCTTATGTGTAGTAATGGCCCAGGATGATGGATAGGTGTTGTGGTCACTACTGACCTCTAACCCCACATGATTCATTCTTAATGTGAGAAACAAAAAGTAGTTTACTTGATAAATATGTTCCAAAAAAGGATTCGTGAGATGTGGTGTGAGGATTATTCATGTAAGCTCATTAAGGAGTATCTTATTATATGTGAGGATGCTCTCATTCAATGAAAATGGGGCTTACGCATGGAGGAAGACCATGGATAAAAACCTGAAAGAGAGATAGATGGGATGTTTTGAGAAAATTAAATGGAAAGGGATCCCAGTTCTCATCCCCTCTATGATACAAACACCTAGAGGAAGAAAGGAGGAGAAAAAGTGCTAACTCCTACAAGAAAGTATATGGTATTGCTTCAAGATAGATGCATTGGAGTGTTTCATTCCATGTGAAGATGGTGTATAGGATGTCATCCTATGTTAGGAGGATCTCATTCCATGTGATTCATACATAGGAAATCCTTTAACTTATGTACAAGTAGACTTATTCGTTTAATATCATGTGTTGAGGATGTTTGAATTCATGTAGTTTTATTTAATGTAGGTCAGACATGGTGGAATCACTCCTCACCCATTGGTCTTACATAACCGTCTCACATACAACCTTGGTATGGGAATAGATTTTTCAATTCTAGGTGTCAAAATTGTGGATGATTGGTCAATCACAAGGTCCTAGTTAGTGTAAATATGATGAAAAGGAAGAGGCATTAGCATACCTATGCTAAAAAGAAAAAGGATGGTGGTAATCTCATCCCACACATGAAGTGAACTGGGCCACAATAATGGAAGGAACAGGTCACATGGGGACATGAAGTTCAACTGATAAAATCCTAGATGTGCTTGGAGATTTGGGGAACTTGAACTTCATAAATAGGTATTAATAGAAGGTAGGACTCATGGCGAGGCCCCGGAGAATGGTTTTACGAAGTAGAGGAACTAACTGAAAGGTGGGTTGTGAAGCTCAGATAATCTGAAAATGGTAGGGTCTTAATGAAGGAATGAGCTCTTCAAAACATGTTGACCCTACCTTAGCACGAGGCCACTATGCTGGAAGGGAGTTCTTTGTAAAGGCTGAATTATCCACGATGAATCAAGTACCCTATATGGTATTATTCCCCCATAAAGGGAGTAGGTATTTGCAAAAGGCATCCCCAAATTTGGTGGAGGTAATTAGGAACAAGGGAAAGGGGGTTTCCCAATGATCTTGTAGCATGGATGATTAATTTTATGTTTTGTTCACAGTGGTCAGGTGCTTTGAGAATTTGGAGATTGGGAGGTGAATCGTCAAGGTATCCATGACTTTTAGGTGGAGGTAGTTGGGTATTTATAGTCCATAGGGGGTCACTATGCTCAAAGGTGCACCATGAAGAAAATGTGGTCTCCATAAATGGTCACAGATCTATCAGAATTAGGGGATTTTCATCTAAACCATTGCACAATCACAAAGTGTGCCAGTCTCACATGAGTTCCATCTATGCCTCATGTGGTCATGACGTTGATGTAACTCCATGAAATAGCTTCTCAAATTAGACCCTTAGGATTATTATTTTTCGATTCATTTGAGTTTGGATTAGCCTCTAACTGGTTGTGAGCTTCTTGGCTCCTCCTCGAACATGTATTTCTGTGCCAGCAATTATAATGAGTAAGAATATATGTCGAGTCAGAAAATATGGGGAAAAGAAGGGACTAGGTTTGATTGATGAAGACCTGATCTTCTACTATCACCCATGAAACCAAATATTCCTTGACAAATAAATAATAAAATTCCAAAAAATGGGGTCGATGAATCTATAGAGATAGGTTGTGAGTGGTGTGAATCGATGTTTGTAAGAAGATTCAAAGGTATTTTCACTATTATTGGTGTCTTTTCTTATCATTAATTATTTTTTAATTTAAAATTAATTATCGATAAAGAACCAAGTTACTCTATAGAGGTCTTGGTATATTTTTAATCACGTCTGAGATATAGTTAGTTGATATTGAGTGTGATTTGGAATCTGAGTTTCAAAAATAAATCTATTTGAATGATAAAAAATGGGTTGACAATAAATTCTTGTAGATATTCCCATGTGATTTAATTCTGATTGAATAGGGTTTGGGTTTCCATATGTAAATTGAATCTACGATGCAATGTGTGAATGTATATTTCTCCTATAACTAAGATCAAATTTTCTAGAGCAGTTTCCAAACAATGATATATCTTTTCTGAAGGTGATGAATTGGGGTTATGTTTGATAGAAGATGATACATATCAAGGTAATTTTGAACTCTAGTTTTTGTTACATCATGGATTCTACATTGATCCAAATGTTGGAGATAAAGAATCAAATAAGGTAACAATATATATAATTAGAGAATTAAAGAATATAGAAGGATAATTTGATCATTGTTTTTAATGTGTTGTGGACTATCTTTTGTGATCAATTTCATGTTTTTTGGAGATTAATGATTCACCAATAATATGATAATTTCTACATAAAATATTATTTTTTTGTTACTCAATTAAATCCCTCAACAAGTGTAACTAATAACACAATGTGGTTGATTTCAGGTTTTACATATGAAAATTGAATGTGTAAGGATCACCAATGTGGGAGACATACTGGGTTTCATGATTGTGTTGGGATTATAGATGAACTAAATGAAGAAAATATATGAATAGAAATATATTTAAAACAAAACACATAGTTTTCAGTTTAATTATAAGTGGTCCTCTTATGTTATGTGTATGTGATAGTGTACTATCACTAAATACATTTGGTTGATAAGGAGGAAAATTATGTATATAAGTCAGTGGATTTATATATTTATCCATTCATTTAATTTCTTTATTTTACAATTATATCTTCATGTGTGTTATTTGTATTCCACACATGATGTACCTAATTATTTTAGGGAATTATAAGTTAATATGATCTTTTTTATTTCATATTATGGAAAATTAATTCCATAATGTATATTATTAATTTCCACAATATTTCATGAGAAAAAATGTGTGGTTTCATAATCCTTGATAAATATTATGATTTCTATTATAATTGAACATAATCATAGAGAGAGATTAATTCACTTCTAAGGGTTCAGTTCCATGTTGGTTAAAAGTTCACTTCATGAATGGAACACCTCATTTAAGTTCTCATTTGGTACAATTGAATTTTCAAAATTAGTGGATGTGTATTTTCTACTTTCTAAAGAGGAGTTTTGAAAAAATTTCACAGCTTATTGAAATCAAGGATGATTTAGAAAAATTAAAATTCTAATTTTTTATTAAATTACTTCCCCTTCTGATTATGGTGTTTATTATTACCAAATAACATATAATTACCTAAAATAGAAATTTGATATGATTTTTAATGGTATTAATTAATAAAAATTCATTATATATAACAACTATTCTTGAGTCTTTTTGTCTTAAATTTAATCCTTTCACAATTTTAATAAACTTTTTTAGGTTGAAAGTATTTTAGTTATCATTGAAGTAATTAAAACCCATTGAAGAACCTAGCTTTTATTTATCAGTTTAATATAAAATTAAAAGTTTAAAATTTTAATTGAAGTCTAAAATAGGCAAAAATTCCTTCAAAGAGGTATTTTGATGATTTTTAACTTAGGATTTGAATTTATTATAATATCTTAAAGGATATCATTCCATTTCACTTGAAAATGAAAATTTCTCAACCACAATAGATGTGTAATTTTGTGATAATCATTTTCCCAACATTAATACTTCTTCCAATAGTCATATAATGTTAAATGGTGATTCATAGGGATATTAACATTTTTAGGAATGTTGATTGTATTTTTAGTTGGTTTAGTTATCACAAATTCTAATTATATATTAAAAACAATTGGATGAAACCCATGTGTTTGTTTACAGTTGGAAACCCACACCCTTCTAGATACCATGGTTGGTTTCTCAGAGAGTCTATGTGATGAATAAAATCATATCACTTCTTAGGAAAGAACTAATAGATTTATTTGTATTTTGTTTGTGTAATTTTATTTCAAAAATAAAATCCATCATCTGGAATTAATGTGAATTATTACATGAACCACTACTAACATTTTACTAAAAGTGGAGTTGCGATGTCTTTTCCAATTCATATAGTTATCACATATATAAACTCATATATTTACTTGCCTCATTATATTGATTCTAATTTTTTATATGTATTTTTATATTATTTTTTATTTGATTGTACATTAAATAAGAGAATAAGTGTTTTTTGAAATGTTTAGTGGAGAGATCACTGAGCTAAGAAGTATAACAAAAAAACTAAAAAAATTTTGGGTAGCTATTTCTTTAATTCCTTGTGAATATTTTCTTTTGGAAATAATTTTATGAATCCCTCAATTTGAATTTAATTAATAATATTATTATAAAACCCAAATTTTTAATTAGGTATATGATAAATTACACTACCATTTGAAACATGTTATGATATGATTTTTAATTCATGGATATGTAAAAGACTGTAAGTTATCAACTGAAAAAATTGAATTACCCACTGATTTTATTTATACATTATGTTTCCAATTATATCCTATATTCTATTATAAATAATAAAAATGATTCTTTGGGATCATAGTGGAATATATTTTATGTTATCTAAATTTTTTATATGTTTTTACTTTTTTGGAAACATTTTATTGAATTATATTAAAAATTTTGAAAGAATGTTTTTAAATAATATTTTGACCATTTCACATGAATTGGAACCACTAACGTTTAAAATAATTTTTTTTCATAAAAATATGAATTGTTTCATCTACCTTTGATATTCATATTTGATGAAAAATATTGGTTTTATGTGTGAGGGAAAGTATTTTTAAATGATTTTGATTGTTCTTCTATGTAAACCCATAAAATTATTTGACATTTTTCTTTATTGAAATAGTGAGTCAATGAGCTTAATTTGGGTATTTTAATTATGTTAAATTTATCATGAAAAGTTGAAATATTATTTTTCCAATTTGAAGAGGTTAATCTATAATCACTCCATGGATTAAATTGGTTAAATATATTTTTTTCCTTCCCAAATTACGATTTTTAATCAATTACGGGTAAACTTTTATATAATAATAATTGAATTGATTAATTTTGATTTAAATAAAAATATAAACTATCTGAAGGTTTCAAGCATATTTAATGCACCTGTGGATTTCATTATATTGAATTTTTATTTAACATATAGTTTCCTGAAACCCTATGATAGGATATGTTGCATTAAATCGACAATGAGTTTAATTAGATATGAATCAATGATTACCTCATATAACAATCATTTTATTGATAGTGTTTTTGATTTTTAAGAACCATTTGTATTGCCTTAATTTTTTTTATATGATTAAATAAAAGAATCTTTCTTGTAGTGATAAAAATATGGTTCTTTAACCTCTGAAGAATTAAAAATCATTTATAGGTGCTAGCATGGAAAATAAATTTTCATGGATTTGTTTCTTGATACCACAAATATTTTTCGGGCTTGAAGGAGTTCATTTTTTCTATAAGAGAAAGAGAGGATGAATTTTATAGGGACATAGAAATATAATTCCATTATGTGTAAAAATTATATATTCTCAATTTTCAATTAAATATACACAACAGACATAACCATCTATTTATTTAGTTATGATTTTTTCTAAAATGATTTTTAATTGTTTATGTGCCCTTAAATAATAATATAATCCTTATTACACACCATGAAATAAAGTAATAATATTTTTATTATTATTTTGTGTTGTGTGTGATAACTTGTGCAATAAGAAATATTATTTCACTGCTTATAAATTAATATTTATCACCATAAATTATCTTGGTCTTTTTGGACTCCTCTATACTTTTTAAATACAAAAATAAATAATAAATTATATATTTCATTCATAAAAAAATATTTTCCACAAATGAAAGATGAATACAATTATTCCTTTTTCAGGTGACTAATATTTATTATAATAATTAAATTTAAATAAAAATTAATCTAGATCAATGGAAACACTTAGTCTTTGAAACTTTTAGATTATTTCTCAGTGGAATATGAAGGGTATTACTAAAGTCCACGTTTACTGTGTATCAATGGTTAAAGAAAAAAAGAGAATGAAATAAGTGTCTCAATATAGAAAAAAATATATGAATTCCTGATGTTTAATTTAATTTAATTTATTCAATATCCCATCAAGTACGTTACACAACATTGTTATCAACCAATGTGTCTGATATAATATTAATTAACTATCATAAATAAACATGTCATTCCACTATGAACATGATATTTTTTTTTATGGTTCTATTAAAATCAATGGATTGATATATATTATTCCATAAATATGAAAGGAAAAAATCATTGATTAAATTATTCATTAATAAAATATCATTTGAGAAGAACCCAATGAATACTACATCATTCCAACATATGGAGTGAGCATTTTGGTATGAAAATTTATTTATGAAACTCATGAAATTAATAAATAAAAATGTTAATTTCTATTAATAATTACACATGCTCGATGATATGAATATTTTATGAATCCAAAACATGAAGAATTCAAACCAGTGGTTATGTTCTCGTAATATCCAATCTTGGAGATTACAAAGTCCAAACAAAATTATAAGAACCCTCATTAGTATGAGAGTACTCTCACTAGGAACTCTATACATTATATGTTGTATCATAGTATGTAATCTAATTGTAGAACTATATTTTTTAATACCATAATAGAAATCAACGTCTCTCATCAATGTAGGGAATTCCTATGACTATATTGATGTGATAGATACCCTATGATTTTATTACATTAAATTCATATAGAAAAAATGAAAAACTTGTAATAAAATGTTTTATTGATATTCAATTCATCGAATATACTTGTAATAAATTTATCATTAGTTGTTCATAAGACACCATCTCTAAAAATCACAAACATGTATGTGACTGACAACCTATGAATTTCAGTCCACCAGACCTCACATGATATTATAGTTTCTAATGAGTTAATTATTTAGTAAAGGGATCTACCATGTTAATCTTATGATGAAATAATACTCACTATAACCTCAACACTCTAAGAACATTGCAGAAGTGATGATTCTTTTGAATTATATGATTAACCGTCTAATGTGACCTTGGAACATAGAAAGGTGAAATACTATAGTATTATGAGAGTATATCGTGTAATGATATTTTCTCATAGGTACAACATCTTGCTCTTAGATGATGTTACATATTAAAACCAATTCCTTAAATTCCCAAAATATGGTAATATAACTAGACTCTATTATAGAATCTACGACCACAACCTACTTTCAGATCTTCTAGCTCACAATACCTCCATTCAAACTAAATATGCCTCCTAGTTGCAATTTCATATCTTTATGATCTGTTTGGAAACTAGAATATATATATATATATATATATATATATATATATATCGTTTGATGTCTAATTCCTCGTATCATCTATATACCAAGAATTTTTTTTAGTACACCTTAGATACATAAGGATAGTTTTAATTTTCGTCTAATGGATGTTACCTAGGTCTTTAGTATATCTTCCAAACTCACTAAATGTGTACGTTGAATCTAGATTTATTTATAGAATAATAAAGATGGCTGATCCAGTCACTGAAGAGTATAAAATCCTTGTGATTATTTTCCTTTCCTTGTGTGTTGGATGAAATACTTTCATCAAAATATGAAAGTTATATTACATTGGAAACAATCTACACTTGGATTGTTCCATACTGAATATCATCAGTATCTTTTCAATTTTTTTGCAATGAATTAGGAGTAGTAGTGTATTGGATCTATCATGATAGATATTTTACGAAAAAATGTATACTTCCTTACCAAGGTACTTTATGTGGAATTATTTATTCAACCACACCTTATAATATAGAGAAACTAGTATTTCATATCCTATAAATAATATATCCTAAACATATACTATTTAGAAAATGACTTGACTACCACTATACTAATTATATATATAAGGATCACATTTATTTATTATGAAACCAAATTTAATTATATCCTCGTCATAATGAATGCTTCATGACATAGATTCTTTTATTAATCCGTAAATGGGTTTTTAAAATTTTCATATCTCGTTGAAATCCATCTGAGTCAAAACCATTTTTGTTGCATCACATAAACATATTTGTAAATTTTCCTGTTAAGGAAGACAATTTTAACATTAATTGTTCAAATATCAATTTCATGGAAATGCATAATAGAATTTAGATTTTTGATGGATTTTATCATTATAACTAGTTATAAGGTTTCATCATAATCCATACATTAACATCATTTAACCCTTTTGTAAATAGTTGTTTCCTTTAGGTACAGACTTTTCTATCCTTGTCCATTTTCTTCTTGAATAATGATTTATAACCAACAAGATTTACATCTACTGTAGTATCTATGAAAATACAAACATAGTTTTTCTACATGAAATCCATTTTCTATTAACACATGGAAACATCTATGAAACTTACTACTTCATTATAAGTTATATGATAGTTATTATAAACTAATATTTATTCACCATCCTAATATATGTTGTTCATCATAATCCTAGACTTAATAGATGTATATCTCCCTACCATTATCACTATGGTAAATGTTATACATCTTAAAAAATATGTAATTTATTTCCACTATTATATTTTTTGACTTTGTGGATGTTAAGATAATATCACCTTATTTCATCAGGGTATCTTATAATGGTTCTATTTCTACCCCAGGGTGAATGTTTTTTACATAATGTTTCCTTAAAAATGATTATATACGCCACACATGTAAATTTGTTAACATGGTTTTTCATCCACTAAAAAGATCATATGGAGTAACATTTATCAATTTTGTTAGAACATGGTATAGTATGTTTGCTGCTGTCTAAAACATGTATCCCCAAAAATGATAATGGGAGACTATAATGACTCATCATTAATCACCCCATGTCCAATATGGTGGGGCTCCTCCATTCACAAATACCATTACATTGAACTGTATATAGAGGAGAGTATTGATATAAGATCCCAATATCCAATAAATAATCAATGATATCTTAATTGTTATATTAGCTACCATGGTAATAGATGATAATCATAATATTATTTCAAATATGTTTCACAACATCATTTTTACATTCCATGAATTTTTCAAAGGAATTCTACATAGAACTCTTATAGAAGACGTATCCATATACACTAAAACCATCTCTAAAAGTTATGATCTATGAGTACCAACCCCATGATTCAACACGAAATAGTTCACACACATTGGTAGGAAATCATTCAATAATATATTTTTCATGTTCACTATTCCCATTAATAGGGATTTGATCAATTTTCATTATAAAAATTAATGACATACATCAAGTGGATTTTGTTCCAAGGGTTAAAAATATCGATCTTATTAAAATTTTGTCAAAAGTTATTAATTTAGAAAAAATAAATGGTGATGAATTTTTTTATAGTATGAGTAATATAAATTTGTATCATTATCAATTTCCAATACATGGTTTTTTAGTCCAACATTTAAAGAGCATTAATTAAATGTTCATCACCCTAATAAATTTTATCCATATAAAAGATGAGAAATTTATTCCATAAATTGAAAATAAATGAATATTTATCCTATATTGATATAGATATAATTTTTTTAGTAATATATGAAACATGATAAAAACATTTAGAAACAACGATCATTCCAGTTGGAAACATATAGTGTTAGTCACTAATAGCTACAACAACATGTTTATCATTATTGAATGCTTGCAATGATTCCTCCAATTAGAAAATGTTTATGAATATAATTGATCCCTATATATTAATACATATGTGATCATTATTAGATGTATCTAAAAATAATTAAATAATCAAATAAATAAATAATGATAAAAAATGTAGATGAATATTCCATTTTCTTCTTTAGATAGGTAATTTTTTTATTCCAACAGCCCTTATAACAACATACGAATCAAATAAAATATTTATCCCTTTATTTCCCCTAGATATTACTCTTCTATGTAATACATTAAGAATCATTTGTCTTCAATATTCTCTCTTTTCCTTCTTATTATTTCACTATAAGGACCAATGTATTTTCATTCTTAATATCCTTTTATACATGGTAAAAAAGAGAGATAAGATCAAGGAGAGAGTTATAAATGGTGTTCATATTAAAATTTACAACAATGTAGGAGAATATTTGATGGAGTGATGCAATAATGATATTTATGTATAATTCATCTGGGAGTTTAAACCATAGAAACTCTAAGAGTTAAATATAGTCAATAAGATTGGATATTTGAGGCCCGAAAATCATACCCTACCCATTTTTACTCTGAATGATTCCCTCAGATATCTCAAACCTTTATTTTATTTCTGTATCTTAATATTAACCATGAATACTATCTAGTATTATATAATAATCTGTGTTTCTATTTGACATTATCATTCCACTAGAAATAGATGAAAGAATCAATCATTGAATATCCAAGGAAATGTTATTATATTTCTCATAGATAATGAAATATTAATTACTCACCTTCTTCAGAGGTGGATGAGGAATTGAGGATTCTGGAATGAAATATTTTTTGTCATATATAAGAGGAACCTAAATAAATTTGAACCAATCATAGAAGTTACAACTTCTGTAAAGATGGGAAGTCTCTAACATCGCCCGAAGGGATAGTGTGGGTGAATAAAATTATATTATTCTAAAATTTATAAGGTAATATTATTAGAATGATTCTTCATAATAAATATTATGAAAAATAATAATAACTATTTTTTTGTTAAATATACAACTATTTTATCGTGTATCAATATATCTAAAAATTGGACTGTAAATATTTAGTTTTGGGTACATTCTAGTGGCATGGAATCATATGCCACTTCCATAACCCCATAAAGGGTTATTCAAGAAAATTGAATGTATTTTTATAGGAATGTATTTTGAAAATGTGGGAATTAAACTCTATGATCTGTTGAGTGGACCCCCCTAACTGAAAACCCTAACAAGGATTTCATCAACACTTTAATAAAAATTACACCATGTATAGAAAGAGATACTCTTATTGAAATAAAATGGTTATGGTGAACCAATACCTTCGTAATAAATCCCCTTATAAAAGTATGCTTCCCAAAAGGGATGGCCATATAGTTATTTCTATTTGTTTTATTCATAATCATGTAATGAGGGGCTATATCTGACTAAATATATATTTAGGGGATTTTGTTATCATGTGTAAATTATATATTTCATTATTTATTACATTCCTTATTGATATTATGTAGATTTTTCTTAATTAATTATCTATGTTCTAAAAAATATTTACACATATCCAATTATTTAAATTTCATCATTTTTCCTTAATATAGTTATTTAGGTGACCATGGATATTAATTTACAAAAAATCAAATTCATAAGACACAAATAAATAAATAAACGACTCAATCATGAGATTACATAATGGTTGATTTATTGACTATACATTATATCAATACTAGACGAAATAAGATAACTCATTATTACAGTACTTACATGAGTTGAATAATTCCACTAGTCCACATGTGTGTCACTTGAGTGGGTAATTTTTGGTTCTATCTTGAACTACCTCAATATGTCAAGGGATAATCCATTAATTATATTTATTAACAAACTATACATAGTTGAGGGGAAAACGGATTAATTAATGTTTAATTACATAAATATCTACGTACACATAGGTTCTATATAATAATAGAGGGATGGATAGATCATTGGACATAAAATTTAATTTTTTAATCAATAATTACAATCATATGGAAGAAATTAAATTAATCAATGCCAACACATACCTAGGTATTGTTAATGCTCTTGATCAGTCATACTCATGAATAAATTATGTGAAAGTATAACAGGTTAATATTTAATTCAATTTATTAATTATTATTAAGTTAAATGATCTTGTATTAATTAATTAATTAATTACCATTAATTTTAATGATCATTGAAATTTTCTGAGAGATACGCATCATTAAAAGAATTCATGTAATATAAAATATATAACCAATAATAATACATTATTACAAACAATTATCAGATCATTTTATAATTCATTAAAATCATCATTAAACTTCAAAACATATATATTTAAAGGTTGGGTCTAAAGCCTTGTTTAATTATTAACGAAAATCAAATACCTCTTTTTGACTGGGTAGAGGGAGACCCATTACATAGCCCAATGGCCTAGTGGGAATGTAGCCAATTACATGGCTTGTAGGCCCAAATATTTTGGCCTAAGGCCCATTCTATGAATAGTGATTCAACTATACCCACTGCTATAATACTCACACAGTACCCACCATTGCTACAGTGTTTGCTGCTGCTACAGTTCCACCGTTGGTACAGTGCCTCCACTACTATAATACCACTGCGGTACTGCTATAGTCTACACCCACTAAGTTTTGAACCCTCGTTTTTCATGTAGGATTACGGGGTGATTACCACTAATCCAAACCCCAACTACATAAAACATTCAAACATATGTGGATTCAATCAATATAATAAGGTTTTTAATGATATAATTATAAATTTAATTGAACTTAAAAATTTTATCTTTATTACGAGACTACTGAGCATGTACTTTTGAGAAACACGCCATGTACCATGGTGTTTGTGTACTTAGGATAGACGCATTGGGATTAGGTATATACCTCATCCAGACTAAAAGGTATGTACTAACATGTTACATGATATGTTCTCTATCTATCTTGGACCCGTGCAACCAATCGATTAACTCAGTGTGTTTATTGGATATGCGAGTACGCAACATGTAAAATCAATCTACATGATGTTTATCTCACATTTGGTGTGTTAGTTTAACTCTCTACTGAACTCATTTTTTATTTCATATTAAGGCATTAATAAAATATATTATGTGTAACCAAAATAGACGTCGAGCACTTTATTAATGCACTGTTAAATTAGTCTCGAATAATTTTTACTTTGTATTTGACCACACAGTTTTAAATAATTTAGATTCTAAATAAGATTGGCAACACAACATGTATACCAGCTACCCGCTGTAAAATATGACTTGTCCAGTTCCTTGTTGGCATGGTCTTTGTGTAGTGTGTAAAAATTCATCATGTGAAAACTGATTTTTGGCCCATCATTATTGGAATCAAAATAGTCATGCCCTATACTTTTCTACATGATAGATGATACTATCCTCACTTTGGAATCAACTGTCAAGTTTGATTAGAGAAGTGTCTCCAGGCCTAAAGAAAAATGATGTTGGATTTATTTATTCTACAAGGCTACTCCATAATCAGGGATAAATATTACTTATAAATTATTCCAAATATTATGGATTAGTTAAGGGAAAACCCTTTAAAATGTACACTGTAGGTTTATAAAATAATAAATAAATATATATCAAAAACTTAAAATTCATTTTGGTGTTTAATTTATGCACTTTTTTTCATCTAAAAATAGGGTGTATATCCAAAATTGAGGGGACTATCTCACTTAAAAATACTCTAGATGATTATTAGAGGTTCCCAAACAGATATACTGATCAACATTATTAGATTTAACAAGATGGGAATATTTTAAAAATGAATTTGAGTTCTCACATGATCCATTTTCTTAGATATGTCACATAATACATCCATAAAGCACCCTTATGAATGTCAATCATAAAAGACCCTTGTGCATCTCTTTCATGTAGAACCTTCACCTGAGACTAGTAGCTAATCTATAAATATACCTCTCCACATCAATTTTTTGTATGGCACATATAACTCCCAAAAAACAACAAACGATGAGTACAAAGACCCTCTCTTAACATACATTAAAATTACAACATTTTTTAGATTACATAATACATCACAAAAATAGAGGCACAAATATCGTATTAGTTTAGTGACATTAGAAATATAGAAACATAATCACTAGTACATATGTGAGATACATTATCTCCAAAATAGGTTCTTCATGACTAAAAAAATTCTTAGACACATCCTATATAATAAATATCTCCATAAACTGAGAATGGAAACATAAAAATGGGTGATCTCATATTCTCAATAAAGGTAAAAAATGGGAGATATGTAATCATAATCATGAGAATAAGGGTATGGGAACATGGTAATATCATTAGAAGTGAATACCCAACATATCAAAGATCATAAAAATGATTCATGTCATAATGATTGGATGTTAATAAGACTTAAATAATATGGGAATCAAGAGCATAAGTGATGAAAGTGTAACATAAGTATAAGACATTGGTTTTTTGTAGATGCATAAGCATATAAAATGATTTCCATCATATTCAAGGCATCGTTTCCAAGTCTATCTTATTATAATGGGTTCACCCCCAAAACCATCTTAGTATTCAAGGATCACTCCCAAGACAATCTTAGATGAAATATTCCTTTACTTTACTGAGCACACTCCCCATTCCTTTAATGTCTATATCATGAGATATAAATCATTTCTCAATGCATTTAAGGGAGATATAGGTACCCCATTTCTCATAAGGAAAATGTTCATATGTGTTCCACTAGATCATAAACATTCATCATATCATAACCCATAAAATGAATCGGGTATCACAAACATGTAATCATATCTCAATATCTAGAAAATATGTAGTGTTCAAAATAATTTCATCAAAGCATTACCCATGAAATTAAGCGGGTTTCATAAGAATATAACTTATAGAATATAAAAAGGATTCACAAATATCATGTCATAAAATCCTAAGATATTAAGAGAAATAATATGAATGGAAATTTTGGATCATTTACCCAGAAATGTATGATTAAAACCAATTTATGTTATCTTATATGTAAAATAATTTTTATATAACTTTGAATATAATTTCTTGAGGAAAATATCTCTTTTATTTTAAAAACTATATGTATAACATAAAACGTTTTTGAAAACATTTTTCTTTAAAATATCTTTAAAAACATATAAATGAAACTTTTAAAACCATAACACTTTCTCAAAATAATTTTTCCTTGAATATTATCTTAATATATCATTTTAAAAACATTTTTGGAAACATTTTTGAAAAAATATTTTTTGAATAAAATAGATTTTCGAACAAAAAGAAAAATAAGGATGGATTTTCAATAAAAAACTAATTTTAATAAATACCAAAGATTCGAAAATGGGGATAATACATGAGTATAAAATTAATTACTATAAGATAATAAATTTTATGTGTTTTCTTGAGAGATGGATCACAATATTTCATAAATGGATGCATAATCATTAACAATCCCGATAAACAACAACATAATTGTGAAACACTCTTACCACTTTTGCAACTTTTTATAGAACTACCAATGTAATAAAATTTCATTACATGAAGCTTAAAATATCATTAAAATAATAATATTCATTATATAACAAGTCAAATGGAAATATACAACTCTCATAAAAGAATATAGGTTAATCAAAAAATAGGCGTCTCAAAGAAGGAAAATTGAGAAAAACTACAATACTTGGTCAGTAACTTCTGAATTGTAAAAAACTATGAAATATAGATCATAAAATTGGTATAAAAATAACCATTAATTTAAGGATTGTAATAATATTATAAATTCATGTGAAGTATATACACCACCCAAAATAAATGCGTGGTGAATATCACATAAGTCTTAGAGAAATAAAAGTATGACTAGAAATCCCCATACCTATGTCTTGTATCCCTTCATACTTAATATAAAATATTGAATAATAAATTTAGGATTTTTATAAACCTATAAAATACAAATTTTTATTTATAAAATAAAATATATTATTTTCTTTTGACATTTTATTACCCATTTATTAACACTTCCATGTAAAAGTTATGTCTTGGGGGTAATAACTACTTTGTTTTTCACATGTGTTTCAATTTTTTAAATTATTGGTCTGATTACTTATATAATGATTTAAAATTACCATTAATGATAACTATGAAATAAATAATATTTATATTTAGTATAAATTTATTCATAATAATCTATAAAATATAGAAATAGAAAATGAAATACCCCGTGCCTAGAGATGGTAGGTTGTACTTACGAATGGACATTATTTCCGGCTTCTTGTCATATTGAAAGAAAAAAAGTAAATGATACATAAATTATAAATCTCGTAGAATTATTAGTTCATATATTATACATATTCAATAAAACCATCTATAATACAGTATAGTTAATTTGTGATCAAGTCGCATCACTTTGAGGAGGTAGTAGTCCACACGTCGACAAACAATGTAATAATATTACCAAAAAATGGAATACATGAAGGTATGTGTGACATAATAATTATATAAGGATAAATGAATACTAAATTTCATATAAATCATATAAAAATATACATTACAGCAGTATTTATAACCATTAATTTTTGAAATGGAAAAATGATCGACATCAGTTCGCGGGGCGGTAGTCCATCGTACACACGAACTATGATTGTATATCCCATTTGATGGAAATATTTATCAGTGTAGGTCAAACACATAACATACAAAAATATAATTATATTTAGGATACTTAGGTTATTATATAATAAATTAATATGAATAATTTAGGGGGTAGAAAAAGAAATAAAAAAAGTTCTTGTGGAAGGATGCTACCTCTTCTTTGGGTAACTCCTTTTGGATTACATCAAAGGGATTCCTTGGTTATATTTATTACTAAATGAATAATTCTAGGATGAATTAAGGTAATATGGTTGGAAATTTTTAAATATTTTTTTAGATCTAAATGTCTTAATAGTTGTGAATAAGTGAGGGGTTGAGTTTCCTTTTATAGTGGAGGGGAGTGGGAGTCTTGTAAATCTAAAAAGGAAAACATTATTGAGAAGCATACCTTATAGAGGTTGCCTCCAATAATTTAAAATTTTCAATAAAATAGATTAATTGGTCAAAATAGGTCTATAAAATATATTTTGGACATGTTTCTAGGTTATTTGTCCCATTAAATTAATGATTAATTAACAATTAATCATGTTTTTATCTTAATCAATATAATTAATCGTAATTACTTCCACAAATATTATTCATAAAATACTATGGTGAAAATATTATAAATTGTAAATTATTATTATCCAAACATTTAATCCATTTTTATAAATTATAATCATAGAAGTTAAAGAAATTAACTTAAAATTAATCTCTCAGACGTGTCACAATAGCGGGTTTTTAAGCGAAAATGTTGAAAATTTTGAAACATTTTTATATCTAATATCAATATAAAATTTGTTTAAATTACCTAAATTGGATTCATTTATATAAAATTTATCTATTAAAACTTAAAAATAAAATGAAATTATAATTTATCAATATAAACAATTTAGATGAAAATCAGTTTTGGATTAAAATTATGTATTTTTTAGTATTTTTTCAAAAATGATGTTTTTAGAAAAATTCAAAAATTTCACCCTATGATAATTTTGAAATTATAAAAAGAATTTTTTTTATAATTTATCAAATTAAATTGATAAAAGTTTGAGAAATTAATTTTATTATTGTTCACATAAGTACATAACTTGTTGTTCATTTGAGAAAATAGTATTTTGCAACATGTAATGACATTAAAAAAAATTCTATGTTTTATTATTAATATGATTTATTTGTATAAAACCATTATTAATAATATATAAAAAGTAGTTATTAAAATTCATATTACCAGGTTTAATAACTATGTTATAACTATATCATTTAAATAATTATAATAATAAAATGTTGCATTGAAGAAACTCAGAGTTGCATGTAACGGAAGAGAAGTCATTATAGCATGTAACAGACACTTATCTTGGTGAGAGTATAATTATATATTAACTTGGTATTGAATTCAATACAATACATCAAAGAAAACGAATTTATTAGAAGTAGAGGTTCATAAAAACATGGGGTGTTACATTATACCCCACTTAAAAATGAATTTCACCCTCAAGATTCTTAATTATGATAAAAAATGAGGATACTTATTCTTTATCATATCTTGATGTTACCACATAGCTTCCTCAAATTTGTGATTTTTCAACAATCTTTGGCCTGGTGAGTGGTCTTCTATTTTAGAACATTCTCTCAACGATCCATAATTTCAACTAGTAATTCCTCATAAGATAGATCCTTCTCTAATGGTATGACCTCTAAGTTTGGTACATGTGAATGGTCAAGTATGTACTCCCTTAGGAAATATACATGGAACAATGATGAAATTAAGAGAGATTTTGAGGAAGTTCCAAGAGATAGGCTACCAACCTAATATGATCAAGAATATCAAATGGATCGTTATACCTAGGGACTAGTTTTTCTTTCTTCATGAGCCTTATAACTTTCTTTTAGGAAGATCCATAGAAAAAACGTCTTGGAATCTAAAAATTATAGATCATGCCAATGGTTATTAGTATAATTGTTCTGCCAACTATTAGCTGCTTTGATATACTTATAAATGGTTTTAACCTTTTCAAACATTTCTTCTGTTATATCAGTTCCCAATAGCTTTATTTATCCAACTTCATCCTAGAATGTTGGAGATCAACATGTATTTCCAAAGAGGTTTTAATAATTAGCCATCTTAATTCTTGAGTGAAATCCACTATTGTAAGAAAAATCAACAATAGGAAGGTGTTGATCCCAATAACCTTTGAAATCCAATGAAGAAGATATAAATATATCCTCTTGGGTTTGAATTTTTATTTTAGACATATCATCTGACTGGGGATGATAATAAGTGATGAAACTCAATTCTTTATCATGTACTTTCTAAATACTTCTCAAGAATATTGAGGTAATCCTAGGATTTTTATTAGATACAATGGAACATGGTTCAACATGCCACCTTAAGACTTTCTTAAAGTATATCATAGGAAGATGATTTAGAGAGAAGTCTTATCTAATATAAATGATGTGTGTTTACTTAGTAGTGTGATCAAATAACACCCATATATAATTAAACCCCTCAGAGGTTTTGGGGTTAAAATGATAAAATCTGTAGTGATTTTATCTCATTTACATTATGGTAAGGATAATATATGCATCATACCATTATCCTTTTTTCTTTCAGCCTTAACTTGATAGCATACAAAGCACCGAGATACATATTCAGTGATGTACCTATTCATTCCATCCCTTAAGAATAATTATTTCAAGTATCTATAGATCTTCATACATTATAGATTAATAGAAAATGAATAATAATGAGCTTCTTTTAATATATCCTTATTTAAATCCTGTATGGCTGAACATATACATGGTTCCTGAACATTATCATTCTATCCTAATCATGGTTAAACCCGGTGACATTTCTAACATTCTTTTTCAGCTATATATATTCCTTCTATACCTATTTACTATTTATTTAGATATATGGTGGATGATTAAATCAAGAAAGATACAATTTTCCCTTTTAGGATTTCCCTATCCATAGTTTACAAATCCATAAATTTTTGATCTTTTGTGATCCTCATAATAGATAAACTATAAATATACTTTTGAATCAAAGAATACACCACGTAATACACTGATTGTTTATGAACCTATTTTCTATAAATTAATTATCATTTATGTCTTGTGTTATACGCTATATCAAGTTAATCTTTCACTGCATGCAATATCGACTTATCTTGATTCACACGGAACACTGTGTTTCTATGAAACATCATTTTATTATTATAATTACTTAAAAAAGGAAATTATCGTGACACCATGACCTCAGTTACTGTTTAATTTTATCCATTTATTTGTCTCATTACTATTAGTCAAGGTTCAGGTTGATAAATGTTTTTAAATGTTTGAGGTTTGATAATTTTGGTGGGTTTTGGGCTAATGCACAGGCACCACAGGGTTATCGGTAATTGTGTGGTCTGGCTAGGTGACCGTGTGGTTTCCCAATACTTAAAATAAATAAAATTTAATGAAAATAAAATATGGTAAGTATTTAAATCATATTATTATTATTATTATTATTATGTAGAGAATAATAATAAGAATATTACTAAAATTTTTATTAATATAATTACTATTACTATTGTAATTAATATTAATATTATTAAATTGTTATTAATATAATTATTATTTAAAATTAAATGGATATAAATATTAATAATAGTAATAATAATATTACTTTTATTAAGTATTATAATTATTAGATTTATTCTTGTTTTTTTTCTATTCCCTCTCCTCCTCCCTTCACCTCTCCCATGTGAAGCCCTCTCCCCTCACTCTCCCTGTGTGAAAAGCCCTCCCCATTCACACCCTCTTCCTCCATCCACCCTTACTCATCTGAACCCTCCCCTCCGGTTGTCATACCTCCTCCAATGGCTCTCCAATGCATGATGGACCTTCCTTGGTGTGACCTCCTACTCACATGTAACCATCATGGATAATCCCTCCTCCGACGATGTCATCCTTGAGTAGCCATCCATTCCCATGATGCGACCAACCTCCCATATTAACCCTCTAGTTATATTTCTCATTTTTTGGGTCTCTATTTTTGGTTTTCTTGTTTGAAAAAACCCTAGGAGTTAGGGTTTGAGTGTCACCTAATGTTCTTGGGTTTTTGGATCATCCAGGAGGCCCTAATTTTCCTCCTCCTAGAGTTTCATCATCTTCACACACCTATAATGTTGGAATTTTAATCTCTCTCCTTTCTAAAACAATCCATTGATTCTTGAATGTTTTTAATTTATTTTTTAGCATGATTTGTGCCGCTATAATGTCTTTGGTCAGCTTATGTTAGTGTCTTTTTGATATTATAATTTTATAAAAATAGATTTTTATGAGTTTTCTTTTTTATTCTTATGTTTATATATGATAAATGTGTTTTATTAAATTCCATGGGGTATTTTAAAATTAAAATAAGAGTTTTTGAGAAACTTTTAGACTTGTTCATGTTACGGTGGTACTGTTGGATTATGAATTTGGTTTTATTTTTATTGTTTGTTAATGTGTTAACTTGGAGTACTTGTTTAAATTTTTTTAAATGGTGCCCATTTTTTTTAAATGGATTACCTGGGTTTTTAATATAATGTAGGTTTTTTGTTTTAGTTTCAAAGAAAATTGTGTTTTTATTAAAATGGTTTTTGAGTGTCTTCATGGATATCATAATGTGTGGTTGGATGTTGGCACATTGATGGGTTCACTAGGTGAAAACATGGATTTTCATTCAAATGAATATGAAACTTTAAAGTAGTGGTTTTCCCCTAAATCATGGGCTTTAGAAGTGGTTTTGTAAATATATTTCATTTTGGTAGGAAAAGGATAGTTTGGTACAACTTACTTTAAAAATAGTGTTTTCCTTTAAAATTATTTTTCTTAAATGCTTTTTTGGTTTTTGAATCGTATCTTGATTCCTTTTTTTGGTTTAAAATTTTTAGGTATTCATTATGTTTCTGGGTCCAGAGAATTTATTTTAGGGATTTGTGTTTGGTTTCAAAGGAGCGCTTGCATATTCCCAGGTATGGATATATATATATGAATATATATATCTTATGTACAAATGTTCCCACATAATTTGGGGACCACATGCATCGGTTTAATAATATATATATATATATATATGGATGTGTGTGCATGTGAACGGGATGCTGCTCTAGTTAGAAAGCCTCATCTTCGCCATCCTTTGAGGTTGGGTTTCCCATTCACATTACTTTATAATTTATGATCCATTAGTTTCGTTCTTTTCACGCACTCTTGTATTTTTAAATATGAATATATGATCCTTAGATTTGATTTCATGGTTTAAAATAGTGTTTTAATCCTTGTTTCATGATAACTAAATTTTTCTTAGTAAAAATCACACACTAATTTCTAAGTCAAATGCTTGGTTGGATTATGTGGGTAATTTATGTTGTAAAATGCATGGATTATATTTATACATGTATTGGAAAGATGTGAAATGGTTTTTGGGGTTCCTTGAATGGTTTACCTTTTGGTTTTGGTTTTTATAAAGATATGAACGTTGGATTTTAAGGTGTTTTGGCATGTGCTGTAGATAAAAGGCATGTTTGGCACTTTTGTAAGAAATGGTTTGTTTTCATGGTGTAATGGATATATTGTAATGAGTTTTTATAAATGGTTTTAAAAAGGTAAATGGTTTTTTTAAACAATTTTTAAGGATGAATTGCATGCATGATAAAAGTTAGTTTTATGAAATGATTAAGGGCCCATTTGGAAACTTGGTGAAAATAATATAAATGTTTATTGTGAAAACATTTTATGGATGTTTCTCATGCCTTTTCTAGGAATATTGGATGGGATGTCCTCACTATGGAATCCTGGTGATCCATTATCAAGGTTTCTTAGTTGGAATTATTTGTGGATTATTTTTTATAAGGCATGAGATTAGTCCTTGGAGGGACTCACAACTAGACCTATTGTAAATTATTATTATCTATATATGTTGTAATTGGATGCTCGGATGGAATCAGTTGGCTGACACCCATTATACACATTAGACATGAGAACCTAGAATATTGAGATAATTTTCTGAGAACATTTCTACATTGGTAGTTGATGTAATGACCAGTGTCCCATAATAGGTGGTTATATATGGGATTAATGATATGGGGTTGGAGCCTCGGTCTATCCCATTTTAGGGTGTCTATGAATTTGTGCATTTTGATTTTATCATGTGTTGCAGGCTACTAGGGATGGAGTGTCATGTATTAGTATGTTCTAGATTTTTCTTGATCTCCTGGGTTCACCTATGTCTATTAGATCTTATTTTATTGAAGTAATGAATATTAATCTTGTATGTATATTTTAATTTCCCTTTTTATATGAAGATTGTGGTCATTACTTGTGTAGTGTTTACTTGTAACTGATGTGTTTATTTCTAAAGCTTTTGAAAAAGGTTTAAAGTAAAAGTGGTTCATAATATTTCATTCCATAAAAAATGAAAGCATCACTTTCCCTAAAAATTGTTAGCAACACACTAATAGAATAAAATTGTTTTTTGAAAAAGAATAAGGGAAATGAGTTCTATTTTTTGAGTAAAATGTCTATAAAATCATACTTTGAAATATTATAGTTTAAAAATGAAAATTTATATTTCGTTTATTTTAATGGAATTTCATTGAGAATAACTTATCAATATATCCTAGTGAGTTTTCATACTCATGTATATAGTTTATCAATGTTTTTTAGCTTCAGGTCCTTCTTCTTGCTCGAATTCGGTCAATGTAGAGTGGCATTGGTTTGAAGTTGGTGGGGATCTCTAGGGTCACATGGAGGTATGTACAATATTATTTTCTAACTTATGCTAGTTTTCTATTTTATTTATCCATTAAAATTTATTTATTTATTTATTTTTTATGGGCCAAATCATTCCCACCTAATTAAGTTTGATGATTGACACTAGTTTTCAGCTTTTGGGGATTGGGAAAGCCCTTGGGGCCATGCCACATGCGGAATCGGGTGACCGGTTCAGGGTTGACCGAGGATGGTTTCCAAAAAAATGGTATTAAAGGAGGACCTTCTTATTTGGGGTGTCTGTTATATAGAGATTATGACTATTCGGACTTGTGATGTTCACACAAGTGGGGCATCAAGAACTCTTGCCCATTATGAACCTCAAGTTTTCTAGGGGTACTCTGAGATTTGAGTCTTTTGTCTTTGTATTGGATTGAGTGATGACAATGGAGGTGAGCTGGTGTCACTTTATGAACTCATAGGGAGTAGTGAACTATGTGGAGTCTAAGTGCATGGTTCATGTTTCTCTTATAACTATGACCTAATTGAGGCATGGACCAATACCATTATCCTAAGTTAGGAATAGATTCTAGTCCTTAATTTTGGTAGTTTGGTGTATGTTGGGATTTGTCTTGGTTTTGGTCAGTGTACGTGCACTTTTGAAGATGAAAATGGTTTTGAAATGATTTTTTTAAAAAATGGATTTAAATTAGTAAAGTGAGTTCTAAAATTAGAGGTGTTTTGGATTGAAAACTAGGTAAATTCTTGGGTTTTAATGATGAAGGATGTGGCCCTTGGTATTCCTTATAGAGGATCACATGTGCATGGGTATGTACAAAAAGTGTGTGGGGAACTTGTTCATGGAAGATGTTAATTGAAATTGATAGACCCACATGTGATGATTCTTAGGATTCCATGGGTGAGTTTTTGAAATAGAATGGGTTTAGAAATAGGTTTTTTCTTGAGGAGTGGATTTTGTAATTGTGAAAGGTGGTGTTTTTATTTGAAAAATGGCATTGGGAAAAGGTAGTTTTGTAATTTAAATGAAAATAGTGATTTTGAAAAAGGGAATTTTGGTTGTGTTAGTATTTTTTTGGATTTTGGTCCGGTTGTCTCGGCTCAGGGTGTTTTTTTCAATTGTGTTTTGGGTTGATTATAGTTTCGATTTTGCGTTCCTAGTGTTTTTCAAAGTATGCCACCCAGAAATGTCCCTAATTTTTCTAATGGCCCACGCCCAGTTCCCAATTATTTTCAGGTGTTCCCTAATCTTCTAAGTGATAGAGGAACATTAGAGGTAGTGAAGTGTTTTGAAGGAAGAATAGATTGTTTTCAGGTTGTTGGAAACTCCCAAGGTTGTTAAAGTATGTGACAAATTGGGTTTATTTTAGGGTTGAGTTTTGGACCAGTGGAGGTTGGATGTCTCATCATCATTAGAATTTGGGGTGACATGGGAAATTTCCAAGGCCACATTCTTCCAAGGTCTATACATAAGGAGGTTAAGTTAAGGAAGGTGGTAGAGTTGTGAGATGTTTTGTAGGGCCAGCAGTCAGTAAAAGTCTATGCCGACCACTTTGAAGAGATGGTTCCAATTTTCATTTAGAGTCCTCATCCATAGATTATGTGAAAGGTTATTTTGTCCTGTCAAACCTATTTCGATAGGTTGGTGGATGGGAAATTTATAGCGGGGTTGATTCTTAGTGTGTAGTTAATGGTGGTCGGACTTCTTTATAGTTATCCATCTATCGGGGAGCACATGCTAGATAAACATGCATATAAGAAGCTATCCTTGTTGGTTTTAACATCTAGATAAACTGACCACTTACTGGTTTTCCTTGGTTATGGATAGTTTGAACATTCCATGATTTTCAAGGTAGGAGAAGATTCTCCCATCAGAGCCCTATCCGTACGTATTAGGATTAAAGCTTGCACACATTCTAGAGTTCCTGAGGATGTCTAAAACCTTGTCCCGAGGTATTCTTCCAACATTTTGGTGGAAATATATGAAATTTACATATTTTATTCTTATTGATATTATAATTTCATCCTTTATTGTAGTGTTGTGATGAAATATCTTTATCAAAATCCAAGTGGTTGTGTCTGTTTTAATTGTGCCATCTCTAAATAATTTGTTTTCCTTGAGGGGTGTTTGAACCATGGATAAACAGATCTATTTTGGTTTTGGATTCAACTGTACTCATTTGGAGATGTTTAGGTGTCCTGAGATGGGTGGATGATGTTTATGGTCTGATGTCTAGTTTGGATTTCTTTTTGTGGGTTCAATGGTGTTTTTGTTCACACTTATTTGGAATAATTTCAGTTCTTGTAAGAGATATCCCTAATTTTGGTATTCTGGTATGTCAGGTTTCCATAAAATAGGCCTCTTGTTTAAATCATAGTGGTGGAGTTGTTCCATTATCATTAAATATGTTGGTAGAGTTTGGGTTAAGGGTTCCTTATATTCTGGTTACCGTAAGGCCACTGCTTGGGTAAGTTTGGGTTAGGAGTTCCCTTGATATCCCCTCCCTAGGATGGTGTGTTCAGATTTTAAGCATTCTATTTTTGTGGAATTATTATGTTGGGGAGAAACCTCTCGTGTTCCCCCCACAATCTTGGGCTTCAGTTTCTTCTTGAAAAAAAATATGTGACCTATGGAGAGAAATCTCATCCTGGAGTTAATGGTCTTCCCCATTTTTAATCGAGCATGAACCTAATTTTTTATCATCTTCTTGTTTGGTGACTTTATAAGGGTAGAAAGTGTCCAAGGTGGGGAGAATTGTCACACCCTGACCTCAGATACTTCTTTATATTATCCTTTTATTAGTCTCGATACTTTTTATTGAGGTTCAGGATGAGTGTTGGTTTAAAAGTTTTGAGGTTTGATATTTTTGGTGGGTTTCAGGTTGGTGCACGGTCACTACATGGTTAACGGTAATCGTATGGTCAGCACATGTGACTTTGTGGTTGTCCAATACATAAAATAAATAAACTTTTATGAAAATAAAATAGGGTAAATGTTTAAACCATAATAATAATAATATAATTGTGTATATAATAATTATAATATTATTATTAAATGGTTTTTTTATATTATTACTATTAAAATTTTTATTACTAATAATAATAATATTATTATTATTATGTATTATTATTATTATATTTAGTTTTTTATTCTCTTAAATATACCCTCCCTTCCCCTCTCCCATGTAAATCCCTCTCCCCATCCTCTTCTTATGTGCAATACCCTCCCCCTTCACACCCCTCTTCCTCTGACCAACCTCCCTCACCAACGCCCTCCTCTCCGGCACTCCCATCAGCTACCACGCCTCCTCTGACATCTCTCCCTTACATGAACACTCTTCCTCAATAAGGAATCTTTCTCCCACACAGCTTCCCCAACCAACCCCTCCTCCGATGGCCCCCCTACATCAGCCATGCCTCATCACAATGTGGGAGACCTCTCTTATTCCCCCTCCGGTGAGCTTTCTCATTTTAAGGTGTCTATTTTGGGTTTTCTTGGTTGACCAATACCTAAGAGTTAGGGTTTGATTGTGACCTTATTTTCTTGGGTTATAGGGTTTTTTGATCATCCACAAGGCCCTCATTTTCTTCCATTGAGAGTTTCATCATCTTCACAAACCTTTTAAGTATGTGTTTCCATCTTTTTTCTTTTGAGAAAAAACCATGAATGATTCCATGTTTTTAATTAATTTTCTAACATGGACCAAACCTCTATAATGGATTTGGTTATCATTTTTTGGTGGTTTTGCAATATTAAAATTTGTTAAAAATATATTTTTATTTGTTTTCTTATTTACGCCTATGTGTATAAATGCTAGATGTGTTCTATTAAATTCCATGTGCACTTTGAAAAGAGAAATTGGGTGGGGGGGTTGAGAAATATTTATCCTTTTTCATGTTGTGGTTGTATTTTGGTATTGTGAATTTGGTTTTATTTGTATACTTTGGTAACATGATTACTTATAGGAAGTGTTTAAATGTTTTATAAGGGTATCTATATTTTTAAATGGATTAATTTGGTTTTCCAAATTATATAGGTTTTTGGGTTTGGTTTGAAGGAAAATGGTGTTTTGTGAAAATGTATTTTGAGTGTTTTCATGGATATTAGATTGTTATATTGGTTATTGGCATGACTATGAGTGCACTAGGTGCACACATGGATGTGAATTTAAATGAATATGATACATTAAATTGGTTGGTTTCCCCTAAACCATGGGTTTTTGAAGCAGGTTTGTAATTGTATTTTGTTTTGGTAGGAAAAGGACCATTTGGAACTACTCACTTTAAAAAAAGTGTTTTCTCTTAACATTTTTTTTATTAAATATTTCATTGGTTTTTTAATTGTATCTTGAATTATTTTTTTGGATTAATTTTATTTTGCAGATTCATGGTATTGATGAGTCCTGAGATTTAATTTAGGGAGTTCTAATCAATTTTGAAGGTGCACACGCATCTTCCCAGGTATGGATATGTATATATATATATATCTTCTTTGTGTGTGTTCCCTCTTGGTCCAGGGAAAACATGCATCAATTGAAGGATATATATATATATATATATATATATATATGGAAGGGTGTGCGTGTGAGCGGGTTGCTACTTAAGTTAGAAATCTTTGGCTTGTCCATAATTTGAGGTATGATTTCCCATGTACTTTCCTTTTTAAATTTAAGATCGATCTGTTTCCAGAATTTTTCACTCTATATGATTTATAAATATGAATATATGATCCTTGTATTATATTTCTTGGTGTGAAAATAGTGTTTTAATCTTCATTTCATGACAAATAAAATTATACTGGTAAAAAGTGCACACCAATTTCTTTGTTAAATGCTCGGTTGTATTTTTTTGCGTAATTTAGGGTGTAAAATGAATGGTTTATATTTATATATGAGATAAAAAAATGATAAATCGTGTTTGGGGTTCCTTATATGGGTTTCCCTTTTGATTGTGTTTTTTATCAAGATATTAATGTTGGTTTTTAAGGTGTTTCGGCATGTGTTACTGATAAATGGCATGTTTTTCACTTTTGTAAGAAATGGTTTGTTTTTAAGGTGTAATAGAAATATTTAAAGGAGTTTTTACAAATGGTTTGAAAATGGTTAATGGTGTGTCTACACCACTTTTGTAGGATAGATTGTATGTAATATAAAACTTCGTTTTATGAAATTCTTAAAGACCCATATGGAAATATGGTGAAATTGATAAAAATGTTTACTATGAAAACCTATGCAAGATGTTTCTAATTTCTTATCTATGAATAATGGATGAAGTTTCCTCACTGTGGAAATCCTATGACCCGTTATCAGGTTTTCTCAGTTGGAATCGTTTGTGTTTTATTTTATTCTATGGAATGAGATTAGCCTTTGGGGAGACTCGGGGGGTGAGACCTGTTGTGAATTATTATATATATATATTGTGGTTAGATGATTTACTAGAATAAGTTGGCTCTACCCCATTATATACATGAGGCATGTGAACCTGTCATATTGAGATAATTTTTTGAGAATGAGTGCATCACTAGTATTTGACATAATGATTAGTGGGCCATAATAGGTGGTTATATATGTGTTTATTTCTATAGGGGTGGGACCCTCTGTCTGTCCTGAGTTAGGGTGGATGGGCGTTTGGGTGTTTTGATTTAATCATGTGTGGCATGATACCGGGGATGAGTTCTCATGTATTAGTACGTTCTGAATTTTTCTAGACCTCCTAGTTTCACCTATATATATTATATCTTAGTTTCCTATATTAATGAATGTGATTCTTGAATTTATATTTTAATTTCCCTTGTTATATTTACATTTTGGTTCTTCCTTGTGTAGTGTTTACTTGGATGTGATGTGTTTGTTTCTAAAGCTTGTGAAATAGGTTTTAATGTCAAAGTGTTTCATAATATTTCATTCCGTCAAAAAAGAAAGCATCAATTTCATTTAAAGAATGTTTATAGAACACTAATATAATGAACATGGTTTTAGAAATGAATAAGTGAAATGAGTTGTATTTTGTTTTTGTGTAAAATGAGTAGAAAATCATAATTTGATTTATTGTAGTTAAAACATGAAAATTGATCATTCATTTATTTTAAAGGATGTGTATTGGGAATTATTTATCGGGCTAGACAACTGTGTTTTAATACTCATGGATATAGTTTAACTTTTTTTATCTTCAAGCGATGATTCTTTCAAAGATTTTTTCATTTTAGTGCGATGTTGGATTTAGTACGGTGGTGACCCATAGGGTAACATGGAGGTATGTAAAATTATATTTTCCTTCCAATGATAGTATTGGTTTTCATTAATCAGTTAACATTTATTTATTTATTTATTTTTCTTTTATTTATGGAAAAAAAATTTCCCAACTTTTAATATTGATGACTGGTAATACTTTCCATCCCATAGGGATTAGGAACGCCCTTCGGGCCACGTTGTAGGCCAGTTCGGGTGACCGGTTCAGGGTCGACCTGGGTTAGTTCATGACAATAATAACCTTTAAATTATATTTTTATGTATTAAAATGATTAAAATAATTATGACATTAGGGTTTACACAAAATTCTTTGACATATAAATTATAAATTAATTTCAAACCCTTTTAAAAATAAAAGGAAATGTTTTTCTAAAAAAATATTTAAAATGTGTAAAACTGTGCTTTATTCCAATAAATTAATAAATACTTTTTTTGAATTATATTAATGATATATATATATATATTTATTTAATTTTCAATATAATTTTTAAAATTCATATTTTTTTTTATAGACATGATATAAGAACAAATCCAATTTTACACTTAAAAGATGCATTTTTCTAAAAAGGTAGTTTTGCTGACTTTTGACAGCGAACTTATTTTAAATATATTTTTTGAAACTTTTATAAATTATAAATGAAATTTTCCTTCTTCTTTTAAATAGGTATATAAATATTAACTTTTTTTTGAATTGTTTTTTTTTCTGAAAAGATACATCTTTTGATGAATAGTGAAAATACTGCATTTTATGGAAAAGTATATTTTCATTTAAAGTATTACATGGTCAAATTTTGTTTTTCATTAGTTTTAAATATAAATTATTTAATTTATATTTAAAATAATCCAATTATAGGTTTTTTAAAAGTTTTCATAGATTAATTTATTATAAATACATTTTATTTTTTTAAAGGGAAATTATCTAAAAAACTATTTTTCGTGCTGTTTTTCTTATTTTATTTTAAATTAAATTCTAAAAATTCAGTGTCTTTAAATTTTAAAATTGGATGAAAATTTTATATTAATTGTTTTGTAGTTCCTTGAAACGTGCATTCTAGATATAGGAATCATTGTTTCCAGGAGGTTTCCATAGGATTTATTCATAGAACCAGAAACTTCTAAAAATTCTTTATCCAAAGAGGACCTACTTTCCAAATGAAGGATTTTGTTATGTTTTGAACTTTACGATACTTAAGAACGTGCATTGGTCGAGAGGATGGGAGGTCGGACTCGTCCCACCCTTTTGGGGGGAATTATTGTCTACTCGGAGACTCTGTTTGTAAAATTATTATTTTTTCATGAATCCTTATTAATTACCCAAGTATATCATAAGTATCCCTTATAATTTACAATCACTTATTTAACAGAAATTATTTTAATCATCATTATGATGATACTGATTTTTAAGCCACTCAGTGGGTCACTATAGAATTTATTGTCATCCAGGGAGACGGAATTTGGTTTTAATCTTGGAATTGTACTCATAAAATGAGCTACCTACATATCCTTATGAAAGGAATCAGAACCCTCTTAGTTCAGTGCCGCTTAATAGGACACATTATACCTTTTATGGTCACGTGATAAGGACCTCTAAGCAGAAGGTGCTTAGTTGAAATTTAGTGTGAGACTTATGCTGAAGCAGCCCAAGGAACATTGGAAAGGATATAAGTATCTAAGTAGGATCAGACCCTATTGGTAACATGGCCCAAAGAGAACAGGGTTGATTTGTAGTGTTGGGTTTGAACCTCAAGGAGGATTCCTACGTATCCCATATGGATGGGAATCAATCCCCACGTAGTTTGATGAATCTCATAGGAGGGTATAGTCCTCCGAGAGAGATGATTTTGGGATTAATTCCTAAAAAAGGATGCCTTGATGATTTGAGGATTGAATTTGGGGATTATTTCCTAAAGAGAATACCCAAATTAGGGGAATTAAGGTTGGATTTTTGAGGAAGATATCCAGTGAACTCAGGCCCTAAAAGGGATTCATATGTATCCTAGTTTGAACAGGAATCATATTTCTCATATTTACTTCTGTAGGAGTGTTGGTGCATAGGATATAATCATCACATATCTCTAAGCCCACGTGAGTCATGCTCGGTGTGAGAAACAAGAGGATGTGAATGATTCAACAATTACACTTTATACTTTTCCTCCTCTACTGATGGAAGAGGGCGCGTCGACCGTGGAATAGGGCGAGGCAATGAGCCTTCCCTAATTCTATTTACATTAGACAAGGGTCCAATGTAAGGAAGAAGGGGTGAGGGTGAGGGGCTTATACCAGGATGTCTACCCTATTGAAAATTGGTTGTGGATTACTCCTAAGGAGGATTCCCATTTGGGATTGGTTGGGGCTTATTCCAAAAGAGGATACCCATTTGTAATTGGTTGGGGCTTACTCCTTAGGAGGATTTACATTTGATGTTTAACCTAGGATAAGAGTCAGGTGATGTAGTTTGAAGAGTGTATCGACTCAAGGTACTCAAGGAATCCATAAGGAGAGTCCAAACTTGTAACATCTGAAAGTAACCAAGATAACTAAGTCGAATGAAATAAACTTCATTGAGTGTCTCAGATCATGGTATTTCAAGGTTGGAAGTTGGGCAGTATAAAGTCTGTAATGGAAAATGTCGTCGACCGGATTCAAAAAGTCCGCGGTGAGACTATCCATTTTTCATGGGGGTCACTAACGGAAGTGAAGGGACCGGCTCGAAGGGCCGGGACCGCAGCCCGACAGTGATCCCAAGCAGATGGTGTGGGGTATGTGCCCCCGTGGTATGGACCAATGGGGTCACGCAGGTGATCCACCAAGGCGTCTTTTTTAGGTGCTCCGCATAGCTCCCCTGAGTAGGTACTCCACGTAGGTGCGGCGAGCAGGTGCTCCACGTAGGTGCACCACGCAGGTGTTATGCACAACTCTATATTTTCTAGACCCTGATGGGACTTTAAACCATGTTTACCCATTTAATTATCTCTTATCTCAAGTTTTAGAGAACTACTTGAGAACAATTGGGGGAGTTGGGAAAATGAGCTATGCAATGGGAGCTTTGGGACTTCTTCCAACTTTTTTCGTCCCTAAAATGTGGATCCCAAGTGTCCTATTTATAGACAAGAAGGGTATCTGACTGAAGGGATGTTTCCCAAGAAGGTCCTCCACATAGGTCCCTCCCATAGGGGTGTAGAAATTACTTATCTGCACAAGTCCTCCAGGTAGGTCCCTCGCGTAGGTCCCTTTGTGAAATTTTATCCGTCTTCCGAGTGCCATAAATTTTGATCTGTAAGCCTTTTTGGGCTTTGCGACCAATCAAATCGAAGTTCATGAAAAGATCTACACTTCTTGGTATGGTAAATACACCAAGTCTTCTCAGATGAATCTTGAAAATTGAATTTAATTTGTCAAGACCTTTTTATCATCGATCTTTGGAATCTACTGCCTACTTCTAGATGGGGAATCATATCATTTATTCATCATGTATGGTGTAGTATTTTGGCACAAAGAAATCCGGATTGTATATTCTTTCTTCATGGTGAAAATATATTTACTCATACCTGATATTTTTTGTTTATTCGAGAATCATATCTTCACTCTACGGAAAAGTGCATGGATCACATTTTATGGTGTCAACATTAATAATTTCTAAATTTATTTAATATTTTCCTTTTATTTTTGGCCAATATAATTAGTAAACATGGTAAATATTGTTACCATGATAAACGAAAAATTTAGTTCTATAGGATATAAATAATATAAAAAAGACTATAAAATGAGTCTAACAAATGTAAAAAATTTATTGGATCGATAAAATTATAAAATTAACACATATGAATCTACATTAATTTTTTAAATTGATACTTGTCCTTGAAATTTATTTATGAAATATTTAAATCATTGAAAGTCACAAAATATAACATTCATTGTATTTAATACCACATATATGTCCACGTGGGGAAAAAGATATGTTATGAATGAATATATATGAAATTGTTTATCTTAATAAAAAATTTTCATGATATAAATTAATTTTTTACTTTTTGGATCACTTTGATGAAATAACTGTATTTATAATATTTTAATTAATGAACATTTTAAAATTTCGCATTCATGTTTTAAATACTATAATATTTTTAATATAGATTTACATAGAATATATATTCAATAATAAATATTATTCATAAATATATGAGATTTATATTCATCATGGTATTTAATTTTTAATTTATAGTAAAAAATATGTGTATTAAATAATTACATAACCCTGATCTAGTAATTATTTTATTAATGGAAATATAAAAAGATGTTAAAATAAATATTTAAATAAATATAAATTGAGATAATAAATGCGATAATTTTTTTAATAGATTAAATTTACATCATAGGGAAACAATGAAATATCTTTTTCGAATTTAACATGTTATATAGATATTTTTAAAACTCCATTAAATGAATAGTTTTAAAATTTACAATAATAATATTTTATCAAAATATTATTTTATGAAATTATTTAAAAATAAAAAGAAACACATTTAAAAATAGAAAAAAATTATAATATGTTCTAAAATGTTATAAATTTTTCCTTTATGGTATAATTGACAACACATAACTAAAAACTATAACCATTTAATATTGAAACATTTGTTACATTACTTATAATTAAATTTGTTAACTAATGGTTAATCAAAATGAAAGGGTTAAAAATAGTACCAAAACATGTCTAAATTATATTTTTTCAGGATATTAATTTTTTGTTATCTTATTATATTCTAATACATATAATATTTGATGTATTTTTATCGATATTTAATTTATTATAAATTAATTTTTTTTTGAAATTCCAAATGTTCCCTTCACCTCAATTAGAAAATGACACCTATTTCCTCACATATTCATATAAAATTGAGCATTATATAAAGAGAAAAATCTAAAAAATTATCCTCTACAATGACCTATATAAATTATATAGGTTATGGTATTCCCTAAATCCCAATTCTATAGTACATTAAATAATATCTAATGAAGCTGTTTTGAAGAATAGGTAATCGCTCTAACTGATCACTCTCTTTTTATACTCTTCTATATATCCTCAAAATCAATGATATATATACCATAAAATAATAACTTAAGAATAAGAAATATTATTAAATTTTATAATTATTATTAACACATGACTATACAACCCCTTTCCCATCAAATAAGAAATGAAATATCACTAGTGCGTATGCATGAATTACCGTCTCCATGTAGTGATACAATTAATTTTGCATCACCATTTTTTATGAGTGGAAATAAAGATGGTATTAATGTTTTTATCTGATATTTATTAAATATTTATACTTATGTAATGATAATATCATATATACCTTTTTACGACCCAATATTTTGGGAAATGATAATGTCGCTCATGCGTACGTATGGATTACCATCTCCACGATGCGATGTGATTCATTTTTCATTTATATTTCAAATGAAATGTAATAGGGGTGAATTTTATAATTATAAATGAAATATATAACCTAAAAAAATTATTTAATGATAATATATCAGATCATTTTCTTTCATTTAATATGACATGAAAATGAAATCAGTGTTCATGTGTACGTACGGCCAACCGTCTCCACGGATGATGTATTTTATTTTCTCAAACTAACTTTTATGAATCACAATGAATACATATATACTGAATTTATATATATATATATGTATATATATATATTTCTATGATATTTATATTAGGAATATCATTATTGATATGATGGAATCCTGATCTATGTAATAGGTCCAAGGATTACAAATCAAACCATGAATGAAAAACCAAGTGGTTATTAACCGAAATATAACATTAACATGAAATTGTTAATAAGAGAGTAATATAATGTCATATGTAAATAATATATGGTATTATATATATTATTATGGTTACGTGTAAGATTTATAATGAACATATATTTATTATTCAAGATGTTTGAATGTATATTAAAAAATTCAAGACTTAATGTAATAGCTTTTTTCTCACATACATTTTTAGGAGAAACATGACTTATACACTAATGGTTTCTTATACATGGTGTATATACAGAAAATGAATAAATTTAATCATTATTATCTAGAATATTATGGTATTTAATATCCATATACTTTTATTTATTTCATGGTGCATGCGATTATACTAATTAAAAATTGATGGGTGTTTATTTTAGAATCTCATCAATATCTTTGATTATTTCATTTGAATTATACTTTGGGGAATATTTATATGACATTTAATTTTTTTAAAAGTTATTTAAAAGGTATTTAATATTATTATATTAAAATTAAAATTTATTTTTAGACCTATTTTACTTTTTATGAAAAATTATTAGATTTTTTTTTCATTTTCTAAACAAGGATCTTTGTGAATTTTTTGGAAAAAGTATACTAAAGGAATATTTTTTTAAAAAATATGGAATGAATGAACTTTTATGTTTTCATTAATAATTAATTACTTAAATATTACCTTACATTATTAAAATTTTATTATCACAAAAATTGTTTTATTTTAAATTTGTGTGGTATTTTAAGAAAAGAAATCATTTTGAATGAAAAAAATGTTATTTACCTCAAGAATTATTTTCAAGTGGTCTCTAGAAATTATTTTCTATTTATGAAAACATTATTTTATGATAAATATTATTTATTAGGGATATTGTTCATGGATGATATCCCAATCCTTTATTTTATTAGATTATGTATATTATGTAATGATTATTATGAAACCTATTTCTTTTTATAGGTTATGATATGAGGAATGAATTATGTTCTTGAGGCACAAATATGTATGGTTTTCATTTTTTGATGGGTGGTGCCAATATCTCCCTCCAATACATTGGGAAAATATTTATATATCTTATGAAAGATAGGTCTGGAATGGAAATTAATCTCAGTTTTGTAATACTGGAATGAAATGAGGATTGAACCTGGTTTTGTAAAAGACTCTATCTACTAAAATGGGTTGGGGAATGAACCTATTCTAATATTAATGTCATATAAATTATCCTTGAATATGAAGGAAATAGGTTTCTATGATTATGTTTTTCCCAATTTACACCCTTTATGCGAATTCTATTTTCTCATGGATCATGTTTCTTTATGATTTATGACTTATGAACTACTAAGATTTATTCCATGACTCAGGGTTTAGATATATGTTATATAAAACATGTTTTTAAAAAGTTATGTTAATGTTTTTACATTCTTATTCTCTATTTTTTTTTGATATCCCAATTTTTATGCTTACTAATCATCTAATATTATCCTTTTCATATTTTCCCCTAGGTTATAAAGAAATGTTTCAGGTGGGAATACTAAAGGGAATGATATTTGTAGGACATAATGAAGATCTTTCACCATACATGATGTTTGAGTTCCAATATTCCAAAGGCACTAAAATAAAATTGTATTTAGTCATGCGTATGTCTAATATATGAAATAATCAACAAAAATTATATAATGTCTATGAAATTTAATCGCTGAGTTTTATAGTTGGTATTAGATCAAAGGTTTAATCAACCTTTAGAAACTAGAATGTGAAGAATTCAGTGATCTTACAAGAGATTTTTCTAAGGATATATTTGGGATTTCTCTAAGGATATATATAAGTATAGGTTATGAACCTATAGTTTTTATAAATATAAATAATTATATAAGTTAAAACTAAGGTGTCACAGATTGAAATTTTATAAGTAAATTTTCTTGATTATGAGGCTTCTCAAGTTTGATTATTGTTTCTTACACAATTATTTTTGAGTTTTAGACAATGGATGAAACCAAGAGGATAAATGTTAATTGTGAATTTAATGGAAAATTGAATGATCTTCTTTATGAGAATATAAATGAAAGAGGAGTTGGATGGAAATTTTTTCACTACTGGGAATCCATGTTTTTCCAATGGTTTAAAACCGTTGGAAAAGGCCCTAAAACCGTTGGGAAAACTTATCCCAACGGTTTTAGAAACCGTTGGGCTATGAGGCGTGGGGAAAGCCTTATACCAACGGTTCACCTTGAACCGTTGGGAAAGGCTGTTTAGATTTCTTTTATACCAACGGTTCAGCTGAACCGTTGGAAAAATCAGCGACAGGGGTATGCCAACGGTTTTAAAACCATTGGCATAGGATATACCCCAACGGTTTTGAACTGTTGAGAAAATCAGCAGGGTTGGGAAAAGCAGCAGGGTATACCCCAACGGTTTTGAACCGTTGGGAAAGGTATCAGCAGGGGTATAACCCAACGGTTCAAAACTGTTGGAAAATACAGCAGGGTATAACCCAACGGTTCAAAACCGTTGGGAAATGTTGAAGCATCACAAAGGTATAACCCAACGGTTTTGAAACCGTTGGGTTAGACCCCCCATTAATTTAAGATGAAACAGCCAGCAATACTGCAGGCTGCAATGTAAACTCTTTCAAAAACGCGTCATCTCACAAAAATACACTGCAATCACAAAAAACACACACCACTGCAACCTACAAACACATAAAACACACCACTGCACACATAAAAAACTATAAAAACACACCACTGCACAGAAAACACATAGAAAACACACCACTTCACACATAGAAAACTCACCAAAACACTGCAACCTGCAACCTGCAAACACACCACTGTACACACAGAAAACACAGAAAACACAGCACTGCCCACACAGAAAACACACCACTACACACACAAAAAACACACCACTCTGTCATAGGAACACTGCAACCTGCAAACACAGAAAACACACCACTGAACACATAGAAAACTCACTTTAATCACCTGAAACCACACAACAAAACACACAAAAAACACATAGAAATAATCATCTCATTTTTGAAGGCTTACTAACATCCCTTCCCCTTGTATGGTTCACATATTGATGTGGTAGAGAGACCAAGAACCAACAAAATGTTGTCTTGTTCATCAAATAGGGAGGGGGATATTGGAAATTCAAGTTTATAACTCATATATGAAGAATCCCCTGCCTCAATCCTAATCTATCAAATAAGGGTTATTTGTTTTGATTACTCCAGGATAAATTTGATATTTTTTCGATGAATTTAATCATTCAATATGATAACCTAGAAGGATATTTACACTATGACCATTATAACCCTTTTGTTCCTAGAGTATACTGATGGGGGAATCATATACTATGGGGCAATGACTTCTATAATGTCAAGAGATTTAGTTATATTGTTGCATTTATCAAGGTATTGGATTGTGTTTAAGAGAGGGATATTGTTCAGGCTCTTGTGACACATAGATTCTATGGGGATAGATATTTACTTGATTCATGAGAGATATCACATGCCTAATTTTCAAGGGGATATGCTATGATGACATCCAACATGGTGTTTGTCAGTGGTTATGAATTATTTACATCATCGGTTGGGCTCACTTTGGAAATTTTCTATCATATTCTAAGAGGATAAGATTACAAGGTAATACTCTATCCCCAATCTATAATGAAAACATTCAGATAATCCTCCATGACAATCCAGTAGATTACTACATGAGTTTTAGTATATACCTTCCATAGATGATTTTTGTATCCATTGAAATTTGAATGATGATCCATAGGGAGAATCATAAAAATTAACCATTTATCACATGGGATCATGGTCTTCATGGTGGTACACTAGCTGGTGAGCAATGATATGGACCAAATGTCCTTGTTATTTCATACACATGTTGTGTGACAAATTCTAACAAGTATAGTGAAATATCTTAATGAATAAAAACACCTTGGGTGATTAGGTGTTGGAAGGACCCTTACTTGAGTGATAATGATTCTATCATATTATAAAATGATATCTAACACTAACATGATTGATAAGTTAGGGGGAATAGGTCTCGAGTAACTAGAACCTTGTACCTATCTGGTGAGCTATAATATGGACCAAATGCCCTTGTTGTTATTTCATACACATCTTGGGTGAGAAATTCTAACAAGTATAGTGATATATAATAAGGAATGACAACACCTTGAGTGATAAGGTGCTAGAAGGACCCTTACTTGAGTGATAATGAAGTTATCATATTATAACATGATATATAACCCTACCATGATTGATAAGGTAGTGGTCAATATAATGGCCTCACCTTGAGTGATAAGGTTCTAGATGAACCCAACCATGAGTGATAATGGAGAGTTTTGAATGTGATATTAGACCAACCATGGTTAATATGGTATTATTTCAGAAAATGGATTTACATTGATCATAATGTATTAACATGGATGTTTGTTAAGTGATAAGGTTGGTATGTGATATATGGTTGTATGAGACACTACATTTAGTAGTATGGAAGATGTTGGGAGTTGAGTGATGAGCTATATTGAGTGAGAAGTATTAGTCTAGGGCTTTGATAAGGGTAAAAGTAGTGGATACATATAAATATGTTGGGCTAGAAAAGACATGTGTGAAGATAATTTACTATTTTGAAAGCGGTAAATTACTACTTGTGTAGAGGTAATAAAGAGGTTATAAAGAGGTACATGAGGGCAAATATTGATCCTTGCCATTTTTTACTTAGCAGTAATGAGACATGTGGAACTTTTTTAAGGACATGAATTGATTAGTTGAATGAATGTATATATATGATTCCGTATTACAAATGGTGTGAAAATTATTAAGGAATCTTCCATACAAATCTTTAATTTCCTTTCATGTTTAAAATTAATCCAATGGTGTTCATGGATCTCATGAATGAGATCTTCCATACATATCTCAACTCATTCATTGTGGTTCTTATTGATGATATCCTTATATACTCACTGACCATTGATATACACATTGGACACCTATAGATTTTTTTTGTACACTTTGACCACATGATATGTTTTATAAGATCTCAAAGTGTCACTTATGCTTCCATAAAGTATGTTTTCTTAGGCACGTAATCTATAATGTGGGAATTTATGTGGACCCAACGAATGTATAGGTTGTGGTTTCATGAGAAGGCATACGAAACATGTTTGAGATTGTGGGTTTCATTTGTTTGTTCGGGTTTTACATGTGGTTCATTTAAAACTTTTCCCCTTTAGAAGTTCCTATGACTAGGATTACTAAGAATGTAGTTATGTTTGAGTGGTCAGAAAAGTTTAAAGAGGCCTTCCTAAAAAGTCAATGATGTTTTGATCCTACTGAATTACTATAAATTATGATTCATAAATGAGGTCTCCAAATTGATCCCCGAGCATGAATTGGACTTATGGACATTTCTTGCATTGGACACAGAATTGTAGTATCTATGTGGAAGGTTCTATATTGTCCTCATCATATCACATATGAGAATGTGTCAACATTAGAATGATATTAAATCAAAAATCTTAGTCAATGTAATATTTTCAAATATTGCTAACATTTATCATTAAATAAAGGTACAAGGGTCTGATGTTTCTCAACATAATGACGTATTAATCTTGATCTATGGTGGTTGTAGCATTATTACATTCCATAGTAATTGTACCTGGTTGGATTATGCATGGGGATTTTCCTTCTCTTACTAGACTCACTAAATGGCTCTTCCACGGTTTCTACAACATTGATAGTGTAAGTAGGGACATGGCTAGAATTATAGATTCTTCCACGAATGTGCCTTATCCGATATACTCGGGTCCTACGAAATCGTTCTGAAGTTCCGTAATTGGGTTCAAGGAACTCAAGTTCATCTCCATACTCATCCACCTGCCCAACCCCCCCCCCCCCCACTACCCCACCTACACATCCCCCCCTGCCCAGCCCCCTCCCCCTGCCTAGCCTAACCCCCTGCACATCCCACCCCCTCCCCCACCTGCACAACCACCACCCCGCACCGGCACAACCCCCCTTCCCCCCCCATCTGCCCAGCCCCCCCACACCTGCACAACCCCCCCACTACCCCACTGGCACAGCCCCCCTGTCCAGCCCCACTCCCCCTGCCTAGCCAAACCCCCTGCACATCCCACCCCCTCCCCCACTTACACAACCACCACCCCACCTGCACAACCCCCCTTCCCAGCCCCCCTCCCCCATCTGCCCAGCACCCCCACCTACGCAGCCACCCCCAAACCTACACAACCCCCCTCCCCCCTGCCCAGCCCACCCCCTCCCCACCAAACCCCCTACACAGCCCCCCCTCCTCCCCACCTCACCCTCGCCAAACACCCCTGCCTCCCCCACAAATTCCCATAGGGTAGTTGATTTTAAGTTTTAATCGTATTTTTTGGGTTTTTGGTGACCCATTCAGGATTCAATCAATGGATACTTTGGAGAAATTAGGTGTTTTGGGATATTTTTGGGGGGTTTAGTTTGGGATAACTCATGTACATGATGTGTAGTTTTTAGAACACACATCATGTGTTCTTCGTACTTGGGAAATATGGGTTTTGGGAACTAAAAGATTAATACAAGGGGGTGGGTTACATGCCATGTAGTGGTGACTCGGGGTGTGCTAGTGGAAGATGACCATGTAGGGTATAAAGCTATATCTAGTGCGAGGTACATGGATAGGCATTGTGCCTGGGTAGACCTTGTGTGGGGGGGGGGGATATATGGATAGGTACATACATGGGAACCATATGTGGGGTAAATATTGTGTATGGGGTGATACATTCCACGTAGTAGGGAATTTTTCATGCTAAGTGGGGCCTTGTATGTGAATGTACCCAGGTGGGGGTAAACATCATATACCGGAACACATGATGTGTACTTTGGAAAAGTACACACTGAGCAGTCTATGTCACATGGAACGAGGGGACATTTTGGGTTACATATCATATACCTAAAGTACAGGTTGGGTACTTTTTTCTCCTTGTTGTGTTTACCCTATTTTAACCCTCGAGTCAGAATTCGACTTATGAGTATTCAATTTTGATCAGTTTTTCATATAAATTTCCATGATGGAATACTTTCTGTGTTTGAATGTGGTCTTTATGGTGTTTTGGAGTAAAACAATTCTTTATCAGGATTTCTTCAAGGATTGGATTCAGAATCCTCCAGTAGGTTGGGTTGTGAGATGATAATCATGTGTGAGGGTTATTATGAGATCATTAGTTGGAATGGATTGTGAAATCTAAGCTAGTTCTGTTCAATGTTCTTTCATATAGATCCTGAAAATTATAATCAAGTTGTATATATGAAGAGATCTTGTTTTATCCTGAAATTTTGGTACCTATTTCTCAAGGTTAGAACAGTTGAGGATTACTGTCTTTTTTTAGGATTGGAACTATTGGAACCATTGGTATGGGATGATGATGTGGGATAGAAGTTATGGTCGAATTTCCTTAAGATATTTATATGCATCAAAGGGACTCTTGAAGATGCCATAATGGGATTGTTACTGATTGAGTGACCAGTGTTTTCTATACCTGTTAATTAATAATGCCCATGTGGAGTGGTCAATCTTGTACTATAGAGCCCTTGTAAGGTAAAACTTTTATGATTGTCATGAGGACCATTGATAATTCATTGGTTATTCATTTATTTTATATACCCCATTGGGTGCGTTGTTGATAGATGATCAGTAGGAGACGTTGTTGATCGATGATCAGGTTTTTCTAGTCGTTAATGTATTGGTGCTTCCATCAACATGGATGTTCTTTCACAACTGTATCTTATCTTTTCTCACCCCCAGCACATCCCCCCCCTCTCCCCCTCTCCCCCTCTCCCCCTCTCCCCCACCTACACAGCCACCTCCAACCCCCTGTCCACCCCCCTCCTCCTCACCTCACCCCTTCCCATCCCCCCCCCCTCCAGCACATCCCCCCCTCCTCCCCACCTCATTTTGACCTCTTCAATATCAATCAAAATGATTCTATACTGGTAAATTAAAACAAAATTGCAACCTAAAATGATATATTGCTTTTGTTCATAAGGGGATCATAATAGACAGTACATTGCAGCGAAATGGAACCAAAAAATCAATAATAAATGAAGGCATACATACTGATTTAAAGTGAATGAACAAAAATTACTTGAATCAAAGATAAGATGACCGGTTGGAAAGTAGAGTTAGAACCCTCGAGAGTAGGTAGGGAAGCAGGGTTCCAAACACAACCTAAAATCGTAAGTGGATCATAATACGTACCCATTTAATGCGGAAGAATTGAGCATTGGAAAACCAGACCTGTCGCGCTGGGAAGTAGGGTTCACGTCGAGAGTCGGTTGGGAAGTAGGATTTGTGCCGAGCTATTGGGAAAAATCTTCCATATGGGTGCGTCGAGCTATGGTTTAGGGTAAAACGAGAAGGGTTATGGGTTCGCATAGAGATTTTAGAAAAAAATCTTGAGCGCTGATGAGCGGGGAGCGACGATCTGCGATCGGCGAGCGGTGAGGGGTGGTTGGGATGGGAGCGGCGGCGAGGGGTGGTCGGTATGGGAGCGGTAGCGAGGACGAGAGGAGTATGGGATTGGCGTCGATGGTTTGGAGAAGTGCGGATTAGGGATAGGAGAAGTATCCCGACAGGACTGTGAACCACCACAGAATGTCGTCTTGGAGCAGGGACAAATCACAGCGTGACTGCGGCCTGACCGCGGCGTGACCGCGGCATGTTGGCCCGGTCTAACGACATCTGCGGAGTAGCATCTTCTGGCCAGGAGCGAAGAGAGCGGGAGGAAGTGGGGAAACATTCCGGTCGTCGCCTCCCTCCCCATTTACTATGGATGGGTAATGTATCTAAAACTCTATCAAGGTATCATACATCGAATCCCGACAGGATTGCGAACCGCCGCAAGGTGTCGTCCTAGAGCAGGGCCAAATCATGGCATTACCACGGCGTGACCGCGGAGTGACCGCGACGTGACCGCGGCGTGACCGCGGCGTGACCGCGGCGTGACCGCTGCGTGACCGCGGCGTGACCGCGGCGTGACCGCGGCGTGACCGCGGCGTGACCGCGGCGTGACCGCGGCATGACCGCGGCGTGTTGGCCCGGTCTAGCGACATCTGCGGAGTAGCATCTTCTGGTCAGGAGCGAAGAGAGCGGGAGGAAGTGGGGAAACATTCCGGTCATCGCCTCCCTCCCCATTTACTATGGATGGGTAATGTATCTAAAACTCTATCAAGGTATCATACATCGAATCCCGACAGGATTGCGAACCGCCGCAAGGTGTCGTCCTAGAGCAGGGCCAAATCATGGCATTACCACGGCGTGACCGCGGCGTGACCGCGGCGTGACCGCGGCGTGACGGCGGCGTGACCGCAGCGTGACCGCGGCGTGACCGCGGCGTGACCGCGACGTGACCGCGACGTGTTGGCCCGGTCCAGCGACATCCGCAGGGCAGCATCTTCCGGCCAGGAGCGAATGGAGCGGGAGGAGGCGGGGCAACATTCCGGCCGTCGCCCTGCTGCCAAATGATATAACATATCAACTATTTAATATGCTATAACAAGGGATCACCAGAGAAGGTTGTAGCAAGTGACACAATGACGCAACGTCTAAAGGGAAACAAAACGACAGAAAATAACTATCACTACTCTTTGGTTTAGAAGACAGCGCACCTCCATTGAAGGGGTTTTATTATAAAATCATGGCATTGCTTTATCACAAAATTCATTTAATTATATTTAACATTTATTCTATAACTCATTCAGCACAAATCAAATGCAATATGTTAAGCAACTAGATCAACATAACTATCACTGTGAGTTTTCGCAGACAGCGCACCTCCGTTGGAAGGGTTTTATTATAAAAAAATGACGTTATTTATCAAATGAAATGATTGTATAAAAGAACACTTATTCAAGATATGCAAGTCGATATAATTATGCATAATTAACAAAGAAGGTAATACAATTTAAAGAATTCTTTAATTAAAGAGACTAGAAGAGGGACCCTACCTCAAGGTGGAACCAAGCCGTCCACTTCGGCTCTTGGATCTTTCTAACTAAAAGCCGATGCTCCCCAACTGAGTATACACACCTTCACACACATGCAAGGACACCTATCCCCTATGCACACACCCACATGGCCATGAGCATGTGCAAGGGGATCCTTACACATATGCTTAAATGCATATACCTGTCTCCACTCTCCTGCGTATGCATTTTTATATATATACATGGGCACACCAAGCCCCATACGTGCATAATCATTGCCATGGTTGACTATACACGTAACGGGGGAACCCACATACATATACTTACTTACCTATGCACACGCAGGCGAGTCACCCTTGACTTGGTGACTCAAAACCAACGAGCAGGGATCAAAGCACTACAAAAAGGATATTAAGAACCTTAAAACACATAAAGGACCCTACATAACCAGTGAAAAACCAACCAACAGCATTAAATCCTTACCTCCATTGGCGAGAACCAAATCCACCCGAACCAACACAAAACGATCCAATGCCCTACCAAAAACATAATATGGAGTCAAAAACATTGAAATCCCCAAAATATATGAGGTGCGAGACAAGTAGTAATCATAGAATCTTACCTCGGATTAAAGCCGGCGGATTGAAACAATCTGAACCCCTTCTGGCCTCCTTCGTAGAATATAACTACTCCCTGTCCATAGAAACCAGTAAAAGACCTAAGTGGACAATGCAATAAAGAAAATAAAATAAAAACTAAACTAAAACATACTTGTCTCGTGTGACTATACATGTCACCGCCCAACATATAAGAACCACAACGCCACATAGGTCAAATCATGTTCCTGCAAGCAAGGGGGAAACAAATCCATGTTTCAAAACGATACTATTAAAAAGTACATTCCTATTAATTAACAATTAATCTTCCTATAAATGGTATATAATTAGTTTGGCTCGAGTTTCAGCTTAGTTTGGTTTTGTTCAATACAAGTTTGTTTGGGAAATTACATGGCTACACCATTACTAAAGGGTCAAGATAGGTTTTGGTGTAAAGTTATTGTGGAATGGGAGGATGAAAACATTATTAGAAGTGATTCCAACTAATCTTCAATGACCAAAACTTCCTAGATGATCTTAAACAAGCTATATCTTGAGATCTCTTAGATATTGAGTAGGAAAAATTGTTAGTGATTGAATATGAATCAACATTCACTAATATGGTAAGTATATGTCAAATCATATGATTAATATAAGGCTTAAGGCATGAAGATTTTTGATGAAGCTATGACTAATGATGTGATCATGGACCAGTCTTCTGATTTTTCTCACCTATATATTTGTGGTTAGTATGCTGTCCTTGGAAAATATAGGTTTTACATGAACATGGAAGGGGAGTTTTTTAATTCCTCATTCATGTGGAGGAAATACATCATTTAGCAGTTAGAAGATGAAGTATAAGCACCTCCATAGGTGATCAACCATTACTTAAATTAATTGTTTCTTTAAATAAGAATTCTTATGTATATAAAGATAGTATTAAGAGCCTCGATAGACCCTTAAACACTAACTTGATTATTCGATCATAGATTGACAAGGGATTGATTATAACTATGTTCCATGGGAGTCATGGAGTCTAATGACGGTAAATGAATGTAAATAGATTAACATAGTAGACCTATAGATATGGTGTTCACAAGCCGCCTAGGTTTAGATAAAATTCTTTAGTGATTTTATGGAAATGAAATCACCCTGTCACTAGATATCAATTGGGATATGAGTGGTCTAACATATGTCTTATAATTTGGATGATATGTGTATGGACTAGATGAGGGTTTAGATCAAGTAAAATATTCCTAAGAGGATTGGGCCTTATGGTGATAAATGTGGCAATTGTACGTCTAGTGTTTGATGAGGAAATACTTATGAGGATGGATTGGAATATTGGTGGGTTCTTAGAGTGGGATGGTCCCTCAGAGTATATAAAATGTATTATGATAGGTTTTACTCCATTTAATGATTCAGAAGTTAAACTAAGGAGATCAAGGATGAGATGCTACTGTGAGTATTGGGTATTGTCGGACATACTGGAATTATAATGCCAAGAGGCTTGGTGTGTTAGTGGGGCTGGGTTAAAATACATGATTTTAATGAGGTTCTTGACCAGATTCTTGATAATATAATTAAATAATGGTCAACATTCCGAGAGAAGACTATAGTGTGTGGGATGAGGATTATGGGATAATCCTCGAGAGATGAGTCTATACTATGTGACTGAGTGGATAAAATATGATATGTTTGATATGATTGGGTGAGTGGCCAACCCATGTGAGGAGGATACGATGTATGGAGACACTTGGGGTTATTTATGCTATCTCATGGAGACATTTGGGGTTATTTCAACATACTCCGGAAATGTTCTCACATTATGTTTTAGAAAAACAAATCCATCTCATGGAAGACCCGAAGGCTACTCTAGCTTCCAATGTTTCCTCACACAAACAAGTGAGAAACCTCACCAATTAACCATAAGGAAAAAAAAGAGATTTCATAGTCAAATAAGGGGTGGAAAAATCAAACTAGTAACTGCATAATCAAACAAGTTACCACATGGAAAAGAAATCAAATGCATGATCAAATAAGTGACACCATGAATAAAATTATAATTTGAAAATGTAAAAGGCTCTAATCACCCTCTTGAAACCTCCAACCCTCATAAAACACAAATGGTTTTATAAATTTGGGACCCTATAACAGATATCTCTCAAATAATTAATGTCCTTTAGAATTTAAAACAAACTTGAAAAGGAGAGAAAGGGGCCTGAACATCCACCCTATGAAATGACTCCCAGGGATATCATTATATAAAGAACATAACTTCACATCAGATGAACAAGGTTCATAACCATGCAACATCATTAAATAACCAAAAAAACACTATTGTGTGAGATGCCTCTCAAAAAAGGGCAAATCCATTAAAAAACATCACATCGAAGAAGAGAAACGATCTCATAAAACAGTATAAAGTCAAACACATTGTATCAACAGAAATGAAACAAGAAAAGAATCTAAATAGGGAAGATCACCCCTCAAACAAATTGGGATACTGATTATAATACACATGTCATGCAGTTATTGGGTTTCACGTATGCAAATGTGGAATCAAAAAACATTGATTCAATATACAGGTGAACTCAATGATGTATTGTTGAATCACCCTCCTTTGGATAATTTTGTAAAGGCAATAATCATCAACAGAGCTAAAATAAATCATATAAAACATTGGAAATGACAGTTATATATCCTGAATGAATCATATAAATACTAATAATAACTCATAATTAACCTGAATTCAAACTTAAAGAGAGTTAGAATTGATGCTTACACAGCAGAAGGGGGATTCGCGAGCGACCATGAGCGGGAAGCTGCGAGCGGCGAGCATGATTCAGGATGGGAGGAGGGGAACTCAAGGGGGGTGAGACCGGCGGTAATGACAGGAGGAGAGAGCGGAAGTAATGACAGGAGGAACGGAGCGGCCCTGTAGGGTTTGGATAACTTTGGCTTGAAGGGGGATGTGTGGGAGCCGATGAGCGGGGAGCGGCGAGCGGCGAGCGGCGAGTGGCGAGTGGCGAGTGGCGAGCGGCGAGCGGCGATCGGTGAGTGGCGAGCGGCGATCGGCGATCGGCGAGCGGAGAGCCGCGAGGGGTGGTCGGTATGGGAGCCCTGGTGAGGACGGGAGGAGTATGTGAGTGGCACCGAGGGTTTGGAGGGGTGTGGGTTAGGAATCAGAGAAGAATCCCGATGGCAGAAGTGATTTTAGATGGATATTTCCCAACGGTTCATTTGAACCGTTGGAAAAACCGGTCCATATGATCTATATCCCAACGGTTCATATGAACCGTTGGCATAGGGTTTTTTTCCCAACAGTTTATTAAAACCGTTGGGAAAAAAGCGTTGGGAATGATGGAATTTCCAGTAGTGTTTATTATTATTCCTAATTAGAAATATCATAATACGATTAACAATATCAACCTTGGTATATTTCCAAACCCATCTAATAAGGGAATTATGGCGTTTCATTGTGACTAAAGTGGGATGGAATTAAAATTTTACTCATATAAATCTTATGGGAGGAGGAATCAAGGATAAGTTTTTGAAAAAACTGGGAGATTCTTTAATTTTGGAAAAGAAGGACACAATGCAAGTAATTTCAAATGAAAAGGATCAATTAACACAATGGATAAGGATTATGGTATTAATATGGAATCAAAGATATTTAACTTTTTTCAGTGTGGAATGTATGGTAATTATACAAATCAATTAGATAGTGGGAAATCTCATTAGCAAGGTTTTATGAGTAACAGTTATATTTCCAATGAAAAAGAGACTACAAACGAAATACGAAATGAAATAACTATAAAGGAATAAAACTATGAATCTTGGTTAATGGTTTAAGAAGATAGTGGAATGACTTCATGTTTATGTATTATAAATATATAATAAAATTTTAGATGTAATTTTATCGTATTATGGAATAATGAAGCATCTACGAATTTTTCCACTATAGATTTCATTAATTATTATAAAGTATATTTTTAATTATACTAGTAATCAGGAATAGTGATTTTGGTCGCAAGGTGATATTTTTTGGAGAAACAAATAAGGGAAATATAACCCTTAATATTTTCATAATTTTGGGATAATAATTATATAAATATATGTTTGATTATTATAAAATAAATGGGATAATATTTTAGACCTTGGAACTGATATGATGACAAAGAAGATTATGATATTATGGATTGTGTTTATATATTTTTTTTTGGTATTATTGTATGTGGAAAGATTTATTTTTTAATTAATGCATTTTTCTATATGCTTTTATGGTAATTATTATTTTTACCATGTTTGAATTGAATATATGATAATGGACATCAAATGTTTGCTTTGTGAAAATTAAGAGCTACATGACATTTTTGATGGATAAATGATAACTTTAGTTACCTTTTTTGAATGTTTTGGATTTAATCTTTTGGAAGGTTCATAAGGGTGACCATTTATAAAATTATTTACATTTTAATTCTTCTGAGCTTTTATAGATAATTAATTTGTAATATAAATATTTATGAATATTAAATAATATAGACTAACCATTTTTGTTGTGATGATAACTATAGATATAAAGAATGAATTTTCATAATATTATATATCATATTATCCACTAGTTCTTCAAGAATTAAGAATTTCAACCTCATTTCTTGGAGTAGTAAACAAAGTTGATATTGATCAAGGCACAACAAATGGATTAGATCATGCTTAAAAAATGGAATGAAATCATATATGTATATATTCTTGTAAAAATTCATCAAATTTAGAAATGTATCTTATAATGAAAATTTCAACCTAGTACCTTCATTATCCATAAATAAAATGGTCCCTTAGATTATGAATTATTTTACATTCTATGATGATTGATGTTATAATGACCATGTTCTATATCACACTCCATTAGAACATGATATTAGGAAATATATTCCATGCCCATCATTCACTTTATGCTAGTCCTAGTTTTTTGGTGATCTTATCCTTTTAATTTCTATCTATTTAAGAGGATGTTTTATTGACCCTTTTTATATTGTGTGTTTCCCTAAAAGAAATTATCAAACATCCATAATAGATTTTCAAACTTAAATTTCTAACAAAAAGGATGAAATTACATTTATTAAATTCCAGATCGTATTGGAATAATATCCTATCCATTTTCATTTCCACCAAAATATCTCTCATGTTCATGATTTGTTCCATGTATCTATTCTATGTAAGTACATACTATATTCGTCACATGTACTAGACTCAAAGGTCATCCAGCTAGACAAAGATCTTTCATATAATGAGAAACTTACAAAAATTATGTATTATGAAGATAATGTTATACCAGACATGAACACTCACCTAATCAAAGTTTTGTGGACAAAACCACTATTTCTAATAATCTGAAGGGTAACATGAGGATACAATGAGATAGAAGTATCCTTATTTTTGTATTAGAATGAATAATTTTGTGGAATAAATTCATTTAATAGAGGTAGAATATAACCCCATGAGTTTATTATGGAACTTTTTTCAGAATAAATTAAATTTCGTTGATGTCCTAAGTTATATGCTACATAATATTAAGCTTGTGCTACATGCAATACCATCTTATATTTTTTTTTATACAAAATAATGTTTGTATGAAACATCATTTTTTTTATTATAATTATTTAAACAAGAAAATTATAAACTAACTGATATAATGATAGGTATGAATAAGATTAACTAAATTATGAAATTTTTCTTTACACATTATTCTTTGACCAATTAATTATAAATGAATTTAAAACCCTTTTTAAAATAAAAGTAAATGTCTTTCTGAAAAATATTTTAATGTGCCCAAGCGTGTTTTATTCAAATAAATAAAATACTAAATATTTTTGAATTATATTAATGAAACACACACACACACATATATATATATTATATTTAATATAATTCTTAACATCCATCTTATGTTTTTATCTAGACATTATATAAGGACAAATCCAATTTTATGCATAAAGGAACTACTTTTCTAAAAAGAAACTTTTTAAACATTTTAAAGGCGTAATTATTTTAAATCTAGTTTTTGAAACTTTTATAATTTATATTCTGAGAAAATAAAACACTTATTTGAAACTATGATATGAAAATTTACTTTGGTTGATTTTTTTTTGTTATTTTGAAATTTTTTATCTTTTAATGAATAATGAAAATAGTGATTTCTTTTGGAAACATTATATTATTTTATAGAAATTACAAGGTAAAATTATGTGTTGGATTATATTTAAAATTTAATTAGATAATTTTAATTTAAAATAATTCAATTAAAATTTTTGAAAAATATTTTATACATGAATTTATTATAAAAACATTTTAGGTTTAAAAGGGAAATTTTATGAAAAATAGTTTTTCATTGCATTATTATGCTTTTATTTAAAAATAAATCCATAAAACTTATGTGTTTTGAATTTTTAAAAAATAAATGCATTACATTCATAAGTTCTAAATATATTTAATATGCCCCTATTATTTTTGGTCAATATGTATAGTAACATAGATAAATTTTGTTTCCACAGTAAAGAGTAAATTGAGTAATTTAGGTTCAAAATAAAATTACAACGACAATAAAATGTCTATAACACAAGAAAAAAATTTTATTTTATGAAAAAAATTGACCAATATCATATAAGGATCAAAATTAAGTTTTTTAATTGATAATTGTTTCTGAAAACCTCTTATATAATATTTAAATTAATTAATGTCACAAAATGTCACTTACCTTGTTTTTAATATCAATTATGTCCATATGGGAAAAAATATATGTTACGAATGCATTTAATAGTATATTTTGAAATTAATAAAAATATTCTCATGATATACATTTGTATTTTAATTTTTGGGTCACTTATAAGAAATAATGGTATTTATAATATTTTCATTAATTTAAATTTGTAGATTCCATATTCATGTTTTAGATATTATATCATTTTTTATATAGGGATAAAAAATATATATTAAACTATAATTATACTTCATAAATATTGAATATTTATATTCATCAATGTATTTTTTTTTAATTTTTAGTGAAACAATATGTATATTAAATAACCACACAACACTAATTTTGTAATTATTTAATTAATGGAAATGTCAAATAAAGTTACTAAAAACATTACAATAAATAAAATTAAGGATAATTAAAGTGGTAAATGTATTTTCTAGACGAACTTTACCTCTTAGGGATATAATAATTTTTTTTGAAGTTAAATTGTTATCTTGATATTTGTAAAAGTCTATGTAATTAATAGTTTCAAAATTAACACTATTGATATTTTATCAAAATATAATTTTCATAAATTATTTGAAAATCATAAAACAAATTTCAAAATAAAAATATATATCATGGTCTAAAATAATATAATTTTTTCATTTAAAGGTCTAATTTACATCAAATAAGTAAAAAATAATAACCCTTTAATATTGAAAAAGTTGCTACCATAGTTAAAATTAATATTTGTTACCTAAGGGTTAATCAAAATGATAGGGTTAAAAATAATACCAAAAACATCTCTAAAATATATTTTGTAATTATATTACAACTTTATATAATCTTATCTATAATTCCATATCCTTTTGAAAGAATTTTTATTTATATTGAATTTATTATAAATTATTATTTTTTGAAATTCCTAATGTTCCCTCACCTCAATAATAAAAGGGAACCTCCTCCCTCACTTAGTCATAACACAATGAGCCTTATAACTCAACCAAACTCTAAAAAATTATCCTCTATGCTCACCTATCCTCATTATAGTGGTTATTGTCTTCCAAAAATATGAACTATAGAGTCCTTTATATAATATAAAAAGGATATATTTCCAAGAGGAGGTTATCGCTCTAACAGATAACTCTTTTTTTCTACTCTTCTATACCTCCTCTAAATCAATGAGAATTATATAGCAAACTAACACCAAATATCCCATATCCAATGCATTCTATCAATTAAATTATATTTATTTTAAGTAATCCATACCTAAAGGACCAAGAGTTTAGTAGTCTTGGTAATCCATATATATACATGAGTCTTGTATTACAAATGACTATCCTAATTATGATATAATGTTTTATTCTTTATAGATAAATAAATAACATAGTGGATAAATATAATACATACAATAAATACCTATATATATTTAATAGTAATCATGTTGGATTCATGGGGAAATAAACATACTAAATTATGGCTCAAATCCAAAGTAAGGTTAAGTAATGTGGAAGCTATAATGAATCAATGAGAATAAATTAAAACGGAAAGGTAAATAACGGATAACACATTCCATTAAAATAACTAGATAAGTAAAAATAAATGTAGTAAGGTATGAAAGTAAAATAAATTTCATTTAATCATATAACTGAAAATGAAAAGTATCTATAGATTTGTCGATGAAAAGTCTCATGTATAATTAATAACTGAAACTAAATGAGGGTAATTCTTGATTATTGGATGCCATGATTCCTAGGTATGTTGTACTTTTACCACCAAGACCATTCAATAGATTTTTTACAACATATCGGGTAAAAACCCCTCTAAGGTGACTAGCCAAATGAATCGACCCATGAGAGTGCATCTAGGTACTATCTATAACTGGTCCCCACCTGAGTCGTACTAGTCCAAAACATTCCTCATATATCGAATAATAAATTCAACAACACACCTTATCAAATATACGTATGGAGTAAGAGATATATATTTATTATTACTTACCCAAATAATAAAATAACAATCAATGTAAACACTATATACAAATTATATATGGTTTAGGCAATGTTCATATCAATTAAAAATGATATGGTAAAATAGGGGAAATTCAATGTTCAATGCTCATTTTAAATTGAGTAATTTACGGGGACAAAAGGAATCCAAGAAGTGAATGTTAATACTATACTTGTCCAAATCAATCATAAAACATCTAGAGAAATATTAAGGATGGTATCAATACAATATACCCCAAGTGGAGTGAAATAAAGGGTTTTTGTCATTGATGGATAAAAAAATTATAAATAGTACTTTTAAAAACATTCTTCAGGAAACTATCCTTTATTTTGAAAAAAGTTTTTAAAAACCTTTTATTTGAAAATATTTTTTTAAAAAAATTGTTTAAAAATTATCCGTTTAAAAATGAAATGGAAGCTTATAATTAATCATGATGGGTAAATCCATACATGATGTACAAGGTAAAAAGAAAAATACTTTTTCATAGTAAAAAGGTAAGAAAATTCCTTGTTCGAAATGCTATAAGAAGATTACAATGAAAACATTGGTAATAAAAAGTGGGTAAAAAAGTATTTACCCAATATTTTTTAAAAAAAATTTTAAAAAGAATTTATTAAAAAAATGGTTTTTAGAAGAAAAACGTCTCTCTGACTAATAGAGGAATAAAGTCGGGTTTTATGAAGCACATTTTCTAAAACATTTTGAGTACCAAGGAGTCAAAATATTATACTAATACTTTAAAAAGTCATGACTAAATAGAGGAGAGAAAAATTAATTGTTTTGGTGAACAATGGTAATATAATTTCCTTTAATTGAAATACCATTATAAGATTATTATGTCAATGTGGAGGAAAATAATATTTAAACATTCCAAAGTGTCTCATACCACTATGACAAATTTTAAATCATAAGCCTTGTGAAGGGGTAAAATTTAATTTATGTTATAATATCATGAGAGTAAGTATAATCATGAAATTTCATGAAAATTTTATATACGTACACCATAAAAAATAAACTAGTTTTTTAACTACAAATAAGTCTCAATGGGATGTAAATTGAGATGAAATATATTACCTTGTGTTTCATTTCAAGTAAAAATCATTTAGCTTCCAATATAATATATTGTTGTTAATTATTTACTTTATTTAGAACCTTATTCATGTTTATTATTACATTTATTTAACTTATTATGATTTTGTATTCAATTACTTAACCAATTATTTTTACGTCGGTTGTTTTGACTAGATTTGTTTTATGTGTCAAAATCATCTTCAACTGGTCAATTATGGTCAAATGGGTCATTATATAACATCTGTATAATAATAATGAAATAATTATCATATTTATATTTCAATTATACTTTTGAAACACATACTTAAATATGGTTATGAAAAATGAACTAATGTTAAACTCATGGAGATGGTAGGCCTTATGTACACATGAGTAACATTCCCATTTTTCAATGATCATTATGGATAAAAGGTAATTAATTGTTTTTCTTTAAATAATGATAATTATATCATAACTTGAATATTATTTAATCATATATAATTAAATATAAAAATATTGTGATATAAAAGGAACCACATCGTGTCGAGTAGGTAATAGTCCACACATCCATGACCAACATTATCACTTTTTAGTGCGTGAAAGGATAATAAAGGAAAGAATATATATATTTATAGAATGATAATTATTACATTAAAGAAATATTTTTTATGTATCATATTTTTATTTATAATCATACTTTATACATTCCATGGATCATGTGAACAAATCACATCACTTTGAGGGGGGGGGGGGAGTTCAACACTTCCTCAAATAATGTTATCATTTTTACATAAAATGGAAATTATAAAGACATGTGATGTAAAATTATTAAATAAGTATAAATACATTATAAATATAATATATAACATATATAAATAGAGTTTCCATCATAACATCCACTATTATAGGTGGTAAAGGAAAAATGAACAATCCTCGTTTTGTGATGTAGAAGTTTGTTGTACACAGAAACAATATCTTCATTACCCATTAGATGAATGTGTATGTAAGTGTAGGCATAAAAGTTACTATAAAAACATAATAGTATTTTTATGATACTATTTTTCTTATAAAAAATATAATAAGAATATTTTAGGGTTTGGAATATGGAAATAAAGCATAAAAGATTTAGAAAGTTTGTTACCTCTTAATCGGGTAACTCATTCTAGTTTACACCAAAGGGATTCTATGGATTGATTACCGCCTAAGAGGATTATTATATGATGAGGGGAAACATTTTTTGAATATATTTGGGCATATATTGTTTCATCCAATGTTTACTGAATGATGTGAGGATGTGGGAGGAGGGGATGTCCCTTTACAGTGGAGGAGTGACACTCTTATAATATTATCACAAAGGAATTCCATGAAACTTTTTTACATTGAAATTGGATCCAATAATGGTAAATAAATAGATAAAATAGAGTGTAGGGTCTATATATTTCTATAAAATAGCTCTTGGACAAGTTTATTGTTTATTTTGGGACTTATGGTTAAAGTTTAGTCCCATATTAATATTAATTTAACCTTCATCATTGTAATTAATTTTAATCTCTTTTACTAATATTTTTTGTAAAAAAAGTTTTACTTATTAAAAATTATAAATAATTATTATTCCAATTATGGAATCCATTTTTAGAAATTTAAATATCATAATTGGTAGAAATGGATTTATATTTAATCCCACAGACAGGATGATAATGCAGGTTTTTAAAGTAAAATCATTAATAAGTTTTCTATCTATTTATTGTCAATTTCAACGTAAAATTTATTCCAATGAACCAAATTGGATTAATTTCTAAACATATGATCTTATTAAAATTTAAATACAATTAAAATTAAAATTAAAATTTATAAATAAATTAGATGAAAATGGAGATTTGATCTAAAATTAATTATTTTAAACTATTCATTAAAAATGATATGTTTCCAAAAAATATCAAAAATTTACCCAATTTTTTTATGTTTCACATTGAAATATGATGTTTATTTTGAAATATTAAATAAATTAAATGGTCAAAATTAATATTTAAAATGGGTTCCCTATTAAAAGGTGGTAAAATTGCCTTTATAAAATATAGGTTTTTATATTTTAAATTTGGTTTGTTCTTATATTATTCTTATAAAACCAAATGGATGAATATAAAAAATATTTTATTGATTATATAATTCATATATTTTATTAAAATCATTAAATAATTTTAACTAATTTTTTTGTTAATAAAAAACTTCTTTGGAAGCATATAATAATAATATATTTTTTAAATCTAATTCTTTCTTATTTTTGTTTCTAATTAATTGGTAACCAATTAATTAATTTTATATTTATATAAACCATAAATTTTCATAATTTAGTTAATAATGTTCATAACTACTACCATAATTTATAGGTTATATCATATTATATAAATTAAAAAATATTTTAATAACACATTGTTATTTGGTGACTCTGTCTTGCATGCAACAGAAGCCATCGAGGAAGGTTTCTCTTGCACATAATGCAAGATAAATAACTATTTATTTCAGTACAAACTATATAATATATTATATTTATTTCATATAGTAAATAAATTATAAATTATCAGGTTATTATATCCATTTTTACACTTGGTGTTTTATATTATACACACCATTAAATATAATGTTTTACTTTATAATTTATGGGTGTTACAATCTACCCACCAGAATTAAATTTAATCCTCACAATTTAATGTCAAAATTGGAAATAAATTATTAGATATTTATTATATTAAAATCCCACATTTTGATAATGGTTCATAAAACATTGTATATAAAAAGATATTTTGAAGTACCAAGGTCACATGGACTAACATATAACTTGGTTTCTAAGTAATAGAACATTAGTGGAAAGTGATAATACCTACATAGATAAAAAGTGTAGATATTTATAGGTAGTGAACGAGATCATCAATAAAAAATATGTGAATGAGAAATGGAATTATGAGGGCCTAAAATTCATAAATCCTTGATGATTAAAAACGCATCAGTTCAATAGAAATCGAGGTATTAGGACAACATTTTATTTCCAAGACACTTCCCAAATATTTCATAATTATTTTACAGACAAGGAATATATATAAAATATTATTACTTCATTTTCCTCAAGTTAATATGAAAAATCCTAACTTTTTATAGTTCTTTAAAAAAAATCTAATTCATCACTTTACTTCTAAAAATTCACTACAAATAATGATTTTTTATGCCTCTAACACTAGAAAAAATATTTAAAGGATTGCAATGAAAATAAAATATTGAAAAGACTAACTATTTGTCTTTAACTATATTATAAAACCAATTTGGTTCATATATTAATTTATATTTTTCAAAAGTGATACTTTTGGTTAATCATTAACATTTATTTGTTTAATGAAATATAATTAAAAATTAACTAGTAAATTTTGTAGGTTAGTGGATGGCATGGGAACCTTATCATCGTTCAGTCATGGGTTCAAGAACCGAGGCCTTTCCAGATTTTATTGGTTATCACTCGTCTTACAAGTTTTCATTTTATATAACCAAATTAATATTGTTTTCAAAATATGTATGATGAAAATCTATGAAATAGACTTCTAACAAAGGTTTTCAATACAACTCTAATATATAAATACTTCTTCCAGTTATTGTAACATAGATCATTCCTTGTTATAGGTTTTATCCTCTAGAATAGGGTTTTTAATTGGGTAATGTTCAAGCCCCCCACACTTACGACAAATAATATTAAAGGATTTATTAAGATGATGTTCATTTACTTACATCTTACTCTTTATTTTTCTGTGGAAATACTTTTTATTGTGTTATTATTTCCCACACATAAATAATTTCATTGTTTCATTGACACAAATTCCTAGTTTTCTCCTTCCACACTTCTTACATGTCACAGATTGAGCCTTCTTTTCATTACAGTCTCCATCACTCGAGCTCTTAAAACCTTCATCCTTCTCTTATTTTGTGTGTTTAATAGTTAGTAATGGTATATATTTTTAATCATATTCCATGAAAAATAATTATGCATAATTAAGATATCCCTAACTCCTATCAACACCTTATTTGGTTGCTATTTTTCAACACCTTGTCTTTTATGTTCATTGTTAACATGAATCCTTTGGGTTTCAACCATTGACTAAAACCATAAAAAATATTATGAGAAATAATATCCATAGTGAGAAAAGAGTATTATCTATAAGATATGTAAACAATAAAAAAATATTTTCAAATATAAGACACCTTATTTTTTACATTTGTTATTCATTTTCCTCATCCATTCAAATTCTTCATAATAATTTTAATGAAAAAGTGGAATATCCTAAGATTATACCCTAGGAGTGTCAAAATAGGTGTGGAGTAAGGCCCATTATTGTGTTCTAGGTCACCCATAGTTAGGATTAAAACACCTTGTCTGATTTCCTACTCCCAGGTACATCTTTTCCAGAACCACATACACTTATAATATTAAGATAGGGATGTATTTATAGGAATACCCATATAATCTCTACCTTACCAAAATTTTAGGATGTTCTTATACACATATAATAAAATTATACATTAGAGTTATGTTATATAACATTTGTTTTCCTAAATCTAGTTCCCAATGTTGTTACTAAATTTCTATGATACAAACTTTAGTGTCTTTAACCTAGATGGCCTAGAGCCAGTGTCTGCTATCAATTAAATTTTCAATATTTCATGGAATTAAATCCTAAAGGACTGAGAGTTTAGTTTTCTTAGTATACCAGATACATACATGAGTCTTATATTAAAAAGGACTACACTAATTACAAAATAATGTTTTTCTTATTTCAAAATAATTAAATAACATTGACGATGACTATATTCTATATAGTCAATCCATGCATATATTCCATATTATGCTTATTAGATTCTTGGGGAACGAAATATAATAAGGGTGATCTCAAATGGTAAGTACAGGTAGTTAAAGAAGAATTAATATTGAATTAATGAGAATAAATTAACAAGGCATGGTAAATAACTAATTACACATTCCGTTCAAATAACTAGATAAAGAAAAATCAATATGGAAAGGTATGAAACTAGAACACATGCCATTTAATTAATGAACTAAAAATAGAATTTATCCATATAAATGTCGATGCAAAATGTCATAGATAAATAATAACTGAAATTAATAAGAGGAATTCTTGATTATTGAATGCCATGTTTTGTAGGTACATGGTACCTTTACCATCAAGACCTATCCCAAGTCGGTTTACAATATATCAGGTAAAAACCAATCTAAGGTAGCTGTCAAATGACGCATCCCAGGAGACTATAAATGAATAGAAGGGATATATATAATTAGGCCCCACCCATGTCCTACCAGTACAAAACATTCCTCATATATCAAATAATCCATTTAACAATGTTCCTTATCTAATATCTTTATGGAGTAAGATATACAAATTTATCAATATTTACCCAAATAATCAATTTACATTAAATTGAAACACTATATAAAAATGACATATGGTTTAGGAAATGAAAATATCCATGATAACTTATATAGTAAAGTAGAGGAAATTCAATGTACAATGATCATAGGAAGTTGAATATTTCAAGGGTACAAAGGGAATCAGGGAAGTGAATGTGAATACTATCCTTGACCAAATAAATCAAAAAAGATACAGAGGAATATTAAGGATGATATTAATAAAACATACCTCATGTGGTGTATAATAAATCTTTATTTTTATTAATTAATAGGAATTTTATAAAATTATATTCTAAAATCATTCATGAGGTAAATATCCTTTTTGTTTTGAAAAATGTTATGAAAAACCATTCTTTGAAAATAAAATTTAAATACATTTTCTTTAAAAATTAAACTTTTAAAAACTCAAACTAAGAATTGAAGGAAGTATGGTATGTATATCTTTAGATTCTTTACAATGTAAAAAGAACATTAATCTTGTAAAATAAAAAGGTAAGAAAAATTCCTTGTTCGGAGAGTGATAAGAAGAATTCATTGAAAAAAATGGTAAAAGAAAAAATGGTAAAAAAGTATTTCAAAATTTTTTTGAACACATTTTATTAAAACATATATTTTATAAGAAAATAGATTCTCCTAATAATATAGGAATATATTTGGGTTTTATGAAAAAAAATTTCAAAAAAATTTTGAGTACCAAAGAGTGAAAAAATGTTACTAATACATGAAAAAGGTCATGAATAAATATAGGATAGAAAAATTAATGGTATTATTGAATAATTGTTATATAATATTCTTGAATGGAAATTCAATTGAAATATCATTAATGTTATTGTTTAGGAAAATAATAATTAAACATCCCAATGTGTCTCATAACACATCAAAACAATTCAAATCATAAGCCTCATGAAAGAATAAAATTTAATTAATGTTATAATATCTGGAGAGTAAGGATATTAATGATATTTCATGAAAAAGTGAATTAAATACAACATATAAAAGTTACTATATGCATAAAAACAAATAAGATTCAATGAGATGTAAATTGAGATTAAATACCTTACCTTGTGTTTCCCTTTGGGTGAACATCCTTTAACTTCTTGTATAATTAACTTAAGTTAATAATTTTTTTAATGAGAAACATATTCATGTTGATAATTACTTTTATTTCACTTATTATCATGTTGTATATAATTAATTAATCAATTATGTTTATGTTGGTTATTTTGATTATATTCGTTTTATGTGTCAAAAACAACTTTGGTTGGTAAACTATGACAAAAAGATTCATTTTATAACTCCTCCAGGATAATAATCACGAAAAAATTATCATATTAATATTAATATAATATTTTTAGAAACAATAATTAAATATGGATATGAAAACTGATCCCATGTTAAACTCATGGAGATGGTAAATTGTATGTACGCATGAGTAACATTCCCATTTTTCAGTGAACACTATGGAAAGAATCTAAGTAATACTATATTGTTATATAATAATAAATATATCATAAATACTATATTATTTAATCATATATACTTATATTTAAAATAATTTTTATGTAAATGGAATCACATCGTGTTGATGAGGTTGTAGTCCACACATCCACAATCACCATTATCACATTTTAGTGTGTGAAAGGATAATATATGAAATGACATGTATATATATATATCCATAAAGCTAATTATGTCATTAATATAATATAAATTTTGTTTATTTCTTATATTGTAACGACCCAAACTTTCATTAATGGAAATCCCTCTTGATCTAATTAAATGTCTCTTTATATAAAATGTTTATATAAAATGTAAACTTCTTTGGTTTTATGTTAAGAATTTTTACTGTTGCTAATATAGCCATTGAACAGTGATCACATGATTAGTATAAATATAGGTCTTTAACAAATCTAGTTTACTCGGACAAAGGAAGTGATGGCCTCATCCAGTAGACGTGCCCCGTACGAAGCCCATTTGTCATAGCTCAGAAAGGAGGTGGAATCATTGGACTTCACTCTTGACCAATACCAATCCGAGATTTAATATGTTATGTTTGAGCGGGACCACCTACGAGAGAAGTGGAAGATGATAGAGATTACCATCCAAGAAATGTTATCCGAGCCACCCCAGGAGTCTGTCACCATCACACACCTTACTGTTCGATCATATGTGGGTGTTATAAGGGGTTATGTAACAAGACCTTAGCACGATGGTTATGTACATTATTTTTGTATATAATACTGAATATACTTTCATTTTATTATTATTACCCTGTAAATAGTTTTTAAGCCACAATTAATATTTTTAGTTAATATTTAACTAAGAAATCTATTTTGATGAATTAATCGATTTTTGAATTAAATTATATTTTAATAAAATATTATTATTATTATTAAATTATTTTTTATTAAATATAAATGATCATATAATTTTATGAATGCAATTGTAATTTTTATTATGGTTTGAAAGTCGTTTTTGTCAAAACCCACGAATTTTCAATAAATGTCCATTTTTATTTTAAAATTTAAAATTAACATATTTAGAAAATTATATATATATATATATATATATATATAATGAATATTACTTCTGGAATTATGAGGTCGAAATTATCCAACACTGAATTTTTCATAATTTTATGAGACAATCAAATTTTTGGGTAAAAATTAAATACCGTTTAAATATATTATGTGTTTTATGACATAATAATGACCCAATAGTGATTTAATAAAATACTACAATCCTTATGTTTGGACAATATATGTTTTTCCATTAAAAAAATGTAATTTTGGGTTTGTTTGACTTATTTTAGAAAGCATTAATGGACCCTTCATGGCTTATTAAACATCTTGTCTTTTTAAATTGTTTTCCTTGGGAGTGTGACTCACCTCTACCTAAGCAGACCCATTATTTTATGAAGATCAGACTTTGGCCTTATAAAATATTTTTTTCAACTTCCCTTTTCCAAAAACCATAGGCATAAACCATGGGCTGGTTTGTGGTTTGGATTAGTTTAATGTGAGGTGTCCCAAACCTAAATAATAAATAGTCCCCTCACCATTCATATATAAACCCACCCAAGATCCCACTTCATCCTCAATAAATCCTTTGGAGTTCATCCAACCTCTTCCCTCCTCTCTCTAGAATCCTCCAAAGGTGCCCCATACTCCCAATAATCCTCTCTCAATCCTCTCTCAAGCCTTTGGAAGCACACTTCCAAGTAAGGGTTTTTCTTCCTTTCTCATTTTTGTCCAATTTTCTTAATGTTGTTATACCATTTTAATTTCAATTATAAATGTTTGGGTATGGTTTTTCACCTCCCCCATACTGACCTATTAATTTTTGAATTATGGGATACCCCTTTGACTCTCATTAAATTCCTCCCATGTACACCCGTTACTATGTCGAAATTCCTAAAGGAATGCCTCTCTCCTCTTTTACATTCAAGAAATTCTATTGTATCATGACTCTATATTATATTAAAATTGTTGGTACATGTATCTATATGACTCCCTTACTGTCCATTTCATGTACATATGATGAGAGAACCCTTTCTCTCTCATCAAACATTTTTATGAATTCTTACGTCACGTCGTTATGCTGCCGAAATTACACCGATTTTCCAAGGCAATGACATTGTGTAGTGAATACCATGCCCATTTCTCTATCAAGGGTATTCAACTTTATAAACATTTACATATTGATTATAAAGTTTCATGTATGAATTCCACATTCCTTTATCGTGGAATAAATGATTATGTTTTATGAATCCATGTTATATGATCCATGTGGCATACTTATGCATGAAATGTAATGTTTAAGAAGGGTGTTCCCTTATAGTTCTCCAATGAATTGGGTTAAGAATAATATCATGATACGTCATGTTCAATGGGTTTTTAATCATTCTAATTCAAGTTCAACAAGGCTTTACTCATGTTTTATGTGCAATGAGGATTTACTCATGCTTCATGTGCAATGAGACTTGACTCATGGTAATTCCATTTTTAGTGTTGTTGCCACATTTTCGTGTTATAATTATCATGCTTTATCATGCCTTTATGTTTATTCTTCTATTGTGATCTAATGATATGACTATTGTTTAAAATTTATTGTATTCCTCATGTTACTATATGTTTATTCCCTTACTGGGCTTTATAGCTCACCCTTTTCTTATCCATGTCCTCAGGTTATCTCATGCAATGCTAAGTACAAGGGAATGTAGAGGTCATGTGAAGGATGTTTTCAATAAAGATGTTGTATTTCATGTTTTAAGTTGTTATGTAATGATCCTAATCCCCAAATACACTAGACCTCTTGATCTTCTAGGTTGTATCTAGTGAAGTTTATGTAATAATGTTTGTTTAATTGTGTAATAAAATATTAGGGTTGTCATACATATTTTAAATTATATCCATCCATTATACATTCCATGGATCGTGTGAATGAATCTCATCACTTTGTGGGTGCGGTAGTGCACACTCCCTCAAATAATGTTATCGTTTTTAAATAAAATGGAATGAATAAAGATATGTGTTGTAAAATAATTAAATAAGTATAAAGAAATTATAAATTACATATTTAACATATATAAACATATTTTTCATCAAAATGGACATCATGAGGGGTGGTAAAGTAAAAATTATCAACCATCATTTCGTGAGGTAGTGGTCGTCGTACATAGAAACAATATGTTCATTACCCATTAGATGTAAGTGTGTATAAGTGTATTTAGAAACATTATCATAATAGAATCATAGTATATTTATGATACTGTTTTTTTATAAAATCATATTATAATAATATTTTTGGGGTTGGTGAATGGAAATAAAACTAAAAAGCCTAAGAAAGTTTTTTACCTCTTAATTGGGTAACTCCATTTGGATTGCACCATAAAGATTCCATGGATTGATTCATACCCAAGGGTAGTATTCTATGATGAGGAGAGGGATTTAGGGGATCTATTTGGGAGGATATTGGAAGAGAAAAAGTGGCTTGAGAGTTGTGATATAGTGGAAGGAGTATAGGTCCTTTTATAAGGGAGAAGGGGTGGCACTCTTGTAATATTTTCACAAAGGAATTATATACACATTTTTCACATTGAATTTTTTTAAAATAATGGCCCCAATTCAATAAAATATAGTATAGGGTTGATATGTGGCCGTAAAATAGATCTTGGAAAATTTTGAATGTTTTTTGGGCCTTATGGTTAATGTTTAGTCTCTTATTAATCTTAATTTGACCTTAATCATTATAATTAATTTTAACAACCTTTGACTAATAATTTTATGAAAAAATAAAGTCTTATTAGAAATTAGAAATTATTCTTTTTCAAAATATGGAATCCCTTTTTTCAAATTACAATAATTGAAATGGAATAAATTTATTTAAATTTAATCGTACAGACGGGACGAAAAAGCACATTTTAAATGTAAAAACATCAAAATGATTTCTAGGATTTTATAGTCATTTTCAATCTGAAATTGATTAAAACGAACTAAATTGGATTTATTGATAAAAATATGATCTAATTAAAATTGAAAAAAAACTAGAATTATAATATAACCTTATAAATAAATTAGATAAAAAAGTAGTTTTGAACCGAAATTTACAATTTTTAACTATTCATTAAAAAATGATATGTTTTCAAAAAATATCATAAATTTTCCATAAATTTTTTTTAATGTTTATATATAACATATGATATTTATTATTACATATTAAATCAATTAATTTTTTAGAATTAATATTAAATATGTGTTCTCTATTAAGAGGTGGTAAAATTACCTTTATAAAAATATAGGTTTTTATGTGTGATGTTGGGTTAGTTCTTATCTTATGCCAATCAGACCAATTGGATGAATATAAAAAACATTTTATGAAATATATAAAATATATGTTTTTTTAAAATAATTAAATAATTATAATTAATTATGTTTATTAAGACAAAACTCTTTTGAAAGTATATAAATATAAAAATTTTTTATATCCAATTGGTTCTTGTTTTCTTTTCTTATTAATCAGTAGCCAATGAATTAATTTTATATTTATATAAACCATATATTTTCATAATTTAGTTAAAAATATTCATAACTTCTGTCATAAATACTATGATATATCATATTATATTAAATAATATTATTTTAATTATACATTGTTATTTAGTGAAACTTTATCATGCATTTAACACAAGCCATCGAGGAAGGCCACTCTTGCGTGTAACGAAAGATAAATTGGTGTTTCATGCATTAAAGTCTATATAATATATTATATTTCTTTAATATAGTAAATATTTTGTTATGCATAGGGTTATTATATTCCCTTTTTACACATGGTGTTGCGTGACATACCCGCCATTGAATACAAAGTTGTACTATAGAATTTCAGGGTGCTACATATATATATATCATAAAATATTAAAATAATAATCCTAAATTTGATTAAATTTTATTATGATTATGAACAAACCACTATAAATCTCTTTTACCATCAAATAAGAAATGAAGGTATCAATCATTAGTATGTACAAATTACCATCACTACGTAGCGATAAAATTCATTTTCTATAACCTTCATTTATGAGAAGGAATTACGATGTGTTTAATGGTTATATATGATATTTATGGAATACTTATACTTCTAGAATACTAAAATCAAATATACCTTTTTACCTTATTATCTTTTCAGAAATGATAATGTCGCTAATGCATACGTATGAATTACTGTCTCCATGATGCGATGTGATTTTTTTTCATTTATATTTCAAATGGATGGTAATAAGGATTAATTTTATTAATATAAATGGTATATGAAATAAAAATTATTATTAAATTATTATATATCATAGAATTTTCTTTCTTTTAATATGAAAAGAAAATGAAAACAATGTTCATGCATACATACAAACTATCTTCTCCATAAACGGTGTATTTTATTTTCTATATCTAACTTTTATGAATCACCATGAATTTATATATAATGAATATATATATATATATATAATATTTATATCATGAATATGATTCTATAGATGATTAAATCGTGATCTATGGAAGAGGACCAAGGATAACATGTCAAAACATGAATGAAAAAAATGCATTTATTACCCGAAATATAACTTTAACATTTAATTATTAATAAGAGATTAGTATAAAGTTGTATGTAAATAATATATGGTATTATATATATATATGAATATGGTTATATGGTATATTTATAATAAAATTATATATATTATACATGAGGTTTTAATGTATATTAAGGAAATCAAGACTTATGGTAAGGGATTTTCATCTATCTTTTATTTATGTGAGACACATGCATTATACACTACTTGTTTATTCTATGTAGTGTATATAAATTACATGAATGTTTTTTAGGATTATTATCCTCATTATTATGGTATTTTCATATCCATATAATTTTATTTCTTTCATGGGGAATATGATTCTACTAATTATAATGTGATGGGTATTTATTTTACAATCTCATCAATATTCGAGATTGTTTATTTTTAAGTCTCCATTGGTGAATATTTATCATCCATTTCCCCATTTTAAAAAAATATTTTCAAAAATCTTATTTATATTCTAATATGAATATTTAAATTTATTTTTACCCATGTTTTAATTTTTACAAAATGGTTTGAAAAGAATATTTCTGACATTTTCTAAACAAGGCACTTTGTGATTTTTTGAAAAAAATATATAGGAGTGTTTTTTAACTTATATGGAATTTATGGATTTTTATGATTTCATAATTCCTTAATGCCTTAACCTTTACCTTATAATATTAATATTTTATTTCCAATTTTTTTTTTGATATTTCAGTACATTTTATAAATAGAAATTTTTTTCAAATAAGAATGGATATTTTTAACAAGAATTATTTAAAAGTGGTCTCTAAACATAATTTCCCATCTATGATAACATTATTATTTGTTAATTTTGATTTATTGGGGATATCTTTCAAGGATTAAATCCCAATTATTTATTTCATTGGTTTATTTTTATTATGTATTAATATTTATGAAACCCATTTCTTTTTATGGGTTCTAATATGATTAATGAATGTTGTTCTTATGGAACACATATATATGGTTTTCATTATGTGATGTGTGGGAGATATATCTCTCTAAAATTAGTTGGGTAATGATTTATATCCCATGAGATAGAAAGGAAATGAATGGGAAGTGATATCGGTTCAGTAATATAGGAATGGAATAAGGAGTGTACTCGGTTCAGAAGATAACTTTGTCTGCTACGACGACCTAGGGAGTGAAACCATTACACTATGATAGTCTTGGAAAATAGACATTAATAAAAATTAAATGATTTTCTAGGATTATTTATTTTCCAAAATTTCCATGTATTGTTATAATGATCTTTTCTCATGGTTCATGTTCATTTATTATTTTTGACTTATGTTCATCCAATATTTATTCCATGACTCATTATTATAATATATGTTATATAGGGTATGATTTTCAAAAGTTATTTTCATGTTTTTTACATTCCTATGGTCATTTTTTATTATTATATTATATTCCCATAATTAGAATCTATGCTCACAGTTTCTTATGTTTCCATTCCCTATGTTATAAAGAATGATTCTATATAGGAATACTAAATGGGGATATCTCTTTAGGAAATGTTTGATATCATTCACTAGACTATGAGTTTTTGTTCTATGTTTCTAATGGAACTAAACTAAAATAGTCTTTTTGTGTGTGTTGTTTATTATATTAAATATTCCACAAAATTATTTAATTTCTATGTATGTTAATCCCTTTGTTGTTATAGGGCACATTGTTCGGGTTCAAAAGGTGGTAATGTATTGGGAAGTCATAATATGTTAACATCTTAAATCATCTTCTCTGAAACATGTTAAACTCTTTCTATGTGAATATATATTTAAAAACTTATTAATAGGTATATACATCACATTTTTCTCCATAAAGACAATTAACCCATATATTTAATACAAAATTACCATAGATAACTCTAAATCATGAGTTGGGTAATATTTCTAATGAATCTTTAATTTTTATGGGTAAATGTCTATTAAAATGTAATTCTATATAAGAAAGATTCCAAATCCCTTCTTATATGCATCAGTATATATGTAAAACCCAAATATACTACAATATAATTTAAACATAAGTTCACCAAATAACCTTTTCATTATTTCCATGAATTTTTCCTCACATTCATATATCTGGAGGAACTTCGAACCCTTCTGAGTTAACTTTTATAGATTATTAGATAGTTATGAGAAATTCTTCACAAACAGCTGATAATATCATGTTAATCCAAGAAAACTATGGATCTCATTCATTGTGGTTAGTCTATGTTAGTGTTAAATAGCCTCCTTCTTTGAAGTATCTATTACAATACCCTCTCATGAGATTATACGACCCATAAATGAATCATTTTTAGCCAAAATTCACACTTATTAAATTTTATATAAAGTTACTTCTTCTTTATGGTCTATTGTAAAATTATAATGTTCTATTAATGATCTTCATTTCTCCTTGAATATATAATAATATCATCTATAAATATTACCAAAAAATGATTGGGGAAATATCTAAATCCTCTATTCATAAAATCTATAAAAATAGAAGAGGAATTTTTAATATCAATAGTCATCAATATATATTCATTGTGGTCTTACCTTTTACAGAATTCTATCTTGGGTATATCTACCTTATCAACACTTAACTAATGATATAATGAACAAAGGTCAATATTGGAAATGTATTGAGATTCACATAGTTGATGAAACAAGTCATAAATATGTGGAAGAGGATATATGTTTTTGATCATGATCTTTTTCAACTATTGATAATCAATGTAGAGTCGCATTGATAAGTCTTTATTTTTCACAAAAATAACAGCTGCACCTCAATGTGACCCACTTGGCTGAATAAATACCTTATAGACATTTTCATGGATAAAATTATTCAAATCCTATACTCAATTGTGTCCATTTAATAGGGAGTCTTTGAAATTTGTGTGGAACCATGCATGAATTCTATCAAGAACATAATGTAATGTTTTGGTGGAAGGCTAGAAAACTCTTTCATAATAAAATCCAAAAATTTACAAAGAATAAGAATATAATCAATGTAAATTTTATCCACAAAAAAATTTGTGAGAAACACCCTTTATGAGTGATAATTAAGACCCATACACCAGATGTAATAACCATATAAAGTTCATATTTATCATCACATTGATATAAATTCATATGATAGTTTGAAATATAAAATGTAACTTCCCTCCCACGATAATAGATTCGGGATTTGTGCAGATAAATCCAATCCATTCAAAATATGACATTAAATTTAACTGGTTAAAGAATAAAAAGATTTACAGGAAGTTTATTCCTTAAAATTTCAATCAGAGAGGAATTATTGACTTGAGATGAAATAATTTTACAATTAGGGTATTAAATTTCTAATTCCACATCTAATAATTTTGGTGGAATTTTAACACACATAGAATATTTGTAGATATAAATGAGTGGGTAATACATAATTAAATTAGACATAGGAGTTCTAGGGTTTATGTTTAGTGTACCTTTTACCAGGTCATTATCATACACCTCCTCAAAACAATGATCAAATGATATTTCCCATTGTACCTTATCCTAAGTGGTTACTAAAGTTGATCACCATCATTAAACTTTTGGTTTGGGATCTGGTTATCATAATTCCCATTATCCTTACACTTGTAGCACTTAAGTGTGGGAGGTGTATTCCGTGATGTTTTCTCTCCATTCACATTTTTAGCTATATTCTTTCAATCACCTTGATAATAAAATTATCAATGATATTCCCTTCCCCACATAAAATATTTACCAAACACCTTAAGACAATTTCCTCAATGATTCCTCCTACACATCGAGCATAAAAGAAATCCCATCTTCTTTTCTCCATGGTTTTTGATTTTCCTTGGAACTCCTTATTAATTTTCTTATAAAAACCATGATACTAAAATATAACTGCAACACTTATTTCAACTTTATTTTCAAAATTAATATATATTTTTAGCTACTAAACTATCTTATGGACAATTACCCTATGACACATATCATTAGGCAACTAAAGAACCTACCAAATTTACATTCGATTTTAAAAATATATGAGGAAAGTAATAATTGGGAAATACATTATTGAACTCATCCCAATACATGGATTCAATTTATTCTTTTTTAATTGTATTCTTGATTATTTTTCACCATTGGAAAACTTCTCATTAATACAGATAAATAATTATAATAGGTTTTTTAAATTCTAATCACTTGAAAATGGAGAATATCATTTTAGTGGTATTGATCCAATGACCAGTAACAAGTGGATCAGAAAAACACACTAAAAGATTATGGAAAATTCCTCATGATAGAATCAATAGAATGTTATACTCTACCTTTCTCCTTTGGAGGTCTGGAATGATTCATAACTTTAGAAACATGGGTTAACATAGAAATGATATTTTTCATTCCAGTTACCATAGAATTTGGATGATCAGGAGAATAATCATTGAATTTCCCATCACACTCATAGTAAATGTAATGGACCAAAACTATATGATCCATTCCTTTGATGAAATATGGTGTATGATGTGTTATAGGAGGTCAAGATGACTTATCCCCCACACTTTTCCAAATTTCTGAAATGGTGGCACTGAAATGGTGGCATCGAAACGGTGACACAAAAACAGTGGCATTAAAATAGTGCAATATAAAAGTGGAATGAAAATTGTGGTGCTAAAATGGTGACACAAAAAGGGTGGCATAGAAATGGTGGAACCCAAATTGTGGAACCAAAATAGTGGCACTAAAATGGTGATCTAGAAATGATGTCATGAACAATGTTTCCATAACCACGTCATTTCCTTTTTCAAATTTATAAATTGTACCAGATTTCATACAGTTTCACCAGTTTGATGTTCCCTTTGACATAAAATGAATTCAAATCCCTTTTAAGGGATTTAAGGCCGATTCAAATCCTATAAATCCTATTTTAATTTTCATAATTATCAGGAAGCCTTTACTCCATCAAAACGTGTGATCTTTGAAAGATCTGATCTTAATGGAAAATCTATCATATATTAAACTGCTATTCAGTTAAATCATCTAAAGGAATGAGATATCTTACTCCCTTGTTCATTATTCTTTTTTCCAAGTGTGAGATTCTCAAACCATTCCTTCCTTCCTGTAGTAGTCGTGCATAGTGTTGTAGCCTTGGATCGTGTCTTCCCTAGAGTTTCTTCCTGTTGCATGTGCACCCCCTGTTTCGATGCTCTCAGGAATTATAAATCCATATTTAATATAAGGTATGTTCTATCTCTGTTATTATGGATTCCTAGATTTTTTCCTTCCAATTTATCATTTTCCTTATTATAGAATGTGTTATCTATATTCCTAAAGGAGCTTCTTGGGTTGTTGGTTGTTGTGGTGGTGTCTCTGTATCCTCTAGTGGATGCAGTCTTCCCAGAGAGGTGATCATTATCTGCCGTGTTGGCATGTTATTGTGAAAGGAATGTTGTAAATCTTTTTAGGTAGGGGATTTGTGGATTCAATATCTATTTTACATTCAGTTTTAGAGTTAGCATGTTTTATCCCACTTGATCATAATAAAAATGAAATAATAAATATATTAATCAGATTATAGAATTGACACCGATTAGATGTTGTTAACTCTTGTTTTTCTAGATAGTGTGTTATCTATGCCTCGTTGTTTATAATTTTATTCTTAATGGAAATTGGTAAAAAACTTAAATATGGGATTAATTGATAATTAATTGGAAAAAGATAAATAGGCATGTACATGAATATAGTTGTTGTTTTAAATTTTATGTTAATAAAATTGATGCAAATGTGCATGTTTAACTTAATTGATTGATAAAACTGAAGAATGTAGATTCTTTTTTATTAAAGGAATGTAAAATTAATTGTATAATTAATTTATGATAGATTTCTTTTTAGGTTTCCAATAGTTGGAACCTACAAATAATGAATCAGTTAATTCAAGATTGGTTAAAGAATTTGTTGTGTAATAAAAGATAATGCCAGGTATGGTTCTGAGTTACCCTTTTACATTTAAAGGCCAAGCACCTTAATCTTTGTAGTAGTGAGTGCTCATTGTGTGTGAAGGTTGAATGCGTTGTTTTGGTCCAAGAGCCACATTGTTATTGTTTGTTTCATCCAGCTAGTCTACTGGTGTTATCCAATGATGGATAAGTCTGGAGGGCTATTGTCATATGCGGGGGATGGGAGGCCCAGTTGTTGGAGTGACTGTTGTTGATGCCTAGAGCAACGAGATGCATCGATTTATGCATACTAGTTTTAGGGAGGACACTAGATATGATGAAAATAGGTTGGATTTGAATATTGGATTCTTTGTGAATATTAATGTTTGGTTACCTTCTTTACATTCCCCAATACTTGAGGCAGATGATATTTTATACCATTCTTCCAAAAGAGGTGAAGATGAATGGGGTATGCCATATGATTTCAATGGTTAGCTTCTCAAGGATAGATAGTCTTTTTCTCCAATAATTGGTGGAAAAGACTCAATGATTATTTTATCTACTCACCATGTAGATCTCCTCATGTTTGGTAGCTTAGAATGTTTTCTTAGAATACATGGGATTATGGAAAATTTATAATGGTGTTAATTAAATGAATGAACAAATGATGTTAACCCATTGGGTTGGAGCTTGGTGGAATTAAATGATGAGGTTACAATTTAAAAGAAATATGGATCTTAGTTGGAATGCTAAAGAAATGTAATGTGAAATGATATTGGTTAATTAGTGGTTAAAGAATTAATTAACATAAAGTGAAACTGATAAAAAGGGAAAAGATAATTTCATAAATATTTTTAAATTATTGTGTGCTAATAGGATATCTAGACTTAGTAGTGGTTGCCCGAAGTCGGAGAGATGTTATATGCAGTTGAGTCTAAGACTAGTTTTGTCCCATATTGTGTTTGTAGCTATAGTATATTCTATAATTCGGGTGTTTCTATACGCTAATCTACCATGTTGGTTATGTAGAATGACACCGCGAGGAGTCTGATCCCTAGGGGGTGTTTTTACAATATTCCGATGGGAGGATGGATGGATGACTACCCCCTTTAACCACACTTTCTTCATTTGGTAGTAATTGTGTTGGTAGGCACCTCAGTTAGTTTTCCCCAAATATGTGTGTAAAGGGATGTAATGGATTATGGTTATTCAAATAGATATATTATGGATATAGTTTCCTATGGACTACTATAGGTGTAACATGTATAGGATGTGATGGGTTGAGGGTACTTACTCAGCATATGGGCTATAATGGATTAAGGTATAATACCAGACATATGATACATGTTATACAATTTGTGATGGATCCCAAAAACTAACTGGTCACTTTGGTTACGTGGGTGTAGTGTTTGTGTTGCATGAGGTTCTTGTTGTGGTGCTACACCCATGTGTCTGCAGGAAAGCCTTTTTGAAAGAGATTCTTAGGACATGCGATGATGGGGAAAAGTTGAAAACTAGTGGGGAAGTGGTAGCGAGGTTTACTTTGTATTCGAATTATATTATATACTCTTGTATGGGATACTTGGTTAGAGTATCCATGGTGAGACTGGGAACATATTATACCTATTTAGGTGACGAGTTAGTATAACTTTCTGTTCAATGTGCTTTAGCATGTTTTATTTACTTTTTTCTTGAGAGGATATTAGAAGGATCTTACCGAGTATACTATTACAATCACCCTATGTTTATATATAAACTATTTTCAGGTCACTTGGAGAAGGTTGTATATCAGGCTGGTTACTACTAGCATGGAGTTATAGGAGTTGTTTGGGTTTTGTGGTCACTGGTGTTTACTTTCTGCTGGTACTTGCAATTTTCCAATTTCAGTTGTAGTAGTTCATGCATGACATTATAGAAGTGTACATGGGATTTCATTTATATTGTAGTCTAAGTTGGACTTTGTTGGTGTATGTCTTATCTCTCTCTTTCACATGTGTTATCTTAGAGGGTAATGCCTCTAACTTACATGTTTACTATACCCTTGGTGCTAGTTTCAATCCCAGGGCCTACTTGAGGTGGGGATCTGGTGTCACTATCTTTCTTCACACATTTCTAAAAAAAGAGGTGTTTACATTTTAGGAAGTGGGTCATGTAAGAGTGGTATCAGAGATCTGGTTGAGGGATAAGGTGGAGTTTGGTGTTAGGCACAGATGAGGTTGCATAGGTTGGTAGGTAAATAGTGTCATTTAAGTTTAGCAAGTGATGTAAACACTGGAGAATGTTTGATACACATTCATTTAGGCCCCCTATAATCCCATGCATGGACCTTTAACTTTAAAATGGCTACTAAATGAGGTGATACTTGTTTTAGGGTAGAGACCTAATAAATGATCGTGAATCATTCTTCTTTGTGCATGTGTTTTAATGGGTATACCATGGGATATGTTAACTTAAATGAATAAAAGAAAACAACTAATTAATGTTGAGTCTTCCATATTCCAGGTTTAGGAGTTCTAACTATTTTCTCTTTTTAAGGTATGCCTCTAGGTTGACATCCTTGTCAGGTTTACGTAGAATATGTACAACATGTTGCAACATCAGATCACTGTATAATAGAGTTCGATAACGACAACACTTGGAGAGGCACACTCTGAGAGTTTCAGCACCAAATCCTAAATAATTACGAGGCCTTCTTTTCAAATGTAGTCATAGAAGACTGGTTGGAGGAGGTGGAGATAGACTTCAGTTTGATCCATTATAGGAAGGAGAACTGGGTGTCTTTGGTTGCGATTATGTTGTGAAGGGAGTGAGGAATTTTTGGTTCTTGTTCCTCAAGGATCGCAAGGATTTGATAATCTCACTGGAGGAGTTCCGAGACAAGTTTAGAGTCGAGTTTCTTTCTTCGACCGTGAAGGAGTACAGTCACCAAGAGCTTCTTACCCTTCGATAGGGGATCTCCAATGTGCAAGAGTTTGGAATATATTTTAAGAACCTTTTATGATATTATTCTGACCTGTATCTAGATGTGGAGGTTCGTGAAAGACATTTTGATAAGGCTTTGTGTTAAGAGATCCAGTGCCTGCTCACCCTATTTATATAGAAGAAATATCTTGAGGTTCTGGTGAGGGAACATGTAATCAATAGGATGTTAGCCATAATTGTATCGTCGTGAGAGGGGAAACATCAGGATTCCTCATGAAGCAGAGCTATGTTCCATGGTTCCAGGTTTCCAGGCAGAAGAGTTTCTGTTCTGTCGGGGGTAGGTCCCAACCATCTCGTTTCTGTAGTGGTGGAGTATCTCAGGCCTATGATAAGGGGTCATGAAATTTATTTCTTGTGGATTAAGAGGTCATAAGTAGTGAGAGTGATCAACCATTTAGAGTGGTCATCGTTCACCAGATGTTTCTCTCCAGGTTCCTCTATTGAGGCAGTTCCAGCCAAGGCTGCAATATCAGGTTACACCGACTTTGGATCATCATAGAGAATATGGGGTGTAATGACCCAAACATTCCTGAATAAAATTCTCTTTATTATAATGTATTATAGATATAAAAAACACCTAAACTTTTTTTATTGGGTTTAAATAACATTTATGTATCATTATCGTTGATAATATATCTGTTGAAAAGTGATCACATGACAAATATATATATATAGGGTTTTAACATATCCTTTTGACACAGACGAAGGAAGTGATGGACTTGAACATTACAATCGTTCCCTTTGAAGCCTGTTTATTGGATGTTTTGAGGGAGATAACATTTTTGGGATTTTACCTAGACCAAGACCAAGCTGAGATCCAACAACTTAAGCTTGAGTGAAACCATTTACGAGAGAAGTTAAAGATCATCAAGATCACGACCCAAACCAAGTTCACCAAATGGACCCATCAAAGCCCCACCATCACACACCATACTCTTAGGTAATATACTAGTGTAATAAAGGGATATGTAACAAGATCCTATCATTATGATTATATAAATTATTTTTTGTATAGAATAAAGAATATACATTCATTTTATTATTGTTACTTTTTGAAAAGTTTTTAAAGCCCAAATAGTATTTTTACTTAATATTTATATTCAATTAAGAAATATATTTTGATGAATTAATGGATTTTTGAATCAAATAATATTTTAATTATATACTATTACTAAATTAATTTTTATTAAATATAAATGATCCTATAATTTTTATGAATAAAATTGAAATTTTTATTACGGTTTGAAAACTATTTTTGTCAAAACCAATGAATTTTCAATAAATGTTAGTTTTTTATTTTAAAAGTAGAAAATAACATATTTAGAAAATTGTTTATATAAAATTAATGTTATTTTTGGAATCCGGACTTCGAAATTATCTGATGATGAATTTTTCATAACTTCCTGAGACAATCAAATTTTTGTATAAACATTAAATACCTTATAAATATATATTGTGTTTTATGACATCATAATGACCCAATAGTGATGTAATAAAATAAAATAAAAGAGATATTCGACAAATATTTTTTGTACATATAAAATAAAGCAATTTTATATTTGTTTGATTAATTTTACAATTCATTAGTGGACCCTCCAAGAAATATAAAATATTTTAACTCTTTAAAATGATTTCCTTTAGAATGTGACTGCCCTCCACATAAGCAAGCCTAATATTTTAATATATTCGGCCATTTTCCATATAAAATAATTTTTACACTCCACCTTGTCAAAATACATGGGCAAAAACCATGGGAGGGTTTTTGGTTATTGAATATTTAATTATACAGATTCCAAAATCTAAGTTTGTGAAATATTAACAAATTCCCCTCCCATTTCCTATATAATCCCACCAAATATCTCACTTATCTTCACTAAAAATCCTTCTATCATGCCCTTAATATGACCTACTCTCTCTAGAAACCTCCCAAGGCTCCCTAGTTCCACAATAATCCACTCCTCAAGCACTTGAAGTCACATACTCAAGTAAGGTATTTCCTTCCTTTCTCTTTTTTATCCATGTTTCTTTATGTTGTTATACCCTTTTACTTTCAATTAAAAATATTGGAATATGATTTAGAACCTCTACCATACTTCCATCATTATGTTTTAATTATGAGATATCTATTTATATCTTATTAATCCATCTTATGTACACCTTGTACCATGCTGAAATCTCAAAAGAGTTATTCCATTTCTCCTCTTTCTTCAGGTTTCTTCATTATGTTGCACCTTCTATTTTCGAATTCCATGTTTTGGGATAGTAATCTATATTATCTCCTTAATTTAAATTTCATTTACATATTATGAGAAACCCTTTTATCTTTTATCAACCATTTCATGAATTTTTATGTCACACTGTTATCGTGCCGAAATTCCACTACAATTTTCCAAGGAAAAATCATTGTGTAGTGAATACCATACCGATTTATCTATCAAGGTTATTAACAGTTATTAACATATAAAAATTGAATGATACTTACATATATGTATTCCACATTACCTAATCATGTAATAACTTATAATTTTTAATAATTCAATGTAATATAATCCATGTTGAACACTTATGTAGGAAATAATGTTTATAAAGGGTGCGCCTTGATAGCACTCCAATACGTTGGGTATTGTTTAGTATCATGATACACCATGTGAAATGAGGGTTTAATCATGATAATTCATGTGCAATGAGGGTTTACTCATGCTAATTAATTTTCAATGAAAATTTACTCATGTTAATCCATGTGTAATGAGCCTAGGCTCATGAAAATATAATGTGGTATGTTGTTTCCACATTTACAAGTTATTATAATCGTGATATATCATGAATTTATGTTCATGTTTCTCCTATTCTCCATTGATATTCATATTGCCTAAAATTTATTTTATTCTTTATGTTATGCCATTTTTACTCCCTTACTGGTCTTTATAGCTCACCCTTGTTTTATGTATGTCCTCAGGTTATCCCATTAACTACTAAGTACAAAAAAATGTTGTGTCCATGTAAACTACGTTTTCAATAAAGATGTTGTATTATATTTTATAATTTGTTATATAATGCTCGTAATTTCCCAAGACACTAGACCTATCAATCCTCATATTTTTATTAAGTGCATGTTTATGTAATAAATCATGATTAAATTTTTAATAAAAATAAGGGTTGTTATAGTTGGTATCAAAGGATCAATTTAGTTATTTTTGGGATTAGGATTAGAAAACCCAAGTGAAAGACTTATGTATAAGAATAAGTATAAAAAAAATACCTAAATTTTGGTGAGTATAGAGTAAGTGGTTTATCAATCAAATATATCCATTTCTGGATAAAAACATGTATATGTGGCTCTGGAACAGATGTATATAGGGGTAAAACCCAAAAACACCGCTTTGAGCTATACTCGAACTGGATCTAGTGCATGATAACGGGCCTTGATATTGTCTCGGTTCGACACTACTGGGGATATGCATTATTAAATTCATAATCATGGTATGAACCATTATTAAGGGAATACAAATATTTCCCTAAGAACAGATGTTGGGAAGTAGATCGTGGATAACATAGATTAAACCCTATAAATTCACATGTTAAAGAAATAAATGTAATTTATAACTTATCCCTTTTTTTCATTGGATTTCCCTTTATGTGTTACCCCTAAATTTTCTTTTATTCCATCCAATGTCCAGTAATATGATGAATTGGGGTAACAACCGATGTGAAGATCAATATGATGACTATTCTAATGATATTCTCAATCTAAAGGGAGAGGGAATTGAAAAATTTGTCACAATACTCTCTTACTTAACTAATGTTTTGAATAAAAACATGGGTCAAGAGGAACATCCAAACTCCCAAAAAAAATAATAGGTCATAATCATGAGATTCACGAGACAAAGGCCTCCTATATTTCATGTATTATCTAATCCCTCAATTGTCAAAAAATGGATCAAACCCATTGAGAAGATCTTCTCCATCCTTCAATGTTAAGATCAAGATATGGTTTTTCTGGATTCATATTATATGGGGGGTGAAGCTGATCAATGGTGGACATTGATAACAAATAAAATCCTCAAGGAAGAGATCAATGAGTTGGAATGGAAGGATTTATGAAAAATGTTATTTGCTAAATATTTTCCTCATACCCTATGACTTAAGATGTAAACAAACTTCTTTGAAATCAAGAAAAAAAATATGATGAATCCATCAAAGAGTGTGAGGAAAACATCACAAGTCCTGCATAATACACCTATATCTTTATCATTACCCTTGAATGCAAGGTTTATATCCTCTTTAGTGGGCTAAAACCTGGCCTACGGAAATCCCTAGTGATCCATTACTTTGATAGCTATGAGGAAATTTTCTGATGTACCCTCAAATTCAAAATAGAGATTGATGAATCTCAAGGGTATCATGGGGATAAGAAGCAGAAAGTGGAGTTTAATTTTTGCGGTCTAATTGATAAATACAACAGTGCTATGAAATTAGAGCACCCCACTAGAAAAAAATGTGGAAAGAAGCACCCCAGAAATTGCATGAAGTGTAATGGGAAATGATTTAGGTGTGGAAGAAAAGGGAACCTGACCATTAATTACCAACAGGAAAATCCCACTACTACAAAAAAGGAGAGGAATGATCCATCCGACCATTAACTCATTATTTATTACATAAATTAAAAATAACTAGGGAACTTGGAAAACTATTTCCCTAATCCAAGGGTTTTCGAAAGCAACCAAAAACCTCCAAGGTTGAAAGGGTGAGCTATTTTCCATCACTACAGCTAAAGAAAATCCTGAAAACAAAGTGGTGATAGGTACACTAGTAATTTATTTAAGAATAGAGGATGTACATTTTTATTTTAGTTCTACACATTCTTTTATATCTCGAATGTTTTTTAGAACAATCCCAACATCACCACAAATCATGGAAGTAGATATGTGGGTGAGAATGGAAAATGGGGAAATTATTTCATCCCAGGAATATAACTCTTCCCATGTCAAAATTTATGGATTTAACATCCTACTGATCCTCTTCATAGTCTCTCTAGTGGAATTTGATGTAATTCTTGGCATGGATTGGATTTACCTATATAGAGCCAACATAAATTGTCGTGAGAGGGAAATGACTCTCCATATGGCGAATCGACCCCTTGATTCTATAAAAGTGCAAGGAGGAGGATGAATCTTCATTAGAACCATCACCTCAAGCATATATATTACTACCCTATGAGTATGCGTATCTTTATTAGATGATTGAGTCTAAGAAAGTAACCATCCTTGAAGACTAACCTATTATGAGGGAATTCGCTGAAGTGTTTCCCAAGGAATTGCCTGGTCGTCCTCCTAGAAGAGATGCCGAATTATCAATTGATCTTATACCCAAGGTGTTTACAATATCCAAGACTCCACATAGAATGGATATTATATATATTGAAAATATAAAGAAACAACTACAGGAAAATCAAGATAAAGGGTTTATACACCCAAGTGCTTCACCATGGTGTGCACCACTCCTATTCATCAAGAAGATGAATGGGTCGGTGCACATTTTCATTGATTATCTTGAGCTCAAAAAAATCATGATAATGAATAAGTATCCTCTTCCATAAATTGATGACTTGTTCGATCATCTATGTAGAGAACAATAATTCTACAAGGAGGATCTTTGGTTGGGATATTTTTAAGTAAGGGTGAAGAAGGAGGATATCCCCAAGACTCCACTTTGTACAATCCATAGGAACTATAAATTCATAGTAATTCCTTTCAGACTCATTAATTATCTAGAAATATTCATGGACTTGATGAATAGAGTATTTAGATATTACCTCTACATATTTGTGGTAGTATTTATAGATGATACTATAATATACAAGAAAACCAAGGTGGAGCATGGGGAGAATCTAAGTACTATACTAGAGACCATGAGAAAGGAGAAGCTATATGAAAAGTACAACAAGTGTGAGTTCTGGTTGAAGGAAGTCTCATTCTTGGGTCATATCATCACAATTAATGGGATATTTATGGATCCTTCTAAGACAAATGAAATTGAGGGACAACCGAGGCCAATATCTTTAACGGATATCTATAGTTTACTTGGGTTATCTAGATATTATATCCTATTTTTGAGTAATTTATCATGATTTTTAAACCCTCTTACCAAGTTAAATTAGAAGGGTGTCATGTTTTATTGGACTGATGAATGAAAATATAGCTTCATGGAGTTGAAAAGGAGTCTTATCACTACACCCATGCTCACACTACCGACAAGTGGAGAACATTTCATGGTATTTAGTGATTCTTTGAAGAATAAACTGGGATATGTGATGATGAAAAATGAAAAAGACATTGCCTATGCTTCAAGGAAATTGAATGTTCATGATAAGAAGTATCTAACACATGATCTGGAGTTGGATGCAGTAATATTCAATTTAAAAATTTGGAGACATTACCTCATTGGAGAGAAGGGTAAAATATATAAGGACCACACAAGACTCAAGTATATATTCACACGGAAAGAGTTGAACATGAACCAATGAAGATGGTTTGAGATGATCAAAGACTATTACTGCTCAATTCACTACCATCTTGGGAAAATTAATAAAGTGGCAGATGCTCTAAGTGTAAAGAACCCAAATATTCTATAATTCATGAGAATTGAAAAGAATCCAATATTCTTAGATTTGATGAAGATGGACTGGGTAATGATAAAGAATGCGACATCATCAATCCTTTCACAAATTATTTCTCAACCATCTCTTTTGGAAAGGTTAAAGGATCCTTAAAAGGATGATGTGTGAATTCACAAGAAATTAAAAACTATCAAAAAAGGGAAATACTTAGAGTTCAATATTAATGAATAAGAAGTTGTGAGATTTGAGTCAAGACTCTGTGTTCTATCAAATCTAGAGTTAAAGAAAGAATTTTTTTATGATTCATATAGTTTGAATTTCTCCATTCACCCAGGAAACATAAAGTCATATCAAGATCTCTGAGGAAATTATTGGTGGGATAACATAAAGAAGGATATCAATGAGTATACATCAAATTTATAGGTATGATAAGATGTTAAGGTTGAGAGAAAAAATTATAAGGGGGTGATTTAACCATTATCCATACCAGCATGGAAATAGGAGAACACCACAATGGAATTTTTCACTGGACTTATGAAGACATCCAAAGGAAACAATGCTATCTGGGTTACTGTGGATATTCTTATAGTGATTTCACACTTCATTACAATTGGATAAGATTTATCATAAGATAAACTAGAACGTATATACATCAAATAATTGGTAAGGCTATATGGAGTACCACTATCGATTATATCTGATCGAGATCCATGATTCACCTCTATGTTCTGGAAGAGTCTCCAACATGCTTTGAATACTGCACTGATCATTACTACGACTTATCATCCTCAAACTGACGTCCAATTTGAGTGGATTATCCAAACACTTGAGGATATGTTGAGAGACCGCTAAATAGACATTAAAGGATAATGGTATCAACATCTTCCTTTGGTTGAGTTATCTTACAACAACAGTTTCAACTAAAGCATCAAAATTGCTCCTTATGAAGCCCTTTATGGGAAGAGGATCAGAAAACCAGCATGTTGGGATGAATTTGGGAAAAAAAAATACTAGGTCCATAAATAATTGAAGAAATGGTGGAGAAGGTTAAGACCATCTAATAGAACATTAATGCTTCTTAGAGTCGACAAAAGAGCTTTGATGAGAATCATCAATGAGACTTAGAGTTTGATGTCGGAGACATGGTATTACTCTGCATATTAATATGGAAGAGAGTTATGAGATTTGGGAATAACGGAATGCTTTTTCCAAGGTACATCAGACCATTTGAGATCCTTGATCACATTGGAGCAGTGGCCTATCGACTAACACTCCCAATGAACCTATCTCATGTACATGATTTATTCTATGTATCACTCACTACTGGAAATACTGTTTTTCCCAAAGGGTGTTTACCAACGGTTTTCTAAAACTGTTGGGCTTGAAGGATTAAGGGAGTCTTCACCAACAGTTTTATAAAACCGTTGGTAAAGAAATGGCTAGGGAAGCCTTTCCCAACGGTTCACTGAAACCGTTGGGAAAAGCCACAACTTTGCCAACGGTTTCTTCAAACCGTTGGTAAAGGGGTGTGTTAATCACCCTTTTTCCAACGGTTCTGTTGAACCATAGGGAAAGGGTCACCCCTTTTCCAATGGTTTCCTCAAACCATTGGTAAAGGGGTCCTTAGCATCTCTTTCCCAACGGTTTTTAAAAACTGTTGGGAATTATTTCCCCCATATCCACCCGCAGGGATGCTCTCCCCCATTTGCACAGAAACCTAATTTCATCCGCTCCACCACTCTCCTCTCGCGAACTCCCCTATCCGAAGAGGTGAAAACCATCTTAAATCAGGTATTTTTTCATTTATACACATATACTTCCTTATTTTTATTGTTATTGCTTTAGTATTTTAGTTTTAAGTTATCAATCCACCTCCAGCTCTCTGCTACTCTCCAAATCCCCCATCCGAATAGGTAAAAACCCATTTGAATCATCTCAAATCAGGTAATTTTTTGTTTATACACATATGGTACCTTGTTTTTATTATTTTTATTGTTATTGCTCTAGTATTTTAGTTTTATGTTATCAATCCCGCTGAAGCTCTCTTCTAATCTCAAACTCCCCCATCGGAATAGGTGAAAACCCATCTGAATCATCTCAAATCAGGTAATTTTTTCTTTATACACCTATGGTACCTTGTTTTTATTGTTATTGATCTAATATTTTAGTTTTAAGTTTGGATTTTGCTGTGATTTCACCATGTAAAATAGGGAAATGAATGAATATTTTGTTAATTAATTAGTTTCCCCTGGAATATCAGTTGTGTTATAATGTCCATGCTAAATAAAGGGGTAATGTAATAAAAGACCTTGAATAAATAAATTGTGGAAGTTGGGGTATGTTGCCTCTATGAGAGGTTTTTTATTGTGTTTCATTGTATGTTGTAGGTTGTTTTATGGGGATTGAGGTGACCAGTTGGGCTTTGTGATATGTGGGGTTGTAATGTGATGGTTAGTGGGCATGGATGTGTCATGTGAAGTTGTATGATAGTGATGATGTGTGGTGGTGTTCTGTCGTGTGGAGGTGTTGTGTGATGAAGTTGTGGTGTATAATGTGGTGAGGTGGTTTTGGTTGTGCGGTGGTTTGTGATGTGCAATATTTTTATTGTGATATGTGTTTGTTTTGGCCGTTTATGACACCAGAACTGTGTTGTCGGTCACCGCGGGCACATGGCACGTCCAATTGACATTATGTCTGCTCAAACACTTCAGAAATCACTCACCCGTATTTGTCGTCTGATTTCAGGCCATTCCGACTTCGTTCGGCCCGTTTGGACCCCCCGCACGCGCGTTTACGAAGCGCGTGCATCACTTAAAATACGAATAATGAGTCGTACCGTGCAAACCGCATGTCCGATTGACGTGCCGTCTGTGCGTACACGTCACGAATAATAATTAGAATGTTTCACGGTGGTTTCAGCTCAATATGAGGTCATCCGCTCTGAATTTGACCGTTGGACGCCCGTTTTGGCAATTTATGACACCAGAACTGCGTTGTCGGTCACCGCGGGCACACGGCACGTCTGATTGACGTGCCGTCTTCTCGACCACTTCAGAAATCACTCTCCCGTATTTTTTCGTCTGATTTCAGGCCATTCCGACTTCGTACGGCCCGTTTGGACCCCCCACACTTGCGTTTACAAAGCGCGCGCATCACTTAAAACACGAATATTGAGCTGTACCGCGCAAACCGCACGTCTGATTGACGTGCCGTATGCACGTACACGTCACGAATAATAATTAGAATGTTTCACGGTGGTTTAATCTCAATCCGAGGTCATCCGCTATGAATTTGACCATTTGATGCCCATTTTGGCCGTTTATGACACCAGAACTGCGTTGTCGGTCACCGCGGGCACACGGAACGTCCGATTGACGTGACGTCTACTCAACCACTTCATAAATCACTCACCCGTATTTTTCGTCTGATTTCAGGCCATTCCGAAATCGTTCGGCCCGTTTGGACCACCCTCACGCACGTTTACGAAGCGCGCACATCACTTAAAACACGAATATTGAGCCGTACCGCGCAAACCGCACGTCCGATTGACGTGCCGTCTGCGCGTACACGTCACGAATAATAATTAGAATGTTTCACGGTGGTTTCATCTCAATCTGAGGTCGTCCTCTATGAATTTGACCATTGGACGTCCGTTTTGGCCGTTTATGACACCAGAACTGCGTTGTCGGTCACCGCGGGCACACGGCTCGTCCGATTGACATTCCGTCTACTCGCCCACTTCATAAATCACTCTCCCGTATTTGTCGTCTGATTTCAGGCCATTCCGACTTCATTCGGCCCGTTTGGACCCCCCTCACGTGTGTTTACGAAGCGCGCACATCACTTAAACCACGAATATTGAGCCGTACCGCGCAAACCGCACGTCCGATTGACGTGCCGTCTGCGCGTACACGTCACGAATAATAATTAGAATGTTGCACGGTGGTTTCAGCTCAATCTGAGGTCATCTGCTATGAAATTGACCGTTTGACGCCCGTTTTTGCCGTTTATGACACCAGAACTGCGTTGTCGGTCACCGCGGGCACACGACACGTCCGATTGACGTGCCGTCTACTTGAACACTTCATAAATCACTCACCCGTATTTGTCGTCTGATTTCAGGCCATTCCGAAGTCGTTCGGCCCATTTGGACCACCCTCACGTGCGTTTACGAAGCACGCACATCACTTAAAACACGAATATTGAGCCATATCGCGCAAACCACACGTCTTATTGACATGCCGTCTACGCGTACACATCACGAATAATAATTAGAATGTTTCACGGTGGTTTCAACTCAATCTGAGGTCGTACTCTATGAATTTGACCGTTTGATGCCCGTTTTGGCCGTTTATGACACCAGAACTGCATTGTCGGTCACCGCGGGCACATGGCACGTCCAATTGACGTTCCGTCTGCTCGACCACTTCAAAAATCACTCACCTGTATTTTTCGTCTGATTTCAGGCCATTATGACTTCGTTCGGCCCGTTTGGACCCCCCTCACGCGCGTTTACGAAGCGCGTGAATCACTTAAAATACGAATATTGAGTCGTACCGCGCAAACCGCACGTCCGATTGACGTTCCGTATATGCGTACACGTCACGAATAATAATTAGAATGTTTCACAGTGGTTTCAGCTCAATCTGAGGTCGTCCTCTATGAATTTGACTGTTGGACGCCCGTTTTGGCCGTTTATGACACCAGAACTGCGTTGTCGGTCACCGCGGGCACACGACATGTTTGATTGACGTTCCGTCTGCTCTACCACTTCATAAATCACTCTCCCGTATTTGTCGTCTGATTTCAGGCCATTCCGATTTCGTTCGGCCCGTTTGGACCCCCCCTCACGCGCGTTTACGAAGCACGCACATCACATAAAACACGAATGTTGAGCCGTACCGCGCAAACTGCACGTCCGATTGACGTGCCGTCTGCGCGTACACATCACGAATAATAATTAGAATGTTTCACGGTGGTTTCAGCTCAATCAGGAGAAGTGGTGTGGCTGGAACCACTCAAAGTTTCCATCTTTTGTTTCAAAAGGACGTCATTTTAAGTGAAAAGCATCAACTGGCATACGGAAAACCGACCAAAAGCATTCTGAATCTATTGATAATTTATCCCAACAATCCATGGGTCATATGTGACGTGTACGAGCCAACCTAGGATGAATCCGAGTCGCGGTGTGGCCAGGATAAGTCTAAGTGGCTCTCTTTTGTTTTAAATTGACACCATTTTAAGTACATACAGAAAAACGACCAAACGGATTCGGTTTCCGTTGAAACATTAGGAGAACGACCCATGGGTCATATGTGACGTGTACGAATCAACCCCGACTCAATCAGAGACGCGGTGTGGCCGGCACCACTCAAAGTGTATGTCTTTTGTTTCAAAAAGATGTCATTTTAACTGAAAAGCATCAATTGACATACGAAAAACCGACCAAAGGCATTTGGACTGTGTCGATACTTTAGCATAAGGATCCATGGGTCGTATGTGACGTGTACGAGTCAATCCCACCTCAATCCGAGGATTGGTGTGGCCGACACCGTTCTAACTGTGTCTCTTTTGTTAAAAATGGACAGGATTATAAGTGAAAATAACAACTGACATACGCAAAACTGACCAAACACATTCCGAACCTATTGATAATTTATCACAATGATCCATCGGTCATATGTGACCTGTACGAGCCAACCCGGGCACAATCCAAGTCGCGGTGTGGCCGAGATCAGTCTAAGTGGCTCTCTTTTGTTTAAAATGGATAGCATTTTAAGTACATACAGAAAACCGACAAAACGCATTCGGTTTCCATTGAAACTTTAGGAGAACGATCCATGGGTCATATGTGATGTATACGAATCATCCCCGCCTCAATCCGAGGTGCGGTGTGGCCGACACCACTCTAACTGTGTCTGTTTTGTTTAAAATGGATAGGATTATAAGTGAAAAGAACTAGCATACGAAAAACTGACCAAACGCATTAGGTTTCCATTGAAACTTTAGGAGAACGATCCATGGGTCATATGTGACGTGTATGAATCATCCCCGTCTCAATCCGAGATGCAGTGTGGCCGACACCGCTCTAACTATGTCTCTTCTATTTAAAATGGACATGATTATAAGTGAAAAAGAACAACTGGCATACGCAAAACCGACCAAACGCATTCCGAATCTTTTGATCATTTATCACAACGATCCATGGGTCATATGTGACCTTTACGAGGCAACCCGGGTTCAATCCGAGTCGCAGTGTGGCCGAGATCAGTCTAAGTGGCTCTCTTTTGTTTAAAATGGACACCATTTTAAGTACATACGGAAAACTGACCAAACGCATTCGGTTTCCATTGAAACATTAGAAGAACGATCCATGGGTCATATGTGAAATGTACGAATCATCCCCGCCTCAATCCGAGGCGCGGTGTGGCCGACACCGCTCTAACTGTGTCTGTTTTGTTTAAAATGGATAGGATTATAAGTGAAAAGAACAACTGGCATATGCAAAACTGACCAAACGCATTCAGAATCTTTTGATAATTTATCACAACGATCCATGGGTCATATGTGATGTGTACGAGCCAACCCAGGTCAATCCGAGTCGCGGTGTGGCCGAAATCAGTCTAAATGTATCTCTTTTGTTTAAAATGGATACCATTTTAAGTACATACGGAAAACCGACCAAACACATTCGGTTTCAATTGTAACTTTAGGAGAATGATCCATGGGTCCTATGTGACGTGTATGAATCATCCCCGCCTCAATCCGACATGCAGTGTGGCTGACACCACTCAAAGTGTCCATCTTTTGTTTCAAAAGGATGTCATTTTAAGTGAAAGGCATCAACTGACATACAGAAAAACGACCAAACGCATTCGGATTCTATCGATACTTTAGAAAAACGATCCATGGGTCATATGTGACGTGTAAAAGTCAACCCCATATTAATCAGAGAAGTGGTGTGGCCGACACCGCTCTAACTCTGTCTCTTTTGTTTAAAATGGACATGATTATAAATGAAAAGAACAACTGGCATACGCAAAACCGACCAAACGCATTCGGAATCTTTTGATAATTTATCACAACGATACATGGGTCATATGTGACATGTACAAGCCAATCCGGGATGAATCTGAGTCGCGGTGTGGTCAGTATTAGTCTAAGTGTCACTCTTTTGTTTAAAATGGACAACATTTTAAGTACATACGGAAAACAGACCAAACGCATTCATTTTCCATTTAAACTTTAGGAGAACGATCCATGGGTCATATGTGACGTGTATGAATCAACGTCGCCTCAATTGGATATGCGGTGTGGTCGGAACGACTCATAGTGTCAGTCTTTTGTTTCAAAAGGACGTCATTTTAAGTGAAAAACATCAACTGGCATACGAAAAACTGACCAAACACATTCGGATTGGGTCGATACTTTAGCACAATGATCCATGGGTCAAATGTGACGTGTACGAGTCAAACTCGCCTCAATCTGAGGTGCGGTGTGGCCGGTATCACTTCAGGTGTATGTATTTTGTTTAAAATGGACATCATTTGAGGTAAAAATATATGGTATAGAAAAAACCGATCAAATTATGAATTGAATTTCGGATTCCACGTATAATTGTCTTCTAAATTTTAAATTGAATTCTATATGAATTATGTACGTTTATAATTACGTTATGAATTCTAATTTAATTATGGATGTGTATAGTTTCAGGATCCATTATATGTTAAATGTGTATGAATTTGTTCGTAATTGTATATGTATGTTTTATTTTATTGCAGGTACAATAATTGGATTGAAAATGAGGTCAAAATGAGGCCTGATGGAGAGGGGCCTGATGGACAGGGGCTGTGCAAATTGCAGGGTGCTGCAATTTGCAGCATAGGGTATGCCAACGGTTTAAAACCGTTGGCATATAATCCTAAAGAAGTTTTTACCAACGGTTCATTGAACCGTTGGTAAATATCTCTTTTCCCAACGGTTCTAAACCGTTGGGAAAGAGTTTAGGATATTGATATTTCCTAATGGTTCTCCCAAACCATTGGGAAAAACTATCCCAACGGTTTGGCAGAACCGTTGGGATAGGGTGGCTTTTGTGAGCCTATACCAACGGTTTCCAGTAAACCCTTGGGAAAAACATTTCCCAACGGCTTACTTCCCTACAGTTATCACAACCGTTGGTATATCATATACCAACAGTTAGAGGGGCTTTCCCAACGGTTGTGAACCATTGGGAAATATTATATTTCCAGTAGTGACTCTTGAGGAAGTACATACTTGATCCATCACATGTACTCAATCCATAGGTGGTACCATTGGAGAATGACCTCTCATATTTATAGAATTCAGTTATGATCTTAGATCGTAAGGAAAATGTTCTACGAAATAAGAAAAATACCCTTGTCAAAGTGATGTGGAGAAACCACAAGTCTAAAGAAGCAATGTGGGAACCAGAGGAAGTGATGAGGCAGATTTAACTACATTTGTTTTAGTGTGAAAAAATGAAATTTTGAAGGAAAAATTTCTGAAGGTGGAAATGATATAATGACCTAAATACTAATTAATTAAATTCCATTTCTTTTAATTTATTATTGATATAGAAAACACATCCAATTTTTTTATTGGGTTTAAATAACCATTAGGTATCATTACCATAGATAATATTGTTGTTGAAAAGTGATCACATGACTAGTATATATATAGGGTTGTAACAAATCCTTTTGACATAGACAAGAAAGTGATGGCCTTGACCGATTGAATTACTCCCTTTGATGCCCATTTATCATATCCTTTGAAGGGAGATAGAATTTATGGGATTTCCACTAGTATAATCCCAATACTGGATCCAACAACGTATGTTTGAGTGAAACTGTTTATGGGAGCATTTCAATCTCATTGAGATCCCGACCCCAACTATGTTCAACGAACAACCCCAACAAAGCCCTACTATTAGACACCATACTCTTAGGGAATATGCTGGTGTAATAAAGGGATATATAACAAGACCTTAGCATTATGATTATGTGCATTAGTATTGTATTGAATAAATAATATGTATTCATTTTAGTATTGTTACTTTATAAATGGTTTTTAAAGCACAAATAGCTTTTTAGTTAATATTTAAATTCAATTAAGAAATATATTTTGATGAATTAATGGATTTTTGAATTAAATAATATTTTTATAAAAAATTATTATTAAATTAATTTTTATGAAATATAAATTTTTTTAATTTTTTTGAATACAATAGAAATTTTTATTAAGGATTAAAAACTGTTTTTGTCAAAACCTATGAATTTTCAATAATTGTGAGTTTTTATTTTAAAAGTGAAAATTCACATATATAAAATTATTTTTATAAAATAAATATTATTTTTGGAATCATGATTTCAAAATTATCCAACGATGAATTTTTAATCATTTTCTGAGACAATCAAATTTTTATAGAAAAATTAAATACCATATATATATATATATAATGTTTTTTATGACATCATAATGATCCAATAGTGATGTAGTAAAATAATATAAAATGTATATTAGGCCAAAATATGTTTTAAATTTGAAATAATGTGATTTTAGATTTTTTCATTAATTTTTCTATGCCTTAGTGGACCCTCCAAGATTTATGAAATATGTTAACTCTTTAAAATTATTTCTTTGAGAGTGTGACTCACCTTCATAGAAGAAAGCCTAATATTTTAATTTTTTGTCCTTTTTCCTTATAAAATATTTTTTCAACTCCACTTTGTCATAAACCATGGGCAAAAATCATGGGAAGGTTTGTGGTTTTTAATATTTAATTATAATGATTCCAAAACCCGTGTTTGTGAAATATTATTGAATTCCTCTCTTATTTCCTACATAACTCCAGCCAATATCCCACTTATCTTCACTCAAATTCCTTGGAGCACGTCCCTAATCATCCCTCTACTATCTAGAAACCTTCTATGGTGCCCAAGCCCTCACGAATCCCCTCCTCAAGCTCTTGAATTCAAACACTGAAGTAATGGATTTCCTTCCTTTCACTTTTTTTGTTCAAGATTATTTCTGTTATTATATCCTTTTTTTAATTAAAAATGTTTGGGTATGATTTAAAACATCTCCTATACTTCTCTCATTATGTTTTAATGGTGAGATACCTATTTCTATCTCATTAATTCCTCCCTTGTACACCTATTACGATGCTGAAATTTTGAAAGAGTTATCCTATTTCTCCTCCTTCTTCAAGTTTATTCATTATGTTGTGCCTTCTATTTCCAAATTCCATGTGTTGGGACATGTATCTATAATACCCCGTTAATTTCAGTTTCATTTACATGTGATGACATACCCATTTTCACTCATCAACCATTTTTATGAATTTTTATGTCACGCGGTTATGCCGCCGAAATTGCACTGCGATTTTCCATGCCAAAATCATTATGTAGTGAATACCATACCCATTTATCTATCAAGAGTATTAAACTTTATGAACATATACTTATTTAATGGTACTTACATTTATGTATTACATATTACCTAATTGTGGAATAACTTATGATGTTTAATGATTCCATATGGTACACTTATGCATGAAATGACATGTTTATAAAGGGTGCACCCTAATAGAACTCCAATTCATTGGTTAATATTTAGTATCATGATATGCCATGTGCAATGAGGGATTAATCATGATAATTCATTCTCAATGAAGGTTTAATCATGCTAATTCGTGTTCAATGAGGGTTTAGTCATGTTAATCCATGTGCAATGAGCCTTGGCTCATGGTAACATCATGTTGTATGTTGGTGTCACATTTCCATGTTATGATAATCATGATATATCACGAATTTAGGTTCATGTTTTTATTATTCACCATTTATATGACGATAGTCTAATATGTACTGAATTCTTTATGTTATACCTTGTTTACTCCCTTTTAGGGCTTTATAGCTCACCCTTTTTTATGTATGTCCTTAGGTTACCCCATGCAGTGCTAAGTACGAAGAAATGTTGTGGGCATGTAAAAGGTGTTTTTAATAAAGATATTGTATTTTATGTTTTAAGTTATTATGTAATTATCTTAATTTCCTAATACAATAGACCTCTCGGTTCATAGAGTTGTATTATGGGAAAATTTATATAATAAATCAGGCTAAACATTGTAATAGAGAGAATGGTTGTTATATGGTGAAGGTAGAGGATAGACCCAAAATGCTCCCTATCCTCAAATATAAGATCATGGATGTGGTGGTGATTGTCATTAGGGTCACAGAGGTCATGGAGTAGTTCTTGTTCAACTTCATGCTTTAGCGTTGCCAGTGCAGGGCGATCCATACATCATTTGAGGTACCCTTTTATAGTTTTCTACATGTGTGTATGCCTTTTTTTGACTCAAGAGAGACACACTCCTTCATATCACCTACCCTTTTCCATGCCTTGGGACTTGAGGTAGATAGGATTCCAGTGACCCTGACAATGACTATGCTAGTTGGTGGCCGAGTTGACTTGTTTGAAGTATGTAGAAATTGTGATCTAGTGATAGGGAAGCACCTCTCTTGGGAAGATTTCCTATGTTTATGAATAAAACCATATGATGTAATCCTTGGAATGGATTGGTTGTATTCAGTGTAGGATATTGTGGATTACTTCAGGAGGTAGGTGGTGTTCTTCGATACTGATGGAGAGCCATAGGTGTTTATTGGTGGGAGAGACCCTAGGATGGGTTGGAGGTGTGTTCTACCCTTGTCATCCTTGATGGCTGAGATAATGATGAGTTCATCGGAGGTTTAGCAGTTGACATATCCCTAGGTCATGGAAGAGTATAGTAATGTCTTTCCAAAAGAGGTTTTAGCTTTACCCCCTTGATGGGAGACCATGTTCTGGATTGAGCTACAACCAAGTGTGTCTCCAATCTCTATGTCTCAGTTTATGATGGAACCTTCTGAGTTGTGGGAGCTTTATATACAACTTGATGTTCTATTACAATGTGGTTTTGTTTGTCTGAGTGTTTTCCTATGGGGTTCGCCAGTTTTCTTCATGAAGAAGGCTGATGGAAGATTGCGGTTGTGTATTGATTATCATCGCTTGAACAAATTAACAGTGAATAATTGCTATCCTATTCCATGGATTGATGATTTATTTGATCAAATGAAGGGTGAAAGTTTGTTCTCAAATATGGATTTGTGGTTTGGGTATCATTAGATGTGGGTGAAGGATGAGGATATTCCAAACACTGCTTTATGTTGTCGTCAACAGCATTATGAGTTCTTGGTGATTCCATTCGGAGTGACAAATTCTCCAAATGTGTCCATGGGTTTGATGAATGTTCTATTCTTTGAGTTCCTAGATATGTTCATGGTGGTTTTCATCGACAACATCCTTGTATACTCTGCATCTAAAGAGGAGTATATATATCATCTGTGTGCATTTTTAGGCATCCTTTGTCGAAAAAATCTATTTGGGAAGTTGTTTAAGTGTGAGTTTTGGGCTCTATAAGTCTATTTCTTGAGGCATGTTGTGTCCAAAAAGGTAGTAGCTGTTGATTCGTCGAATATAAAACTAGTTTTTTCATTGGAAAACCCCAATATATTAGTAGATGTGATAAGTTTCATTGGTATAAAAAGATATTATAAGAGGTTTGAAGCCTATTTATCTCAGGTTATGACTCCTCTGAAAGTGTTGACCAAGAAAGGCCATGAGTTCGTGTGGATTAATTAGTATTAGGCATCTTTCAAGTATCTGAAGTAGAAGTTGGTAGGTTCTATGGTTCTTTGTATTCAAGAATATTGAGTCCATTTTGATTTTTTGTGTGATGTTTTGTGTCTGGGGTTAGGTTGTGTTATAATGTAGAAGAGAGTAGTCATTTATTAGGGGTCTTAGTAGTTAATCCCCCACAAACATAACTATGCCACCCATGATATTGAATTGGAAGTGGTGGTGTTTTATCTATTGTTTTGGAGACATTACCTCATCAGAGAGCGCTTTGTGGTTTTCACTGATCATAAGAGCCTCATGTATGTTTTCTCCCAGCATGAATTGAACATAAAACATTGTCAGTGGACAAAGTTCCTATAGGATTACAACTTTGAAATTTTTTATACACCTAGAAAGGGGAATACTGTAGCTGATGAATTGAGCAGGAAGTTTCGTAGTGATGCAGTGTGTGAATTAGGTTATTCCTAGAAGGTGATGGAAGATCATTCAGTATTACATATGGATATGAGAGATGTTGGGGGAATATGTTGTCTTTTCTAGATGACCGTTCATTCATCTCTGGTGCAACATGTAGAAGATTCCCAATTGGGTGACCTTGAGGTGGAGATCTTGAGAGACTGAGGTTTTTTATGGTGAGGCCCCTGATGGTTTGTCTGAGGATAGAAAACACCGAGTGTTCCTTCCAGTAAGGATTTTCATTCCATCAAAAATTTAGGAGATTGTTCTTATGTTCTCAAAAAGTTACATGGTTCAACTTTAACGATACATTATGGCATGATGAAGATGTAGAAATCCTTCAGGATCCAATTTTGGTGGGCTTGGTTAAATAATGCAGCTGTAGAGTTTGTGTCTTGATATTTGTTTTTCCAGAAGGTGAAGGTCGAGCACTGTGTTCCTGGTGGGATTCTCCAACTGTTAAATATTCCTTGGTGGAAGTTGGAGGATATATCAATAGAATTTATTATCATTTTACTTGTATATCAGGGAAGCTATGATGTTATATGGGTGGTATTGGATCATTTTATTATATCTTACCACTTATAGAGATCAAGGATTCAAGATCAGTGGAGGTTTTGTAGAGACAATATTTGTAGGAAGTGGGGAGTCTTCACAGAGTCCTGAGGATTATAATTTCTCATCAAGATCATCATTTTACCTCCTGGGTATGGTGAGGTCTCCATCATGCTTTTAGTTCTGAGTTATGTCTTATCACTACTTTTTATCCGAAGATGGAAGATCAGATAGAGAGGACCATCGAGAGTCTTGAAGACATGTTGTGCTCTTGTGTCCTATATTTTGGAGGTTCATGTATGAGGAACCTTCCCTTGGTATAGTTCACTTAAAAGATAAATTTCACTCAACAATTAGTATGGAACTATTTTAATACTTGTATAGATAAACTTTCCATTCTCTGTTGTTCTAGACTGGGGTCGAAGCATTAGCAGTTCTTGGGACGGAACTGGTACAAAATACGATAGAGATTGTTTAGGTGATTCATGAGAGGATGAAGGCATAATCAGATAACTAGAAGTCATATGATGACCATAGGAGTATACCTCCTGTGTTTTATGTCAGGGATAAAGTGTTTCTAAAGGTTAATCCCTATCATGGGCAATGAAGGTTTGGTCATGGGATTAAGCTTTATCCCCAATTTGTTGGGCCTTTAGTGTTGTTGGATCATGTTGGAGATATAGAGTATCAGGTAGCACTTCTTCCATAGATGAGAAAGATACAAAATGTCTTTCATGTGTCATAGCTCTGTCATTATATTTATGACGACTATCACATCATCAATTGGGAGTGAGATTGATGTTTATGATGATTCGATGTTCAAGAAGTGGCCTATAGAGATCTAGGATCTAAATGAGAAGGTTTTACATGGGCGTGATATCCCCTTGGCTCATGTCTTATGGCAGTACAGTGGTGTAGATGATAGTACTTGGGAATGTGTGTCATAAATAGACACTTTGTACCCTAAGATGTTTTATCTCTATATCTTTTCTTGTAACATTGTTTGTTTTTTGATTTTAGACATTTTCTTTTTATAAGATGGATTTATTTTTTTATTGCTCTAGATTGATCTCTTTTGAGAGGTATCTCCCCCGGTGGAGTGTTTATGAGATATTTGGGGTTATTTGTGTGTTACTTTTTAAATCAGTTGAGATCCTTTGGTGGAGAGATCCTTGAGAGGTATCTTGAAGAGTTGTTGCTCAGACCCCTTTTTTTGTTTCCTATCAGGGTTGGTTTTAGATTCTAGAGGATGATAATATTCTGAGAGGTATATGATATAATGAACTAGAACTATCTAGAACATTACATTGATGAAATATATTATTGGAGGTGTTCTGGGAGATTAAGATGACTTATCCCCAACACTTTGAAAAATTTCTAAATTGGTGACACCGAAATGGTGGTACGGAAATCGTGGCATAGAAATGGTGGCATAGAAATGGTGCCACCGAAATGGTTGCACAAAAACAGTGGAACCAAAATGGTGGAACCGAAATGGTGGTACCTAAATGGTTGCACCAAAATGGTGGCAGAAAAATGGTGAGTCAGAAACGGTTTCATGAATAGTGTTTCTCTAATGGGGTTATTTCCTTTGCCAAATTTCCAAATTTTCCATATTTTTTACAGTTTCACCCATTTGACGTTCCCTTTGATGTAAAATGAATACAATGCCTTGTTTTAGGGGATTTAAGGAAGATTAAAATACAATAACTCTTATATTAATATTCCAAATGGTCGGGAAGCCTTTACTAAATCAAAATGGATGATATTTGACAAATTTGATCTTAATGGAAAATCTAGTGTATCATAAACTGTTTACATATTAAATATTATAAAGGGCTGAGAAATCTTCCTCCCATGTTCTTCCTTCTTGTTCCCTGGTGTGAGATGCTTGAACCCTTCCTTTATTTATGTATAATTTGTATGTAGTGCTATAGGCTTGGACCATGTCTTCCTTAGAGTTTATTCCTGCTACATGCACACCCCTATTTCAATACAATAAGGAATTGTCAATCCGTATTTAATACAAGGATTGTTCTACCATTGTTCTTCTAGGTTCCTAGATATGTTCCCTACCATTTATTCTTTTCCTCGTTATGAAATGTGTTCTATGTGTACCTAATAGAGATTCTTGGGTTGTTGGTTATTGTAGTGGTGTCTCTACATCCTCTGGTGGATGTAATCTTCCTAGAGAGTTGATATTGATCCACCATGTTGGCTTGTTATTGTGCAAAAAATGTTGGAAACCTTTTGAGGTAGGGGATTTGTGGATTCTCATTTTTATTTTAAGTTCAGTAGTAGTGTTAGCATGTTTTATCCCACTAGATCACAATGTAATTGACATAATAAATATATGAACTAGATTAAAGAATTGATATCGAACAAATTTTTTTGCCTCTAGTTTTTTCAAGATTGCGTGTTATCATTGACTTGATGTATAGATAGTCTCTATTAATTAAAATTGGTAAAGAACATAATGTTGGGATTAATTTTAAATTAATTTTCCAAAGATAAAGAGGGATGTAATTGAATATTGTAATTATTTTAATTTTTATGTTAATCAAATTGATGTATATGTACATGTTTAACTTAATTGATTGATAAACATGAATCATTTTGACTCTTTTTGATTATAGGAATTTCAAATTAATTATTTAATTAATTTCTGATAGCTTTATATTTAGGTTTCCCATAGTTGGAACATATAGAAAATGAAACAGTTAAATCAAGATGGATTAAAGAACCAATTTTGTGATAAAATATAATTCATGTTAGGGTTATGAGTTACCCTTATTTTTTTAAAGGAAAAGTTCCTTATTCCTTGGAGTAGTGAGTCATTACTATTTGTGAAGGATGAATGCATTATTTTTAACCAAGAGCCCAGTTTCTATTGTTTTTTTCCTACGGATTTTGCAATGCTGTGATCTAGGGATGGCTATGCCTAAAGCGATGTTGTGATATGTGGGGGAAGCAAGGACAAGTGGTTGTGGTGGTAGTAGTTAATTTATAGAGCGGAGAGATGCACTTATTTTTACTTGTGTGTGAAGGGGAGGACTCTAGAGATGATGAAATGGGTTGGATTTGAATACTAGATGCTTGTTGAAACATGTTTTTTTACCTACTTTACTTTCCCCACTTCTTGAGGAAAATATTCTTACTTACCCTCCTTCCAAAATAGGAAAAAACCTATGAGGTATGCCATGCTATTTCTATGTTTAGCTTCTCAAAGATGGATGAGACTACACTCTAGCTATAGGTAGATAAGACTCAACATGCAAATCATCTACTCACTATGTTGAGCCCCTCATGTTTGGTAGATTAGAATGTTTTATTAGAATACGAGGGATTTTGGAAAAGTGATAATGTTATCAAATAAATGAATTAACTAATGATGTTAATCCATGGGGTTAGAGTTTGGTGGAATGAAATGATGAGGTTAAAATTTAAAGGAACAGTGGATCTTGGTTGGAATACTATTGAAATATATTTTAGAAGATAATGGTTAATTAATGGTTAAATAATTAATTAATGTAAAGTGAAACTGATAAAAAGGGACAAGATGATTTCATAAAGCTATTTAAATGGTTGTGTGATAATAGGATATATAGTGTTAGTAGTGGAAGCTAGGATTACGAGAGACATTAGCTCCAGTTGAGTCTAAGAATAGTATTTTCCCATAGTGTGGTTGTGAGCTATATTATATTCTATAGTTTTTGTGTTTCTATACGCTAGTCAACCCTATAGGTTAGGGAAACTGACACCTCAGGGATTCTGAGCCCTGGGTGGTATTTTCACCAACATTCTGGTTGGAGGATGGATGGATGACTACCCTCTTTGGATCCGTTCTCTTTTCTTGGTAGTTATTGTGCTGGTAGGAACATCAGGCAGTTTTCCTCATATATGTGTATAGAGGGATGCAATGGCTTTTAGTTATTCAAATAGATATATTCTCGATATGGTTTCCAATGGAATAATTTAGGTGTGACATTTATAGTTGGAGATGGATTGAGGATTCTTACTATGTGTATGGGATATAATGACTTAAGGTATAACACCTGACGTACGATACAAATTATGTGAGATATCGAGGGTCCAAGAAACTACCTAGTTACATTGGTTATGTGGGATTAGTGGTTGTATTACCTGAGTTGCATGTTGTGGTGTAATGCCCAGGTGTCTGTAGGAAAACCTTTTTGGATAGAGATGCTTAGGACATGCGATGTTGGGGAAAAGAGATAGACTAGTGGGAAAGTGGTAGTGGGGTACCCTTGATATTCTTATTATATTATACACTCTTGTATGCGATACATGGTGAGTGTATCCATGGTTACACTAGGAACATAGTATACCTATTTAGGCGACAAGTTAGTTTCACTTGTTGTTAACTGCACTTTAGCATGCTTTCTTAACTCTTTCCCAAGAGGATCTGGGGAGGATCCTGCTAAGTGTATTGTTATAATCACCCTACGTATATATATAAACTATTTTCTTATCACTTTGACCGGTTTTGAGATCAAGCTGGTTACAACTAGCATAGATTTGGGGGAGCTATTCGGGCTTCATGGTCACTACTCCTTTACTTTCTTTTGGATCTTGTAGCTTTCCACTTTCAGTTGCAGTAGATCTTGTATAATATTACATATGTGTACTTGGGATTTCATTTATATTGTATTCTGAGTTGGACTTGGTTGGTTTCTGTCTTATCTAACTCTTTAACATGTGTTCTCTTAGAGAGTAATGCCTCCCATTTTTGTGCTTACTATACCCTCAATGATAGTCGCCAATCTGGGGCATATTGGAGGTAGGACTTGGATGTCACTATCATTCTTCTCACATATCTAGCCCAGGAGGGGTGCACTTTTTGGTTAGGGGGTCATGATAGTTAACATGGTTCCATTAGGTTAGAAACATTAACTACTACTAGAAATCATATATTATGAAAAAAAAATCATAGTAGTGAACCACATAATCACAAGAAACCAATTATAGGATGTCTAAATTATGACACCTTATTTAATCTATAATACCATAAGATTATACGAGGTTATTCATATACAAATTCAACTTAATTCCTTTATGAAGGTTCAAGAATATTTTCTAAATATCAAAAAAATATTCTCCAGGAGTGTCAAATTAGGTGTGCAACAAGGCCTGCTGAAATTCACAATTTTCTGGTCGAGTATTTCTCAATGTAGTGTTTTTAGGGTTGTCACCCCTATGTACATATTTTATAGATACACATCAACATGTAGTATTGGACATGGACGTATTGATAATAGACCACTCAGTCTATCCTTTATGAAAATTCTAGGATATTTTCTTATACATTTACCCATCCATAGATTTATACATATAGAAATATTAATAGGGATATCAATAAGTTTTTATCATACTTGATTCCATAGGATTAATAAACTTTTTCTCTAATACCAACTATAGTGACCCTCAATTTACATACATAAAAATTACATAATTATGTGGAATACATAATATATTGAAAAAATAGAAGGCCAAATACCATATAAGTGTAGTTCCTTTGGAAACTATGAAACATAAACACTATTACATAAGTGACCAACATTATCTCACACTATGTTTTTCATGACTAACACACTTCTTAGGAACATAACACATAATACATGTCTTCATAACTTAGGGAAAGGAATTGTAAAAAGAGGTGAGCTCAGATTCTTAGTAAGGGTAAACAAGGGAGATATATAAGGATAATCATGATAATAAGGGTATGAAAAATGTAAGAATAACAATAATGATCTTACCCTTCATATCGAAGAACATTACAATGAATTATGGCCGAAATAAATGTAGTTTATAAGACATGAATCATAAGGGAATCAAGAGAATATGATATGAAAGCATAAAATTGGAATAATTCATGGAATTGTTAATGGAACATAAGAATATAAAAGTATTTCTATAGTAGTCAATGCATCATAATAAAGGGCATATTAGTGGAATGGATTCAATCATCAAACCATGTTAGTAGTAATGGTTCAATCCCAAGACCATCTTAGTGGACACAATCATTTACTGAACTAAATTTACTCCTTATTCCATCCATGTCTATCTCATGATATATAAATCTTTACCCAATGCATTGGAGGATGATATAGGTCCAACACATTTCATAATGAAATCATACATATGTGTTCCACTAGGTAATAAAAATTCATCATTTAATAACCCATGAAATGATATGGTTATCATAAAAATGTAATAATACAATAACATGTTAAAAATAGGTAGGTTTCATAATCATTTCCTCAATGCATAACACGTGAAAAGAAGTCGGTTTCATAATCATATAACCCATTGAAAAGAAATGAGTTTCATAAACACCATTCAATAAAAAAAATCCATTAAGAGAAAGAATATGAATGGAAAATTTGGATAGTTCAATCTAAAGGAATGAGTAATAGAAATGGATTTCCTCTTAGATGTAAAATAATTTAAAAATATCTTTTAAAAACATTATTATGAGGAAAATATTCTTTCTTCTTCAAAAACCTCTTTGTAGAACATAATTTTTTTTAAAAATCCCTTTCATTGAAAATACATTTTAATAAATACAAATAAAGCTTTGAAAACCATAAAATATCTTTAAAATAAATTTCAATTTTAAATGAAATTAATATATCATTTTAAAAACATTTTTTAAAAAATAATTTTTTGAAAAAAACATATTTCCAACTCAAGGGATAAATAAGATTATATTTTCTAGAAAAAACATTTTCTTAATTATATTAATTACCAAAGAGTAGAAAAATAGTACTAATACATGAATATATTTTGGATAACTAGAGGATGAGAAATGTCATGACTGTTCATGATAGATGGATCATAATATTTCATCAATGGAAATATAATCCCAAACTATCCTAATAAATGATACAATTGTTACAATAAAAACGGAACACTTTTGTATCATTGAAAGGAACTCACCATGTAAGAAAATGAAATTAAATAAATATTAAAATATCATTAAAATATATTATTCATGATATAAAACTTCAATGGGAAGTATATACACCTCTTAAAAAGTATAAGTGTATAATAAAACTTGTGTCCCAAAGAAAGAAAATTGAGACAAAACTACAATAGTTGTTAAAAATTTCGAACTGTAAAACCCGATTAAATAGATATTATACAATGGGTAGAAAATTAAAAAAATATATGGATAAGAATCATATAATAAATTTATGGTTATTATATACACCCTCTAAATGAAACAAGTGGTGAATATGGCATAAGTATCAAAGAAATAAAAGTGAGACTAGAATTCCATTTACCATCGGTATTGACTCTTTATGTACTTGTTAAACACTCATATATAATAAATATATGTTTATTATACATCTATCACACACTAATATTTATTTATGTAATAACATATATGATTTTATTATGACCTTTATAGCCTATTTATTAACACTTCCATGTAAACGTTACATTTTGGGTAATAAATGCCATGTTTTTTAGCCTGTGTTTTTATTTTTCTTATTTTTGGCCCTCTTAAATATATAATGATTTAAAAATATCAATAATTATATACATATAATAAATATCATATATATTTATTATAAATTTATTCATAATAATATATAAAATATAGCAATATAAAATGAAATACACCTGTTTGTGGATATGGTTGGCCATACATATGCCTGAACACTGTATCTGTGATATTGTCATACTAAAAGAAAGAAAGTAGATGAAAAATATTTTATAATTAATCTAAAATTATTATGTCATACATATCATATAAATTCACTAAACCTATCCTTAATACATTCAATGAATAATGTAAATGGATCACATCACTTTCAAAAGGCGATAGTATACACGTCTGTAAATGATGTTATAATATTTAAAAAAAATGGGAAGAATGAAGCTATGTGTTTTATAATAAGTATAGAAGAATAAATAAATCAAAAAATCATATATATAATATAAAAAACTAAATTTAATCAAGATTTCCAAACTTGAATTGTGGTAATGGACGAACGAGCAACATCAGTTCACGAGGCGGTAGTCCGCTGTACACACAAACGATGAATGTGTATCCCATTTAATGGAAGTGTGTGTGAGTTTATGTTAAAAAATAATAACGAGATTATTATATAATAAATTAATAATAATAATTGAGCAGGTGGAGAATGGCATAAAACGAAAGTGCTTGTGGAAGGATGCTTCTACTTATTTGGGTAACTAATTTTGGTTTTCAATAAAGGGATTCCTTGGATGGATTTATGCCCAAGGTGAAGATTATTGGATGAATTTATTGAGTTTTGAAGATATTTGGAAACTGTTTATCAATGAAAAAGGGCTTGAGAGCTGTAATGAAGTGAGTGGGTTGAGTGTCCTTTTATAGTTGAGGGGGAGTGGTATTATTGAAAATATAAAAAACACTATTGAGATGACCCACTTACATAATGTGCTTCTAATAATTCTAAATTTATAAAAAAGATTGTAATTTGTAGAAATATTTCCAGAATATGGGTTTTCAATATGTTTTAGGTTATTTTCCCCCTTAAATTAAAGATTAACTTCTAATGAATCTTGTTTTTACAATAATCATTGTAATTACATTTAATTACTTTCACTAATATTTTTGGCCGAAAACAAAGTTGAAATTATTATAAATTATAAATTATGAATACTCACAAAATTTAAACCATTTTTTCAAATTCTAATGACATAAGTGGAAGAAATTAACTTAATATTAATCCTACAGCTTTTTCACAACAACAAATTTTTATGCCAAAATGTTTAAACAGTAGAAATGTTTTTATATCCAATTTAAAAATGAAATAAGTTAAAATTTACTAAATTAGATTAATTGATGTAAAATTGATCTAATTACTGTTTAAAAATAAATTAAAATTAAAATTTTGAATTGTAAGAACCCAGTTCTTCTTTTCAGGTATGTCTTTCTTTATGGTTGTTTTTTTAGAAAAAGAGACGTTTCTGGAAATTTCAGGAGTAAACGCCGTGTACTCGGTTGTCACGGGTAAATGTGTGTTGGTTGTGTAACAGCCAAACACATGGTCATGTGGGGTGACCTGGAGACCACCTAAAGTAGATCTCGATAAAATTAAGTACACGCCATGTACTTTTAAAGAACACACTGTGTACTTTATTTATTTATTTAAATAGACCGGGGTCGCGTCTAATCGGTAGAACACACTTCTTCTCCGTCTGTCTCATCTAGAAGCGAACGAGACCACCAATTATTCTATAAGGCCCTGAATCATCATCTGTTATCCAAATTAAACTCCGTTAGTTGTGTTGGAATCACATCAGTGATTTCTTACTACTTCTAGAAACTCATCTCTTTATTTTTCTTCTTCTAGGAGATATCCTCACTTGATCATTTTTATAATTTTTATAGATATATGGAATTATAGTTTGAATCAAGTCCTGAGGTTCATGTATATTGTTCATACAACAATGAGGTAGGTGATTGGTGCCTCTCCATATTTAGTCATTGAGTTGTATGTGAAAAAGTGGCAAATACCCCTGTTCGAGGTTTTGTGTGTTTATGGTTTTTAGCCTTGTTATTCTCTGCTTTTCCCTATGTGCTTGAGTAGAGGACTTATAATTGTAAATAGGGTTATTTTACCTTACTATGGATGTGTTTCTCAAGTTTCCTTGATATTGACAATTTGGTCTAGATTTTCCTGTTAGGTTTCTTTGTTTTCCATGCCTAGTATTTTTAGGATGGAGTGATTATTTATCTGATATGTTATTCCATGCCTTATAGATATTTAACCAATTAGTTCTTCAGTTTTAAATTGGTTACCATATACCTTTTGTGCATAATTATTTACACAGGGCTATGGGAATGTGGTATAGTAGACCATAGGAAGAATGGACGTTGGGGGCTTATCTAGAGTGTCTGTTTACTTTATATTGTGAGACTGTAGGGGGGATGGACGTAAGTGCTACCTCAGAGTGTCTGTAGTTATTTGTTATGATACCACATGGGGAATTGAAAATTGAGTTCTTCCAGAGAGTGTATATAGTTACCAATACGAGACCACAAGGGGAATTGACGACGAGTGCTTCCTCAATGTGTCTTTCCTAAAGCTGAACCAGAGGGGTTAGAATATGAGTACTTCATAGAGGGTTTAATGTGTTTGTTTGGTTAGAACCATAGGTGTTAGGATGTGAGTACATCCTAGAGGGTTACATATGTTTTTTTTCCTAACTAATATTAGAATTTATGTAATTGAAACTATAGGATTGTTTACTTTTGAGTACTTACTTATTTACGACTTCATTTTTCTTATTGCATGCCTTATATATTCACTGAATGTTAGGCATAGATCCTTGGGTGGTTTTTTACTGGGATTCATCTCACACCCTATTTTTGTCATTCTTTTGGGCCCAAATAGATTATATTACTACAGCTATAGATAAGGGAAAGCACCCATCTAATTGAGGTACTTGATTGCTGGGGAGCATGGGACCAAGCTGAGGCTTGCGATGCTATGGAGCTGTTTACTTGCTTTTCTTTTGAACTTTGGTTTAGTAATGTATTCCAGAATTGGGACTTATTTGGATTCTTTCCTAGAAATATGTATCTTGCATCATTTATATATGTTTTCCAGTGGATTATTTCTTCAGTCTTTTGATGTTTACTTAGTACATGTTATTGCTGCTTCTACTATTGTTATGTATTTATTTCCACCACGTTACACTGCCAATGAGGGAATATTTTCCCCAATATTACACCCAAAGACCTCACTGCTAGTCGAAAACCTTTGACATATTAGGAAATTCACTTGAGGCCATGTGACCAACTGGGTAAGGGGCACCACTGAGTGGCTTCCAGAACTGGGATGTTACAAAGTGGTATCAGATGAATTATTTTCTCCTCGACTTACTGTTTGGAGCCTATAGCCATGGATAGGAAGTAATAACTACATAGTAATAAGTTGTGCCTAGGATTATCTAACCTGTGTATAAGGAAAAGCTAAATTACCTCATATATTGCGATTTTTTCTAGTTTTTCAATTATTACAGTTTATTTGATTTCACCATTTAGTGATTCACATGTTTTGTGCTGTTATCATTGATATTATTGAGGTTCTCTTTCTATTGAAACCTCATGAGATGAGGGTATGCTATCTCATTCATCATATATGAACTTTATACAAATCACATTTCATGCATTTTTGTAATTCCATTTAGGGTGCATTAGTGATTATATGTTGTTGTGATAGATGTCAGCTTAGATATGCTTGTTGTTCTGATAGATGACTTGATAGAATACCTACTTTTTGATAGGTCATTAAATCGTGTAAGGTTTCATTTGAATGAACCTCACACTTTGGTTTTTGAGGTGTTATGAGACCTCATGGATTGGAATTTGGTGGATCATTGCATTGTTGTGCTTGTATTTGACATGTATTAGATGATAAGATTTGATTCGTGGGGTTTATGGGCCCTCATAGATCCAAATTTGTCACTTTAATGTTTTTTTCAGTGTTTTTTTAGATTCCAGAGTACATTCTGAGGCTTACTATCCAGAAAAACCCCGAATACTTGACATGTAATGATAAATACACGCCATGTTTCCTTCTGAGCTAGAAGGAACTGTTTTTATTAAGTACACATCGTGTGTTGTATGTACATGCTGTGTAGTCTCTAACCATGTCACTAGATGTGCGGGAAGAGACACGATGTTGGGAAATCATTGGTGGGACACACCGTGTACCGGATGTACACATTGTATTGTGTAGACCATGTGTCCGCCCGTGTGACTAACGACATAGATGGATAAAACATAGGTTATACACGTCGTGTGAAGCTTGAACGTGCCATGTAGTATATCCCTTGTATTAGACCATGTAATAAACAACACGGGGCGGTGGAATCCTCATAGTACATGCTGTGTCTGGAATAAACATGCCGTGTAGAGTAAGCTGTGTGTTTACCCATGTGACTGACAACAAAGGCAGTTGAAACCGAAGTGTTACATCTGGTGCCTGGCACAACCATGCCGTGTAGTCCTATCCTAGGAGAACCTTGTGGGTTAGTCATGTATAAGAAATTGGGTAGGGGAAAAAATCAAGTACACATGGTGTCTTGGGAGAACACGCTATGTGTATGTGGTGTTACACAACAAGTATTGGCAGAAGTAAAGGCCCATGTGAAGTCTCAATGGAACACACCGTGTAAGGTTTATACACGTCGTGTATCCATGTTTTGAAAAACTTTAATGCTTTTGTTATCTTATTCCTTTAATACACTTCTAGGTTTCAGTCCCTGATAAATATTGATCCCATGTTGTGTGCTTAACCTTACAGAGTAATTCCACCATGACTTTATCCGGTTGTACGCCAGATACAAGTCAATGATCAAACACTAGACATGACTGATCAGGGACTACAAAAAATTCCTTATATAGTGCTAGTATTGGAATCAATCATCATTCCAAACACATATTTTAATTCACAGATTTGAGAGGTCTTCATGAGGTTCATGCAGACCTTTGGAGGAGAATCGTATCCTAACCCATCTATGGCAGTGTTGATGTGGGTTTTCAGTAGCAGCATCCACCCACCTTCACAAGGGAAGGAGGACATCAGGCTTTAGAGTCATTGAGAGAAACCATGATTTATTTCTTCGAGCACCTGGAGATGCCTCTAGATATGAGGGTGAAGCTGGCTACATATATGCTTTGATAATCCGCCAATAGATGGTGGGTTGGGATCTCGCAGGCGAGAAGCCAGCAGGTTATGGCATGGGTTGATTTATAGCATGAATTCTACGATTACTTCTACCCAGAGACTTTTATGGATGATCAAGCCCAAGATTTCATGATTCTAGTGCTGGGTACTCACTCTGTCATAGAGTACTCTTCTTTCTTCACATAGTTGTAGCGCTTTATGCCTATTCCAAAAGGTGATGAGTTATTTATGAAAGGAAGTTTGAGGATGGTCTCAGGAATGACATCCAATCTCCAATGAACATCTTTAGGGTAACTTCCCTCACCTCTATAGTCAACCAAGTGCTGATAATAGAGAAATATATGATAGATTATAGGGCTGTGGTCTAGGAAGGTTCAACATCCAGAGTTGGCACCCCTCTTACTGACAATATAAAGTGCTGCATGGAGTAAACACATGGATATCGTAGTAGGCGAGATACTTCTTCTGGTGGAAGGTGGTGTGTTACCAGTGCAGTAAGAGAGGGTATACAAAGCCAATTTTCCCAAGAGACCAAGTGGAGTTCCAATATTGTGGAAATATGGGTCATCTTCAGCATTTCTGTCAGTTTTTCTCACCAGCAGTTGGTGACATAGGTTCTTCTATGACCCCACATTTAGGAAAAGTACCACTAGTTTCTCATTAGTCTGGGAACTGGAGTTATTCTAGACATTCAGGATAAGGTGGAGGTCACAGTCGTGGTATCCAGTTGGTAGTCTTTCAGTGACAATAGAATGGATCAGCTCAGGGTGGTCAAACAGGGTCATAGGGTCACGGTATAGGAGAGGCTTTTTAGTGGAGTAGACCCAGCAGTAGAAAGATCCTGGACTCTCTACAGTTTGAGGTACGATTCTAGTTGCCTCATATTTAGATTTTACACTTTTTGATGTAGGGGATTCCCATAGTTTCATATCGGTTGCTAGTGTGGAGAGACTTTGGCTCTGTATCATTACCTCTATTGATATCTTGACGCTAGACACTCCATTTGGGAAAAAATGGATAGTGTACGACAGTGCAAGTAGTGCCCTCTTGAGGTTGGTGGGTGCCACTTTTTATGGGACCTCTATATCTAAGAGATTACGGGCTATGATATCATTCTTGGAATGGAATGGTTAGTTTCCTTCCATGTTATTGTCCATTGTTATTGCCGTAGGGTGTGTTTCGTGTCACCAGAGGGCGTATTCATTCCACATAAGGGAGAATGGGATGTCTAGGAGAGCAGAGTAGGACCTCAGTATCATGGGTTGGGAGGAGATATAGTTCAGATTGATAGTCTATATCTGGATGAATAGGGGACTTCACAGATGGACCTTTCTCTAGTGGTGGATTGTTTCAAAGATGTCTTTCCAGAGGACTTTTCAGGTTTTCCTCCAGAGAAAGAGGTATAATTTTCTATTAATCTTGTTCTAGGAGCAGCTTTGGTGTCCATTCCTCCTTATAGGATGGCTGCACCAGAGTTACAAGATCTCAAGAAGAAGTTGGAGGAGTTACAGGAAAAGGGTTTCATTCGACCCAGTACTTCTCCTTGGAATTCGCCTGTACTGTTTGTGAAGAAGGTGGATGGTACCCTCAGACTTTATGTGGATTATCAGAAGTTAAACTAGTTGACGATCAAGAACCGTTATCCCTTGCTAAGTATTGATGATATCTTTGATCAGCTTCAATGAGCCTGGGTGTTCTCGAAGATTGGCTTGCGATCCAGTTATCACCAGTTGCGTGTTAGAACATCTGATATACCTCTTAAAGCCATTTGGTGCAGGTATGGTCTATATGAGTATGTGGTTATTCTGTTCGGTCTCACAAACAAGCCTATAGTTTTCATGGAAAAGATGAACCAAGTTTTCCATCCATACTTGGATTCTTTCATGGTAGTTTTCATGGATGATATCTTGGTGTACTATCACACTCAAAATGACCATGCCACACATCTTTACATCATTTTGAGTACACTGAGAGAACATCTGTTATATGCTAATCTCTCAAAAGGAAACATTTGGATAGAAAAAAAATCACTTCTTAGGTCATGTTATCAAAGATACAAAAGTTTCAGTAGACCCAGAAAAAGTGAGAGTAGTAGTTTCCTAGAAGTATCCGAATAACTTCTTGGAAGTACAAAGTTTTCTAGGGCTGTCTGGATACTACAGACGTTTTATATAGGACTTTTCAAGCTTAGTAGTGCCACTGAAGGGCCTAACTATGATTCATGCGAGGTTCTTGTGGTCAGATTCTTACGAGTCATCTTTTTAGGAGTTCAAAGGAAGGTTGACTTCAACACCAATACTAGTTTTTTCTGAGTTGAGGAAGAGATATACTGTTTATTGTGATGCATCATGTATCGGGATGGTAGTAGTGCTTATACAAGGGGAAGGACTCATTGCGTACAGGTCTCGAATGTTGAGGCCACATGAGAGGAATTACCCGACGCACGATCTCCAGTTGGCTGTATTTTTTCATGCCATACGCTGATGGAGACATTATCTATTTGAAGAGAATTTTATGGTTTTCACCAACCCAAAAAGTCTCAAGTACATATTTACCCAATGCGATCTGAATTTGAGATAGCGATGGTGGATTGAGTACCTTCAGTCCTCTGACTTTGAGCATGCCTACACGCATGAGAAAGTAAATGTAGTAGCTAATGCGTTGTGTAGGATGACTCAGATAATTGCAATTCAGGAGGCCAATAGTGAGTGGAAACATAGGGATCTGTTATCTGAGATGCATTTGGAGGTGTAAGACAAGTAGGTTTAGAAATTCCTTTATTCTATATCTGTTAACTCTATTCAACATGATATAGTTCGAATGAGGCAGTTATCAAATTCTAAAGGCCTAGTCCTACGAGAGAGTGTGACAGGAGAGGACCCTATTCCTGGATAGAACGTAGGCGAGGATGGGATCTTGCATTTCCAGGGGTGTGTATAGGTGTCAGCAGACATACGTGAGGAGCTAATATGGGACTTTGATTCCTCAGTTAGGGCAGTTCATCATGGTGTCACCAAGATGTATCATAATCTACACTGTCATTATTGGTGGCTAGGTATAAAGAGAGATGTTGCTAGTTTTGTGGTGAGGTGTTCCACCTATCAGCAGGTGAAGGTGGAGCATCTGCGACCAACAAGGATTTTTCAGCAATTACCCATTCCTGAGTGGAAGTGGAATGATGGAACTATTGACTTAGTTATAGGTTTACTAATGTTTCCTCAATGGAATGATGCAGAATGGGTTTTCATTGACAGACTCATGGAGGTTTCTCACTTCTTGTTGATCAAGGAGACCTTTAGTGTTGATGATATGGGAAGGATGTACATACGTTAGATTGTACTTCTACATAGGGTTCCACACTCCATTGTTTCATATAGAGATTCAAATTTTACTTCTCAGGTCTGGAAGGGATTAAAAATGGCATTTCGTACAAAGGTACTTTTGAGTTCAACTTACCATCCCCAGACATATGGCAAGTACGAGCGTATGATTCAGGTGATTGAGGACATGCTTCGAGCATGAATTCTGTATTTTGGTGGTTCTTGGGAGAATCACGTGCCTATTTTGGAGTTTTCCTACAATAATAGTTTTCAAGAAACTATTCAGATGGCACCTTATGAGGCTTCATATGGTAGGCCATGCCGATCACCCCTATGTTGTCTAGAAGCAGGAGAGGAAGTTATCCTAGGACCTCAATTTGTCTAGGGGACCACAGAGTAGATAGAGATGATTCAGAAAAGGATGGCTACTATACAGTCATGATAGAAGTCCTATGATGATCGATGGAGACAGCCTCTAGAGTTCAAGGTCAGAGATCAGATATTATTACGTGTCACACTGAGGTTGGGACACATGAGGATTAGGAGATAGAATAATCTTTCTCTAAGATATGTTTTAACATTTTAGGTTTTGGAGAGAGTTGGGCCAGTCACCTATCAGTTTCACATAGGTACTGGGCTATACATGACATTTTCAACGTTTCTCAGTTGTGGTGTTATTTATCAGACCTATCTCATGTCCTTTAACATGAGGATGTTGAGTTGGTGGTGGATGCATCATTCGAGGAGAATCATATCCGGAATATGGATCATAGTGAGAAGGTTCTCTATGGATATTCTGTTCCTCTAGTACGAGTGCTATGGTAGCACGGGTTAGTACAGGATGAGACTTAGGAGAGGGAGGCTGATGTACGATCATAGTGGCAATAGCTGTTTGAGGATTATTCTTCTACTCCTCATTCTTAGGGAATTTGGGGGATTAATTTCATTAAGGGGGGATGTTTGTAAGAACCCAGATCTTATTTTAGGGTATGTATTTATTTATGGTTGTTTTTGAGAAAAATAAAAGTTTCTAGAAATTTCAGGAGTACATGCAGTGTACTTATAAGTACACATCATATACCTGGTTTCTGCTGGTAGCAATGTGATGACTGTATAATAGCTGAGCATTGGGCCACGTGGGGTGACCTTAAGACAACCTAAATCAGAGCTCAGTAAAGGTAAGTACATGCCATGTAATTTAAAATAACACACCATGTACATTCTTTTTTATTTCTTTAAATGGACCAAATTCATGTCTAATCTGTAGAACAAAATGCTTCTTCATCTGTCTCATCCAGGAGCGAACGAGACTGCCGATTAATCTCCCAGCCCCGACTCGCCATCTGTTCTCCAAATCAAACCCCGTCGGTTGTGTTGGAATCACAACGATGGGTGATTACTTCTTCTAGAATCTCATCTCTTCATTTCTCATATTTCCTGAGATATCCTTGGTTGAAATTTTTTATCATTTTTGTAGATCTGTGGCATTATAGGGTGATTCAAGGACCAAGTTTCATGTATATCATCCATACATTGTTGAGGTAGGTGGTTTGTGCTTTTCTGTAGTTTTTCATTGAGTAATATGTGAAAAGCTTCCCAATAACCTTGTTAGGGGTATTGCGTGTTTGTGTTTTTAGCCCTAATATTGCCTGCTTTTCCCTGTGTGCTTGGGTAGAGGATTTATGATTGTAAATAGGGTTATTTTACCTTTTTATGGATGTATTTCACATGTTTTCTTGATATTGACCATTTGTTCTAGCTTTTCATGTTAGGATTCTTGTTTTTTCCATGCCAAATATTTTAAGGATGGAGTGATTATTTATTTGATATGTTGTTCCATGCGTTGTAGCTATTTAGCCACGTAGTTCATGAGGTTTACTTTGGCTGTCATATACCGTTTGTGCATGATTGTTTACACATGGTTGTGGGAACCTGGTGTAGTAGACCATAAAGATAATGGACACTGAGGGCTTCTCCAGAGTGTTTGTTTACTTTATATTGCGAGACCATAGGGGTATGGACGTAAGTTCTCCCTAAGAGTGTCTTTAATTCCTCGTTACGAGACCACTTGGGGAATTGGACGTTGGGTTCTTCCCCAAAGTTTCTATAGATACCGATATGAGACCACATGGGGAATTGACGGTGAGTGCTTACTTAGAGTGTCTTTGCTAAAGCTGAACTAGTGGGGTTTGACTGTGAGTACTTCCCAGAGGGATGCTTGTGTTTGTTTGGTTGAACCAGACGGGTTAGCATGTGAGTACTTCCCAGAGGTTTACTTATGATTGTTGGTTACTTAACTAATAAAAGAAAATGGATGTAAATGAAATTGTAGGATTGTTTACTTTTTAGCACTTCCTTGTTTACTACTTTATTTTGATTATTGCCTTCTATATATATTCACTGACTATTAGGCACATATTATTGGGTGGTTGCCTACTGGGATTCGTCTCACACCCGGTTTGGGTCATGATTTTGGGCACAAAAATATTATATTGATGCAGGTATTGTTAAGGGAAATCTCCCTTCTACTTCAAGTACTTGATTGATGTGGATCTAGGGAGCATGGGACCAAGATGAGGCTTGAGATGCTGCGGAGCTCTTTATTTTATTTTCTTTTGTACTTTGGTTTAGTACTATATTCCAGCATTGTGACTTATTTGACTACTTTCCTAGACATATTTATCATGCATCATTTATATATGTTCTCCTATTTTTGTTTCTTCAGTCTTCCGTTGTTTACCTATTTCATGTTATTTCTGCTTCCTCCATTGTTATCTATTATTTCCGCTGCATTACACTGGAAATGTGGACATAGTTTCCCCACTATCACACCCAAGGCCCTCGCTGCAAGTCGGCAGTGTCTGGCATTTGGGAAAATGCACTTGAGGCCATGTGACGAACTGGGTATGGGGCACCTCTAGGTGGATACATGAATAGGAATGTTACATCAATATAAATGAATTTAATGAAAAAGCAGTTTGGATTATAATTTACAATTTTTCAATATTAATCCAAAAATGATGTTTTTCAGAAAAATCTAAAAATTTCACTCTAAGATAATTTTGAGATGCATAATCAATAAATGATTTTTATTTTATCAAATTGAATTTCCAAGTGTCTAAAATTATTTTTATTATTGTTCATATAATTTTATATAAATGTGTTCATTTGAGAAAATAATATTTTCAATCATAAAATGAGTTTAACTAAATTATAAGTTTTATTTTAAATATGATTTATTTTTCAAAAAAATTACAAATAATATTTAATAATTATTTATTAATATTAGTATTACTATGTCTAATGGATATTCTTTATAATAATATCATTTTAATAATTATAATAATTTAATTTCGCTTCATAGAAACGCAGTGTTGCGTGTAACAAAATGCAATTCGGTGTTGTGTGTAGAATAATATTTTCATTTAGTTGAGTATATAGAAATTGTATATTGGCATAGCATGAAAATAAATACATCAATGAATATTAATTTATTTAAAAAAAGGTTCGTAACCACTCGAGGTGTTACATTGAGAGATATGATCACATATCTCTTTCAACCAACAAGTCTACCCCTACTTGGATGAAGTATTATTTCCATCCCTCAATGTGGAAAAAGCCCCATCCTAGTAGAACCAACTAGGTGATCCCACACCTGGAAAAACCCCTGGGTAGTGCCCCCACCCAGGTGAGACCCCACCTAAGTTAACCTTTTGGTTGATCCCCCACAAGATAGAATCACAAGGTAGAGCCACCACTCGGTAGATCCCGATAAGAGATACATAAACCATGTAATGTTACATGGGAAATCATTCATACCCATTGGTCCATAAAACAATGTCCTTTACTCCAAAATCCCCTCAAGATCACTTCTAGGATAACCTCTCAGGCCTTCAGCTTAATCCCATCACAATTGTTACTGACCACTTTAAAAATTGTGCATCTCACTACAATCTTTTCTGGTCAGTTTGTGGAAATTTTGGGTTGTACACATAAAAACCCACCTATCATTCAAATTACCATGATTTGATATTCACCTCATAGTTCCATAAATAGGTTCATACCCTCTAGAGTAAGAACATACTCTTCCTTGCAGGGTCTAAAACTATGATAGGTGATGGGAACATCAATGACCTTTATGTCCTCCAAATCACCAGCATCGTCCACCAGTGGATGATGGAGATCTTTTGGTTTCTCAAATATTTAATTTCATTTTTTTCTCCCACCAATCAAGAATCATATGGTATTATAGGTTGGTGATGATCATGATGTCTGTATGATCAAATACCTCACTCGGGTGGTGATTTATCATTCGGATCATCCTCTCACCTTCCCTCATGGCCACCTATTCACTATAAGACCCAACCATGTAATAACCACATTAGAGTAAAATATTACCTATGATACAAAACATAGAAAGACCATATTCTTTATTAATATAGAAAATGGGCCTCTTACATATGTGTATTCCCCAACCATCCAAATAAAATGGTTTTTGGTATAGGTTCAAATGGGATATGTAGAAAGCCACCATTTGGTTAAAACCAACACAAAAAAATCACCCTAATATTATATAGTTCTAATTATCATTAGGGTCATTTTTGACATGAGTGGCCATATCCTTCATGGTTTATTGGGCCACACTAGAATAAGTCCCACACCATCTTTGACTAAGAAACTTCTTTATAGACATCGTTATTTCATGACAATAAACTTCACACTTTATTCCTTGTCACATGAACTTAAATGGTATGATGTTTCCCATTATGTGGCATAAACGTATATGGGTTATGATTCTATTCATGAGGACACATATAAATCCCTTCTCTAGGGTATTAATCCTGACATAAAAAACACTCATGTATTCTTAGATGATGATAAATTTGAGAGAACCCAACTGCATGTCTCAAAACAATCATTGCAACAGTAAATGACATAAGTCCTCCAATACACATTAAAAAGGCTACCATCAACGGAGAAACTTGGATACATATAGGTTCCTACATTTATTAAGTAAACCAAATATACGTAGATGATTCCAAAGTCTATACATGATAATAATTGATTGTTGAATTAAGGGAAACACTTTTATTATTTTTTATTTAACAATGGATATATGAATATGTTTAAAATAAACAATAGAATCCCATAATAGGAAATAATTCTTGTCCAAATGTGTGATTAGTCTGACTCACATACAACTGAACAATGTGGGTCCTTATGCATTGTTAGAGATTTTCCTAATAACCACCCACCATTAAAAAGAAGGTTCGGGAAGAAAATTAATAATGGAACCGTTAGTTGTTTACAGTTTCATGAGTAAAAACCATTTAAAATATTTAAACAATGATGTGAAAACATGTGCATGATGTGGATTTTTTTCTACCAAAACCATAAAATTACATTCAAACTACTTATAGTTTTAGGCATGGAGTAAAAATAGTGTATCAAATGTTAATCTATAATAAAAATGACTATGGTGGATACATGTCTGGACCCTTTCACACTTATAAACAATGAATGTTGGCCGATCATGGATAGAAAAAATCAATGATGTATGTGTTCATTTATTAAGAAGATTCTTGGAAGGGGGTTTCCTATTTCTTTGTGTCATTTATTTTGAAAACCATGATAAGAAATCCCTTAAATACAAATGAACACTTACCATTTTAAGCAGACATATGGTTCAACAACTACAAAAACTGAGTCTATATCTAACATGAGGGCACTATTGCTGATGCAGCTCCTCCAACACTGGATTTTAGAATAACTAGGTTTGTAAAACTACATAAATGGTATCGTAATATCCCCACTGGATTCAAAACAATCCCTCTAACACATGAATCATTTCCATCCATCCTCTTAGTGACATTTGGTGGACGAGAAGTTGATGGAACCCATATCCATATCAATATATTTAGGGAACCTATCCTCAGTAAGAAGTAATATATTCCTCTCTTACCATAAGTAGGATGATCAATAGATCACCAATGGCCTCATAAAAACATTAGGGCCCCTCCAAGGATATCCTACTAGTAGATACCACTATTAATGAAACATGACACAATGTTCTCAGCATGATGGGACCGCCATCCCACATGCTCTAGCTCCACTCATTCATACCTGAGCAGTTGGGGTAACTCATCGAGGGAGGAAATCAATAAAACAAGGATAATCCCACCTCCTTATCACCATTAAATAGGGATGATAATAAATCATGGTTGAAACATTCAAGGTATATTAAAATTCCATGCCATACCACTTAGACATTCCAACACTCTTTTTTGGAAAACAAAACTGATCATCCATAAAAGATGATAAAAATAAACGAGAAGATAAAAATCATTTCTAGTTTAAATCATTAATGGTAGGAAAATCTATAATCACTCAAAAAAATTTTTCAACAAAAACTGGTAGAAAACTGGGGGACGACCCATATCTCTATACCCTCATATTGTTACTGTCTATATATTCTGATAAGAATTAGAGGAATAGAGAAAGGCCATTCCGTTGATATAGTCAATGAATGGTATTATATCCTCATTATAGCTATTGAAGTTAGTCAATATATATTTGACATTATTAAATAAGAGATGAAAATAATTTCCCACATCTTAAAAACCTACATGAATATAATAACAACAACAGAAGTGTTGGAAGGGTTAACACATAACTTCTTACCCATAATCGTGGTGACCCAAAAACATAAAATGACAATTAAAACCATTTATACAGGTATTACTTCACTTATACCAGACATTTTTGGGTAAAATACCATGATAAATTGAATATTGGATTGGGAACATACCCCAATTCCAACAAGAGTCCATCATTCCATCATAGTGTTGAATTTAGGCAAGGCATTCAGCCATTCAAAATTTTTTGATAATTGACTAAAAATTATTATGAAAAAATAGGACCTACTCAAATAGGATTATGAATATGAAATATTTTATTTATAGAACGTGTCCCTAGTATCCATAAAGAGAGAATAAAAAAATATCCTCACTAAAGGTGACTGTAAAATGATGAGATTTTCCACGATCCCACTCTACTTCATAAATCCCTCATTCATTTATATACTGTGTCTCCAAATCCAACTCATCCATTATGAAATTATGAAAATATTATTTTATATGTAAAATTTCTTCCCCTCATATTTTATGTCATCAGTTCAAGATATCCTCTTCAAAAATATGACCATGAAGGAATACATAATTCTCATAATTTGATAGATCAATAGAGCCCATTTAATGATGAGCACCATGGAAACCCTCTATGTTGCTAGATGATTAAAGAGAAATGAGACCCTGCCTTTCTTTTGTAAACCCCAAAAACCCCACCTAGGGTATACACTATAGGTATCCCCCATTATGTCGAACATAAATCCATATTTGTAGTTATCCTCATAATGGAAATCACTGCGATGGTCCTCCTAATAGTGACTCTTCACTTCATCATGGTGGATTAAACTTTTTTGAATTAATTATGTGAAATTCCTCATATCACGAGGAACTTGAAAAATGATACCAGATATTCCTTATTGATTTTCACTAAAAATTTAAATCCTTTCTGAATCATAAGACATCCCAACATAATTTTCATTATCTAAATCACCCTTAGATAACGTGTATTCAAATATGTTAGATCAAATCCCTTGGAAACATATTGTTTAAAATAAATTATAAGGAATATCCACTACAGTAGGATCAATATTAGGAACCTATAGATGAAGGTGAAGATGAATTATTTTTCATGAGGAGATAGTTGGATTAAGATGATATACCCAGTCACATTCTACCCTATAACCACTCCCCAATAGAGCATTAGAGAGGTGTTGTTGGAGGATTTTGTGCATGAAATCCACCCAAATATATTGAAAACTATTTTAAAATTAAAATAAAAAGAATATCCATGTAATGAATAATCCTCCCAAATAAAGGAAATATAATGTGTACATTATCAAATAATCTTGAAGGAACTCCTAGCTACAGAAATCCCCAAAGTGAGGAAACATCGAGGAGGCCTTCAACCTGCATGTCTAAATGAATTAAAATAATGATTTTAGTAGATCATTGATTCCCCATTTGGTATTCATATGAGTGGACAGGGAGAGATCAATTAATTTCATTTCACCTTTACCACTATTTAGTAAAGCCTGCTGAAGGTGACACCATGTAATGTCATAGTCTCAATCCGGATTTGAGGAACGATATATTCACACAACAGATGGCATTATCAATAAAAATTGGCCTTAGATGACTCTAAAATACATCGTCATAGAATTGTGTCTTCCATTAAAATACTAATTCCTCAAGAATAAAGAAATATTGAGTATGTCTACAACCTAAAAGAATCCAATCAGTAGGTAATACCAATGTCATTGGTAGCAACTTCCTCTTATGGAAATAATACAATGCATCCACAATATATTCGAAAAAATAAACACAAAATTAATAGATCATCCATGGAATTAGAACCCATGATAATCTTGGTGAATCCCAAACCAATAGGGTTTGAGGTAATTTTTTTAAAACAACCTACAAAGATGATAAAATATTCTTGAAATGTTGTGAAAACAACATTGGAGTGTCCGCAAACCATAAGGCTGCGAGATTCATTACCACAAGCTCCACCTCAATAAAAGATAGTATTTTCCTATTTAGGGGTAGAACCCCCAAATAATACCCTCATTTATTCCTATACCCGGATCATACATTTACATTAGAAATACACATGAAATAATTTTCCTAATATTCACATATGACCATCATTGGTCAAGATATTCCATGAGGACCAACAAAGAAGAGGATGCAGATTTTTAACAGACAAAAACCCAATAAATATCTAAAAAACAATGAATAAATTCTCCCAATGTGTTACACAACGGTAAATGTTGTTATAACTTCCCTTGAAAATTCTATAAAAAATGTTTCTAATAAAGAGAAAGAAAAATAGGTTTTAATATGTAATATGGTCCACACTAAAATTATTAAAGATGGTTTGTATTCCAGAAACAAGAGGGTTTATACAAATTTGGGGATTCGATAAACTACTCTCCTACCACTACCTCACCAAGAATACTCAATGGAAATGGATAATAGTGTAGTTATACCACACCTTACAGCCAATTATGTTGAATCCATTACACTTGAAGAAATATTTTCACATCAATAAGTGGAGATAAAGTATTTGAGAAAAATAATTGAGAAACTCTTCCAAAGAAAATTACTTGATGGATATTTTCTCCAAATAGGTTCCTCATCTCATGTTATTGACCGATGCACCTCAGAAAAATGGTTTTTTACAACAACTAAAATGGATCTGGTACATCTACTCTACATGGGGTATGAAAAACCAATTTATTTGTAACAAAAAATAGTAAGATATTAGGATTTCTATTCCTTGGGACAATAAAAAGAGCCAGTCTAGATACATTAGCATAGAACATCTCTTTTACGGTAGACACCATGGGTAGAAAACACACTTTTATATATGGAATTATGTGTTTCTTCCCAGGTTCAAGATCCTTTTCAGTCATACATACCTCAAGGTATTTTCAAAACAATTTAATATTTGGAATCAAAATTTGATGTTGTAGAGGAACGAAATTCCCCAGTATTGTAGGAAAGGAAGCCTTACCCCAATTGGGTGTATCCAACACCTCCCAAACCCAACATTGAGAACACTAGGTTTCCAATTATAATTGTATTAGTGGACCTAATGTTGAATTTGATTCATCTCATGTCCCATTATGACCAAATAATGGTAACCCATAAAAATAAAGAATCATTAAAACTCAATTACATCATCGAAACATAATAAGGGTTAACCTTTATATGGTTTACCAGTTTTCCAACACAGTCAATAAAAGGATGAGATGAACACTATTATTTGTTTACCTTTAAATTCATCTCAACCTTGTAAAATAAAGATATCTTAAACCTCTAAAATGAATAATAGTTGGATAAGGAGTGGGTATTAGATTTCATTTCTAGGTAGAAGGGTATTCCATAATCCCTAAACCTATATATTATCCAAGAATATTTATTATCCTTATATTTATATAATATTCATGATGAGTTGTTAATTCCTCTCATCCCTGTGAATAATAATGGTGGGTTCAGAGATGTTTTTTAATTTTATAAAATATTCAAAAAATCCATCATGAGAACCAAGGACACGTCTATAATAATTCTTTTATTTCAAGGGAAGAGAGCATCGAATGAAGATTGTACTGATTCCATGCATAACCCTCCCTCTACACTAGATAAAGCTCGAAAAACGTTTCCATATTATCTGGTACCCCTTCATGAGAATAATTAAAAAATATGTTCTCACTATGATGTAAGAAGGGACAGAGGAAAATTGTTTTGAGTAAAATAAAAAGTTTTTTTTTAATTTTAGGATAAGAATTTCCATGGGTACCACATAGAGGTGTTGGAAAACAATTTACTCAACATGTCAAAAAATAAGAGGTCATATCAATTTGGTATTGATGATATCTTAAATTATTTACCCTTTTTCCAAAAATTGGGTCACACCATCCCAAAATTCATTGTTTTAAATGAAATCATAAAAAGATGGTAGACTATGGGAAAGTGAATTTGGGTAAACCACCAATAAAAGTGGAATATGTTTTCAATGCTACCCTAGGGGGATATGGTGAGTGGAATAAATTTTTTATTAGAGGTGTATTTTTTTAATGATCAGATGATATTGAATAAAATAAATAAAAATCATGATATACTTAATGGGAATTTGAATCAACCAACTGTGCCCCAGGTTTCTCCCTAAATTAAACAAATGACCCATAAATGTCACAATACTATAATAAGAGACATAATTTGATAAGAAAGATTAAATTACAGAAAGTAAAGATTGTACAAGTTCCAAAATCATCCTTGAAAATCTTATCTTTCTTGGATCAAACCTAGAAAGCACAACCACCACCCCTCCAAATGGTACAACATGATTTTCCCCATGAGACATAATCCTCATAAAACTATGAATTGATCATTTTTTAGATTAATATCATTCAATAAATGGATCAATTCTATGATTAATATTATATCTATGAAATCAAATTCCAAGTAACCAACTAGGTAACTAGAGGAAGATGCCACATGAGCTGATGGTATATGGGAATACTCAATAGAATAGGAACACAATACATAGAAAAAAATCCCTACCCAGATTTTCTACGCTGCTGAGAATTATTGTATAACACTTCAGTTGGACCTACAAGAAAATAATATTTTCCCCAAATCTACAAGGGGTTTACTTGACCCGATAATCCTATATGATTTATTTGAGGGGATCCATTAATATATTCAACCCAGTGAGTATATAGACCTATTCATCTTTACCACTCAATGGAAGGAGAACCATCAAATCCTATTCTAATGGTATATATTCTTACTTGACTTAATTCAGTATATAATGTTTCATTGAAAAATTATCCTCATGATAGGATACAAAAAAACATTATTCCCAATGTATTCCATTAGAAATAAATTTTTCATGGTTCAGAGTAGGCTTTCAATCCTATATTCTCTTAGTTTATTAAAATGAGTTTAAGAAGAACACTTAGAATCTATCATGATATCTCATGAGAATGAAGCTGATTTTTTCATCGTCGAAGTATATCATATAAAGATAAATCTGGAAAAATTCAACATGATCATCTCTTTCATAAATAATGGAAATGATTTCATCATATAGGGACACTTTACACCCTTGAATGTGTCTGATAGGATAAATAATGTTGATATATGATAGAATTTTGTATACAATGACTAAAAACCCAACCTCATTCTACTATGAACACTTCATCGACTGGGTTGCGGAAAGGCCCACCCATCCGCTTCCATTTCAAACAAATAATGTAATGAAAAATGAAAGCAATATCCCACCAAGAAGAATCAATCTTACCTCACAATTTGGTAATCTCTTATATGAATAATAATTCCATATTATTCAGAAGGATACATATTTCAATGTTCTCCTTGGAAGTACATGGTTTCATAAACATGTGGTAGTCCTCTCATCAAAACACCATGGCCCCAATTAGTTCAAAAATGAGAAAATTGGAATAGAGAATGGTGATATATACAAATTTGAATATTATGAATCATAATACATTCATATATGATTATACCATATGTAATCGAAATACACATTAATGATGGTGTTTCATGGATAAATTCCAAAAATGATCATGAAATTACATCATACAATCTTGTAAAAAATAATAATGGTGAGTATGTGCATCCCATCAATCGTGTAAAAAATAAAATTCTCAATTACAGTTCATAATAAAAAAACATCATGATATCTATTCTAAAATCTGATCCTAATAACACTAAAAATATCATCTAACCTTCTATAAGTGGTAAAATCATAAGTTAAAATATCCTCATTCCATCACATCCACTCCAAAAGATAAATTAATAAGAAAAATGTCAATGAATGGTGTCATTTCACAAGGGGATACTGAATATACTTCCCCTCTATCCCATTTCTACCATCCAGATCTTATATTAAACCCCATGTAACCAGTCTTGTTGGAGAAAGCTTCTTCATCTTCCAGATGTTAATATATTGACTCCTAACTCAATGAAATTTACTTCACCTCCTGAATCCCCTTATTTTGATTTATAAGAGGAAGTGAAAGTGGAAGAAGAATAACAAGAGGAGGATGAACTCAAGGATTCCCTTAAAAAATTCAAATAATGAATCTCTACCAATATTGAAAAAATTGTAAAATAAATCTAGGTATAGAATAGGAACAATGTCCCACATTTATTAGTGAGACCATGCATTTATATTAATGATAGATATATAAATCCTTTCTAAATAAGCATTGATATGTTTTTTCCAATAATTAATCAAAAATGTTGGGCCTCAATCCAATGTTGGTCACTCACCACCTAGTCCTTCCAGAATACCATAGGGTTACAATCAAAGAGAAAGAAATATTCACTAATCTAATTCTAAAAAAAGTATTCTATATTTTGTAACCATATCAAGAAAAATATCATTCAAGAAGTATATTGTCTAACATGGCTAGCCATTGTTTTTTTTCTAGGAAATGAAGATGAATTGGAAAATAATGGTTTTCATAAAATTCAATGATCTGAACTAGAATTTTATGAAATTTAATTTCTCATTTCTATGTTGGAGGTAGTGATTGAAGATATATCTGAGTATTAGGTCATTTCTTTCAAGGACAAATACTTAAGGTACAAATAAATTTGGATGGTCCATGAAGATGATTAAGATATATCTTACTGATTTCATGAATGAATGTATTTATATTTTGTAATTTTTTTCGGAAAAAAGAATAGTTAATCTATATTCCAACTTTACATTAAATGAATCATTAATTTTTTTGGCGATGTATATCCAATTATAATTTTATTGTCTGGTGGTTATATATTTGTAACATTATGACCACATGGTTGATCTGGAAACAAGGTTCAATAAACTATGTCAACATATCCTAAAGATGAATAACATGAAATGAAAATTAAATGTTACCTTTATATTTTTTATCAGCTTTATGATATGACAAAATGGAATAAAATTAGATATTGAGAGGTCAAATAATACCCTAGATTTTTTCCTCAAAGAAACATTAGTGATTTGAGGGGATTTGATTTCCATCTTTCTTATATTAAGATTATATTTATAGATTTATAGAAAACTTTGAAGGAAAGTGATTTACCTTAACTAGGTTTATGAAAAGGGGGGCACATATTAGTGAACTAATAACTATCAGGAAGTGTTCTATAGTATCAAGAAATACCTTTTGAGTCCACCAATGCTGAGGCCTCCTGTTAAGGGGTAGATGCACATCATGCATATACCATCCTTGGAAGGAAAACTTAGTGATTTATGTTTATGAAAGAAAGATTTCGGGAATGAAAGTATCCAATATTATCTCAATTTAAACATGATTGATATATAGAATTGTTAGTTAGATATCAAGAAGTGCTGTTTGGAATTATTCTCCATAGTTCAGAAAATAAGATGCCATCGACAAAACCACATGGTCTGTTTTGTATCTTGTAACAACATTATTAAATACATCCTCATTCTCCATATGTTGAATCAATGATTTTCATGTTGTGAAATCATTCTGTACTAGTTGTAAATTTCTTTTTTCAATAAAAATACATAAAACTCCCGGAAATCATAGAACTACTTGAAAAAAACCTATACAAAACAAAATTGATGAAAATAGAATGTTATGATAAAGATATATTCTCTATCCGGGAGAGCCCCAAGATATTTCATATATATTTGGTAAACATGTATAGGATCAATATAGAGAAAATGATATAACACCCCAAATTAACAAATTTGGGATGGGAGTCATGATCATTTCTCCAGTGAAAGAAGTCTTGCCTCAATCCTTCCTGTTACTAGTAGGTTGGAAAGAAAATGAGGCATAATTTGAGGCCCTAATCATAAGGTTAGAAAATGATCATCATATAATTGTAGAAAAAATTAATGTAAAATGTGATTCAGAGTTGGTAAAAATGATGATAAAAAATTATTATACCATAAGAAAAGAAGAGGTAATCCCCCTGCCTGACTACGTCTGAGGTTTGAAGGAAGAATTCCTTTCAGAGCTGACATTGACTCGCATACCATAATTGAAAAATTCTCATGAATATTCATTGGGAAGTGCGACAATAGATTTGGTAGATCCAGTACATAATTAAATATTCACCATCATAATTCATCTCTAATTGGTCTCACCTTTTTTTTTTGTCTTATCAAGGAAGAAATCAACGATGTTAATTAAATCCATGAACCCTAAGTATCTAAGAACTGTTGGATGATTACCACTATATATTTCCATCAAAATAGTATTACCATCACACAAATATAAGAAATAGAGATTACAATGTCAAGAGACTATCAATACTCTCCAAGATGACCTTATAAACAAGTCTTGAATGGAGTCTTTCTTAGCGAAATTTATATATAAGTGACTGTTACTATCATGAAATTAGTGAATACATGGGAATGTGGTACCCACTAGCAAGGGCTTAGTATTTCCAATCAGATATGAGGACCTAGATAATATTTCCTTTAATAACATAGGATTCCATACAATTCACCAAGAACTATCATTCTAGACATTTTCAAACAAACTCTATCCCTAAATCCAATGAGTTTATACCCATAGACAAATAATCATATCCATTTTCCATATCAAAAATAGATACTATAAGTCCGTATCCTCTATCTATAGATATGTTTTTCAATTACATCCTCACTACTATTAACCTATTCTCCAAATGGGATGAATCAATACCCTCAAATAAGTCAGGACAAAAATAATTTTCAACTTCATGATAGCCAATATCATTATAGAATTTTGTTTCCCTCATATGTTACTAATTGAAACTATTGATAATTTCTATTTTTCTAAGTTGGAGAGGATAAATCCAGATTATAATATCAAATATTACCCTTCATCATGATATTATTCTATCGATAATGGACATATATAGGCTTTCAACAAGTCCATATCTGACATACTCAAGAAGATAGTGTATAAAGATAAAAAGTCTTAGTCTGATAATACCTTTCATGCATTATGGGATTACCAAACTACAACCTATACCACCACATCGATGAACCCATTTATAATGGTATATAGGATTGATGTAGTAATACGAATTAAATTATAGTTTCCCTCAATTTACATTTCTATATGCAATAATATATACTAAAATGAGTAATCTAAAAAGAGGCTGGATGAATTGGAGTTTCTAGCATAGAAATATATATATACCATGCATCACATGGAAATACATTTGAATCCAATTTCAAAGGATTTTAAAAATAATTTTATCCTCCTCTCATTCCAATTAGGAGAACTGGGATAGGTTCTCAGGACTTCGGTGATTCAAGGGATGAAAACTACAAAGATTGATCCAATGTGGGAGGGAACATATGACATATAAAAGTTCTACTCTAATAGATATTATTCCATGATATAAATGTATAGAGATCTCATTATGAACCCTACCAGCATAAGGTTTCTCAATATATAACTTTTATAATCATACAACTATTAATCTTTAATGAATGAAATTAAACTACTTGGTTAGGTCTATATCTCATAACTATAAAATACATGACCCATATCATTATAGTAATAAGATAATAATATCTCCGAAAATATCTTTTTCACCTGACGTTAAATTTTAGTTTAACAATGTGTACCAAGTATACGACACCTTGTGCTACAACCTGAGGAAGCATAAAGTCACAATCAAATGATGCCTATCATGAGATGATTTCTTGAATTCCTAGACAATGTTTATAGGACTCCATGTCTTATATTTCATGTTGGGTAACTCTCATCCTTACCACATGAATCCAAAATAAATGTAATAGTCTACATAAAATGGCTATAAAAGGAATGAAAAAAGGTCTTAATAATATGAACTAAAATTAAAAGACCCCATAGCCTGAGTTGCAAGCCTTGAAACTAAAAATCCTAACATATTAGTCACAAGATGTTAAACTATATGAAAATATCCTTATTATATCATGTAAAACTACTAAGTCGATTTCATGTTGTATGACTGAAATCTACACAACATTTCTTTTCATGATTGACCAGATCAAAATAATTAATGTTGGTCTCCCCCAAAACCTCATTTCCAGAACTTCTTATATATTGATTCTTATATGTTTCTTGGGAGATAAATATAACCCTCACCAATTTCAACTATAATAATAGATTCCAGGTGAAAATTTTAGTGGATCCTTTTGAGGCCTTGTATGGTATGTCATTCCATTAACCCCTATGCTGGTTAGAGGTAGGTGAGGTAGCCTAACTATTACTTTGTTTCGTGCAGGAGATTTCAAAGTAGGTTTTGTTGATCACAAAGTGTATGACTAATAATTATTATATATAGAAATTATTGTCCAATCATTTCTAATTACCATTTTAGTTCATGATAGAGGATTTGGTTTTCCTATGGTTGTTGCCCAATATAAGTAATAGAAAAATATGAAGCCAAGGGAAGTTGTAGCTGTGATTTCTCAGACTGTTTGAGATCTTGGAAAGAGTCTAGTTAGTATCCTATTAGTTTCTACTATATAATTTGTGTCATTCGATTCATAAATTCTTCCATGTTTCATTGAATAACCAATATCATGTCAACCTATCACATACTTTTGATCCACATGATGTTGAACTATATGTTGAGGCTTCGTTTGATGAGTATCCAATACGCATCAATGAATAGAGCACAAAGTCTCTCTAAGGCCAGTTTATCCCTCTAGTACAGGTGATATGGAAGCATGGCCATGAAGAGGATGAGACTTGGGAGTAGGAGGCTGACATATGTACCCAGTGGCCAAATATGTTATCATACAGTGTTTCGCTATCCTAGGTAGCTGAACTCAGGAAAGATTTCCCTCAAGGTGGGAAGACTGTATGAACGCAGTTTTTTTTGGGTGTATATCCATTAAGATTTGACCTATGTTTTTTTAGACCTCATACAGATTCCAAATTAGTAATTGAAGGTATCGGGGATGTTTGGTTCCTGTTCGGAGCCCAGAACTAGGATTTTTTTGGAGAAAATGTCATATCGTATGGTTATAATAAACTATATGAGGTAGTATTCATGGTAATGTTAAACTATGTGATAATGGATAGTGGGATGGTATAAGGAACATGATTTTCTATAACCATATGACTAAGGAATCACGGCCATGTGAATAATTGTAGAAATATTGTATAGGGATTTTATATAGATGGTGCATAGTTTCTCTAACTGTATGACCCAACTGTGTGGCCTAATTATGAATAATACTCACCCTGCAATTACTCATGCATGATTTGTGAAGGGTTTGGCCAAATCTTGTTGCCAAACTATACGAATAAAAATTTGAGGGTAAAAAGATATTTTTTACATTAAAATATTATTAAACATAACCAATCCTTCCATTTATATTTTTTATCAGAGTTACCCCTTATTTCTCCCTTTTTTAATCTCAAATTCATATATTCTATGGTTTGAGATCAATCATACATCTGGAGTCTGAATTAACATATGTTTGTCTCATTGGATCTACATCAGTATGTTTTCAATAATTTTTAATCTATCACCATACTTATTCCTATAAATGATTCTATTTAAATTCAGACTAATATGCCCAAATTTTAGGGAATTGATCCATTAATCAAATATTCTCCAATCTAGGGAAAACTAGAAGCAAATACTAGATGAGGAGTGTCTTACAAGCCTATGGTATGTGGTCTATAAAACATCCTTTAATTTTCTTCATCTTATAAAATGTTGTTTGTTCACATCAATTTCATCAGGAATCATTTTATAAATTTATATGTCATCATTGAGGTTATTAGAACCATATTCGAAGACCTATTTCATGTATGTAAATCACAGTTGGTGGTTACGACAACAACAAACCCCCCTGAAGAGTGATTTACCATAAATGAGTTTTTAGTGTTTTGACATGTTTGATCCCCCATTATGGTGTGATTGATATGTACTATGCTAATGGTAATCCTTTTCATTTTAATTGGCTATTGAATTAGAAAATTCCTCGTACCATGGTCTCCAATCACTTGACTCGCCTAAGGTAAGTGGTTCAACTGAATTAATTATTTTTTAAATGGAAATTGACAAGTATATTTCATACATATGACTTTTCCTAGTTAGTCTTAAATGATTTTCAATTTTTTCTCATACTTATCCCATCCTTGCTATGTTATGAAAGCCAAAGGAGATAACCAAGTCATTAAATATGAAATGACTTAAATGTTTTCATTCCCTTGGCATAGTCACACAAATGAAAGGAAATGTATTGAACCTTGATTACTAAATGGAATGAACTTCACATGGCACAATTTATTAAATAAAAAAAATGTAAGGTTCCTAATTATACTTATGGAACATGAAATATATATATGAGTGGTCAAACTAGGGTTATTCATTATATTCCCAAGGGGATTCGTTGGGCACTCATGGATATCATTCCAATTCAAGGATGTAAGTTGCATTAGTTGAGACCCACATTGGAAATCGATCCTCATCTATTGGTGGATACCCAGTATAATATCATAGGATCCCCCCTTTACTATTACATGATTCCTTGGATAAAATCCATGTATCCATAATGGCTTCTACATGAATGATATTACTTGCTTAGATCCTTGGTCCTAGACATATATTATCTCATTTTACCTTGGATGTATTCCTTGGACTCGGGTAGATCACACTATTGTTGAATATCTTGGACGAGGATCCTTGGGTTACACTCTTACCTTTATCCAATCTATAGTTACTCCTGAGTTAGGGACCCATGATGTCTTGGTTTCCAAAGTTATTACCTTGGAACCCTGTCATCATTATAGTAAATATATTTTGCATTGTTACAACTTGTAACCTTCACTATTACTATCAAAACGTGTTGTTTGTGTTGTCTATGATTCACGTGACCTAAATATATGTACTAAAACATAATTAATTAATGAACTGGTTACATGTTCAGACACAATCCAAGGGTTGAAGCAAGTACTTGGGTACACAACTTTCTTCTTATATTATATGGATAGGATGTTATAGACACTATTGGTGTTTCCCTACTGAGATTTATCTCACACACTATCTGGGAAACCATTGGAACTCAGGAAGACTATATGTCTGTAGATGTTGATAAAGTAAAGTGTCTTGATTTTGATACCGGATTGATCACTAAATAGGATAGAGATAGTAGCAGATTACCAAGTTGGATCTCGGGATACTTGGGATATATTTTTTTATTCTTTTTAGCTACTTTTGTGTAGCAGGATTTCATGATTTTTGGGAAACATGTTATCCAACATTCTAGTGACATGACATATATATTAACCAGTTGTTGTATATTAAGACTAGTTGTTCAATTTTTTATTAGTCTTGTATTCTTCTATTGTTCCGTGTATTTATTTATATATTTTATTCTATTTACCTGTGTTTTATGTTTATATATTGTGGTAAACTCTGGAAATGAGGGAACAATCTCCTTGTAGACACACTCTTGGCCCTTGCTATAATTGGCAACCTTTTTAGTTTGGGGAGATACACTTGAGGCAATGTGGACAACTGCGATTGGGGCACCTTAAGTGGTATATGGGTTCAACACATCACAACTTTTCATCTTTTTATACAACATATTTCTATTTTTCACTCTGTCTCTTCATTTTGGCACTCATTATTACAATTAATACTTTAATATTTTTCAATAACAACCCATAAATTAAAAAACCCATAATTATAAGTTTAAAAAGGGTTATAATTTCTAAAATTCATGATATTTTAGGTCTTGGGTTTTAAATATTTAGGAAAATCATTACATAAAAAAGTAGAAACATTCATAGAGAGTATATTTTTCATACAAAAATTGGTTCTTATATTTAAACTCTTATTTCATTTATGACATAATTTATTTTTTCAAGATAAGTCTATGTAACAGAGATATTTTCATTTTCATAGTTCTTATACACACTTAAATCCTATAAATAATTTCAATGTTTGGGATGAGAACATAAATCTTAGTAAAGGATATAAAAATAAAGTAAACTTGTTAGTCTCTTAAAAACACAAAACCCTATGAAAAAGATTTTATTTTAACAAAATAAATTTGGAGATCATAAAATAATATGAAATAGACCAATATTTTTGAAAATCATTAAAACTTCTAGTAAGAATAGAAAATCTATTAAGGTAACTTGGTACATCATATTCATCACCTGGGTTCACCTATATTTCGAATGTATTGGAATATATTATAACCAATTAATTCAAATCATCATTTATATATAGAATAAATTATTACCCAATTAATTGGAGGGATATATACTAGGATTACCAATCATCATCTATAATTTCCAAGAACTACTATATGAAAAGAAAACATTTATAAGATTTCACCTTCCATCATAACATTTATTTTAACCCATAATAAAAAAAAGTTTCAATAATTTTCTTTTTGTATCACATTATAAAGAACAAATTTACAAAATATAATAATCAAATTTATAATATAAAACCCTAAAAACTAAAATATAAAGATTCATAAAAAAATAATACTTGGAATGATTAATCAAGCGATAAATATCAAAAAAAACATTTATCTGGAACTTTTATAAGAATGTCAAGAATAATATATATGGAAAACATTAAAAAGATTCCTTTTTAAACATTAATAATGAATATTAAAGACAATAGAAAATAAATATAAGGAAACATTCAATTTAAGATCATACATTCTTGAAATAATATGGATACAGAAGAGAAATATTTGAAATTAAAATTTTAAAACATTTAAAATGAGGTTTAAAAGAAAAATACCTTACTTTGGATTTTTCTTTGTCTAAGATAATCTAAATTCTTATATAATAAATTTATGTTAATTAAAAACCCTATTAAAAACCTTACTCATGGTTATTTAACTTTTTTTAATCCATTTATAATTCCTTTTTACTAATATACGATTCTAGTTGCCTCATATTTAGCTTCTACACTCTTTGATGTAGGGGATTCCCATAGTTTCATATCGGTTGCTAGTGTGGAGAGACTTTGGCTCTATATCATTACCTCTGTTGATATCTTGACGCTAGTCACTCCATTTGGGAAAAAATGGATAGTGTACGACAGTGCAACGAGTTCCCTCATGAGGTTGGTGGGTGCCACTTATTATGGACCTCTATATCTAAGAGATTATGGGCTATGATATCATTCTTGGAATGGAATGGTTAGTTTCCTTCCATGCTATTGTCCATTGTTATTGTCGTAGGGTGTGTTTCATGTCACCAGAGGGCGTATTCTTTCCACATAAGGGAGAATGGGATGTCTAGGAGAGCAGAGTAGGACCTCAGCATCATGGGTTTGGAGGAGATATAGTTCAGATTGATAGTCTATATCAGAATGAATAGGGGACTTCACAGATGGACCTTTCTCTAGTGGTGGATTGTTTCAAAGATGTCTTTCCATAAGACTTTTCAGGTTTTCCTCCAGAGTAAGAGGTATAATTTTCTATTAATCTTGTTCTAGGAGCAGCTTTGGTGTCCATTCCTTCTTATAGGATGACGGCACCAGAGTTACAAGATCTCAAGAAGAAGTTGGAGGAGTTGCAGGAAAAGGGTTTCATTCGACCCAGTACTTCTCCTTGGAATTCGCCTGTACTGTTTGTGAAGAAGGTGGATGGTACCCTCAGACTTTATGTGGATTATCAGATGTTAAACTAGTTGACGATCAAGAACCGTTATCCCTTTCTAAGTATTGATGATATCTTTTATCAACTTCAATGAGCCTGGGTGTTCTCGAAGATTGGCTTGTGATCCAGTTATCACCAGTTGCATGTTAGAACATATGATATACCTCTTAAATCCATTTGGTGCAGGTATGGTCTATATGAGTATGTGTTTATTCTGTTCGGTCTCACAAACAAGCCTGTAGTTTTCATGGAAAAGTTGAACCAAGTTTTCCATCCATACTTGGATTCTTTCATGGTAGTTTTCATGGATGATATCTTGGTGTACTATCACACTCAAAACGACCATTCCACACATATTTACATCATTTTGAGTACACTGAGAGAGCATCAGTTATATGATAATCTCTCAAAATGAAACATTTGGATAGAAAAAAATCACTTCTTGGGTCATGTTATCAAAGATACAAAAGTTTCAGTAGACCCAGAGAAAGTGAGAGTAGTAGTTTCCTAGGAGTAGCCGAATAACTTCTTGGAAGTAAAAAAGTTTTCTAGGGCTGTCTGGATACTACATACGTTTTATATAGGACTTTTCAAGCTTAGTAGTGGCACTGAAGGGCCTAACTATGATTCATGCGAGGTTCTTGTGGTCAGATTCTTACGAGTCATCCTTTTAGGAGTTCAAAGGAAGGTTGACTTCAACACAAATACTAGTTTTTTCTGAGTTGAGGAAGAGATATACTGTTTATTGTGATGCGTCATGTATCAGGATGGTAGTAGTGCTTATACAGGGGGAAGGACTCATTGCATACAGGTCTCGGATGTTGAGGCCACATGAGAGGAATTACCCGACGCACGATCTCCAGTTGGCTGCATTTTTTCATGCCATACGCTGTTGGAGACATTATCTATTTGAAGAGAATTTTATGGTTTTCACCAACCAAAATAGTCTCAAGTACATATTTACTCAATGAGATCTGAATTTGAGATAGTGATGGTGGATTGAGTACCTTCGGTCCTCTGACTTTGCGCTTGCCTACACGCATGAGAATGTAAATATAGTAGCTAATGAGTTGTCTAGGATGACTCAGATAATTGCAATTCAGGAGGCCAATAGTGAGTGGAAACATAGGGATCTGTTATCTGAGATGCATTTGGAGGTGTAAGACAAGTAGGTGTAGACATTACTTTATTCTATAGCTGTTAACTCTACTCAACATGATATAGTGCGAATGAGGCAGGTATCAAATTCTAAAGGCCTAGTCCTACGAGAGAGTGTGACAGGAGAGGACCCTATTCCTGGATAGAACGTAGGCGAGGATGGGATCTTGCATTTCCAGGGGTGTGTATAGGTGTCAGCAGACATACGTGAGGAGCTAATATGGGACTTTGATTCCTCAGTTAGGGCAGTTCATCATGGTGTCACCAAGATGTATCATAATCTACACTGTCATTATTGGTGGCCAGGTATAAAGAGAGATGTTGCTGGTTTTGTGGTGAGGTGTTCCACCTATCAGCAGGTGAAGGTGGAGCATCTGTGACCAACAAGTATTTTTCAGCAATTACCCATTCCTGAGTGGAAGTGGAATGATGGAACTATGGACATAGTTATAGGTTTACTAATGTTTCCTCAATGGAATGATGCAGAATGGGTTTTCATTGACAGACTCATGGAGGTTTCTCACATCTTGTTGATCAAGGATACCTTTAGTGTTGATGATATGGGAAGGATGTACATACGTTAGATTGTACTTCTACATAGGGTTCCACACTCCATTGATTCATATAGAGATTCCAATTTTACTTCTCAGGTCTAGAAGGGATTAAAAATGGCATTTCGTACAAAGGTACTTTTGAGTTCAACTTACCACCCCCAGACATATGGAAAGTACGAGCGTATGATTCAGGTGATTGAGGACATGATTCGAGCATGAATTATGGATTTTGGTGGTTCTTGGGAGAATCACGTGCCTATTTTGGATTTTTCCTACAATAATAGTTTTCAAGAAACTATTCAGATGGCACCTTATGAGGCTTCATATAGTAGGCCATGCCAATCACCCCTATGTTGTCTGGAAGAAGGAGAGGAAGTTATGCTAGGACCTCATCTTGTCTAGGGGACCACAGAGTAGATAGAGATGATTCAGAAAAGGATGGATACTCTACAGTAATGATAGAAGTCCTATGATGATCGATGGAGACAGCCTCTAGAGTTCAAGGTCAGAGATCAGATTTAATTACGTGTCACACTGAGGTTGGGACACAAGAGGATTAGGAGATAGCATAATATTTCTCTAAGATATGTTGGAACATTTTAGTTTTTGGAGAGAGTTGGGCCAGTCACCTATCAGTTTCACATTGGTACTGGGCTATACATGACATTTTCAACATTTCTCAGTTGTGGTGTTATTTATCAGACCTGTCTCATGTCCTTTAACATGAGGATGTTGAGTTGGTGGTGGATGCATCATTCGAGGAGAATCATATCTGGAATATGGATCATATTGAGAAGGTTCTCTATGGATATTCTGTTCCTCTAGTACGAGTGCTATGGTAGCACGGGTGAGTACAGGATGAGACTTAGGAGAGGGAGGCCGATGTACGATCATAGTGGCCATAGCTGTTTGAGGATTATTCTTCTACGCCTCCTTCTTAGGAAATTTTGGGGATGAATTTCATTAAGGGGGGATGTTTCTAAGAACCCAAATCTTATTTTAAGGTATTTATTTATTTATGGTTGTTTTTGAGAAAAAGAAAAGTTTCTAGAAATTTCAAGAGTACATGCAGTGTACTTATAAGTACACATCATATACCTGGTTTCTGCTAGTAGCCGTGTAATGGCTGTGTAATAGCTGAGCATTGGGCCATGTGGGGTGACCTTAAGACCACCTAAATCAGAGCTCAGTAAAGGTAAGTACACTCCATGTAATTTTAAATAACACACCATGTGCATTCTTTTTTATTTCTTTAAATGGACCAAATTCATGTCTAATCTGTAGAACATAATGCTTCTTCATCTGTCTCATCCAGGAGCGAACGAGACTACCGATTAATCTTCTAGCCCCGACTCTCCATCTGTTCTCCAAATCAAACCCCATCGGTTGTGTTGGAATCCCAACGATGGGTGATTACTTCTTCTAGAATCTCATCTCTTCATTTCTCATATTTCGTGAGATATCCTTGGTTGAACTTTTTTATCATTTTTGTAGATCTGTGGCATTATAGGGTGATTCAAGGACCAAGTTTCATGTATATCGTCCATACAATGTTGAGGTAGGTGGTTTGTTCTTTTCCGTAGTTTTTCATTGAGTAATATGTGAAACGTTTCCCAATAACCTTGTTAGGGGTATTGCGTGTTTGTGTTTTTAGCCCTAATATTTCCTGCTTTTCCCTGTGTGCTTGGGTAGAAGATTTATGATTGTAAATAGGGTTATTTTACCTTTTTATGTATGTATTTCACATGTTTTCTTGATATTGACCATTTTTTCTAGCTTTTCATGTTAGGATTCTTGTTTTTCCATGCCTAATATTTTAAGGATGGAGTGATTATTTATTTGATATGTTGTTCCATGCGTTGTAGCTATTTAGCCACATAGTTCATGAGGTTTACTTTGGCTGTCATATACCGTTTGTGCATGATTGTTTACACATGGTTGTGGGAACCTGGTGTAGTAGACCATAAAGAGAATGGACACTGAGGGCTTCTCCAGAGTGTTTTTTTACTTTATGTTGCGAGACCATAGGGGGTATGGACGTAAGTGCTCCCTAAGAGTGTCTTTAGTTCCTCGTTATGAGACCACTTGGGGAATTGGACGTTGGGTTCTTCCCCAGAGTTTCTATAGTTACCGATATGAGACCACATGGGGAATTGACGGTGAGTGCTTACTTAGAGTGTCTTTGCTAAAGCTGAACCAGTGGGGTTTGACTGTGAGTACTTCCCATAGGGATGCTTGTGTTTGTTTAGTTGAACAAGACGGGTTAGCTTGTGAGTACTTCACAGAGGTTTACTTATGATTGTTGGTTACTTAACTAATAAAAGAAAATGGATGTAAATGAAATTGTAGGATTGTTTACTTTTGCGTACTTCCTTGTTTACTGCTTTATTTTGATTATTGCCTTCTATATATATTCACTGACTATTAGGCACATATTATTGGGTGGTTGCCTACTGGGATTCGTCTCACACCCGGTTTGGGTCATGATTTTGGGCACAAAAATATTATATTGATGCAGGTATTGTTAAGGGAAATCTCCCTTCTACTTCAAGTACTTGATTGATGTGGAGATAGGGAGCATGGGACCAAGATGAGGCTTGAGATGCTGCGGAGCTCTTTATTTTATTTTCTTTTGTACTTTGGTTTAGTACTATATTCCAGCATTGTGACTTGTTTGACTAATTTCATAGACATATTTATCATGCATCATTTATATATGTTCTCCTGTTTTTGTTTCTTCAGTCTTCCGTTGTTTACTTATTTCATGTTATTTCCGCTTCCTCTATTGTTATCTATTATTTCCACTGCGTTACACTGCAAATGTGGACATAGTTTCCCCACTATCACACCTAAGGCCCTCGCTGCAAGTTGTCAGTCTCTAGCATTTGGGAAAATGCACTTAAGGCCATGTGACGAACTGGGTATGGGGCAACTCTAGGTGGCTACATGAATAGGAATGTTACATCAATATAAATGAATTTAATGAAAAAGTAGTTTGGATTAAAATTTACAATTTTTCAATATTAATCCAAAAATGATGTATTTCAGAAAAATCTAAAAACTTCATTCTAAGATAATTTTGAGATGCATAATCAATAAATGATTTTTATTTTATCAAATTGAATTTCCAAGTGTCTAAAATTATTTTTATTATTGTTCATATAAGTTTATATAAATGTGTTCATTTGAGAAAATAATATTTTCAATCATAAAATGAGTTTAAATAAATTATAAGTTTTATTTTAAATATGATTTATTTTTTAAAAAAAGTACAAATAATATTGAATAATTATTTATTAATATTAGTATTACTATGTCTAATGGGTATTCTTTATAATAATATCATTTTAACAATTATAATAATTTAATTTCGCTTCATAGAAACGCAGTGTTGCGTGTAACAAAATTCAAGTCGGTGTTGTGTGTAGCATAATATTTTCATTTAGTTGAGTATATAGAAATTGTATATTGGCATAGCATGAAAATAAATACATCAATGAATATTAATTTATTTAAAAAAAGGTTCTTAACCACTCGAGGTGTTACATTGAGAGATATGATCACATATCTCTTTCAACCAACAAGTCTATCCCTACTTGGATGAAGTATTATTTCCATCCCTCAATGTGGACAAATCCCCATCTTAGTAGAAACACCTAGGTGATCCCACAGCTAGAAAAACCCCTGGGTCGTGCCCCCACCCAGGTGAGACCCCACCTAAGTTAACCTTTTGGTTGATCCCCCACAAGATAGAATCACAAGGCAGAGCCCCCACTCGGGAGATCCCTATAAGAGATACATAAACCATGTAATGTTACATGGGAAATCATTCATACCCATTGGTCCATAAAACAATGTCCTTGCCTCCAAACTCCCCTCAAGATCACTTCTAAGATAACCTCTCAGGCCTTCAGCTTAATCCCATCACAATTGTTACTGACCACTTTAAAAATTGTGCATCTCACTACAATCTTTTCTGGTCAGTTTTAGGAAATTTTGGGTTGTACACATAAAAACCCACTTATCATTCAAATTACCATGATTTGATATTCACCTCAAAGTTCCATAAATTGGTTCATACCCTCTAGAGTAAGAACATACTCTTCCTTGCAGGGTCTAAAACTATGATAGGTGATGGGAACATCAATGGCCTTTATGTCCTCCAAATCCCCAGCATCGTCCACCAGTGGATGATGGAGATTTTTTGGTTTCTCAAATATTTAATTTCATTTTTTTCTCCCACCAATCATGAATCATATGGGATTATAGGTTGGTGATTATCATGATGTCTGTATGATCAAATACCTCACTCGGGTGGTGATTTATCATTCGGATCATCCTCTCACCTTCCCTCATGGCCACCTATTCACTATAAGACCCAACCATGTAATAACCACATTAGAGTAAAATATTACCTATGATACAAAACATAGAAAGACTATATTCTTTATTAATATAGAAAATGGGCCTCTTACATATGTGTATTCCCCAACCATCCAAATAACATGGTTTTTGGTATCGGTTCAAATGGGATATGTAGAAAGCCACCATTTGGTTAAAACCAACACAACAAAATCACCCTAATATTATATAGTCTTAATTATCATTAGGGTCATTTTTGACATGAGTGTCCATATCCTTCATGGTTTATTGGGCCACACTAGAATAATTCCCACACCATCTTTGACTAAGAACCTTCTTTATATACATCATTATTTCATGACAATAAACTTCACACTTTATTCCTTGTCACATGAACTTAAATGGTATGATGTTTCCCATTATGTGGCATAAACGTATATGGGTTATGATTCTATTCATGAGGACACATATAAATCCCTTCTCTAGGGTACTAATCCTGCCATAAAAAACACTCATGTATTCTTAGATGATGATAAATTTTAGAGAACCCAACTGCATGTCTCAAAACAATCATTGCAACAATAAATGACATAAGTCCTCCAATACACATTAAAAAGGCTACCATCAACGGAGAACCTTGGATACATATAGGTTCCTACATTTATTAAGTAAACCAAATATATGTAGATGATTCCAAAGTCTATACATGATAATAATTGATTGTTGAATTAAGGGAAACACTTTTATTATTTTGTATTTAACAAAGGATATATGAATATGTTTAAAATCAACAATAGAATCCCATAATAGGAAATAATTCTTGTCCAAAGGTGTGATTAGTCTGACTCACATACATCTGAACAATGTGAGTCCTTATGCATTGTTAGAGATTTTCCTAATGACCACCCACCATTACAAAGAAGGTTCAAGAAGAAAATTAATAATGGAACCGTTAGTTGTTTAAAGTTTCATGAGTAAAAACCATTTAAAATATTTTAACAATGATGTGAAAACATGTGCATGATGTGGATTTTTTTTCTACCAAAACCATAAAATTACATTCAAACTACTTATAGTTTTTAGGCATGGAGTAAAAATAGTGTATCAAATGTTAATCTATAATAAAAATGACTATGGTGGATACATGTCTGGACCCTTTCACACTTATAAAAAATAAATGTTGGCCGAACATGGATAGAAAAAATCAATGACGTATGTGTTCATTTATTAAGAAGATTCTTGGAAGGGGTTTTCCTGTTTCTTTGTGTCATTTATTTTGAAAACCATGATAAGAAATCCCTTAAATACAAATGAACACTTACCATTTTAAGCAGACATATGGTTCAACAACTACAAAAACTGAGTCTATATCTAACATGAGGGCACTATTGCTGATGCAGCTCCTCCAACACTGGATTTTAGAATAACTAGGTTTGTAAAACTACATAAATGGTATCGTAATATCCCCAGTGGATTCAAAACAATCCCTCTAACACATGAATCATTTCCATCCATCCTCTTAGTGACATTTGGTGGACGAGAAGTTGATGAAACCCATATCCATATCAATATATTTAGGGAACCTATCCTCAGTAAGCAATAATATATTCCTCTCTTACCATAAGTAGGATGATCAATAGATCACCAATGGCCTCATAAAAACATTTATGGCCCCTCCAAGGATAACCTACTAGTAGATACCACCATTAATGAAACACGACACAATGTTCTCAGCATGATGGGACCGCCATGCCACATGCTCTAGCTCCACTCATTCATACCCGAGCAGTTGGGGTAACTCATCGAGGGAGGAAATCAATAAAACAAGGATAATCCCACCTCCTTATCACCATTAAATAGGGATGATAATAAATCATGGTTGAAACATTCAAGGTATATTAAAATTCCATGCCAAACCCCTTAGACATTCCAACACTCTTTTTTGGAAAACAAAACTAATCATCCATAAAACATGATAAAAATAAATGAGAAGATAAAAATCCTTTCTAGTTTAAATCATTAATGGTAGGAAAATCTATAATCACTCAGAAATTTTTTTCAACAAACCCTGGTCGAAAACTGGGGGATGACCCATATCTCTATACCCTCACATTATTACTGTCTGTATATTCTGATAAGAATTAGAGGAATAGAGAAAGGCCATTCCGTTGATATAGTCAATGAATGGTATTATATCCTCATTATAGCTGTTGAAGTTAGTCAATATATATTTGACATTATTAAATAAGAGATGAAAATAATTTCCCACATCTTAAAAACCTACATGAATATAATAACAACAACAGATGTGTTGGAAGGGTTAACACATAACTTCTTACCCATAATCGTGTTGACCCAAAAACATAAAATGACAATTAGAACCATTTATACTGGTATTAATTCACTTATACCAGACATTTGTGGGTAAAATACCATGATAAATTGAATATTGGATTGGGAACATACCCCAATTCCAACAAGAGTCCATCATTCCATCATAGTGTTGAATTTAGGCAAGGCATTTAGCCATTCAAAATTTTTAGATAATTGACTAAAAATTATTATGAAAAAATAGGACCTACTCAAATAGGATTATGAATATGAAATATTTTATTTATAGAACGTGTCCCTAGTATCCATAAAGAGAGAATAAAAAAATATCCTCACTAAAGGTGACTGTAAAATGATGAGATTTTCCACGATCCCACTCTACTTCATAAATCCCTCATTCATTTATATACTGTGTCTCCAAATCCAACTCATCCATTATGAAATTATGAAAATATTATTTTATATGGAAAATTTCCTCCCCTCATATTTTATGTCACCAGTTCAAGATATCCTCTTCAAAAATATTACCATGAAGGAATACATAATTCCCATAATTTGATAGATCAATAGAGCCCATTTAATGATGAGCACCATGGAAACCCTCTATGTTGCTAGATGATTAAAGAGAAATGAGACCCTGCCTTTCTTTTGTAAACCCCAACAACCCCACCTAGGGTATACACTATAGGTATCCCCCATTAAGTCGAACATAAATCAATATTGGTAGTTATCCTCATAATGGAAATCACTGCGATGGTCCTCCTAATAGTGACTCTTCACTTCATCATGGTGGATTAAACTTTTCTGAATTAATTATGTGAAATTCCTCATATCACGAGGAACTTGAAAAATGATACCAGATATTCCTTATTGATTTTCACTAAAAATTTAAATCCTTTCTGAATCATAAGACATCCCAACATAATTTTCATTATCTAAATCACCCTTTGATAACTTGTATTCAAATATGTTAGAGCAAATACCTTGGAAACATATTGTTTAAAATAAATTATAAGGAATATCCACTACAGTAGGATAAATATTAGGAACCTATAGATGAAGATGAAGATGAATTATTTTTCATGAGGAGATAGTTGGCTTAAGATGATATACCCAGTCACATTCTACCCTATAACCACTCCCCAATAGAGCATTAGAGAGGTGTTGTTGGAGGATTTTGTGCATGAAATCCACCCAAATATATTGAAAACTATTTAAAAATTAAAATAAAAAGAATATCCATGTAATGAATAATCCTCCCAAATAAAGGAAATATAATGTGTACATTATCAAATAATCTTGAAGGCACTCCTAGCTACAGAAATCCCCAACGTGGGGAAACATCGAGGAGGCCTTCAACCTGCATGTCTAAATGAATTAAAATAATGATTTTAGTAGATCATTGATGCCCCATTTGGTATTCATATTAGTGGACGGGGAGAGATCAATTAATTTCATTTCACCTTTACCACTATTTAGTAAAGCCTACTGAAGGTGACACCATGTAATTTCATAGTCTCAATCCGGATTTGAGGAACGATATATTCACACAACAGATGGTATTATCAATAAAAATTGGCCTTAGATGACTCTAAAATACATCGTCATAGAATTGTGTCTTCCATTAAAATACTTATTCCTCACGAATAAAGAAATATTGAGTATGTCTACAACCTAAAAGAATCTAATCAGTAGGTAATACCAATGTCATTGGTAGCAGCTTCCTCTTATGGAAATAATACAATGCATCCACAATATATTCGAAAAAATAAACACAAAATTAATAGATCATCCATGGAATTAGAACCCACGATAATCTTGGTGAATCCCAAACCAATAGGGTTTGGGGTAATTTTTTTAAAACAACCTACAAAGATGATAAAATATTCTTGAAATGTTGTGAAAACAACATTGGAGTGTCCCCAAACCATAAGGCTGCGAGATTCATTACCACAAGATCCACCTCAATAAAATATAGTATTTTCCTATTTAGGGGTAGAACCCCCAAATAATACCCTCATTTATTCCTATACCCGGATCATACATTCACATTAGAAATACACATGAAATAATTTTCCTAATATTCACATATGATCATCATTGGTCAAGATATTCCATGAGGACCAACAAAGAATAGGATGTAGATTTTTAAAAGACAAAAACCCAATAAATATCTAAAAAACAATGAATAAATTCTCCCAATGTGTTACACAATGGTAAATGTTGTTATAACTTCCCTTGAAAATTCTATAGAAAATGTTTCTAATAAAGAGAAAGAAAAAGAGGTTTCAATATGTAATATGGTCCACACTAAAATTATTAAAGATGGATTGTATTCCAGAAACAAGAGGGTTTATACAAATTTGGGGATTCGATAAACTACTCTCCTACCACTACCTCACCAAGAATACTCAATGGAAATGGATAGTAGTGTAGTTATACCACACCTTACTGCCAATTATGTTGAATCCATTACACTTGAAGAAATATTTTCACATAAATAAGTGGAGATAAAGGATTTGAGAAAAATAATTGAGAAACTCTTCCAAAGAAAATTACTTGATGGATATTTTCTCCAAATAGGTTCCTCATCTCATGTTATTGACCGATGCACCTCAGAAAAATGGTTTTTCACAACAACTAAAATGGATCTGGAACATCTACTCTACATGGGGTATGAAAAACCAATTTATTTGTAACAAAAAATAGTAAGATATTAGGATTTGTATTCCTTGGGACAATAAAAAAAAGCCAGTCTAGATACATTAGCATAGAACATCTCTTTTACGGTAGACACCATGGGTAGAAAACACACTTTTATATATGGACTTATGTGTTTCTTCCCATGTTCAAGATCCTTTTCAGTCATACATACCACAAGGTATTATCAAAACAATTTAATATTTGGAATCAAAATTTGATGTTGTAGAGGAACAAAATTCCCTAGTATTGTAGGAATGGAAGCCTTACCCCAAATGGGTGTATCCAACACCTCCCTCACCCAACATTGAGAACACTAGGTTTCCAATTATAATTGTATTAGTGGGCCTAATGTTGAATTTGATGCATCTCATGTCCCATTATGACCAAATAATGGTAACCCATAAAAATAAAGAATCATTAAAACTCAATTACATCATCGAAACATAATAAGGGTTAACCTTTATATGGTTTACCAGTTTTCCAACACAGTCAATAAAAGGATGAGATGACCACTATTATTGTTTTACCTTTAAATTCATATCAACCTTGTAAAATACAGAGATCTTAAACCTCTAAAGTGAATAATAGTTGGACAAGGAGTGGGTATTAGATTTCATTTCTAGGTAGAAGGGTATTCCATAATCCCTAAACCAATATATTATCCAAGAATATTTATTATCCTTATATTTATATAATATTCAGGATGAGTTGTTAATTACTCTCATCCATGTGAATAATAATGGTGGGTTCAGAGATGTTTTTTAATTTTATAAAATATTCAAAAAATCCATCATGAGAACCAAGGACACGTCCATTATAATTCTTTTATTTCAAGGGAAGAGAGCATCGAATGAAGATTGTACTGATTCCATGCATAACCCACCCTCAACACTAGATAAAGCTCGAAAAACGTTTCCATATTATCTGGTACCCCCTCATGAGAATCATTAAAAAATATGTTCTCACTATGATGTAAGAAGGGACAGAGGAAAATTGTTTTGAGTAAAATAAAAAGTTTTCTTTAATTTTAGGATAAGAATTTCCATGGGTACCACATAGAGGTGTTGGAAAACAATTTACTCAACATGTCAAAAAATAAGAGGTCATATCAATTTGGTATTGTTGATATCTTAAATTATTTACCCTTTTTCCAAAAATTAGGTCAAACCATCCAAGAATTCATTGTTTTCAAAGAAATCATAAAAAGATGGTAGACTATGGGAAAGTGAATTTGGGTAAACCACCAATAAAAGTGGAATATGTTTTCAATGCTACCCTAGGGGATATGGTGAGTGGAATAAATTTTTTATTAGAGGTGGATTTTTTTAATGATCAGATGATGTTGAATAAAATAAATAAAAATCATGATATACTTAATGGGAAATTGAATCAACCAAATGTGCCCCAGGTTTCTCCCTAAATTAAACAACTAACCCATAAATGTCACAATACTATAATAAGAGACATAATTTGATAAGAAGGATTAAATTACAGAAAGTAAAGATTTTACAAGTTCCAAAATCATCCTTGAAAATCTTATCTTTCTTGGATCAAACCCAGAAAGCACAACCACCACCCCACCAAATGGTACCACATGGTTTTCCCCATGAGACATAATCCTCATAAAACTATGAATTGATCATTGTTTACATTAATATCATTAAATAAATAGATCAATTCTATGATTAATATTATATCTATGAAATCAAATTCCCAGTAACCAACTAGGGAACTAGAGGAAGATGCCACATGAGCTGATGGTATATGGGAAGACTCAATAGCATAGGAACACAATACATAGAAAAAAATCCCTACCCAGATTTTCTACGCTGCTGAGAATTATTGTATAACACTTCAGTTAGACCTACAATAAAATAAGATTTCCCCCAAATCTACAAGGGGTTTACTTGACCCGATAATCCTATATGATTTATTTGAGGGGATCCATTAATATATTCAACCTCAGTGAGTATATAGACCTATTCATCTTTACCACTCAATGGAAGGAGAATCATCAAATCCTATTCTAATGGTATATATTCTTCCTTGACATAATTCAGTATATAATGTTTCATTGAAAAATTATCCTCATGATAGGATACAAAAAAACATTATTCCCAATGTATTCCATTATAAATAAATTTTTCATGGTTCAGAGTAGGCTTTCAATCCTATATTCTCTTAGTTTATTAAAATGCGTTTAAGAAGAACACTTAGAATCTATCATGATATATCATGAGAAAGAATTTTATTTTTTCATCGTCGAAGTATATCATATAAAGATAAATCTGGAAAAAATCAACATTATCATCTCTTTCATAAATAATGGAAATGATTTCATCATATAGGGACACTTTACACCCTTGAATGTGTCTGATAGGATAAATAATGTTGATATATGATAGAATTTTGTATACAATGACTAAAAACCCAACCTCATTCTACTATGAACACTTCATCGACTGGGTTGCGGCAAGGCCCACCCATCCGCTTCCATTTTAAACAAACAATGTAATGAAAAATGAAAGCAAAATCCCACCAAGAAGAATCAATCTTACCACACAATTTGGTAATCTCTTATATGAATCATAATTCCATATTATTCAGAAGGATACATATTTCAATGTTCTCCTTGGAAGTACATGGTTTCATAAACATGTGGTAGTCCTCTCATCAAAACACCATGGCCCCAATTAGTTCAAAAATGAGAAAATTGGAATAGAGAATGGTGATATATACACATTTGAATATTATGAATCATAATACATTCATATATGATTATACCATATGTAATCGAAATACACATTAATGATGGTGTTGCATGGATAAATTCAAAAAATGATCATGAAATTACATCATACAATCTTGTAAAAAATAATAATGGTGAGTATGTGCTTCCCATCAATCGTGTAAAAAATAAAATTCTCAATTACAGTTCATAATAAAAAAACATCATGATATCTATTCTAAAATCTAATCCTAATAACACTAAAAATATCATCTAACCTTCTAGAAGTGGTAAAATCATAAGTTAAAATATCCTCATTCCATCACATCCACTCCAAAAGATAAATTAATAAGAAAAATGTCAATGAATGGTGTCATTTCACAAGGGGATACTGAATATACTTCCCCTCTATCCCATTTCTACCATCCAGATCTTATATTAAACCCCATGTAACTAGTCTTGTTGGAGAAAGCTTCTTCATCTTACAGATGTGAATATATTGACTCCTAACTCAATGAAATTTACTTCACCTCCTGAATCCCCTTATTTTGATTTATAAGAGGAAGTGGAAGTGGAAGAAGAATAACAAGAGGAGGATGAACTCAAGGATTCCCTTAAAATATTCAAAGAATGAATCTCTACCAATATTGAAAAAATTGTAAAATAAATCTAGGTATAGAATAGGAACAATGTCCCACATTGATTAGTGAGACCATGCATTTATATTAATGATAGATATATAAATCCTTTCTAAATAAGCATTGATATGTTTTTTCCAATAATTAATCTAAAATGTTGGGCCTCAATCCAATGTTGGTCACTCACCACCTAGTCCTTCTAGAATACCATAGGGTTACAATCAAAGAGAAAGAAATATTCACTAATCTAATTCTAAAAAAAATTATTCTATATTTTGTAACCATATCAAGGAAAATATCATTCAAGAAGTATATTTTCTAACTTGGCTAGCCATTGTTTTTTTCTGGGAAATGAAGATGAATTGGAAAATCATGGTTTTCATAAAATTCAATGATCTGAACTAGAATTTTATGAAATTTAATTTCTCATTTCTTGTGTTGGAGGTAGTGATTGAAGATATATCTCAGTATTAGGTCATTTCTTTCAAGGAAAAATACTTAAGGTACAACTAAATTTGGATGGTCCATGAAGATGATTAAGATATATCTTACTGATTTCATGAATGAATGTATTTATATTTTGTAATTTTTTTCAGAAAGAAGAATGGTTAATCTATATTCCAACTTTACATTAAATGAATCATTAATTTTTTTGGCGATGTCTATCAAATTATATTTTTATTGTCTGGTGGTTATATATTTGTAACATTCTGACCACCTGGTTGATCTTGAAACAAGGTTCAATAAACTATGTCAACATATCCTAAAGATGAATAACACGAAATGAAAATTAAATGTTACCTTTATATTTTTTCTCAGCTTTATGATATGACAAAATGGAATAAAATTAGATATTGAGAAGTCAAATAATACCCTAGATTTTTTCCTCAAAGAAACATTAGTGATTTGAGGGGATTTGATTTCCATCTTTCTTATATTAAGATTATATTTATAGATTTATAGAAAACATTGAAGGAAAGTGATTTACCTTAACTAGGTTTATGAAAAGGGGGACACATATTAGTGAACTAATAACTATCAGGAAGTGTTCTATAGTATGAAGAAATACCTTTTGAGTCCACCAATGCTGAGGCCTCCTGTTAAGGGGTAGATGCACATCATGAATATACCATCCTTGGAAGGACAACTTGGTGATTTATGTTTATGAAAGAAAGATTTCGAGAATGAAAGTATCCAATATTATCTCAATTTAAACATGATTGATATATAGAATTGTTAGTTAGATATCAAGAAGTGTTGTCTGGAATTATTCTCCATAGTTCAGAAAATAATATGCCATCGACAGAACCACATGGTCTGTTTTGTATCTTGTAACAACATTCTTAAATACATCTTCATTCTCCCTATGTTGAATCAATGATTTTCATGTTGTGAAATCATTCTGTAGTAGTTGTAAATTTCTTTTTTCAATAAAAAGACATAAAACTCCAGGAAATCATAGAACTACTTGAAAAAAACCTATACAAAACAAAATTGATGAAAATATAATGTTATGATAAAGATATATTCTCTATCCAGGAGAGCCCCAAGATATTTCATATATATTTGGTAAACATGTATAGGATCAATATAGAGAAAATTACATAACACACCAAATAAACAAATTTGGTATGGGAGTCATGATCATCTCTCCAGTGAAAGAAGTCTTGCCTCAATCCTTCCTGTTATTAGAAGGTTGGAAAGAAAATGAGGCATAATTTGAGGCCCTAATCATAAGGTTAGAAAATGATCATCATATAATTGTAGAAAAAATTAATGTAAAATGTGATTCAGAGTTGGTAATAATGATGATCGAAAATTATTATACCATAAGAAAAGAAGAGGTAATCCCCCTGCCTGACTACGTCTGAGGTTTGAAGGAAGAATTCCTTTCAGAGATGACATTGACTCGCATACCATAATTGAATAATTCTCATGAAGATTCATTGGGAAGTGCAACAATAGATTTGGTAGATCCAGTACATAATTAAATATTCACCATCATCATTCATCTCTAATTGGTCTCACCTTTTTTTTGTCTTGTCATGGAAGAAATCAACGATGTTAATTAAATCTATGAACCCTATGTATCTTAGAACTGTTGGATGATTACCACTATATATTTCCATCAAAATAGTATTAACATCACACAAATATAATAAATAGAGATTACAATGTCATGAGACTATCAATACTCTCCAATATGACCTTATAAACAAGTCTTAAATGGAGTCTTTCTTAGCGAAATTTATATAGAAGTGACTGTTACTATCATGAAATAAGTGAATACATGGGAATGTGGTACCCACTAGCAAGGGCTTAGTATTTCCAATCAGATATGAGGACCTAGATAATTTTTTCCTTTAATAACATAGGATTCCATAAAAATCACCAAGAACTATCATTCTAGACATTTTCAAACAAACTCTATCCCTAAATCCAATGATTTTATACCCATAGACAAATAATCATATCCATTTTCCATATCAAAAATAGATACTATAAGTCTGTATCCTCTATCTATAGATATGTTTTTCAATTACATCCTCACTACTATTAACCTATTCTCCAAATGGGATGAATCAATACCCTCAAATAATTCAGGACAAAAATAATTTTCAACTTCATGATAGCCAATATCATTATAGAATTTGGTTTCCCTCATATGTTACTAATTGAAACTATTGATAATTTCTATTTTTCTAAGTTGGAGAGGATAAATCCAGATTATAATATCAAATATTACCCTTCATCATGATATTATTCTATCGATAATGGACATATATAGACCTTCAACAAGTCCATATCTGACATACTCAAGAAGATAGTGTATAATGATAAAAAGTCTTAGACTGATAATACCTTTCATGCATTATGGGATTACCAAACTACAACCTATACCACCACATCGATGAACCCATTTATAATGGTATATAGGATTGATCTAGTCATACGAATTAAAGTATAGTTTTCCTCAATTTACATTTCTATATGCAATAATCTATACTAAAATGAGTAATCTAAAAAGATGCTGGATGAATTGGAGTTTCTAGCATAAAAATATATATATACCATGCATCACATGGAAATACATTTGAATCCAATTTCAAAGGCTTTTAAAAATAATTTTATCCTCCTCTCATTCCACTTAGGAGAACTGGGATAGGTTCTCAGGACTTCGGTGATTCAAGGGATGAAAACTACAAAGATTGATCCAATGTGGGAGGGAACATATGACATATAAAAGTTCTACTCTAATAGATATTATTCCATGATATAAATGTATAGAGATCTCATTATGAACCCTACCAGCATAAGGTTTCTCAATATATAACTTTTATAATCATACAACTATTAATCTTTAATGAATGAAATTAAACTACTTGGTTAGGTCTATATCTCATAACTGTAAAATACATGACCCATATCAATATAGTAATAAGATAATAATATCTCTGAAAATATCTTTTTCACCTGACGTTAAATTTTAGTTTAACAATGTGTACCAAGTATACGACACCTTGTGCTACTACCTGAGGAAGCATAAAGTCACAATCAAATGATGCCTATCATGAGATGATTTCTTGAATTCCTAGACAATGTTTATAGGACTCCATGTCTTATATTTCATGTTGGGTAACTCTCATCCTTACCACATGAATCCAAAATAAATGTAATAGTCTACATAAAATGGCTATAAAAGGAATGAAAAAAGGTCTTAATCATATGAACTAAAATTAAAAGACCCCATAGCCTGATCTGAAAGCCTTGAAACTAACAATCCTAACATATTAGTCACAAGATGTTAAACTATATGAAAATATCCTTATTGTATCATGTAAAAATACTAAGTCGATTTCATGTTGTATGACTGAAATCTACACAACATTTCTTTTCATGATTGACCAGATCAAAATAATTAGTGTTGGTCTCCCCCAACACCTCATTTCAAGAACTTCTTATATATTTATTCTTATATCAATGGGATATGTTGATATTTACAGATGTAATTTCATAGGCCCTGACCTTAAATAATGAAAAATCCTTCTCTCCTTCATGTAAACAATGATCTTTGTAGGGGACTTTAAAATCAATGTCCAATGATGATCTAGATGCTTCCCTTATGATCAATAAAATTACTTCTACGCACCATACTCCTTGTATTGGGAAAATTTGGATCCTCATAAACATCCTTGACCATCATTATTATAATTTTTGATACCTGAGCAAACCATTGCATTGAATTTGTATCAATACACCCTAGACTGGATTTTCACGAGTCTCCCAAAAAAGGACTTTCAACTAGAAGATTATTTTTCCTCTAGAGAGACTTATTTTATCACCGTGTGCCCCCAAAATTTCACAATGTGGAATCCTTATGAAACATGGTACATAATTACTCCCTTCATACCTATTCCATATCACTTAACCTGATTTGAGAACCCCAAATATCATTGTTTACAATCTCCTTCATCATTTCTAAAGTATGTTATAACATCCTTGTACCGATAATCTGTATAGCACTCATTGTTTTAATGATATTTGGATCTAGTAATACTTATTAAAACTACATGAAACCATAGTCCTAGATGTATGTATTTAAAATATATATCCTAATTTCATAGTCACATGATGTTAAATAGTATGACATCAATCTTTTCACATGACATAAAACTGAATGGTTAATGTCAGGTTGCATGATTTAATACTGCATAACATTTCGATCTGTGTATGAGTTGATCACAATCCATAGTCCTAGTCTCCCAACACACCACCATTTTAAAACTATATGTGGATTTATTATCATCTCAATGAGATAAAAAGCGATGATCAAACCTTACATTCCGAGCCTATCCCTGAGGTAAAGAACATTAACCCTCTCCTATATATAAATAATTATATATAAACAAGATTACAACAACGGTTCATTCACTTTTAGGACCATATTAATTATTTAGAAATATGTGACACCTGATTACTTCCTATACAAGAAACATAGTGACACCCTTGATCATTAACCTAGTCACAACCATACTAAAAAATGAAGGAACATACCCCCATTCACATGCATATAACCGAAACCCATATAGGGGATTTTAATTATGTTTCCATCAATTAGGATCCCATTATAGAAATAGAAATCTCCCCTTACATAAATGTGAGGTAGAGATATGTAGGTGAATTCACACTAATTATAAAATGCTACTAGAAAAGCTTCTCTTGTGCTCAGATGTGTTCCTTCCACACATCAAACATCCCTCATATTTGGTGAATTTGGAATTTTTTAATCTATCATCATTATTTATTAGTAAAATATTTGAAATTTAAGGGAACCATTGTTATTACTATATAATTACACACCCTAGTATTTCTTTTCATAAGTCTCCCCTACAAGTCCTATCGAATTAAATAAGAAATTTTATTATGATAAACCTATTATATCTATGTAATACTTGAAAATATCAAAATGGAAAAAACTTTTTGATCATGAAAAATATTCAATCCAAATATACATGTTTTATAACACATGTTTTGGTTTGAGAACACTCAATAACAAAGTTTACAATTTTCATCATCACATACAATGCACATTGGGACATCATTGGCTTGGTAATCACCTTCTCACTCATCATTTTACACATATGGCCTAAGAAATATAGCATAAGAATTAAAGGTACCATTGGTCCTTACCGAACAACAGGGATATTAATGGCTAATGTTTCTTTTATTAGATGATAATATTCCCTAAGAACAATTTTTGGATTTATTCTCACACTCAAAAGATATGCACGGATGCTCAGATCCTACATCCTGGTCAAACACCACATGAGAAAAATTCCAATTTTCATTCTTTTGATCACTTTTAAATGATTGTATAATCCTCTACCTTTCATTATTTCCCACACCAGGCATAGATCACATGGGCTTCGGAATTTTAGAAAGGTTTTCTTATATAATCATGGAGTATAAATTCACATCAATGTCAATATGATCCTATATGAATGACCACAATTGGTACACAAAACTTCATTATTACATGATGTTAAACTACATGGTTGATGTCTCCTGCATGAAATAAGCCTATACATTGTTATGTACCCCACCTGAGAGGACCACTATCCCATACGTCGATCTCCCAACATACTATAATCAACGAAATACACTAGTCTTGATTCTCTCTCTAATGAGAATCATAGTGACTTCCTGATCCTATATCCCGGTCCATCCATAATATTAAATTCCCCACTCTCCATAGTGCTAACTAGATCCTCATAGGACTGTCTATTATAGGTTATCACCCCTCTTGTAAGCCTATATTAGAGAAATATACAACCTCCCCACACATGAATTTGATCAGTGTAGTGATTCTACTCATGAAACATGTGTGGCTTGATTAGTTCTTTGACGAGATATATATCAGTGACCATATCATACATCTTGGGCCGAACTAAAATATATAATAGTTACTACTCCCAAAGTATGGCTTAACACTACAAAAAATCATTTATCCACATTCATGGGTAACTATGACATGAAATTATCATTCTATACTCAGGAACCTTCCTTACATAAATAAAACTCCATGAATGAGGAAATATAAAACTCTATAACCAGTCCCCAACCATAAATTATATAATTTATAATACCATATGGATTTTTATTACTATGAATGTATATATACAAGTATATATTTATATAATCCTCGCAGAAAATGCCTTTCCACTAGAGGAACACTCATCATTAGTATAAACCCCTTCTATATACTGAATCCCCAAAAACATTATGATAGAAATACATTCAAACATTTTTGTGGTCATTCCTTTCATACTTGTCTGATATCACATTTCATATATCTAATCCCCCATATTATAACTCACAACAATCCCTCATCATGAATGATGGATGATGAAACATTTTTTGTTAGAACACTATGAAATGAAAAATCACTAATCATTTGGTCAAAGATAATGCACATTAAATTATAGTTAAAGATTTTATTTCCACAATATTTTAAAATTCATTGTAAACTTATTGTTTTCATAACATTAAATTATACTTAAAACCTCATCTGGTGGAGACATTTCTATAGAGTTTTTTCATCCACCACATCTCTAGGAAGAAATATGTTTAACTTTTTTCTCATTCAATAAAAACATGTAGTGATGAGTAGGTCATCCATTCTAGGCTTAGCTACTATATTATCAAAAACAATTATGTTCCATTATTCATAGAAACAACCTAGATCTAGGTGGAATGTTATGGATTTCTCCCAAGAACCCTACTTTACAATATTTCAGTAAAAATAGAATGCCACTTGTTATCATAGAATCCAAACTTGTGTACAAGTAGTTTCTCATTCATGTATAGTGACAACATAGATGATACCTTCATTATCAGAAAACATACCTTAACCATCCACCCTTCGTGGTATTGAGAAATTTGGATCCAAATAAACTCTCCCACCATCGATAATATACTTCATGATTACAAAGTACAGACTTTTTTTTACAATAGAAAATATTCCAAATTTTTTTATCTATATAAGTTTTCCCAGAAGACATGTCAACTAGAGGAACCTTCATCCATAGGAGAGATACCTTCTATTTCCATAATCCCTGACAACAACATTCTATAATACACATTTTATACTTTATTTTTGGTCATTCCTATAATACTTGTCTCATATCATGTTCCAGATTTAGAAATCCCAAAATCATGACATAAAAACTTCCCTTTGTTTACTTGAATAATTGAAGAAAATTCTTGAATAGAAACAATGTTAAATTTGTTACTCTAATAAATCATGGTAAAATATAATCCCCATAAAAAACATGTTCCATTATTCGATATTGTATGATTATACGCATCTAATGAAAAGAGACACAATACTCTCCATGTTGGAAACCCAAAAAGGAACAATTATGAAATAGGATTGTTTTATCTCGATAGATGTGCACTTTATATGGATTAGATTTTTGAGAAATGAAAATAATGAGGCATAAAACATGTTAAGTTGAAATACTATAATAGATGGCCTTTGAAAAATCCACGTCTCACCCATTAAAGGATCTTTATATCATAAATAGCTAAAAACTAGGGTGATGAAAAAGAAGGAAAAATGTTTATAGTGCCTACCATGTAACCCTAAAAATATTCAAACTATACTTATTTGGTCCAAATAAATAGGAATGAGTTAGAGCATCCTTTTATTGTTGTAATAGCACCATATCCCATTAAATGATTTTAATTTTTATAGAAATTAACCACATTTACATTAAAAAGAGTTTATTTTTGTTCCAAACAAATACAATTCGATGTGGTTGATTTTATTGTAATAAAAAAATTTCATCAAATAAACTTTTACAAATATCTAATGATACTATCCTCACTTAGGAAATAAATGTCGAGTTTGTGTATTGATGTGTCTCCATAAAGAAGGAAGAAGTAGTTTAGATTACCATATTTCAAAAGACTGCCCCTCAATGATGGGTAAAGGTATGTTATAAATACTTCATGATGTGGTGGATTAGTATATAGAGGCCCCTCTATCAACATGCCATAGATATTTAAAATTACTGATAAATAGGTGTTAATGTATTAAAATGAATTCTATTAGTGACTTAAGAAGACTTTTTGAATCATAAAAGACCCCAACAGGGTTTATAGAGTAAATATAGGGGATTATACTGCCTCTCAATTCTATATTTTTCTAGTCATAGAGCCCAAACAGACCTGCAGGTCAAATATTATGTCGATTAGTAGTTGAGAATAATTTATAGTGGAATTAGAGTTCCCACACAAGTCATTCACACAACACCCACACACAATCCATCAGTGCAACTCCCTCTTGATCTTACCACATAAAATAACCTCACATATCCCCATTTCTAGGCCCACCATCTAAAAAATAAATAGGATAATCCAACTAATTTTTTTATAGTGGGTAAAATCTTGGATGGTGAAGCAATGTGAGAGATTTGATCACATAGATCCTCCTCCCATGTTCTCAATCCCTACATGGACAAAATATTATATCAAGTACTCTATAATGAAACAATACAAATCTATTTGAACCCCCACCATGGTGAACCACATGGGGGATCCTCCTTCTTGGCGAACCACCTAGAAGATCACCCACCTAGGTGATCCCCCCAATGTGAACAACATGGGTAAGCCCCCACATGTGAAAACCTCATGCGTGAGTTCCCACATGGGTGAATAATGTGGATGATCCCATTTTGATGTCATTCTAGTTGTCACATCCTTATTTCCCTTTAACCCATACCATGATTATTTTTTCCCCACACCCTCACTCAGGTTTAGTGCCGTGTAATGCTCTGGGGAATCGAACCCGATCTGTCATCTATCATCACTGATCCTCTTTAAAAATTTAATATCACACCGTTAGCATTTGGGGAAAAGTTTTTGATGTTTTTTTGTGATACATAAAAAACCACATATCATTATAAATTATGATGATTTCAGATTCTACTCATGGTTCTATAAATGAAGGAATACATTTAGAGTATGCCCCTAATTATTTTAGTAGGGTCCAAGAATAAGAGAGTAGATTGTCACTACCCGTCCCAGCGAGGCCCGAGATGCAACTCCCCAAGCCCACCTCCAATAGGCCAGGGGCTGGTGACTAGCATCGAGTAAGCATGCTACTAACATCGGATGCATTGCCTATAACCTGTACACATGCACACACATCTCCAAGACCACAAAGCTGAAAAGAAAAAACTATTAAAAAGAAAAGATGCATGCATACACTAAAACCCAACCACAGAGTACGACAGGGAAGTAAAGTAAAGGAAAGTAAAACCCTGGGCCCAAGGTACAAGCCCACCAAAAAGAAAGTCTGCAACAAGTCCAACCTATAGAAATAAGGTACTGGGACTGCAACCCGTCACCAAAGGAACTCACCTTGGATTGTCTGATCTCACTGAGCACCGTCCGGTCCTGGTCCGCCTAGAATCCTATCAAAGGCTCGCTCGTCTGCACAAGACACGACACGTACAGGAAAAGCCCGTGCAAGGGTGAGTATAACAATACCCAGTAGGACACCCCGAAAACCATAAAGGAAATACAACAAAGGAAGGTACAGTCATCTCTACACTGTATATGTCTACAGAACATATAACAAGAATATCCAGATATACTCATACACAGGCGACCATCGCGAAACCGCCACTAAGATCCAGCTCGACAATTCTGCTGCCTTCGGAAGAACACACTCCTAGGTCTGAAGAGAGAGATATGAAGTACTCATTCCGGGAGAACACACTCCTAAAGTACCTTGGGAACAAGATGCTCAGATGAGGATCACAGCCAAGACATGGGGTGATTCTGACAGCTCAGTCTGAGCTAATCTGCTAAGCAGAGGATAAGTGCCCGGGTAAAGTTGGTCACGTCAATACCAAGAACTCTACCTAGGGTTCCAGGAATGAATAGAGGATCCGGATCTAAGGCACATAGAAGGAATTCCAAAAACTCTATTTAGGAAGTTCTGCTGAAGGGATCATACTCCTGTATAAAGGAATTGATACCAGAACCTTCAGGGAATTACCAAGGGTACAAACCCTAAGAACTAGTCCAAGTCGCAGAAGGAAAGTAGCCCAAGCCGTGAAGAAATTTATACACAACATGTAGTATTATTACACACCGTCTGCCTTGAACCCGTGTACTACCCGTGTAAATGGCCTGTGTTCTCCGCTCAAGCCATGCAAAACCAAACTACACGACGTGTAGAAAAGTACACGTCGTGTTCCTTGACCACGAGTACTCCTGTGTAAACGGACCGTGTCCTTCGACTTTGCTGGATAGAAATCAACTACACGACGTGTGGAAGAAAATCACACACCGTGTTCGAGCACCTGGGATCACTTCATGTATGCTGGCCATGTGCCCGTACACGGTCTCTGCCCGTGTCCGTGTCGCCTGCCCATGTACCAGTACACGAGTAACCCGTGTATCTGGCCACGTCTGGCCGGGGAGGGGTATACACGGAATGTCCATGGCCGTGTATCCTGCCCGTGTCTGTGTACTCCCAGAGTACACGATGGGTAACCCTACTGACGAACACACGCCATGTAGCCCATACAACATGGCTTGTAATCGGGATTTTTCCAGAAATGACATCTTCATCCCCGTGCTTCGGCCGATCCTTCGAATCTTCTTTTTCTTGTCCGTTCATCACGATACTCCAGGGTTTGGTTCACCTCGTCCTCATGAAGCCGAATCCGTGGGTTTCAGGCCTTCAATCGGCTCCAAAATCCGATTCTGGCCATCCGAGCGGAAATCGTCCGAAGAACAATTTCTTCCGATCCTCTTCGATCTATAGCATCCCGTCTTTTTATAACATAACTTTTCATTCCATTACACGGAACTGAGGATCTTTAAGGTTTAGTGTCTTGGAAACAAGGAACATAAAACATGAAAAAAAAATTCTTCTTAAACACTTGAAAGGCTTCTCCTCATGTTCACCCTAGGCTCATTACTGCATCTCAACCTGGGGACATACATCAAAAGGAAGGGTGAGCAGAAGGCCCAGTAAGGGAAACAAGTGAAACATTTTACATATGAACTTGAGATACATCAATAAAGTCATGAAAAGAACTTTAATGCATGAAAATGAAATCATGAGGCATATCATAATAAAAATAAAACTTTTTCATAACTTGAAGATGTGGCTGAAACATTTAATATTGACAATCGTTTCGTTTCACCTAGGTCCATCCCCAAGGTGTCGTTAAAAATTACCATGTTTTTTCACCAAGGCATCGTTAAAATTGTAATCTCTAGTGGTTACATCATTACCCAATGCATTGGAGCGCTATCAGGGCGCACCCTTAAATTTGCCCTTATTATCATGTGAGCCACATATATCATCATCAAAATTTTCATAAATATCCAACATAGCATAAAATAAATGGGTTTTATTTCATAATCATAACGTTTTAAAAACTGCTTTAAAGACATGATCTTTACGTCACTTTAAAACCCACAGAAAAGGAAGGTGGGTCTCATGTATGTAAATCCCATAATTTAAAATAGAACATTTTGGTATATATTTGAATAACCCTTTAGAAGAAAGATCTTTGAGTATTCACTTAATAATATAAAGGAACTTTAGAAAAAGAGAGAGACATTTTGAGATGGAAATTCTGCAGCATAACGGCTATGTTATGAGGTTTTAGAAGACATTAAAAAGAGAGGGAAAATGAGTCAAACATTCATAAATGACCCATAAAACAGTATATGGACAGAATAAGAAGGATACATGATCATGGTAATGAAATTTCAAGGACATACCATTTGAAATGAAAAACATGGAAGGAAGACAAAAATTAGATTTCTCTTATGAATGTTCGACAGCATAACGACATTACTTAAACTTCAACAAAAACGATTTGAAAAGATCAAATAGGGTCTCTCATCATGTGAACATAAGAGTTCATTATGATAGATATAGAGATAATTCCCCAACATAACAAAAATGAACTTGAAAGAATTGACATGAAAGTAGATCTTCAAAACGAGAAGGGTGAAGAACCACTTAAAAATTCGGCAGCCTACCAGCGCCACTTAAAACTTCAAAATAATGAATTGAAGCGATCAAATGGGGTCTCTCATCATATGAAAATAAGAGTCCAGTATGATAGATATAGAGATCATACCCCAATATAACAAAAAGGAACTTGAAATAATTCACATGAAAGTAGAACTTCAAAACGAGAAGGGTGAAGAACCACTTAAAAATTCAGCAGCCTAACGGCGCCACTTAAAACATCAAAATACTGAATTGAAGAGATCAAATGGGGTATCTCATCATATGAACATAAGATTACAGTATTATAGATATAGAGATCATACCCCAACATAATAGAAATTAACTTTAAAGACTTGACATGAAAGTAGAACTTTGAAAAAGAGAAGGGTGAGAGAATCCCTTAAAAAATTCAGCAGCCTAACGGCGCCACATAAAACTTCAAAAAAAAATTGAATTGAAGAGATAAAATGGGGTCTCTAATCATATGATCATAAAAGATCAGTATGATAAATTTAGAGATCATTCCCCAACATAATACAAAGAAACATGAAAGACTTGAATGAAAATAGAACTTGAAAACGAGGAAGGTGAAAGAATCCCTTAAAAATTCGGCAGCCTAACGGCGCCACTTAAACATTCTTAAAACGAATTGATGAGAGCAAGGGGGGGTCTCTCATCATATGAACATGAAATAGGCAGTAGGATGAATATAAAAGAACATCCTCCAACATAAGAACATGGAGTATAAAAGAAAAGACATAAAAGAGATTACTTGAAAAGAAAGAGAGAGGTCGGATCCCTTACCTTAAAATGTAACTCTTAAACCTCAAAGGTTGGGACCATGAGGGCTTGGGGGCACCTTGGGAGGACTCCTTGGGAGGTAATGAGACCAGAAATTCGTTGGGAATGAGTGGGGAGTCCAATGGATGAGAGGAGGGCTTGGTATTTATAGGGAAAGTGAGGGGACAAGGCATTAATGGCCAAGGGACACCTCACATGGGCTTTTCTCAAACCCATGTGCTCTCCCTTGTCATTTATCAGGGAGTTAGGCCACATGGGGCCCCCAAAACAATAATTCATCACCCTTGGCCGGCCAACCCTTAAAAGATCTCATGAAATCATCATGACACCGTTATGATGTCATTAAACATACCGAAACCCTAAAACTGTATTTTTACTATTCACTGAAAATTCAACTTTCTCAGAAAAATCCCAAAATTTCACATTAACCAAATATCAATGCTCTGATTTCAAAAATGAAATCCATTTTATAAAAATAATTTTCTAAATATTTTTAATTTAATTTTTAAATAAAAACACTATTCATCGAAAATTCATTTTTTTCAGAAAAAACCCCCAAAATTACCATAACATAATATCGATGCTCTGAGTTCAAAAATAAAGTCATTTTTATAAAAATAATTTTCTAATTATTTTTAATTAAATTTTTAATTAAAAAACACTATTCACCCGAAAAAACTAATACTTGAATAATAATTAATGAAACCGTTATTTAACTATTTTATTGAATCACATTACTTAATCAAGGTGCCTAGATTATTTTAAAACTTTATTTAAATGAGATTACTAATCCATTTGGTCATATTACTAATCCTAATCATAAAATCACTATTCATAATTTACTATTCATCAAAAATCAAGTTGATCTTATTAGACTCTAAATTTAGTACTGAACATAATTGTAGAAGACCATTTTTTGAAAATCATTACACATTTTTAATTATTTAGGGTTTACATAAACATATTTAAAATATCCTTTTTCTAAAATTCATAAAAAATATGCATACTATATTTATCCGGTCATTTCAAAATTCATAAACATCATCATAATAAGAAATCCCAATTTTTATTTAAAACAAGGATTACACAAGGTAGTTACGTTCTCGTTACATAACCCCTTATAATACCAGCATAGGACCTAAGAGTAAGGTGTGCTAGGGTGATAGAAGCTTGGGGCGGCTCAGTCAACATTGCCCGAGTAGTAATTTCTATCAGTTTGAACTTCTCACGAAGGCGATTTCGTTCCAGCTTCACATGATGAAGTTCGGCTTGGATTTGATCCAGAGCAAAGCCCAGTGGTGCTACCTCCTTCCCAAGCTCTGTTAGATGGGCTTCGATCGGTCCAAGACTACTAGGTGAGGCCATCGAATCTTCTTTCTATAATAATTAACCAAGATTACTTATATTTAGAGACAATAATCAAAACATTTTGTTCACAGCGGTCATGTTGACCGATGGTTATATAATAGTCAAAACCCACTGATCTCATTTTAATTATAATCATGTTTATCAAATAAAACATTTTTGTTGAGTATAACAATAACACATAAAATTAGGGAACAAAATTTATTTAAAAAAATTTCGGGTCGTTACAATCTCCCCCCTTAAGAAATTGCGTCCTCACAATTTTAAAATTGGGTTTTAATATTTCATTGAAAGTCCCACATTGGAAAAGGAGTCAGTAAAACTATTACTTTAAAATAAAGAAAGGGAAGTACAAAGGTCACCCGAGTTAACCCACACTAGGGTTCCATGTAGGAAAACATGGACATGGAGGAAAAAACAAAGGGTCAAGTTCTGAGGGAGAGTGATAGAGAACATGATTAGGAGAAAGTTAACCATGAGAAAATCTCAAACTTATGATGTGTGTAAACGGTCTTTGATTACCTAGTAGGAAACGTAAACCAACAACATTTTTGTTTTACGTTTCTTTTCATAATTTTGAGGATTTCATTTACTACATAGAACAAAAACATAAGAAAATATAACTACTTTCAAGTAGAGTTTCATCCTTTAACAAGTCCCTACCAACACTAATCTTTTCTCCAAATGATGAGAATTCAAAAACACTTGGTCTCATAAAAGCACAAGAATCATATTCTATAGAATCACATAATCTACAAAAGATTAACTATCTATTTCTTCTATCTTTAAACATTATCCCAAAAACAGAAAGGTTAAGGTAAAACAACTCTTCAAAAATAAATAATCCCATAGGAACGGAAACTACTTTTAAATCATCAAAGTTCCATGGTACTACCCAAAGTTCATCATAGACCATTCCATAAATAACGGTCCTTAAAATTCCTAAAAAAAACCAAACTAAGATTGAAACCCAAATACAATAAGGATTTGATAACATAGTCTTCCAAAACAACTTCATTGTTCATCTCTAGACAAAATCAACCACTCCTAACATCTTATAAAAAAGTAGCTAACCTAAACATATTTTACCCAAGATAGGTTAGTCATTCCCATAAGTAACCTAAATTACTATAAGTTCACCTTAAATTCATTGATTCTTCAAAATATAACTCAACCTTACTTCTCAATGAAAATACCGTAGTAATCTATTTACCACGATCAAATATGGTTCCCAAAATAATGAACGTCTTCCAAAATAATAATCATATTTTAATCCACTAATCATCCCTGTCATATTAATACGAAAATCGTCGCATTTCCTATCACATTGGTTGTCGGAACATGTTCTTCCATTTCCCACCATTAACTAAGAAGAGAAAGCATAATTAGGGGCTTAAGTACTTAGCTAATAATCATGAAAAGGAACTGAAAGCATATAAGGATAACTTGTATATGAAAGGTATACCCTAACCTGTGATCTCCTAGGTTCCCATCTAGGATATGAATGATCATATATTCTTATGTGAACCTTTATTTTATTTTATCTTTGCTCCTTTAACAATGGTTCATACCAAGATTATGAATTTACCAAAACATATCCCCCGGGAGTGTCGTAACCAAGAGTGCAGCAAGGCCCGTTGTCATGTACCAGTTCCCTTTCGAGTCTAGCTGAATGCGGTGTTTTCGGGATTTACCCCTATGTACATCTGTGCCAGAGCCACCTCTACCTGCTCGTATCCAGACAGGGATGTATTTGCTTGGCAACCCCTTACTCAATACTCACCAAAATACCAGGAAGATTTACTATATTAAACTTTTCAATAGGGTTCCTCCTAGACTTTTCATATCCTAATTTCCACAAATAACTAAACCATCCTTTGATGCCAACTATAGAATCCCGTCTTTTTATAACATAACTTTTCATTCCATTACACGGAACTGAGGATCTTTAAGGTTTAGTGTCTTGGAAACAAGGAACATAAAACATGAAACAAAAAAAACATTCTTCTTAAACACTTGAAAGGCTTCTCCTCATGTTCACCCTAGGCTCATTACTGCATCTCAACCTAGGGACATACATCAAAAGGAAGGGTGAGCAGAAGGCCCAGCAAGGGAAACAAGTGAAACATTTTACATGTGAACTTGAGATACATCAATAAAGTCATGAAAAGAACTTTAATGCATGAAAATGAAATCATGAGGCATATCATAATAAAAATAAAACTTTTTCATTACTTGAAGATGTGGCTGCAACATTTAATATTGACAATCGTTTCGTTTCACCAAGGTCCATCCCCAAGGTGTCGTTAAAAATTACCAAGGTTTTTCACCAAGGCATCGTTAAAATTGTAATCTCTAGTGGTTACATCATTACCCAATGCATTGGAGCGCTATCAAGGTGCACCCTTAAATTTGCCTTTATTATCATGTGATCCACATATATCATCATCAAACTATTCATAAATAACCCACATAGCATAAAATAAATGGGTTTCATTTCATAATCATAACGTTTTAAAAACTTCTTTAAAGACATGATCTTTACGTCACTTTAAAACCCACAGAAAAGGAAGGTGGGTCTCATGTATGTAAATCCAAGAATTTAAAATAGAACATTTTGGTATATATGTGAATAAACCTTTAGAAGAAATATATTTGAGTATTCACTTAATAATATAAAGGAACTTTAGAAAAAGAGAGAGACATTTTGAGATGGAAATTCTGCAGCATAACGGCTATGTTATGAGGTTTTAGAAGACATTAAAAAGAGAGGGAAAATGAGTCAAACATTCATAAATGACCCATAAAACAGTATATGGACAGAATAAGAAGGATACATGATCATGGTAATGAAATTTCAAGGACATACCATTTGAAATGAAAAACATGGAAGGAAGACAAAAATTAGATTTCTCTTATGAATGTTCGACAGCCTAACGACGTTACTTAAACTTCAACAAAAACGATTTGAAAAGATCAAATAGGGTCTCTCATCATGTGAACATAAGAGTTAATTATGATAGATATAGAGATAATTCCCCAACATAACAAAAATGAACTTGAAAGAATTGACATGAAAGTAGATCTTCAAAACGAGAAGGGTGAAGAACCACTTAAAAATTCGGCAGCCTAGCAGCGCCACTTAAAACTTCAAAATACTGAATTGAAGCGATCAAATGGGGTCTCTCATCATATGAAAATAAGAGTCCAGTATGATAGATATAGAGATCATACCCCAATATAACAAAAAGGAACTTGAAATAATTCACATGAAAGTAGAACTTCAAAACGAGAAGGGTGAAGAACCACTTAAAAATTCAGCAGCCTAACGACGCCACTTAAAACATCAAAATACTGAATTGAAGAGATCAAATGGGGTCTCTCATCATATGAACATAAGATTCCAGTATGATAGATATAGAGATCATACCCCAACATAATAGAAATTAACTTGAAAGACTTGACATGAAAGTAGAACTTTGAAAAAGAGAAGGGTGAGAGAATCCCTTAAAAAATTCAGCAGCCTAACGGCGCCACATAAAACTTCAAAAAAAAATTGAATTGAAGAGATAAAATGGGGTCTCTAATCATATGATCATAAAAGATCAGTATGATAAATTTAGAGATCATGCCCCAACATAATACAAAGAAACATGAAAGACTTGAATGAAAATAGAACTTGAAAACGAGGAAGGTGAAAGAATCCCTTAAAAATTCGGCAGCCTAACAGCGCCACTTAAACATTCTTAAAACGAATTGATGAGAGAAAGGGGGGGTCTCTCATCATATGAACATGAAATAGGCAGTAGGATGAATATAAAAGAACATCCTCCAACATAAGAACATGGAGTATAAAAGAAAAGACATAAAAGAGATTACTTGAAAAGAAAGAGAGAGGTCGGATCCCTTACCTTAAAATGTAACTCTTAAACCTCAAAGGTTGGGACCATGAGGGCTTGGGGGCACCTTGGGAGGACTCCTTGGGAGGTAATGTGACCAGAAATTCGTTGGGAATGAGTGGGGAGTCGAATGGATGAGAGGAGGGCTTGGTATTTATAGGGAAAGTGAGGGGACAAGGCATTAATGGCCAAGGGACACCTCACATGGGCTTTTCTCAAACCCATGTGCTCGCCCTTGTCATTTATCATGGAGTTAGGCCACATGGGGCCCCCAAAACAATAATTTATCACCCTTGGCCGGCCAACCCTTAAAAGATCTCATGACATCATCATGACACCGTTATGATGTCATTAAACATACCGAAACCCTAAAACTGTATTTTTACTATTCACAGAAAATTCAACTTTCTCAGAAAAATCCCAAAATTTTACATTAACCAAATATCAATGCTCTGATTTCAAAAATGAAATCCATTTTATAAAAATAATTTTTTAAATATTTTTAATTTAATTTTTAAATAAAAACACTATTCATCGAAAATTCATTTTTTTCAGAAAAAACCCCAAAAATTACAATAACATAATATCGATGCTCTGAGTTCAAAAATAAAGTCATTTTTATAAAAATAATTTTCAAATTATTTTTAATTAAATTTTTAATTAAAAAACACTATTCACCCGAAAAAACTAATACTTGAATAATAATTAATGAAACCGTTATTTAACTATTTTATTTAATCACGTTACTTAATCAAGGTGCCTAGATTATTTTAAAACTTTCTTTAAGTGAGATTACTAATCCATTTGGTCATATTACTAATCATAATCATAAAATCACTATTCATAATTTACTATTCATCAAAAATCAAGTTGATCTTATTAGACTCTAAATTTAGTACTGAACATAATTGTAGCAGACCATTTTTTGAAAATCATTACACATTTTTAATTATTTAGGGTTTACATAAACATATTTAAAATATCCTTTTTCTAAAATTCATCAAAAATATGCATACTATATTTATCCGGTCATTTCAAAATTCATAAACTTCATCATAAGAAGAAATCCCAATTTTTATTTAAAACAAGGATTACACAAGGTAGTTACGTTCTCGTTACATAACCCCTTATAATACCAGCATAGGACCTAAGAGTAAGGTGTGCTAGGGTGATAGAAGCTTGGGGCGGCTCAGTCAACATTGCCCGAGTAGTAATTTCTATCAGTTTGAACTTCTCACGAAGGAGATTTCGTTCCAGCTTCACATGATGACGTTCAGCTTGGATTTGATCCAGAGCAAAGCCCAGTGGTGCTACCTCCTTCCCAAGCTATGTTAGATGGGCTTCGATCGGTCCAAGACTACTAGGTGAGGCCATCGAATCTTCTTTCTATAATAATTAACCAAGATTACTTATATTTAGAGACAATAATCAAAACATTTTGTTCACAGCGGTCATGTTGACCGATGGTTATATAATAGTCAAAACCCACTGATCTCATTTTAATTATAATCATGTTTATCAAATAAAACATTTCTGTTGAGTATAACAATAACACATAAAATTAGGGAACAAAATTTACTTAAAAAAATTTCGGGTCGTTACAGATCCGTCCGCCGAAACCGTCATCGCACCTCTGCAAGACCGCTGCGGTGTTGATCCTTCAATTTGGGATCGTTGCATCACAGAACAAATGCGCAATGATCTGTTGTTCATCGCCCCTCAAAGAACGCGAAGAACGCTCACGAAGAACACAAGAATTTGGGGAATAACACACAACAAATCGAGAGGGACGAACCTCGATAGATGTTTGTGTTGATCTTGGTTCATCACCGTTAGAAGGTTGAACGAAACCAAACAATTTACAAGACTCAAATCCGCCAAAATCCCCACAAAATCCATTCCCGTAAGAAGGATCGATCTGCGTGATAATCTGTTCGTGGATTAGTCCGCGTTCGTCAAGGAAATCAAAAACGGGGAAGAATTAAAATCAAAATAACATCCTACCTGGATTCGCTGCGTTTGTCGGCGAAGATCCACTCACCTCATCGTCGTCGCCGAAATCCGTCTAGAACGTCGCCGCCGCCACATTGGGGGTTTCCTCCAGAACCACCCAGGCTACCAAAGGTTTTCAGGGTTATGGGGTTGTAACCCTGGACCCTGATGCAAGCCTCTTTTTAAAGAGGATAAAGATATAAGATTTTAAAAGATCTTATTGCAGGAATAAAATATTTTTTCATTAAATATTTTATTACTGTTGCGTCCAAAAACCATATTTCACCACCAACCTACGTCGGCCAACGTTAGGCCTCGCCTAAGGTAAAATCTTTGTTATGAACGCAACAGTGCCCTCAGATTTCTGATCCGAGCAACCTTTCAGGAGTTATTCCACTTTTTTATGAAAACTGCATGTGGGCATAATTTAATTATTAAATTAAATTCAATCATTTGTCCCGGGCTCACTGGGCCTCGGAACTGCACGCCGTCTCAGAGCCTGGTCTTGAAATAATTCCTATATAATATTAAAATAATACATGGAAACAATCCGGGACATTACATAGATGGGAACATTAAATCATTTTTTATCTTCTATATCCCTGAACTAATCCACTAGTGGATGAATGAAATTTTATGATTTTATGGATCTTCCAATTCCTATAGATTCATACACCATTCATAACTCACATGGGAATGAATTTTTTTGATGATCATGAAATCTACAAGATCGACAACCTAACTTGGGTGGAGATTCCTTTTATGGATATTCCACTCACCTTACCATAGTGAATATTATCATGTATAATTCCAACCCATTTTTTGAACACCTCTAAGGTATATATTACCTATGATAAAAAATACTAAAGGGAAATATTCCTGATGAAGCAGGAAAATCAGCATCTTGCATAGGAGTAATCTCCAGGCATCTAAACTACATCTAATTTGATTCATATCCAAACAAAATATTTATGAAGCCTTCCTGAGGATCAAAACCAACACAAAAAGCTCACACTAATATTTTTATGTCATATTATCAACATAGTCGTATTCAACATGGGAAGTTATATCCCTTCCATGTCCCTCAAGCCGCTCTGGCATAAGTCCCAAACTATCCTTTACTAGGATCCTTCCTCCAATAATTACTCATTGCATGATGTTAAACTTCATGGGTTGGAGCTCATAACATGAACATAAAATGAATGATGTGTCCCATTATGTAGAAGATAGCTATGTGGGTTCCAATTCCATTCATGATGATACATATGAATCAAATACCCTCAGCCCTAATCCCCATACGAAATAAAATAATGTTTTCCTAGTTGTTGATAAATTATAGATCTCCCCACTGTGTGGATCAAAACAAGAATCATAATACAAATGACATAATAATATATTATCTTCCTGAAAAATAGTACCATCTATGGAGATCCTTAGATACATATAAATGTCTATATTGACGAATAAACACATATAAAAATAGATGATTCTAGTTTCTATACATGCTAATAAATTTTTTTAACTTAAGGTAAAACCTTTTTTTATTTGGGATTTAACAAAGTATCCATGAAAACATATGAAATCCATAATAGGGTCTCTTAGTAGTAAATAATTCCAATAAAAAAACGTGTTATGATATCTATCACACATCCTATAAATAAATGTGAGTTTATATATATTGCTAGTGAATTTTACCAATGACCTCCTATATTTTTAAAGAAGGTTCATGAATCATCTTGAATAATTGACCCATTAGGTGTTTCCAGATCAACAAATATATCTTTTTTTAATTCACCCAGAAAGGACGTGGAAACATGTGTATAACATGAATGTTGTGCCACCACCACCACAAAATGTCATTCAAACCTGATGTTTTGTTTTGGGAAGAAACAATCATCTATCCAAAAAACATGTCATGGTGTAGTACACCTTGGTTCATGGTGTGTACTCTATCTTCACATAGTTTAATCATATGATATACATCAAGATTCTACAACAATCCCTGATGGAATTTGTAGTCATTGTTGATTTTTTCATAGAATTATGAAATTGAGAATATTTATTGGAGAAATTAAAATTTTAAAATCGTTTTAATTTATAAAATCACATAAAAAATAATTTTTGTATATGAAAATATAACTACTATTGCGCATATAGATCAATAATCAATTTAATAATTATTAATTGGAAATATAACCTATTTGACAAAACATAAATGTTTTATGTGTTCTAAAGCGCTTGTGTTGGGTGTTATATTATAATTTCTTTTTTCATATAATGTATTAAAAATTGAGAGTGGATCTTTAATATTAAATTTTTTGCTTAATATTTTATATATGAATAAAATATTACATCATCTTAGGATTCTTTAATTTATAACACTACAGATATTCCAAAAACCCATTTTCATTACCATCATTGCGCTATAAGGTTTCCTGGGTAAAATTACTCATTTGGAGATCCATACATTCTCCTTTCATCTCTATTAAGTGCCACACCATTTCCTAGTGAAAACATTAAGAATAAAGTTCCATTCATTGTTTGTCCTGATTACTCTATAATCCAGGAGGATTAAATTATTTCTTCTCATTATTTATAGGATGGGATGATGAAATCTAGAGTGAGATATAATTCTAATGTTCACAATTATTTTTTATAAATAATTTTTGATTAAACCTAGATATTATACATAACCATCTATTTATAAATCTAGGGTTTTTATTAAAATATTATTTTATTCCGTACTATCCCTTAAAAAATATTATACCATTCAAAACACTACATATCACATAAAAATAATATAATTATAATTATTTTATGACATGTATGATAAATTGGACAATATCAAATATTTTATTAGTTTATTGTAAGTTAATATTTATTAATGGACACGTTCTTGGACCATTTTAACTAACCAAAATTTATTAAATACTCATATTAATATTTCATTAATAATTTATATCTTTATTAAAAAAAATTTCTCAATAAAGCATGTATAAAATTTTTCTTCTATCCTAATAATAATAATTATTCAAATAATAAAGTTCAAATAGATGTTAATCGACATCAACTGAAAAATTTAGTGGGTGATCCTCTAGAATTTATTCTTATTGGCTTTGGGTGGTATTTCATAAAGTCAAATATTTTTATCTAGAAATGTTTCATGGAATACTATAGAAGGAACATAATGTCACAATGGTGAAAACCATAGACAAACACTCTTTGTGTAATATAACCCCCTTGTATAAATTTTTAATCAAGTAAGATACAGTTGTATGCCATCAACATATGTGATCAATAAATCTTTCATTGATTATTAGAAATAAACATGTCATTAAACCATGTACGTATAATTTAATGAGACAGTTCTATTCTAATAATTGGTATGAGATATAATCTTCCATCATGATGTTTTCGATAAACCTTTACTTGACATATCCTATAATAGTATGCCATTAGTGATTCACCAATCATACCCTACTTTACATAGATATATGGCGTTCCCATTTTGGTCAGTAAATGTAGATTCCCCATTCATAACGTGAATCAATGATAATCATAAATTCTAAGTAACATTACACATTCCACAACATAGGAATATATTATGACACCAATGAATATGGAATTTATACTCCCATTTATGTTATCATAATCTAATATCATGGTGAATATGAAATGTGATCATAACAAGAATATGCCTCATTCACATACATGTAGTGGAACCTAACAATATGTATAACAAGTATCTTTTTACACTATGTTATCCATCTATAAAACTATATTTTATAATTTTATTATTTTACTTTAAGGATATCATCGTTGAAGGTGATTTTAATGACCCTAGAAATGGGATAAATACAATAGGAAATTATTAAATTATTCTCATACAGAATAATGAAAAATGTGTAATATGATTTTTTATTAATATTAAAATCATATGATATACATGTAATCAATGAAAAATCAGTTATTATTTGGAAAAAACTCTATCAATTTTCATGTAAATGGTGTTTGAAAAGGATATCCCAAACTAGGTTGATACATTATATCATAAATTTTTATTCCATTATTAATTAAGCTGATTGAATGTGTTATTTATAAATATTTTAAATTAAATTTATTTTCTCATCTAAGCATATTGAATAGTTATTAGGATTTTTATTTATGTCTTTATGTTCTCCATGAGGTCATTAGAAGTTTAGATGTTCTAGTTTAATGACCAATGATGTGGGATATATTTTGGAAAAATTTATAAATAAAAAGAATGTAGAATAATAGTGAGGTTGGGATGGTTGATCTAAGTGAAAATCATTCCTTGCAAGATTCTTGATAAAATAACTACAAATATTTAAGGACATTGAGAATTTTTTGGTTAAATGAAATGATATTACTTAATAAAATGATAACTAGGATGAAAACAAAATTTTATTCCAAGGGTTGATAGTTCCTGATATTTCTTATTGATATGAGATATTGGGTCCTATTTTCACCAGTTTGACCCTCTCGAAGGAGAAACATTTATTTCAAGGAGTCATTCTATAGGATGATGAGAATAAAATGTGTTTTTTGATAATTTATAAATTATTTAATGCTAAGTAACTCTTATCCCTAGTTGTAGAAGTTAACGAGTTTGATGAATGGGTGAGTAAGTACTAGTTTTATAATATTCCAATGAAAAATATATTTTTGGTTTGGGGTATAAGGAAGAAAGTTGTTCCCACGGATAATAATTAGATGAATATCATATTTTACGAGGTGTATCTATGATTGTTCTGCATGAATCAATGTTCGATATTAGTTGGAAAAAATTTACTTAAATGTTATGGGGATATAACAATTTCTGAATTAATTTTCTAGAAGATGTGGATTTATTCATAGGAAGAAAATATTCAATAATTTCAATAAGATTGGTTACATGGGATGTATATTTAGGTTATTAAATCTAAATATCAGGGCATGGTATTCACTATGGTAGGTTGGGTTCTTTGTAAGTCTAAAATAAATGTGAGAGAGGGAATAAATTATTCCCACCCTTGTATCTTAGTTCGAGGGAAAGCACTAGTGGCCAAAATGGGCTTCCTCATTCATCAAGGAAGGTATATAAAATATATAGAAAAAATTCATTCAAAACAGGGTTTTTTAAGGATAAACTGCAATATATTTTCAGGAATTATATAAATTCAGATCCTATTTTTTTGGATGAAAAAATAATGTTTATCACACCTTTACAAATGGAGTGATGGGGGGGTATAGGTTCATGATAGTTAGGGTTCAATATTGTACATTTTAACACGTTCTATGGTATGAGTTACTCTATTGGGAAAGAGAAATGGTCAATCCATAGTGGAATCTTGATGTGAAAAATGCATACAATGCATCTCTCTTTGGTGGAGTCTAACTCTAAGATCACTGTTGGGATTCTTAATAGAAATGGGATAATTCTGTGGGATCTATCCAATTTCATCAGGTGTTACGATATGCTAATTGAATGATTAAACAAAGTCTTTAACAGATGGATATTACAAAATTGTGAAGCTGATAACCAAGCCAGTACATGGATCTATAGTGATAGCCATATTCATTATCAATATATTGATTTATTAACATCATATTTCATTTCCATTTTTGAAAGGATAACCTTATAATTCATCACTTTCCCCCAAATAAAGATCATTCATTTTTTTGAATAAAAATATAAATTTGATCAATTCGAAACTTACTGTAGACTATAAATTTTTTATTTATAGTTTATTTAATTTTTTATATTGAAAATAGTAAAATTTGGTAAATATTATAGTAATGTTTTTTATTTGTAAACTATCCTTTGATTGTTTTTTAATTATTTAGTTATTTGAAATCCAAATTTAGTTTTTATATTTTGATATTTATTTTTGATTTTTAATCTTTGTGTTCTATGAATTAGGAATTAATTTCCGCGATTCTATACTAATATAATAAAACAATTGACTAAAAATTAATTTAATTTTGAGTAACACTTTTTATAGAATTAATTAATATTAATTTTAACATCTTATTTATCAATTTCTATTATTCATTACTTAATTTTATAATTAAATAATAATTTATTTTAATCTTTTTGAATGAATATTTCAAAATCATTATAATATCTTTTTATAATTTTATAATTTTAATTGATAATTTCTCTTTTGTTAATGGAAACATAATTATAATTAAATATTTAATTTTTTATCAAATAATTCTTAGAAAGATTTAATTTTTCATGATAAATTTTAATTTTATTTTATGGTTTAGCTTCATTTTATATATTTTCATGGTTGATCGAATTGTGATTTATCATAAAATAAAATTGATTGTAAAGTAGTGTAGTGGTCTGGTCAATTTATCATGTGTATATTTTTAATGGGGCTTTATCATTCTAAATAATCCCATAGAACTAATGAGTAAAAATGATGTTATTATGCCAAAAATAATTTACCTCAAAGGATCAGATCTACTATGGTCCTTACCAATCAACCAATCATGAAATAATTGGATCAACTATATGGGAAATCCAACCTATTTTATGTGATAATTTATTAAAATGGAGAAACAACTATATCAATGAATAAAATCAACTATATAATTGTTTGATGGACCGTGTCCACATGAAAACCTAGAACACGTGTCTCCCTCAAGCTGTCACACATTTCATATCGATGAATTTATTATTGACTACCGTAATGAATTATTAACTATATAATAAAATTAATAAAACACATGGATGAGTAAAATATGGATAATCTCAGTGTAAATCATGAATTTTGGATGGTAACCCTAATCAGTGCTGAGTAGACTAAATAAATTGAGTGAACCCAAGAAAACATAAGGATTAAAAATCTATTCCATTTCTAAAATATTGGTTGGAGGTCAATTTGGGATCAATTATTGATGATATGTTCTACTGATAATGTTGATGAAACCATGAATCCCCACCCAAAGAAATAATGGACCATAGTGAAGGGGTCAAATTAGTCAAGGCATATTGGGGAAGAGAGGGCTTGACCAATATTCTGAAGATGATACTAGATATTTCAATCATGATTGGGATTTGGCGTCAATAGTTATGTGATCTAAATTCTAAATTTATTTAAAATGAGTAACTAAGTATTTATTAGGATGTCGGGGATTATTACTGATGTTTTATAATACATAGAATGTAGACGTTGAAGATTGATGAAATCATTGTTTCCAAAAATATAAGATTTCAATTTTTAAAATGGGTTTATGTTACATGATCACATAAATTCTCCACTCAGTTTAGAATAAAAAAAGTGGCTTTGTGGTACGATATTTTAATAAAACATGGGATACTATTCCTGAATGAATATTTCTCTTAGATCCTAGATCAACTTTATAGGGGTGGTTTACACCCAATGATATATCTATTTTGAATTTGAAGAATCCTGGTCATGATGGATAGTAGATGATAGTGCACGAGTTAACCTCATAATACTGTTATTCATGCATCAAGGATTTTTAGTCATTCTAAATATATATATTTATGAACTGAAGATGAGAACAATTAAAATAATTAAAGGATTTAAGATTATATAAGATATAAATTCGATCGATGGTTTTAATTTGTTGAGCACTAGTTTTGTGATATATTATATATTCGATGGGGATTCTTAGTTCACTAAAAATACATTATTTATGGCATGGAACATTTTAGGTAATTTTATTGAATTAATTCCTCAAAATTTAAAAGATATCTTGGAATATTGTTAATTTTCAGTCATGTCAATGAAAATTCAATTTGTAGGGATCTTAATGTGATATATATTATGTGTACTTAGATATAGTTGGGAGTTTAGATAAAATTTTACAATCCATTGTCTATATCAAGATAAATTTAAAATATATAGAATGTTAGTTTAGTGAAATTATATTTAATAGGTCTACTTGTGTCATGTGTGGGAGATAATAGTCTATGGTTAAAGGAATGCGATCAGTGGAGATGAATAGTTTGGAATAATTTAGTGTATTTATCCTATTAAATGGTACAATTATAATCACTTTGAGGTATTCCTAATCACTGAGTAGACTAGGATACTTCCTACTAAATTCTTAGAGGTATCAAAACCACTAACATATTTTAGGATCTCTAGAGGAGTGGAGAAGAAATATTATTTCAAGATGAAAATTTATAGTAACTTCAACATTAGTGGATGTTCTAGATGGAAGTGGGAAAGACATGTATCTGATAAAATAATTACTATACTATATATCTAATATCATTTAATTTATCTTTTTCACAATTTTTTTTATATTTCAGTTTTAATTAACACACGTTTTACTTATGGATTTGAGGGTATTCTAAATGAATAAGTTCATTTTCATTTTTTGTTTTTGAAAATTAATTCCCTTATGTAACTAATTCTTTTCCACCATGGTTCTGAAGAATGAATTCATTAGTTCATATCTCAGGGGAAATTTTTTCATTTTTGTTAGAATTGACCTTATTCATAAAAAACATTTATGTCATTTCTAAGGCATTAGTTTCATGTTAGAAATTTTTTTTAATTGACCACCACTTTTATATTCATTCTTTGGTTTCAAAAGAAAATTCATGCATGAATTTTCTCTTTAAATTAGTTAGATATGAAATTGTTAAAACATATTTTCATTATTTTTTCATTAATATTTTATCACCATGTACGTATTTGTTTCATCTTAGTGTGTTTTCATTATTTTGGGGTAATAATAACTCCTTTTTATTACTCACCCACCTTCCCTTTGGTTTTATTAAGCATAGATATGATAGAGTAGGAGCTATAAAATGAATATTTATGGCCATAACAATATTTGTTCTATTAAATACCCATTTATGTTCAATTATGTTTTTATCATATTATTATTGAGATAATTTTAAATTATTTCTTTGTCTAACATCATTTTAAGAAGTTTTGACACAAATGTTATTCTTATGGGTTCTCTATAATGTGATGGATGATTTTTTTTGACATGGCTTATTTATGATATGTTAAATGATTTGAACTTTATATATAAATCATATGTATAAATAGTGAAGGTTGGGGTCCTATATATTCATTTAATTTATTATTTAATGTTTTACCGACCAAGAGATATTGAAGTGTGGGAATACATTGATTTTTCAATAATCTAAATGAAGTATATAATTGGTTTTGATCATAATAAAATCACTGTACATACATGGATTAAAAAAAAAACATGGTGGACATAATTAGGTTTCAACACAATGATTTACCATTATTTGTTTTATGAAATTTTATTTTTATCATTATAACTTCATTACTCTCTCACATATCTTGCTTAATGAATCAAATTTACAAATTTTCTTGATTCATTTGTCTTTTTTTCTTTCTCAGATTCTGTGACACATATTTAATGTTCTATAATTTTTTTGTTATGATTTTCACATATATCCATGTTAATTCAATCTATTAATTTTATGCTTACCTATGATCTATGATTATTATCGATATTGTTTACCCCTATTGATTATATGAACTCATTTTTTAATGTGTTTATATTTATCTAGCTTGTGAAGAAACGTAATATGTATGATGTGTTAATATGAGTATCTGGTGTTTAGAATTTTTGGAAATATAGATGAATATTTATGTATTAAGTAGTTTTTTATATAGTATGAAAAATATATGTTAGTTTAAAAGGACATGGTTGTTTAATTTTTATGAATATTTATCTAAAAAATAGAACCAACTGTAATTGGGAATTTATTTTAACGACATATTTTCTTTAAGTCATGTAACTATGTAGATAAATCATTTGGAATGTTATAGTTTGTATCAATGTAGAGTTCAGATAAATTTGTATATTTTTTTTGTTTTCAATTTAGGATAATTCAGGATTTATAATTTTCATAAATTATGAAATATTATTGTTAATCATAATTTTAATGTTAAATATAACCCTTTATATTAGTTGAGGTAATATTTAATATTTTTTTTTGATTATGCTTATAATACATCAGTGAAAACCCTAGGGATAATTCTAAGGGATAATTATGTGTATTGGATAATATCTATAATATTTGGTAAAGTCAATTTTTTGGGGTTCTTATGGAAACTTCATTCTTGTATTGATTCAATTTTTTTGATATGGATATGACCAAAATTCACCCAGGGTTTATCACCTAAAAAAGGATTATTGATTTTCCATTCATTCTTTACTCTAGTGTATGATGTGTGGGCCTAAGTCCGCAAAGATGGATAAAAAATCTTAGTTGATATATTATGGTGAATCACTTATTCATTATAGGAAATTATGAAGTATTTTCATCTTATTATATTATGGGATTAGTTTATTAATTAAGAGATATAATAACCTAAGGTGACATAGGTATAACCAAGAGAGTTACATGATGAACTGATTGTTACATTATTAAAATGAATGTATCACAAGTGGAAACGAACATTTTGTTGTAGATGATATTACACGTCTTAGAATGTATACCCATATGACCATTAACTATCATTTTTTTATAAATTATCATGACCATGTTTGAAGTATTTTGTTGGAAACATGATCATGGAAATGATTATATGAAATTTATATCCCTAATAACTCATAAAGAGTTATATTTATGAAAAATATTTCCCTATTCATTATTTTTTTTAGGTTATACGATAGTAGATGATATATAATTGGTTTATTATAGACTAATTTTTATCATATTTTAGTGAATTGTAATTAAAAGTTTAATGAAACAATTTATTTAAAGGAGGATAATGTAAACCTCAATATTTTAGAAGAAAATTTCCCTTAATAAATATTGTATGAATAGTTTGTTCTACATGAAATACCAAAATGATATAATTTGTGACATATAAGGTAGGAGATCTATAACCATAATAAAAAAAACAGTAGTTATTTAGGTTTTATCCAATTTCAAATGTATAAATTATATTACTAAGAGAAATTAATATTTTTAAAAGAAATTTTTATCAATTAATGCAATTTTTCATTATATATTTTATTTTAACACAATGGATAAAATAATAAATTTTATAATTTTAAATTTATAATCTAAAATTAATTTTAAATTTTATTAGCTAAATAAAAGTACTGGGGATTTTTTTTTTCAGAATTGTATAATGTAATTGTTTAAGAGAATTTTGGAAATTCTGATTTTACAAAAAACTATCACTTATATGAAATTACCTTAAAAAGATTAGTTTAAATGATTATAGACCATTTTTTTAAAAAATAATATATATTTTACATTTATAAAAAATAATTTAAAATATTACTTTGAATTTATCGGAAACATGTTCCTTGTATTGGAAACTTGAGTAGTATTTAACCAAAAAACAAAAGTTTTTAAATATAAATTTTATATTATATTTTACTGATATTATCAGTTAAAGTTAAAAAAATAAAAGTCATATTTTAAATTCATATTTTAATATTATTTAAAATTGAAAAATAAATTTATAGGAATAATAAATATTATTATGATTAAACATGATTAACATGATAATGAATGAATTTGTATTTACAAAGAATTTATTTATAAAAATTATTTAATTTTTCTCTAATAAAATAAATTAATAATCACTTATAGAGTCACAATTGTTGTAAGTGAACATAATATTTTAATAAAACAATATTTATATTAAAATTTTAATTTTTCATTCACAAAAAATATAATTTTATAGGATTAATATTGATTTTAATATTTCTTATTCTAAATAATCCTAAAATTATTTTTTTAAACTTTCCCTTGTAAATAAGTTTACATTAGAAATAAAAAATGAAGTATTTGAATATTCCTTATCCAGCATTTAATAATTTAATGTAATATGTGGAATTAAAAATTTATCAACTATAAGTTTGATAGGAATATTTCTATTATAATTTGGAGGTAATAATTGTATTTCTAAGAAGAGTATTTTTTTTAGAAAAAGATTATTTTTAAAAAGTACTAATTTTAATCCATTTTAATTAATTAAATAATCCTTCATGATTAATTATTTAGGTGAAATTTATAGATTATATATATAAATAAAAAATTTAAATACTTTTATATATTATTACTTGTTATGTAGTTAATATAATATCATCATATTATTAAAAAATGCATATATTGAATACTCGCTTTTGGACACATTTTTACGGTTATTATTAAATTAAAATAAACTCTTCTATGATTTTAATTTGGGAAATTGGATACCTTATTTTAAAACATAATAATTAATATTATTTAACATTCTAAACTTAGTTTCAAGTCATATTTTCTTAACAAAAATATTAAAAATTAATTACATCAGTTAAGGATAGAACATTTTTAATAGGGATTTAACCGAAAGATAAACATATATTTTCCAATAAAAATTGTAAATGTAACAACCCAAATTTCACTTAATGTAAATAATATTCCTATAATTAATAAATATATTATAATTCACATAAAATCACATAGAAAACACAATAGAGACTTTATCAGTGAAGAATGAATGGAATAAGAGGTTCTTCTTGAAGTTGTAGAACCTATACCAATGGAATGGTTACATAATATTTAGAATAGTAACATGACCATTAGGAATAATAGTATTCCCAATATAATGGTTACATCACTTATGAATGTATAAATAAAACTTAGGTATCATATGAAGGAAAATATGATATATTTATATCATAGAAAAAGTAAATAGATGTAATGAAATTTTAAAAGTAAATATTGGCATTGTTATAAAGAATAAATGTTTATTTACAATATTATAATTAATATAATTATTTAAAATAACAATATTTTTCATAAAACATGTTGATAAATTATTATTTTTTGTCTTATGATTATAATATTATTTTATGAGACCTTATTCAGTTTTGAATGTCTCAAAAAATCCGTTATAATTTTCAAATTATAATTTTTTTAAAATTGATGATTTTAATTTAAAATTAATTTTTCTTATATTTGTAAAATTATTTTCATAAAATGGATCCCAATTTTGAATTCTAAATTTTTGAAAATGGGTAGGGTTAATATTTTGGATTTTTCTAAAATAGTTACTTTTTTGTTGAATAGTGAAATACTGTAATTTACAGTATATAATATTATTATTTAAATTAACTAATTCATGTTTCCTTACTGATGTAAAACCCATAATCTAGAATCATCCTTAATTATTTAATGTATTTTGTGATAAATTTTAATTAATTCCTAGTCTTGAGCCTGAATAATAGACTAATGAATATAATAATTAAACACCCCCCTCATCCACTATAAATACCACCCTCAACACCTCATATCCTCATACCTCAGAAGCCTTTAATATTGACCAATTTCATCCCAATACGATTCCCAAGACTCTCCCTCACTTCCACGAGCCTTTAATATCAAGAGAACACCAAAACTGATTTCACTAAGTGTTAGGACCAAGAAGATGATGAAGATGATTGTTTTCAAGTTTTTTCTTTTGTTATCATGGATGTTTAAGAAGAAAGGAAAAATTAAATAAATTTGTATTTGGTGAAAATCGAGTTGGCCAATCTTTTAAGAAAAATTGTACCCACTTTGTTTTAGAAATTTCATCATATCGACATGAATCTATTTGGAAGAAAATGATTTGATCGGACTCAACTTGGGTCCAAAATCAGAGAAAGTCATAATGGGGTACTGATTTTAATCTTATTTATCATGGATCTAATAAAAATTTGAATATGATCTTCTGATCTTGGAGTTCTCATAAATCATATGTTAGATGTAGAACTTTTGATTCAAGGTTGAGGAGTGAAATTGGAGGTGAAAGAAACGTGGCCAATAATATTCAGAGTAATCAGATCCAGATGGAAAGAAAAAGGGTATTAAAAATTGTACTCTGGATGATCATATCTTGGACAATCGTAATTAAAATGATTTTATGTAGGCCAATAATACTCAGAATGATTGTATCCTGAACAATCACACTCATAATGATCGTATCCAGACCAATGGTACTCAGAATGACTGTATCTAGGCCAATATTACTCAGAATGATTGTATCCAGGCCAATGGTACTCAAAACGATCATAATTAGGAAAATCCTATTTAGCCTGATTTCATTTAGGTCAATTGTTTTCTAGTAAAACTTACTTGGGTGGAGAAGGAATGAAAAAAATAGAAAGAATGTAATGTTATGATACTTTCCAAGGCAAGTATGATGATACTGAATATTTTCTCAAATATATTAAAATTCATGAACGAAGTCATGATACAAGAAAACGTTTTTGAATGAAGGATGCTACTGAAGTTGAATCTAGTAAAAAAAGTCCATTAAATTCAGTATTCCATCATATTCTGGAAGATTTTTGTTGAATAATGATTGATGGAAAAGTATTTTAGTTGAATCTGATGAAATTATTAATGATAGAGACCAATCAAAAATGTATTCAACCATTTAAATGGGTCTGAATTACTTTGTTTTATTTTCAAATGAATCACAAGAATTTATGAAGAAATGATAAAGGTTTTTTATCTAGGGGGAGCATGAAATTCGAAGGGTGCTATTTTCTTCAATATATACAGAGCATTAATTTGAAGAAATCAGATGGAGAAAATCTGATTCAGAAATTGATTTCATATTGGCTTTTGAAAAGAATGTATGGAGAATATATTAAGGTTGGAGAATATATGAGAGGATTTGAGAAGAGATTCTGAAGTTATAAAGGCACATGATATTTAACGGAAATTTATATATGGGTGAATTTTTTCGAGTGTGAAAATTTTGTGGATTCTTACCCAAACCAATCATGAGACACCTATACAATTATATAAGTACATCATACTTTTTAGTGGACTAAAAAGGGTGTATTGTTCATGGGAGAAAATAGAGAAGCTATAATTTTCTAGGGAGAGAATAATTTTTCCATATTGGGATTTTGTGGAAGGAGTTTCGATGGGATGAAGTGAAAGGATAAGAGATAATATTGTAGTCTAATTTAGTTGATCATAATATTAAATGATTATCATATTCTATTTTCTATTGTATTCACCTTGTAAATCATATTCATCCGAACATCGTATCGAGTTGGATAATTGAATTCAAATATCCATATTTGGATTTATAGACTAATGGAAATGGATATCTATATTTTCTCAATCATGTATAGAAAATGAAATATTTTATCATATTGAAGTTAACCATACTAGGAAGAATCATACTATAATGAATCATACTGGGTATAATCATACCGAGAAGAATAATATTGTGAGAATCATACTAGGAGGAATCTAATTGGGAAAATGTAATGAGAAAATTATTCTATGTTTTCCTTATCAATGTCCTTGATGTTATTACTATATTATGGGTAAGAAATTTAAGAATTCATTGAAAAGGAATACATTTTTGGAGTTTAAAAAAACACATGTAACATGCATCGTTATACAAATATTGTTTTACCATATTTGTTTTTAGAGGGTATATATGCACTATTGGAATTGTTTCAATAGTATTGTAAGATTTAAAGGATATATGACCCTCATTGTAATACAAGGATTTTATTTAGTGGTTTTTGTGGTATTGGATCATTTCCAAACCATACCAAGGATGTAGCTATACTTATTGAATAGTAAACCTTGTAAATACTTTTATTCTTATGGATGTGTGTTTCAATTGTTTTTTATAGGGATTGAAAACTTTAATAAGTTGTGAAGGTTATTTCAAGGAAACATAAAAGAACAAGTATCACTAATTCATCCCTCCCCCTCTCAGTGGTATAATTATACAACCAAGGATCTTTCAGCTGGTATCAGAGTGCATGTTCCCTTCTCTTATTCTTTGTTGATGGAAAAATTGAATAGTGTGAACTGTAAAGGTATTCCTATTTTCAATGAAATAAATTCTCATATTTGGAAAGATATAATGTTTCCTTATCTTATGTCAATCAGTTATTATGTTCTTTAAACTAAAATAGTTGGGTTTCATCTAATTGATGATAATGTTCATCTAACATATATTGATAAAAAGAATCTTGAGAATGATGGAAGACCCAAGAATACTTAAATTCCATCACTATATAAAATTGGATTCTTATGGGTGAATGGTGTTTCCAAAATTAAAGGTATATGGGATAAATTTAAAAACATATATGAAGGCTATAAAAATATAATGAAGGAAAAAAAATTCAAATTTGGAGATGGAAGTATGGTGAAATTATGATAGGTGAGTAAGAATCTATTAGGGACTTATTTACAAGGTGATATGACATTGTTAGTACTATCAGATGTCCTTCTAGAAAGTTAGATGATTCCACAGTTTTTTGAAATGATTTTGAGTATCATTACCAATAAGTTTTATGAAAATGTTTCTTCATTAGAATATAGAGATCCTAAAACATTATCTCTTGATTACGTTCATAACACTCTCATTATATATGAAATGATAAGGGATAATTCTATGAAGATAAAAAAGATTTATAGAGAGATTTCTTTCTATGCCATGAATAAAGAAAAATCAAAAAAGATTATTATTTAAGAAAAAGTTGGTGAATCAAATTATGAAAATGAGTTATGTAAATTTTTTTAATGATATCTTATAATTTTTTCTAATAATATTAGAATAGGTATAGGGAAATACAAAGGGATACTTCCCTTGAAGTGTTTTGAATGTGAAGATATTGTAATTTTGTAGCTAATTTTTCTTTTAAGAAACAAATAAGATGATAATGATGAAGAAGAAAGAAAACCTAGAAGATCAAGGATGAAATATGTAGACAAAGTAAAATTGTATTCCATAGGGAAAGCAAGAAAATTATTCAAATAAAAAAGAATGATTTTCTTTTCTAAAGATGAAAACAGGAAGGTAGTGATGTTTAATCCTAAAAAGATACTGAGTATGGTGTTGAAAATACATTCATTGGAATAGTGAATGATGAAGAGTTTCGAATCAGTATTTCTAAATAAGAACAAACTCAACTTGAATAACATTTAAAAAAATATTTGAAAGAATGTCTAATAAGGATTAGAAGGCTTGAAAAAGTAAAACCGAAAGTTTTAAGATGAATATTCCTTAAAAAGTTTTCAATAATGTTTAGATTATGAGAATGTGATGCTGGTAAAATAAAGGTATGATTTAAATAAATATTTTAAAGAAGAAAATAATCATAATGACCCTTTGGAAGTGAAGTTGAAAGAAAAGAAGAAGGGTTGGGACATGTTCAACAAAAGTAATCTAAAGATGCGATGAGGAATAAAAGTTTCAAAAACTCTATATGTGAAGTTGGTGAAGGTTATCATAATGAGAAACCTAATAAGGTTCGAAAAAAGTTACCTTTAAAGGGTGAGAAGAAGGATGGAATTGTTTCTGAAAAAAAGAAATCTAGGAAAGTTATGTATGTGGCCAAAACTAAAAAAGTTGGGAATTTAGAAGTTTTAAAAATCCTGAATCTAAAAATCCTAAATATGAAAAAGTTAAAAATACTTCTCAGTTTGATAAAGCTAAAGAGAAAAGGAATATTATGATTGAAAATAGAATGGTTGGTGGCTCAGAAAATAAAGAGGATAAGGTGGTTATGAAAAGTATTCAGAGTTCTGTCCTGAACATAATGTTTAGGGGAAAATATTCATTTTATTGATACAACTTGTATTGTGGTGGAATTATACATATGTAAAATATGTATTTGTTTTATTAAAAATATTATTATTATTCCACTACTTATGAAAGTAAAATGTTGAGGGGTATTCAATTTTCTCAAAAGACGAATTTTGAGAAGGGTTTTTTGAAGAAACCTAAGAAATGTGTAGTAATAATTGAAAATTGTTTCCAACATTTGGAAAATAGTTTTGAAAGATGTGAAAAATTTATGCACCTTAATAAAATTTATATTATTTTAAAAATGTCACAACAAAAGATTCTTAATAATTCTCATATATGGATGGTGATAAAATAAAATGAAGAAGAAAAATATCTTATTGTGGAAACCACATTGAAAGCTATTAAAAGAGAATGATGATGGATTGTTAATAGGGGTGATATTTTCATATGACAGTATATTTTAAATTTTTAAGAATGATAAAGATTATAATGAAGTAACAATATCATTCTGAAAAGTTTAATCATTGAAAATCAAAGGTGTTGGATCAAACATAATTGGGAAAGAAAATTTGAAATCCCATAAAATATTAAATGTTGATGGGTTGAAACAAAACATGATAAGTGTTTTAATTTTTTTTATGAGTGTAAAAATGTTATCTTCAAAAAATGGGTTTATTTTGAAAATTGATGAATATGAAAAAACAGTTACAAGAGGACACCATTAAAAAGGAAACTTATTTCAGGTTTGTGAAATAAAAAATTTTGTTACTTGAGTATGTTGGAATAAAATCAATTGTGGAATAAAAGGATGGGATACATGTGTCAAGAAAAAATGATAAATTTATCAAATATAGATATTGTTTGATAAATTCCTTATTTTCAAAGAAAAAGAGATTGGTGCTGCAATATGTTTCATAACAGAATGATTTCAAACTCAGTGCATAATAACATTGAGATTTGTTCAAAACAACCCCTAGAGATGATTCATTATGATACTTCTGGGCTGATGATCAAACAATCAAAAAATGGAGATAAGAATTTCATCACTTTCAATGATTATTTTACTCTAACTAATTTCTCTATGTTTATGAAACACAAATCTGGTGCTTTGAAAAGTTTTAAAATTTTCATAAGGAAAGTTGAAAAGGAATGTGATAATTCTGTGAAAAAGTTGAGAACCAACAATATTGGTGAACATAGAAGATAATAAATTGAAATTTATATAGGGAATAATAGAATTTTTCATGAGTATAGTTCCCCATAAACTCTTCAACAAAATGGGGTTGCTGAAATAAAGAGTATAAGGTTGGGGGAAATGGGAAGAACTATGTTACTTGAACATGATATTTCTCATTACATTTGGAGGATAGAAATGATTACCATTGTTTAAATTCATAACCTTTGTATCTGCAAAAATAATTTAGATATGAATATATATGAAATAATTTATGTCAAAATTCCACGTTTGAAACACTTCAAATTTTTCAGGTGTCCATGTATTATAAAGAGGAATGGTGGAAACTATGGAATGTTTGAGCAGAAAGCTAAAGATAGAATTTTTATTGGATATTCTCCAAAAGTAAGAGGATATTGATTTTTCAATAAATAGAAAATAAGAAATTTTGATTCATTTTATTTGGAAGTAATTTAAATATATGAGGAAGAAAATTGTATTCTGTTAGTCAAAGAAAGTTTTGAAAACAATTCGAATAAGGATACATACAATTGTAATCTTCCTCAAAAATAAGAATTGTACTCATCTATTTCCAGTGATGAATAAGTTACTCAAAGGGTAAATAAGAAAGTGTACGACCATAATATAAATGTTTATAGACATCATAAGGTTCAAACAAGTGGAATAACAAATGATAATACATATAATTATTAGTATAAAAAAGTGGATATGAATGATGTGAAAGAAGAATTTGAGTATTTGAAATGGGTTCAGGCAATGAATTAAGAGCTAGATCATATTTAAAAGAATTATACATGGGAAATTGTACCTAATATATAAAATAAATACACTATTGGATCAAACTATGGTTTTACGAACAATCTAAATAAAGAAGTTGATGTTTTATGAAAAAAATAATGATTAGTTTGCAAAGGGTACTATCAGTTTGAAGGTATTGATATTGATGAAACCTTTTCTCCCATGGAAATTTTATAAATATTTAGAATCATTCATACTATTTCTACATATTAAGATACAATATCATTCAAATGGATGTTAAATCTACATTCTTAAATGATGATCTTGATGTGGAAGTTTACATTGAACAACCTTGTCGGTTTTTTCTTGAGATAGATGGAAGTAATATATGAAATTTAAAAAAGGATTATTATAGGAAAAAACATGATCTGAGAGCATGGTATTCAAAATTTTAGACTTTCTTAAGGAAGTTGAGTTTCAATAAAAAAATATTTGATAGTAATATTTATGTCAGTGAATGTTAGTATTATTACCTCATCATAATTTTTTACATTGATGAAAATATATTTAGTGGGAATGATGGAAGAAGTTGTGATTTTTTTAAAGAGTTGAAAAAGGTTTTAGAAATGTACATGATGGGGGAAATGAAATCATTTATTGGGTTAAAAATCTTACAAAAGGAGAAACATATCTTTATTTCCCAAGAAAATTATTCTAAGGAACTTTTGAAGAGGTTTTTCATGGAAAAATCAACAACTATTTCAACAATGATTTTAGGGGGAATAAATTTTTATAAGTATAGATAAGAACAATATGTTGATTAGAAATAATTTTGAATGTTGATTTGATTTTTTTTGTATTTGACTTCCTTAAGAACTGAAAATGTTTTTGTTACTACCTTATATGCAGTATTTCACTGTAATCTTAAAGAATCACATTTAATTTCATGAAAAATAATTTTTAGATACATAAAAGGCATACTATATTTTAAAATTAGTTATGAAAACTCAAGAAATATTGATTTTTTTGGGTATTAATATACTTATTGAGCATGAAATTTTGATGATATGGGATCCACATTTTGTGGAGTATTCTTACTGGAAAGGAATAATGTTAGTTGGAATTCAAAGAAACAAAACTCAGAAACTATCAGTATTACTGAAGATGATTATATTGTTTCAACTCAACCCACTACTCAACTTATGTGGATGAAAAATAAATTACAATATTTAGTTAATATTTTGAAGTTTCCATTTATCTTGGGTTATGATAACCAAAATTCATTAAATATCACTAGGAATATAGTTCAACATTATAGTTCAAAACATAGTGATATCAAATATAATTTTATCAAAGATCATGTGGAGAAGAATGAATTGATGTTGGAGTATGTTCCCATAATAGAACAAGTTGCTGATATTATCAAAAAAATTACAAAAAGAATCCTTTTATAAATTGAGGTTGAACATGGGTATCAAACCACTTTATCATCAAGGATGAAGTACATGTTTCATTCCCCTCTCTCATCTTACCTTTAGATAGTGTTGTTAAGGGGGAGAATTGAATTTATTCATAAATTTATCCTTTTATATGTATGTAAAATGGGGGATATGTGGGAAAGCTGTGAAATCAGAATTGTAAGTGTGTGAACTATTCTAACTGTTTGTTGGAGTGGTTGTAAGAAATTAACTATTTTTTGTTCTAGAAACTTGAAGTGTTGATGGAGAAAGATGTTGAATATGTTTTGATAATTACTTCTTTTGTAAAACATCTTTTTTCTATCAATTATTCTTATTTCCAATAATGATTTAGCTTATGATGGTTTAGAATTATTTATAAGTATTCTAGAGATTGAGAATACAAATTATAGTGTTTTATCAAATTTTGTTGAAAATAGTCCGAAGTGGATATTTTTAGGACCAAGATGATGAAGAAGGTGATTATTTTCAATTATTCTCTTTTTGGTAAAGTAATTTTAAGAATAAAGGAAATATCACATCATTTGTTATTTGGTGAAAATTATGTTGACTATCCTTTTCATAAAAATATACTCACTTTGTTTAAGATTGTCTATCATATTAAGAAGATGTTGTTTGGAAGAAATGGTTTTGACCGATCTCACCTTAGGTCTATAATGGGAGAAGATCCTCATGAGGTACTAATTGTAATTATATTTAGCATGGATCAGATAAAAATGTGAAGAAGTTTTAATGATCATGATGTTCTCATAAATCATAAGTTAGAAATATAACTTATGATTAAATCTTGATGAAGGAAAGGGGTAGTGAAAAAAAGTGGAAAACAGTATTCAGATTAATAAGATCTGGATAAAAATAAAAAAGGAGTTAAAATCATATATAGAATGATTGTATCCTGGACAATCACACACATAATGATCATTTACAAGACAATGGCACTCAGAATGATCTTATCTAATCCAATAGTACACAAAATTATCATATCCAAAACAATGGTACCCAAAAATATCATAATCAAGACAATCATATTTAACCTGATTGTATTTGGGTTAATTGTTTTGTAGAAAAACGTACTCATGAAGAGAGGGAAAGAAAGAAGCTGAAAATGATGGAATGTTATGATACTATCTGATGTATGTTTGATGATTATGAGGATTTTCTCAAATGTATTCAATGTCATAAAAGAAGTCATGATACAAGAACAATTTTTTTAATGAAAAAACCTGCTAAAGTCAATGTTGTTGACACCAATCCATTATATTTAGAATTTCATCACATTCAAGTAGAATTGTTTTCAACAAATCCAAATGGAAAATCATTTGAGATGAAGTAAATTAAATTCATAATGAATGAGATTGATCAACAATTTAGTTAACCATTTAAAAGGGCATGGATTAAAGGGTTTTCATTTCAAATCAATAAATATAATTTCTGAAGAAAAGATATGGATGTGTTATTGATGGGGAGACTGAAATTAATAGGGTGTTGTTTTTTTAGTTACTATAAAGAACTGTTTTAAAGAAATCAGATTGAAAAACTATATTCATAAATTTAATTTATATTGGCTTTTGTAAAGAATGTATAAAGAAGAGATGCAGGTTGAAGAATATTTGATAAGATTCAAGAAGAGTTTAAGAAGTCATAAATGCACTCTATATTTACGGAAAATCAAGATTTTTTTGGATTAGTTTGATCCAACAATATTTTGGGATCCCGCCCACACCATTCATGGGTCACCTATAAAAGGAGATAAGTACACCATAAATTTTGGTGGACTAAAAAGTGAGTACTGTTCATGAGATAAGAGAGAGAAGCTTTGATTTTACAGGGAGAGAAGAAGTTTTCTGTATGGATCTTTTGTTGAAGAAGTTTTTATTGGAATAACTGAAAGGATAAAGGAAAATATTGAAACAATATTTAGTTGATCATCGTATTTAGTGATTATTGTATTTAGATATCTAACATGTTTATATTGACAATTGTATTCATATAATTATCATATCAGGATGGATAGTTGGATGGGGATTTCTGTATTGGAATTTCCAGACTACACAAAAATGAGTTCTGAATTATCTCAATCATACTTAGAGAAAGCTATATTTTATAACATTTAGGAGAATCATACAGAGAAGAATCATATTGGAAGGAATAATACCAGGGAAAATCGTACCAGGGAGAATCGTACTGGGAAGAATCATATTGAGAGAATCGTACTATGAAGAATCAGACTGGAAAAAACATAGTGGAAAAATCAGAATGAGTTTTCCTTATCAAAGTATTTTATGTTCTTACCATCTCTTGGGTAATAAATTGATGAATTATTTCAACAGGAATACTTTTTTTAGGTTGATAAGATACACAAGTAACATGTGTTGTTATAGAAATGTTGCTTTACACTATTTGTGCTAAGATGGGGCACACACACTATTGGAATTGTTTAAATAATGCTATATGAGTGAAAGGGTATATCTTACTCGTTGTAATCCAAGGATTTTATTCTAGTGTATTTTGTGGTATTGGATAATTTTCAAACCATACTGATGACATAGTTATTCTTATTGAATAATAAAGCTTCCAAACACTTGTGTTCTATCGATTTGTGGTTAAATTGTTTTCAGTAGGGATTAAATTATTTAAAAGGAGGAGAATGTTGTTTCAAGGAAACATAAAATAAAAAGTATCACTAATTCAATCCCTCTCCCTCCCAGTGATACAATTTTCTTGACTGTTCACTTTTACTAAGGAGGTTCTCAATGAGGATAACTCAAGAGGTATAACTCACATCCACTTTCTTTTAATTCCATTCAAATTTATTTTCTATTATTATAATTTCTTCAAATCAAATTATCCAAGTGACATGATAAATCCATCCTCTTTTATATATAGTAATTATATTGTTCTAATGGAATTACTCATCTTGAATTCTCTCCCCCTCCCCTTTTGTTTTAAAAATAAAAACATTTTATGTGATGCATTAATTTATCTCATTCAAGGATGATGAGTTTTCAATATTCATTAATGACTTCAAGATTGGATGAAAAAAATATATTGTTAGAAAAGAATTTAATATATTTTTTAATTATTATTTAATGTTTTGGAACCAATATATAAACAAAATATTAATTATTAAAACAAAACTAGTTCGTTATGACTATAAAAATTCCAAAAAATCTAAACGATTATCATTAACATTTTATCTAATGAATCATCATAATATCAGAGAAAACATAATATATAATACAAATTAATCATTTGAAGGTTAAATAATAAAATAATATTTCAATTTTGGATAATTATCCTAATTTAACACGAACTTTCATACATGTATACAAGTGAATCGATCACAAAAACCAAGAAAATAAACATCCCCAAACGATAGAATTGAACTCTATAACTCATCTTAATGGCCATAAATAATCATAATGTTGGGAAAAAATCACTCAATTCATATTCTTGGTATGTTTTGGGTGTGGTTGTGTTTTTTCCCAAAGCTATATAACCGCAAATGAGAATGTTTGGTGTTTTTCAAAGATAGATTTTTAAGGTGGCATAGTTTCCCAGTGTTTGCCAAATTTTGGGGCATTAAAAACATGAATTACTATGAATAATGGAAAATGAAATCGGAAAAGGAAGAGGAATGAGGATCCCGGGACATGGATCACATATGATGTCTGGGAAGGGTACGCGGCCACGTACAAGGCAGTGGGAATGGTACGCGGATGCAGTTTGTGAAATAGAAAATGGTTCGCCGTGGATGGTGGTGCGGTTGGCAGATGTGCTGAAGTTGGAGGAGGTGGTCGAACATGTAGGAGAAAAGGAGGTATGAAAATATCATAGGAAAACGCTTCATAGAATGCTTGAGGTTCGCAGTGGTTAAAGTTTCAGTACATGGTGGGGGGTGTATCGAATCAAGAATTGGTAAATCATGATTTTTCGAACCAAGGATACATCTTTTCCAATATACAAATAGCTAACCTGACTGATTACTGTGGAGATTAAACATCATTAGAAATCATATTTGTCTTTAGTAATTTGGTGTAGTCTGAAGGATGTTCGCGAAGTGTGGTTCACGAAGGATAAGGTGGTTTTCAGAGGAGTAGTTTTGCCAATGGTGTTTTCATGGATTATGAACCCACAAAGGAAGTATTGTACATGGAGGAGGAAGACCAATACATGGAAGGAATTGACTCAGTAAAAAGAGGAAGAATATCTTGTATGTGAAAGGGGGAGTTCCTCAAGTGGTATGTGGAGGGGAGATCCGGTACACAGAAGCGAAATTCGTCCATGAATAGTGAATAGTTCATGGAGAGAGGGTGTTTTGAAGAAGAGGTTCGAGGAGTTGGTACGTGGTTTTGGTATGCAATTTCATAGGTGGATGAAGTATGCAGATAGAGGAGGTTTGCAGAAGAGGTAGTAGTACATGGAGTAGGGGGCTCGCGTACCAAACCTGGTACTCAGTACGCGAGAGTGGAAGTAGTTCACATTTTTCTCTAGGAAGCTTGAAAAAGTTTCGAGTCAGTTTGAAAAAGTATTTTTCGGTACATAATATTACACGGGAAGGTGGAATTAACCGTCAGGTGAAAAAAGAACTTCAACAGAGAATCTACCTATATTCAAGGATGTATGAATTCATGAAAATGAAGGGACCTAAATGTCCACAAACTGTGTCTGACCTACATGTCGATAAAATGGGAGTGAATTCCCTTCTAAGAGTATTGAGAGAAGTAAGAGGAAGAGGATGACCTTTTCCACTAGTACTGATCTAGAGAAAGAGGCTTAGGGAGTGACCCTTGGGATTTTTGTGAGAAAACCCTAAAACTTGTAAAGGCAGTGAGCTTGGGCATAGAAGATATAGCCCATACATTGTACTCATTATTGGCCCTGAGCCTTAGTGAATTTGGTAAATCAGTACATTGTCATTGTATGATCCTTGGATGTAGCCCAGTGATGGTGAACCAAGTAAAAATCATTATGTCCTGTGCATTATTTCATATCAGTTCATATATTTCTATAGGAGAAAGAGATAATTGATATTTCACTAACAAAAAAACATGATCCGAATGGGAGAAATATTTAATTAATCATAACCTGATTAACCTCCCCTCTCTCAGGGTATTCGACCTAGTTGACCTAACAATTGGTATCATAGGGAAAGGTTGAAATTCAGTGTTTATCTCTTATAAGAAGAAATGGAGGTGGTCAATCATAATGGAATTCTGATTTTTGATGCAAATAATTATCAACTATGGAAGAATCAAATGTAGCAGAACTTCTGATAAGTAGGGTTGGATGTCTTCACATCAGCTATGCATGGAATATCATCTTCCATCAACAGTGGTGTGTTATCAGAATATGAAAGAATAGAATTGGATGATGATGCTAGATGTATCAATTATTTGGGTGGATACCTATAAAATTCAATCTATATGAAGGTGATTTCCTGTAAAACGTCACATGGAATGTGAGAAAAATTGTTTTACATTTATGAGGGTGACAAAAAAGTTCGAGAAAAAAAGCTACAGGTTCTCTGGAAAAATTATGAGGATCTCAGAATGAATCCCAAAGAGATTGTTGATGAATTATTTAATAGGATAAATATTATTATAGATGAAAAACAGGGTCTTGGTGAATTCATTGAAGATATAAATATTGTGAGATGTATATTGGGGAAACTTCCACCGCGATTCATTCCAAAATTATCAGTGATGGAAGACAAAGACCTAATAGAGCTGACACTTGATAAACTATACAATATCCTTATAACATATGAAGTGAGAAATGATGACAATGATGTAGTGGAAAACGGGAATTCAAAGGAAGTGACATTCAAGGCCATGAATAGTCTCTCCATTGAAAACATTCTGGAGGGAGAAAATATGGATTATGTCATTTCATTTCTATCCTCTAATCTACAAAGAGGAAAAAGAAAAGATCAAAGTTAAACTTCTATTTGTATGATTTCGATGCATAAATATTGCGTATTTTGAATCAAAGTGTCATAAGAAGTTTGATAATGAAAATTTTGAAATTCCCCAAAAGAAGTATTCATCAAATGAGAAAGGTAGGAGAAGTACTAGGAGAATGTTCTTTAAAAAGAATAATGTGATTTCAAGAGAGGATGAATGTTCATAAGAATATGAGGAAGAAGAGTTGGAGGAATCCACAGATCATAAAGTAGATGTTTTGGTGCTAGTTGCTATAAATTCTTTAACAAGAGAAGAAATTTACAATGAATAAGGAAAAATTGAAGGAAGAGCTGATCTTCATGATTAATTATAAGCTTCCCTTGAAGAGATAGATATTTTGAGAGCCAAAAATGAAGAATGATAACAAAGTTGTTTGGGATTATAAAGTATTTATGAAACAACAGGAAAATGAGAATTCTTGAGTTAAATAAATAAATTGAAAATCTATGGTCTTTAATTCCAGAAAGATCCAAAAAGGTGGTTGAGTAAAAACTAAAAATTGAGGAACATAAAATTGAAATTGATAGTTTGACTAAAACAGGAAAATATCAAATCAAACGTATTGAGAATCTAGAAGAATAGGTCATCAGTCTACGATGAAAAATTGAAGATCAGATAAAACTACTATCACTCGGTTTTACATCAGGAAAAAATATCATACAGGAAACATATTAGATGATATTTGAGTGAAATGGTCCATCAGAACAAAAGGGGCTTGATCTAAAATAAGAATCTATTATGGTTCAAGTCAGACCACAAGTACCCGTTCCAAGATTCAAGATTGATTTGGGTATAAATCATAATCAAAAGATCCCAAGAACCCTATGAATAACTAATTGTGCATCGTTACCGCACAAGAATGTACCTAACATAATACTCTATTGTTGTGGTAAGATGAGACACTCTCAAAATGTATGGTCCATAGAAAAGAGACATCAGAGGGAACAAGACCAATAAAGGTGTTTGTACAGATTTCAAAATTACATGTCATTATTTTATGGTCATTGTTTCAGGTGTAAAGGTCTTAGAAATATGGAAAGATATTTCAAATAAAAAATTTAGTGGAATGTGTCGAGGTAAACTGAATTTGTTCCTAAGAAGCATAAAAATGTATATTCAAGTGAGATTAAAATCAAAAATCAATTTGAAACTTTTAAGGTTGAATTTGACCCATCATATACTGAGGGATATCAAGAATATCATTCCTTGTCGGTTATGAATTCAAAGGCTTGGGATAAAAAGAGAAGGGTCGAGCAGGTCGCGGTTTCTAAAATTGCATTCAAGGCATCAAATCTCACAAGGATCACTTCCCATATAATGGGAAATAGTAATCTAGTAACTGGAATCAGGTATGATAATGGAGGTATTGTAAGATTCGGTAATTTTGATGGCTTAAAAATTATTGGTTTCAGGAAAATCCATGTTTGGAGGAAAAGACCTGAGATGAGCAGATGTCTTGGTAGTTGAGGGGCTTAGTCAAAACTTGCTTAGTGTTAGTCAATTCTATGACTCAGGACATGCAATAAGTTTTTCCAAGAAATTATGTATCATCAAGGAAAAGGATGGTGCTGTTGTGTTCAAGGAAAGCATATGAAAGGGAATCCCTACCTCATGAGTGGAGAAGAAGATACATGATTTCAGTCCAAGGATGGAGAAAACAAGTTATGACATAAGCATCTTGGGAATATAAGCCAAGTTTATTTATGGAATTTGGTAATATATGATGCAGTAGGAAATCTTCCTAGATTATCACATGATCGTACTCATGCGTGCGATGAATTTTAATATGGAAAGATCATTCGAAATACATATTAGCAAAAGGAGAAAAAGTCAAAAAAATTGCTTGAGCTGGTGCATATTGATGTGTGTGGGTAAATTTCCCCAAGGGATATTGATGAGATGAGATATTATGCTCTATTCATTGATGACCATAGAAGAATGGAATTGGTTTCAATAATCCCCCACAAATATGAAGTGTTCAGTTGTATTATAAGATATCAATGATAATGTGAAAATATGCTTGGTTAGAAAATCCGAACAATTCGAACAGATAATGGAACAAAGATAACCAAGAACCAAGTGTAGGATTATCTCGAAAAACAGGAGATAAGATATCAAGTTTCAGTAGTAATAACTCTACAACAGAACTGAGTAGTTGAGAGGAGGAATTATATCGTTAACAACATGGCTAGAACAATGCTCATTTAGAATGTCCTTCTGGAGAAATTTTGGAAAGAAGCAGTGATGACAATAGTATACACTTAAAATAGAGATTTAATTTTCCCAAAAGAAAATAAGACTCTATATGAGTTATGGTATGTAAAGAAGACATCATTGAATTACTTTATAATATTCAAATGTAAATGTTTCATTCTCAATAAAGACAAACATAGGAAATTTGAATCCCATGGGGATAAAAGGATATTTCTTGGATAATCAAAGAAAAGAAAAGCCTATAAATACTTTACGAAGATATTGGGAAAGATAGTTGAAAGTCATGATTTGACTATTATAGAAAATGAACAGAATCTACATCAAATACATGATCAGACTCAAAAGGATGACAATGAAGAGATAAGTAGGTCAAGAGACACTCTAGCTCCAAATATTGATCCAGAAGAAGAATCAAATGATGAGAATAAATCAGTGTTTTCCCAAAGACTAGAAATTAGAGCTGATATTGATAGGCATAACATAAGTGGTGACTAGATATAACTAGTGAACACAAGAAATATGAAGTCTCTATAGAAATCATCATACTTATTACACATGGGGCCTAAATGCTTTGATGAAGTAGTTGAAGATGAGAATTAGGTTCAGGATATGAATGAAGTTCTTGACTAAATTGAGAAGAATCAAATGTGGGAAATTTTTTCGAGAATAGAAGACAAGAATTTCATTAAGATAAAATGGGCCTTTCAAAACAAAATGAATGAAGATGGTGTTTTGATTCGAAACAAAGCACGACTTGTGTGCAAAGGGTACTCATATATAGATGGTATAGATTTAGATGAAACATTTTCACCTATTGCAAGGTTAGAAAAAATTAGATTATTCTTGTCCATATCTGTGAAATGAAATTTTAATGTTTTCCAGATGGATGTTAAGTCAACATTTAAAAATGGTGTTATGGAAGAAGAACTCTACACTGAGAAATCATATGGTCTTTTCATTAATGAATATGAGAACAATGTTTATCGACTAAAGAAGGCTTTATATGGTTTAAATCAGGCACTAAGATCATGGTATTCAAGACTTGATCTGTTTTTAAAGAATAACGGTTTTCATCGTGGTGGATTTGATTACAATTTGTATTAAAATAATGCCAACAATAAAAGGATGACAGTGTTAGTTTATTTCGATGAAAAAATTTTGGGTGGATCACATGAAGCACAAAACAAACAATTTTCTCAATTCTTGAAAAGTGAGTTTGAAATGTCGATGATTGGAGTGATGAAATTTTTCTTTAGATTACAGGTGACAGAAGGATGGAATGGTACTTTTATTTCTCAATAAAAGTATGCCAAGCTTGTTTTGAGAAGTTTTGGAATGGATAATTCCAAAGAGATGAAGACTCCAATTCCAACCCGGTTGAAATTGTCAAGAGATGATGAAGGTAAGCCAGTCAATATCACAGAGTAGAGTTAAATCATTGAAATTCTATTGTACCTGATATCAATAAGTCTTGATATTGTATTTTCCTCATGCCAAGCAGTGAGGTATCAAAGCAATCCTAAGGAGAGCCACATGATTTTAGTAAAAATAATTTTTCGGTATATCAAGGGCACATTGTATTTTTGCCTAATGTATAATGAAAAATCTCAGCCAGAGTTATTGGGATATACAAATTTGGTTTGGGATGGTTCAATAGATTATAGGAAATCAACATCAGGAGGTTCCTTTTATCTTGTAGGGTTGTGTATTTCTTGGTAAACCATGAAACAAGATTTCATTTCATTGAGAACTGCAGAAGTTGAATACATTTTGGCTACTCAAGCTTGCTCGCAGCTATTGTGGATGAAGCAAAAACTTGAAGATATGAGAATTGAAGTGAAATCACCTATCAGAATCCATAGTGATAATTTAAGTGATATAAATCTTAACAAAAATCCAGTCCACCACACAAGGACAAAGTATATTGAAATCAAATGTCATTTTATCAAGGAGAAGGAAGAGCAAGGGCTTGTAAAGTTGGAGTATGTTCCTACAAAACAACAAGTTGTAGATATTATTACAAAGGCCTTACCCAAAGAAGAATTTGAAAGGAATCGAAGGGATCTAGGAGTCCAGATAACTTCCCGCACTTGAAAAAGTGTAAATGTGGGTCCCCCTATCCCTGAGTTATGGTGTGAATTTCTCTAATATGCTGATATTTGTTCTTTAGCATGTTGTATAAAACCTTGAAGATCCCTTCATGTTCATTGAAAAATGGGGATAATGTGTGACTATTTTTGGGGGAAGAAAAGACATGGGGAGATGTTATTAAGTGGAGTAGTGTGATAAGGGGATTTGAAGTTGAGTTGAAGTTGTTTGGAAGAGGTATAAGATAGGGGGAACATTAATATGATGATTCTAGAATTGTTCGATCAAAGAATAGATATCACAACAATTGAGGATTGTGATAAAAGTAGATGAATGGTTTTGAAATGGTGTTAGACGGTTTCTGTCATATTTCAATTGATATTAGTTTGGGATCAACAATTGGTGACAGAAATAAGGTGATTATTTGATGAACTTCTCATTTATTCCTGATTCTTATGCCGATCATTTCTCATTTGGGATTAGACTATGAGTTGAGTAAATATTTTATTCCTATCCTAATCTCATGAATGTATTGATGGAATATGTTGGAAGGAGTTTAAACGAAACATCAAAATGTAGAGAATTATTTTAAAAAGAGTTGTCAATAAACCCAAAGGGGGAGATTGTTAGGAAATATCCTTCAATGCATCCTCTCCGAAAATGGTTTGAGGTGGATTGTTGTGAGGTTCGAGAATGTGCCAAAGTCAGCGGAGGAGGTCGACTGTGTAGGAGACAAGGTATTACACAGATCACGTTGTAGGGCGGTTCATAGATAGCTTGTGGTTCAAAGTGGATGAAATTTTGGTACATGGTGGGGGTTGTATCGAATCAAGATTTTGTGAATCATGATTTAACGAATATCTTTTCCTATATAATAATAGCTAAACCTACTGAAAAATATGGAGGTTGAACATCATTAGAAATCATATTTTGATCCAAGAATTCATTGATGTCCAACGGAAGTTCATGAAGGGTGGTTTGTGAAGGTTAAGGTGGTTTACACAGGAGTAGTTATGCCGAAAGTGTTTGTGGGGATTCTTAACCCGCAAGGGAATGCCAGTACGCGGAGGAGGAAGACCAGTATGTAGAAGGATTTGACTCTGTATGTGGAAGAGGAATATCTAGTATGTTAAAGTGGGAGTTATTTAAGTTGTACATGGAGGAGAGCTCCGACACGCGGAAGTGAAGGCAATCCACGAATAGAAAATAGTTTGCAGACAGATGTTATTTCACAGAGGAGGTTCGTGGAGTTGGTACGCGGTAGCGGTACGTGATCACAAAGGCAGAGGTAGTCTGCAAATATAGTAGGTTCACATAAGAGGCAGAAGTATGCGGAGCAGGAGTCTCTCATACTAAACCCTATACTCAGTATCCAGGAGAGGAAGGTGGTTCACGGTTTCCTCAAGGAAGCTTGAAAAATATTCAATTCAGTTTGCGAAAGTATTTTTTGGTACCTAAAAGTACTTGAGAAGGTGGAATTAATCTACAGGTGAAAAAGGAACTTCAATAGAGCATCTACCTATAGTGGAGGATGTATGAATTCATGCAAATGAAGAGACCTATATGTCCATAAACTATGTCTGACCTACAAGTCCATAAAATTTGAGTTGATTCCTTTCCAAGAGTAGAGAGCGAAGGAAGATGAAGATGGTGACCGTTTCCACCGGCAGTGTGCTAGGGAAAAAGGAATAGGGAGTGGTCCTTTGGAATGCAGTGAGAAGACCCTAAGCCTTGTAAAGGCATTGAGTCTGGGCATAGAAGATCTAGCTCAGACATTATACTAATTATTGGGTGTGAGCTTTAGTGAATTTGGTACATCGACACATTTCCATTGTATACTCCTTGGATGTAGCCTAGTGATGTTTAACATAGTAAAAACCGTTTTTCCCAGTGCTTGATTTCTTATCTATTCATATATTTCTATAGGAGGAAGAGGTAATTGTGTTTTTTCTAACAAAAAAACATAATCTGAATTGATGAATGTTTCAATTTATCATATGTTGATTCACCCCCCTCTCTAGGAATTTGACCTAGTGGACCTAACACTTAATAAAATTATTATAAATCACATACATATAAAATAGTTTATTTATTTATTAATTAATTAAGAAAATTTTATTATCTTGGATATTTAAGTTAACAAGGTGTTCATACATATGGTAAATGGATTCTCAATCCCAATTGCCTTTTATTGGGTTATTTCTCTTTCATGAAAAAGTTCAATATGGATGTAATTTGAATATTCCTACAATATAGTTTATTTTTTTTTATAGTTTTCTTTTCTAGGATATACATATTCCCAATAATATTTTATGAGAAATGAAATGATTTTTCGAAAATAATTCTTCCCTTAGAAAGAAAATCTTTTACATCTCTTGAGATTGTTTATTCTTCATTCATGATTGATGATTCTTATACAAATTATGTTATTAAAGTTTTATTTTGGGACCCTAATTTTTTTTACATGAATGTATTCCTTATTAAATTCTAATGAAACCCATTTCCTTTCCATGGGTTATTTTATGTCAGATACTATTATACACTCTATTTGGTATGCATGATTATGTAATTGTTATGATGTGGAAGATGCACTCAAAATTAAATAAAACTCTAATGAATTGTGTAATGTTGTTTATCTCATTATATAAGTTAAAATATGGAATTAAATTATGCAAGATTTTTTCACAATGATTATTTTATGATCATTCGCATATGACATGCGTGAACATGAATCGAGATTTGTTCATAACTGTGTGTATTATTTGACCACTAAGACATGATGATTAATTTATATGTATTTACACATTCAATGAATTTATCTAATTGATCCTATCATGATTATTATGATGATACAATGATTATTCTATAATGATGATGATTATTCTCACCCCATGTTATATTTATCTGTTTTCTTATCTACCATCTTACTAGGCTTTTAGCTCACCCCTTTCTTTGATGTATATACTCTGGTGATTACTTGTACTAAGAAGAAAATGAAGGCCACTAAGAATCTATATAAGAATGAATGAATTAATTTTTATGTTTTATTATGAAAATGTTATGTTTCTTCCTAATTTTTCCAAGACACAGAACCTTTTGATTTGGTTTTGTAATGCTTTTATATTATTTATCTTTAAAATGGCGCATTACTAATGTAAGAAAAAACAAGGGCACTATTGTAAAAGACTTATTTTGTGGATATAGTTTAACTATATAAATACTACCTTCATATATATGGTCATTTGGAATAATTTTTCTTGTGAATGAATTCATAATGTTTTATTATTTTAGGGAAATTACAAAATACATTCCAAAAAAGGTCCCCTACGCCACATATAAAACATTTATTACTCCCCTCACAAATTCAAACCACCTATTAAATTTAGATAAAAAACTCTACCAAAATATATCCCAAAAATACTTGGACATATTATAATGTTTATGGTATATAAAAAATACCAACCATAGAGTCCTCAATAATATATCCTTGTGATGTTCTTCTATAAGAAAGTAAATATGTTAAAAAAATATTTTGTTTTAGTTTTTCTTTTAGAACCATATTTTATTTCTTACAAAATAAAATATAATATCACTAGTAACTAAAATATAATTATATTTTTTATTATTATATCATAATTTTTATCCACACTGTTCTCCATCAAATGGGAAACAAATCCATCATCTTTGTGTGTGACAAACTATCACATCGTAAAAGATGCAATTTCTTTTAATAAAGGAATAACAAAGATAGTGAAAATTATGTAAATAATTAATATATATGTAAAATATGAAATGAAATTTATTTAAAAAATTAACATATCATCAAATTCCTTACCTTTTCAACAAATAAGAAATTGATATTTTTACCCCAGAGTTTGTATGGCCTGTCATCTCCATGATGCGTTGCGATTCATTTTCGATTTTAAAATTTCAAGTGTTATTATAAAAATGTAACTATTGATTAAATATTATATCTATAACATTATTGAAATTCTATAGATGAGGGATATATATATAATTCATAAGAACCATAACATCCTTAAAAAAACATGCATGATAAAATAAGGAAATTTACACTTGAAATAATAAAAATAATAAAATATTATTAATGAATGGGTGATAAGATATTATAATTGGATCATATATGATATTATAAATATGAATTTAGTTATATAATATATGAATAACATTTTTAAAACAATTTTTATTGATTATAATGAGTGTTTATAAAATGTTATGCATGAGGAAAGGCATTTCTATTCAATTTAAACTCTATCAATACATATTTATTATTATTCACCTATTCCTATTTATCTTATGTATATCATACCTCATATATGTATTTAAAATTAAAAAATAATCATTACTACTGATTAACTTTTAAATTCATGTATATTATTTGATGGTATTTCTATGCAATCATTACCAAAGTGGCAAGAATCTATTTTAAAAAGTCACATTTTTTGAGATTGCTTATATTTTTATTAAAGGAATATTTTAATTTATCCTAAATAAGATACAATAATTTTATTCCCCTATTTATATTTAATTAATTAACTTATATATTTATATATTTTTCTCAAATTTTTACTGAATCAAAAATGAAATGTTTTATAAAAAATTATTATTGTTCTTTATTAATCCTATATGTTTTAACTCTGTAACCATGCTTTTTTTAAAAAATATTTTATTTACACTTATTATTTATTATAAAAATTTATGTAATTCATGACTTTTTGAATTTTTTGAAATTAATATTTAAAATTTATTCTAAAAGGGTTGTTTTAAAATTTAATTTCAAAAGTACAAAAGGTGTTATATTTTATTTTATATAATGATAACAGAATTCTGCTCCCCTGTAACCATTTTGCACAATGTAATGTATTCTACACAATTTATTGTTTTAAAAATTGTTATGAAATATTATTTTAATATTTTACATCCATTCCATGTATTCATTCAAATAAAATTATTTTATTTCAAGAACCAATATTCTCGGTGAACCAATTGTCAACTCTCATCTCTCAATTAATTTTGTAACTGTTAGATTTATCTTGAGATAATCACTTTAATGTGATCATTTTTCATTGGAAATTATATTTATGTTAAATCTACAATTTATTTTTCTTTCGGTATTTTTACTTATTAAAATGTAAAACATTTAAAACATGGTGTTTAAAATGAAATTAAGTTTTATTATCTATAAAAATATTGATAAATCTTTACTCTAAAATTAGTATAGATATTTTTATAAAATATTTTATTCATGAATTACATATATCATTCGTTATGTAAGTAATGATTTGGACTTGAAGTGATGAGTGAGGCCCGAAATTATAATTCCCCATGATGCACTGACATGTCTAAGGAGATAGATAAACCATCCAAATTAAATGGGTTTTACCCTTATTTTAAAATTATCATAGTGCAAGGTCATGAAAATATAAATAACATGATGTCTAAGTTCATGATGTCTATTATATTTTATTTCCATCATTGATAATTTTTTTATTATTATTGTCTATGTTAAAATGGACATGAAATTATCTGTGGATGAATTTTTTTCTCATGTTAATGATGAAATGTCAGGTGTGTTTAGTTATTTACCTTTTCATATTTATTATAACTTATCTAATCATGATAGTAATTTTATTGATTAAATGGATTGTGTGTTAAATAATTTACCTTGGAATATTGACCATCCATTATTTTTTAATGATTACTTATTCTAAACATAACCCTTACTAAGTAATTTATTTCACCCTTATTTTCTTCCTTTTCACTATGATTTGATTTTTTTTATTTGAATGAGTTTAAGGATGATAAATGATTTCCATTATAATCATTCATATTTTATCCCTAATTTAATATTTTTATAATGTAGGTATGCAGTTATCAAAAAATAATAGTGCTTTTTTCATCTAAATTTGACCCTTTTTATCTATGCCAATGTAATAATGTAGACATAGTCTCTGGGTAAATGGAATTGGGGTTGTAACAATTTGTATCAGAGAAAGTTCATTAGTAACCATTAGAATTAAGTAATGTAAAACATTGATTATTTAGAACAACACTATGATAGAGTTTGCGGATGTTTTAAATTTGGGAATAATATCCTAAATTTTTGTTAATTTAGAAATTATTTGGTTTTTTATAGAAATACATCCATTTTTTCATACAATAGGGGGATTTAGTTCTATCCTAGTTGTAGCCAGTGGTAATAGCTCATAATTGTGTGTGTTAGGATTTGACTCAATCATAACCATGTGCATGAAAATAGGCTAACTACACACCTAGTTTGACCCACCTTGGTTATATTCATAGGTTAGTTCACATGTTCTTATCATGTAATTATAATATATATATAATTAAATATAACCCTAAAGAAACCATGTATATGATTTTTAAGATAAAAATGATAAAAATTATTTTATATTAGGTGTTACAGTGGATTAAAAATAAATTCATTATGATTTATAATTCATAAATTTATGAGCTAATCCATTATATTCCATTGACTAGAAATTATTTATGGAATAAAGAAGGGTATCAGTAATCAAGGACACTATAGTGTTTTCCTTACTAATAAATTCAATACATTTTTTATTAGAACTAATCATATTATAGATAAATTAGGGTAGTACAATTTGGTTATGATGGATAACCTTCCTCGAATAGAGAAACATATTGTTCTACAATTTAGTTCTCATATATGGAGCCACTTCATGTGGTAGAAGGCTATATCATTTACTAGGACTACTAATATAGTTATCCATGAGAAATAGATTATGTCCCTTGGAAATATATGTCTCTCATTTGGATGTGATTAATATGAAAGGATTACATTGGTTGTATACTATCTCAATGGTGATAATGATAAATGGTATTAATTCACCCAGTATATGAAGGATTAAGAGGAAATATAACACATGAAATGGAGTGTGTTTAATTAAAAATTATTCAAAAATATTTTCCACATGAGAAATGGAAATAAATGAATAGAATCTACCTTATATTAAAGGAAATGATGGGAGAATGTTTTTCAAAGAATGAGATCACCTTTAAAATATTATCCATGTATTTTATCAACTATATATAGAATAAAAATAGACAATTTATTTGTTGGTATTAAACCATGTCTCTAAAAAGAATTCATTTTTCAATATGATATTATTGTATGCATCCTTAAAATAAAAAAGGAATTTTGTCGATCCCATATATTGAACGAGAATAAGGAAAATAATTGTCCAAATGAGAACCATGAAAATGTGAATGAAAATTAAAAGAATAACAAAATGAACCATTTTCCACCATGTGAATATTTTGGAAAATATATCATAAAAAAACTTTTTAAAGGTCATAAGTGTTTGTTGCAATTGTGTTGATAAGGGTCACCAGGGTAACTAATGTAAGGTGAAGAAACAATTCAATTAATTTTAGTGATTTAGCTATAATGAAATGGTTTATTATTAATACTAATTATCCAATATTCAATGGAATATATGACTGAAGTGACTGGGGGGAGAATTCAAAGCCTATATAATCAAAACACATTAGGTGGATATTACTAATGATGTTATGATAGAAAATTTTATCACAACCTAAAATATATCTAAGGATTTATGTGATTCTAGATATTATCACCCTTTTATATCTTCCTTAATTTATAAAATATAGATATTTCACCAGAATATTGATAGGGGAGTTATTAGTCAAAAGTGATAGTGGAAGCCTCACTACAATAATGTTATGACAGGATGTTCCCGTTACGACACATGAATGTTTCATATTGTTTTATTTTATTATCATACCCTCGTTTTTATATGATATAATCATTATTATAGACTCTATTTTAAAATATGATTCAAAAATTCATTTTATTATTAAGGAAATTATGATTTATAAGGAAGATATAGAATTCCTAATCATTCTAGTGGATACATAATCATCTGAGTCAAGTCTAGATCCACCCCCAATATCTCTTATGACTGAGATTCATGGGGAAAGTGGGAAATCAAAATCTATACATGGAAATGGTAATAATAAAATTAAGGACGTACCCATTTAAAAACATTACATTGATAAATTATAAGAGTAATTCTATGTACATCCACTAAAGCGTGATGTTGAGTTTCCAATTGACTTAACCAGTGATGCAATTTTTTTTTTCAAATAATCCATATAGAATTACCACTCTAGTATTAGAGAATTAGAATAAAAATATTGAATATTATTTTGATAATGGAGTTATCCCCCTAATGTTTTCCATAGGGATCACATTCTCTCTTAGATAAGAAGATTAATCCACAAGGTTATGGATTTATTATATAGGAATCAATGCTATTAATATGAATAACATATATCCTTTTACTCACATTGATGACCTATTTTATCAACTTCATAAATCCCAATATTCTTCATATATTTTCTTTTATTTACCGTATCTTAATTATGAGTAATGAATGAATCCATTATAAAGAAAAAAATTCTTTTGAGGTAGGTACATTATATGTTTAATGTAATTCTATTTTTATTGAATAATGCACTAAATATTTTTATGGATAAAATGAAAAAAGTATTCAAACAATATCCTTATGATTTCATTGTGATATTCATGGATGTTATCTTGATTTATTCAATGAGATATGAGGCCCATGATAGAAACTTATAGATTATTCTTGAGGCACTTTAATGGAAAGAAGTATATGAAAAATTTAGAATGTTTTAAGTCATGAATTAGAAATATTATTTCCTTGAACATATTTTATACAAGGATATAATATCAGTTTATAATTTGAAGAAAAAATTAGTCAAAAAATAGCATATAAAAATGATCATATATGAAGTTTCCAATTTTGATGCATTGTGTGTTCAATATCTGTTATTCATCTATAATTTTTCTTGATTGGATAAATAGTTAAAAAAGATTTAAGAAAAAGTATTTATGATAACATGTACAATGGAATGTGGAGAATTGTTTGAATAATTTAATAGGTGATAGTTCATTTCTCCGATTTGACTCAACCATAAAAAAATAATTGATTTTTGATATATAGTAATATGTTGAAGTAGGTAGATGGTGGTGTACTTATGAAAATTTTAATGTTATTTTATATGCATCAAGAAAAATAATTTCTCATTAATAGATATATCAAACCCTTGGTATTTAGTGGGAATAAGTAATCATTAAATTGTATATATAGAGAATATATATATATAGTGAATAAAGTAATATATACAAAGACCATAAGAGCCTAAAATACATCTTTTCATAGAAAGATCTCATCATGAGGTAGATATAATGGCTTAATCTAGTCAAGGATTATGATATCTCAATATACTACCACCCATGGAAAATATATATGGTTGTAGATTCATTTAAAATAAATTAAAATCGAGTTATAATGTAAATGGGTATTGAGAGGGATCCAATGATTATAGAACTATTTAATTTGGATATATGAATTATTATAAAAGGGGATAAATCACCCTATTTTTAAATTTCCATTGTACCACATATATTGGAAAATAAATATATTCTTAATCATATGATTACAATTATCTGAATAAAATTAATTTTGTTTATGATGGGATGTTGTAATAATTTTTTTTATAAATTCTAAGTATTATATTTTAGAAAGATACAATGTGTTCCATCTTTAACTGACCTTAAAAAGTAATTATTGGATTGTACTCATAGATCAAATTTCTCTAAACACTAGTAGCACTAAGATATTTAGTGATTTGAGGGTACATTTTTTGTTTGATAAAATGAAGTACGAAAATTTTTATTATATATCGAGATGCTTGGTTTTTCCATAGGTGAAGGTAGAGAGAAAACATCCTAGTGGAGTCATGCATCCTCTTCTTTTTATATATGGAAATGGGATTACATTAAAATCTAAAAAGTAATAATATTACTATAGACACATAGAAAGAATGACAGAATATGGGTTATTGTTGATCTACATTCAAATTCACACCATTTCCTCACTGTTAGAGATGATTTACATCTTATTTTCCTCACATGTATCAATATTAATGATTTTTTAATACTTCATGGAACACTAATTTTGATTTTTTCTTTTCATGATAATTGATTAAGTTCAAAATTCTAGAACACTCTTTAGAAGGCTATTGGTAATGAGCTTTATTTTAGCATCACCTACTATCCTCAAATTAATGGATAATCTAAAAGTATTTTTCAAACATTTGAATAATTTTTTAGGTTTTTATCACATGAATTTCATGATACATGGGATAATTATTTACCTTTGGAATAGTTTTATTATAACAATAGTCTCAATTTCAGTACTCAAAGGGCAACATATAAATAATTATATGTAAAGTGATTTCATACTCCAACATGTTGGGATGGACAAGGTGAATGAAAACTTATAGTCCCAAAACATGTTGGAGAGATTATGGAAATGATAAATAATATTATGTGTCATATTCATGTATATCATTGTAGGAAAATGATTTATGAACATTTATAGAGGAATGAATTGTAATATATACTTTTAGATCATGTTTTCTTAAAGGAATTTCTAAGGAAGGGTGTCATAAGTTTTGTTAAAAAAGGGAAAGAGAGTTGCAGGAAAATCAGAACTTTTGAAATTTTGTAATGAATTGGTGTTGTGGATTATAAAATTTTAATTGTATCAAGGATATATAAAGTATATAATGTGTTCTATAGTTAATTATTATGTAATTACATGCTTTACCCTACACATATTCTTACTTCTAATGAAATAAAAGTGGATGTTGATCTGTATTATTGGTAATAAACTATCTAGATTATTTTTTATAAAGAAAGTATTTAATTATAATATGACTTTAAAGGAATAGGTAATTTTAAGAAATCATCAAAATTTGGAACCAATTTTGTATTTAAAGGGTACTATGAAGAATATCCTCCTAAACATGTTCAGAAATTGATATCCTTGATAATTTGGAGGATGAGATTTTTATTAGAGGGATGAATATATCCCTCAAACCAAAAATATATTATGTGAAAATTATATTTTAATAAATTTATAATAATATTCAAATTTTATTAATACATGGTAAAAAATTAAAATTTTATATGCTGAATATTAATATTGATCTTACTTGGTCAAAATAAGACTATAATGAATTTCTGATTTTTTTTGTCAGATATAAGTTTTATTGAAAAAATAAAAAATATAGTATTTAAGTATTATAAATAATATTTATAATAATTTATTATAATATGTGTAATTAAAAATTTATTAATAATAAATTTAATATATATAATGATAAGTTGATTTGAAGGTCAATATGGATATTTTTTAGGAAAACATTTTTCTAAATAATAATAATTATATTTAATAAGGATTAATGTCAATCCATTTTAATTAATAAAAAATATCATTAAAAATTATTTATATAAATATATTCTATATATTAAATACATTTAATTATTTTTATTATTTTTATAATTAATATATTATCCACTTTTTGAAGAAAAATTCATTTCATAAAAAACTAGATTTCAACAACTTTTGAGGGTATATTTTAAAACTAAAATTTTTCCACTAATATGTGATGAATTTAATATAATGGATTACATATATGGAATCATAATATCTAACATTATGTATTATGTTCAAATTAATTTTTTTGATAAAGAATTGGAAAAATAGAAAAATTTAATGATCCCGGTAAAGGATAAAATAGATTTATTGGGGGCTAAATGAATAATAATTGCATGTTCTCCAATTAATGTTTTCAAAATCATATTATTTGGGTATATTTTAATATTATCCATCCCACCTTATTTATAATTCCATTTTGAAATATAGGTTTCATAAATAAGTAATCTTTTTGAATTCTTTAGTGAAATTTCTTTATTGTTTTGTATAAGGTTCCTTCCCACATTTATAAATGGGATCATAATACCCAAAACTATCCAGTTATCATAAGACATTTTTATGAACCACACCCATCCAAAATATATCTACAGAATAAATATCCACATTTTATATTTAATTTAATTCTGAATAGACCATACTCATGGTCCTTAATATGAGCTCCAAAGGATGTTCTTTTTCGAGAAGTAATTATCTTGAATAAGATATTTATTTTTTAAATATTTTATTAACAAATTAAATTGGTATTAAAACATAAAATAAAATAAACTAAGTACTTAAAATATACTAATATGATATTATGTTTACAGAATGATATTTAACCACCTCATTCTACATCAAATTGGAAACAAATCCATTGCTCGGGTGTATAGTGGACTACCACCTCATAAACCTATGTAATTTTATTTCTAACACAGAATCACATTGGTAGTAATAATTATGGAACTAATGAATATATATGATAAATATTATAGTATATTGATTCTTGAAAATAATATATCAGTGAATTTATTACCCTTTCAACCATTCAAAAAATGATAATGTCGCTCGTGCATACATACAACCCACCATTTCAATGAGCTGGTGGGATTCAGTTTCCATGTAAAAATTTCATGAATTATTCTAAAAATGTACATAATGAATTAATTTTATATTTATAACAGTATTGTAATTTGGTATATGATGTATCTATATAATATTCAAATGAATTTGATCTTTCATGACAAAATGTGCATCATAATACATGGTAATTAATACTTGAAACAATAGTTATAATAAAAGACAAATAATAAATAGGTGATAATATGTTACAAGAGATTCATATATGATATATTAAATATTAATATGGTTGTTTTAAATTAATAATATTTTCAATACTATTATACATGTATTCAATGCACATTCATCTAAAATGAATCATGAGGTAAGAGATTCCTTCAAAATTTAAAATTAATTGAGAAATAATTATAATTATGAAACTATTCCACTTTAAATATTTTCTATTATAAATTTTTGATATATAAAATATATATACCTATTTATTTATGATTATTATTGATTCAATACATGTCTATTATTTTATGATGTTGCAAATTAAATACTTCTAAAGAGATTATAATATATTTTACTATCTCACATTCATTTAGGATTTCTTCTGTTTTCATTGATGGAATGTTATAATTTACCCTTAATAAGTTCCCATAATTTTTGTATCCTCATGATATTTAAGTATTTTACATATTTATATCATTATTTTCAAATATTTTGTACTTTTATCCAGAAAATAAAAGTTTAAATAAAAAATGAATTTTGTTCTCTTTTAGTGGGATATATTTTTCTTCCATGTCAATGGTTTTCCAAATTATTATACAAAAGTAATATTTAATGAATATTATATATTTAGAAAATTTAATGGTATCCAAAAAATTTTAAATCATTTGAATGAAATATTTATAATATTTTCTAAAAGGGATGTTTTTTACATTCATTACCAAAAGTCAAAATTATTGTTTTACCTTATACAGCTATAATGGGATTCCTCTCTATAATAGCCCTTTTAAAATTTATATTATCATAAATTTTCTCATTTATTTTAAATGGGGTCAATTTTTTTGAATGATTATTTTAATTTTCCAGATCCATTCACATTATACTTCTAAATTAAATGATTTTATTAGAGAAACCAGTATCCTCGACAAACCGATTATCACCTCTATTATCATGATTAATTTTTTGTTTGTTCAAATTATATTGAGAAAATAACATTCATGTTATAATTTCTTTTTTGAAATTTTATTTTCTTAAATATTAATATTAATTGTGTAATGGATACAATTATTACCTAATATGTATATGGTAGTAAATTTAATTTCAATGATTGATGTGGAACATAATTTTTTACTACCTCGATTCATTGATGGGTATCATGAGACAAATTATGTGTCAATATTAAATATGTGATTTACAATAGCTTAAAACACTCATGAGAGAAAGGTTTTAATGCTAATGATATCATGATATCTGAGATCATGAAGGGTAATATTAACTATTTCCATTAATTAGAATTGGTTTATTATTATCTATGAGATTATTTCATGTTTTTTCTATTATTTACCTTACCATATAAATTATTCCTTATCTAGAAAATATAGACATGATATTGTTTAAATGTAATGTGTGTTTATTTATATTTATTTATATATTTTTTATACCTTATTTATTCATGATATATTTCGTTTTACATAACTCATACTGAGTAATTTAGGTCACCCTTATTTTGTTCCCTTTCCCCAAAATATGATGATGATTTGTTTGAATGCATTAAAGGATGCCAAAGGTTTTCCATTACAATTTTTTAAACATTATCTAAAATTTTAAATGGGTATCATTTATCTGTATTGTTCTCCAAATATACTAAACTGATTGATCCTTTTAGAATTGAACCCTTGTATCCATGACACGGTAATTAAGTAGGCAGTTGCTCTATAATTTAATGGATTTTAATTTGTTACTTAGTCACCTACCAAAAATTAAATAAATATATTAAATAAAAATAGTTTTTAAATACTTTTTAAGTCATTTAATTGGTAATAAATACTACATAATATTTCTAACACTTAATTTAAAAAAATATTATCCAACATTAATGTTTTTCAATATATAAACTGTTTTAATTTTAAAAACAATATTCTATTATTGATAAAAATAAATAGATTAAATGGATAATAAATATAGTGTCCTCATATAATATTTTTTTATTTTAGGTTATTTTATATTTATATTAAAACATAAGATACTTGGTTAAAAATGAGATACCATGAAAAAATAAAATAAAAATGTAAAAGTAACAATATAAGTGTAAATGAGATAAAACATGATTAAATATTATTCAGAAATTTTGTTTGGGGATTTATCCACACAATATACTCAGACACACAATTATATCTTAATTTTTCAAGAATTTATCCTTCAATAGTGTAATTCTATTATTTAAAAGTAAAGGGTACTCATAGAAAATCCATGTTCATTAGATATAAAAGTAGATTACTTCCACCATTTCAATGATCCACATTTCCATAAAAATATATAGGAATGAAATCCCATTTTTCATCTTTGATGTGTCCCATGTGGTACCCTATTCACTCAATCGGTACAAGTTAGCATATTTCATTTAATTATAAATACTTCTTCTAGAGGATGTTCAATGTATCGATGTATCTATTACTTAATCCTCCCATTTTTTCTAAATATTTATCATCCTAACCTACCCAGACCATAGTAATATAATGAACTTAGTATCAGTATAATACTTATTTTTAATTATATTAATTAATCAACCCTTATTTATTCTTTCTCATCAACTTTGGAAAACATCTGAATGTTGTTATTACATTATGTAATCTACTGCCCCTATGAAGTGACATCATTCATTTTTAACCACCCTATATTCATTGGTTGTAGTTATGGAATTAATACATAATTGTGGAATATAAAATATTATTACAATTAAAAATATGAATTAGAATTTTTCATCATTTACCCTCATTCATTAGGAAATGAAAACACTAACTGTGCATTGGGAGGACTACCACATCCTTAGACCAACATTAATCATTTTTCATCATGATTATATATCTATATCCAAATTAATTAATATAATAATAAAAAACATAAAAAATATAAAAAATATAAATATTATTATGATATAATTATTTTTTTAAAAAATAAATATTTTCATGACCATACTGACAAATTAAATTGTGGTGTATTCATCATTGGGTTAATCTAACCACCTTCTCAGATAGTGTTATATAACGCATTCATGGAAGTATATATGAAAATAAAGAGTAAAATTATTAAAATTTAGTATGTAAGTAATTATTGGATTATCATTCTAGAATGTTTATATAAAATATTTAATATATTAGTGAATTATCTTCTTTGATCACTAAATTTTCAAAAAATAATCCAACCGAAATTCAATTTTACACTAACATAAAAAGATAAAAAATAAATACAAATAATATGATAATAATTAAACTTTATTAAATGAAATATAGATGAATAAGTTTTATAATGAGTTATATAATAAATTTAATTTGATTATTCAGGATGTTAAGTGCATTCATACAGTGAATTCTGGCCATGGTGAGGGTTTCTTTTCATAAATTTCATCCCTTGAGACATATTTATTATTAAAAATCATATTTTATTTAGAATTTTAAGGACCCCCAACACCAGTTTCTTGAAGTCGATGCCATAATTTATTACATTGGCATAAGATAAACAGAAAAATGAGGCCCAAAGGCCCAAAAAATTTAGCATTTCTATAACACCAGATTACATTCATGATACCCATATTACATTACGGATATAAAATTAAATTTACTATATAAAACAAATAATAAACAACATCCTTAAAACCTATTCGAACAATTCATCTCCATTTTGAAGACCCATACAGATTTACCATACAACCAATGACTTACTTTATTAAATTAGAATATGATACAAGGAATCACATCCCAAATGACTAAATAGGTTAGTAGACATTGTAAAAAAGAAACATCTTTGAAATTAATATTACCTTTTAAACATAAATTAAAGAAATGTATTTTGTGGGAGAACAAAAATATTTTCCATGATCGACCATGCATATCAAACTAAATAATATTTTTAGCATATTGGATAAAAGTGAAAAATAGTAAAGGGATGTCCTCAGATGCTAAGTAAGGGTATACATATAATAAAAGCTGTCATAAATAATTATAATTTATTATGGTAGGGTAACTACCTAAGACATGTGCCATTTAATTAATAATTTGACGATAATATGGTTGGATAGAAATATCATCAAATAATAACATATCAATAATATCATGAAAATTAAATTTAACCATGTATATTATACTATTTGATAATCATATGGAATATCAATGACTAACATCATAAGAATAGAGTTCATAATTCCATATGTCTAAAGCATACATTCAAGGGAATGGCCCTGAATTATACATAAATTGGATAGCCTTAGCCAAAACCAAATAAAGTTTGTCTCAAAAGATCTATCGATCCATATGGGGTCTATAGAAGGATATGCTAATCACTTGCTAAGTTGAATGCATTCCACATTTGAAATGGGTGTAACATAAACAACATATAAATTCATTTGGAAGAACTAGATTATGAAACATGAATATATTAACCTTAATCAATGAAAGGTATCAAAATAGCACATCCATTGTAAAAATGATCTTAAAAATTATGTAAAATATGGTAGATTATATCATCATCAATTATGTATAATATTTGACAAACACAACAAGAAAAATTCCTTATTGCCACAGGTTATTAAAATTGTGGTAATAGGTTATCTTCTGATAAAGTTTATTTGAAATTGTGGCCACACATATCACTTCATATCCCCTATAGATAGATACCTCCCCCCTCATGGTCGAACCAATATCTACATCTCCTAGAAAATGATTCACATCCACCATAGATGTGCTCAAGACAATCCTCCTCCTAACACGTAGCTACCTTACCTCTCTACTGGAATGACTTCAACACAACTTCCCCACCTCCCAACAAACATAGCTCCACCACATACTCTCGACCTCCCTACTGATGTAGCTTCAATGTAACCTCTCAACGTCCCCATGATCTACCTCCTCATATGTGGCTATAAAGTTTCCACACCTTGTACCCCAAACATCCACCTCTTCTAAATTAGGATTCTGATATCCCTATTAAAACAGGGCTTCATATATTGTGGTCGCGATCAAAATCTAGTTCGACTTTCATGAATATGAACCTACACTTATCCACAATCAGGATTCTAATCTCTCCATTCAACTAAGGTTTTATAGGTAGCGAATGCCATTAAAATCATGTTCAACTTTCATGACTTCTTATTGTCGGAGATGTTTCTCGTAAACAGAATGCGTGATCTTTTCATGTCTGGATCAAATGACATTATCCTAAAATCCTTGGCGATTCCGAGTCATTCCATGATAGGATGTGATTTTACAGTCATTACATCCAACCTATGATTAAAATTGAATGAGGATGTCACTCTGGGAGGATCGAAACATGTGTGTGCATATCATTATATTTGGATGCTGGGAAGTAGATGTTCATTTAAATTTGAATCTCACTCTGTAACACTATTTTTGGAATATAATACTTCTATTGTATTTCCATATCTGGTAAAACAGTTTGGTCTTAATAAGCACATCCCTATATTCTCTCTGAAATTTCCTTTTTCTGAGTGAGAATATCTGTATGATATTATGAAACGATTCCTGCCTTCAATGCATGGACTGAAAATTCAGAACTCATGGATCAATTTAGGAGATTATCCTTAAATTCCAATCTTCTTATCAAATTTATAGTATATTACAAATCCAATTCCCATGATTGAGTTTCCATAAATTTTACAAAAATCTTGCTATTACGATCAATTTCAGATAAAATACACCCATCACAATGCTTCCAAATATACCACTGAAATGATTTAATTGTTAATTATTTTGAATTTTTTGGTGCGACAACGAAAGTAAATAACCAAACCAAAGAATGAATAACTACTGCAGTTTATGAATGTTCTTGGTTTGAGGTCATAATTAGAACATTTCCTTTAAATACCTTTGAATTATCTACACAATGTCAGAATGGATGTGTTCGGTATGATAATAGAGAAATAATCACATGGAAAGGGAATAAAGAATTTCATTTCACCTTTATCATTTTAGCTAATAAATATATTAATCCGATATATCATTCTATAATAATAAATGTAAATTTTATATGTTTCCTTTCTTAATAGGTGTTTTTAATTGGTATTTTAGGTATACCATGATAAATATTGAAACTAATTTGACAAGAGAATCTATTTAAAGTGTTTGGATTTCCAATAGTGGATAATTTCATTAGAGGCTACAATAGTTTCATGTTTTAATATTGACATGTTCATCTATTAGTAAATTTTAATTTTTTTCTATTTCTTCATTTCATCTTCAAACAAGTCACATAACTTATATTAAACTTTATTTGGTTGATGATGGGTCCATAGAGCACAAAAATATGATAATTCTTATTTTCCATCACTTCACACCAAGATTTCACTCATTTGTAGTTTATTTTTCTAATTATTCTATTTTATCATGTTTCACCCCTAAAATGTAATGAGAATACATAGACCAGAAGTGGTAATACATACAAAATGTTTTGAGACATTTAGGGAGACAACTGAATACACATTGAACACTATAGAATAACACCTAGAGTATTTTAATACATATTTCCAACAATACAAAGGTATGTTTCTATTAATGAGATAAGTAACACATACTTGTTAATAGTAGTTGATTTCATTTTTAATACTCATTTTATTATTAATGTGATAGGAAAAAAGAAGCTCAAAGAGATGAAAAATTAAAATTTATCTCCAAGTGTTCAGTTTTGGAAATATGCAGTTAATATATTTTCGATCTCTGTGATCCCTCATCCATAAATTTATATGAATCAATTAAGTTCATTTTCAGTTTGGACACTATTAGTACCATTCCCAGGCCTCCTAAATTTAAATGTAGCATTTTTTTCATTCATTTTACACTTATATCTAATGGTTGTAGATGTTTGTGATTGAATTGTTACATATTTGAGAATACAAAAAGAAAGGTGTTCAGGATAAGAATCATAAGGAAATTGAATTTGGAAGTTCTTGAGTTGTAATCCATAACCATGTTCATGTAATTAATTTATTTTATGATTAATTTATTTTGGGTTTTTCCTCATTCTTTATGCACGAAAATATTTAGTGCAGAAAAAAATTTCTTTCTTTCTATTGTGCACCTAAAATGAAGTTTATATAGAATATTCATGTGGTTTAATTTATTTAATATAATTGGAATCTTATTTTCTACATATACATGAAATATTTAGATATATTTTTAGTTTATAATCATTATTCAAGCGATTTAAATATCATATATGTTCCTTATTTATCATTAACTATGTCGTGTTCATGTCATATATATGTCAGTTTATATTAATATACATGTAGTTTCATGGTGTAGAATGCAATTTAAAAAAATTTCACCTTACTATAGAAATAATGTTTCTCTTTCCAAATAAAATGAACATTGGTATCACAAATGGACTGACCACTTCTTTTGAAAATTACATCTCATACAGGATAATGAAAATTTGCCTCACTAATGGACTAAACACATCTTAGTTCAGTGACATGTGACGTATTAATCTACATAGATTAATGACATGTGTCTTGTTTATTTAAATTGGTCAGCCTATTTGGGATAATTTATAACATATGAGATAATATATAATACATAAACATTTTATATGTCTATTTTTTACTCAATTATGTAAAAAATATATTATAAAATATGTCAAATGATTTATATAGATATATCATATGGCAGACACTTTCATTTAATGATATGATTTTTTTATTGTGGTCAATATATTACCATTTATAGATTGACTATAAATGAAGTTTTTCTATGGTATACAAATTTCATAATATTATTTATTGGGTAATTATAAATTTTTTAAACCCAATGAAGTCATGTAGTGTTATAATGCATGGCATAGAATTAGGATAACTTTTTGTATAATGTTTTATCCCGATGTTTGATGGCGTTTTTATGAAAATCATATCCAAAATACATGGAATCATTTCACAATGATTTTAAGTGGTTTTAATAAAACCTATGATTTATATGTGAAAATGGTATATTATTATAAATATTCACTAAAATATAATGCATAATATAGTAAAATTCATCATGTTGTGCTTTGTGTTATCTGGTTATTAATGATAACACTTCTTGAAGTATGTATTAAATGAAAATTGATATCATTCGAACAAAAATCCTCTATTAATGATCATGTTATTTAGTATTGCAGTGTACATATAATTTTGGATATTATTTTTTCATTTTTGGTTATTGATTTATGTATCATTTATCATGTAAAATTGAAACATTGATCACGTATATATAAAAAGTTGTTATATCTAACTTTTTCCAATTACTTCTTTAATTGTGGTTTCTTATGATGCAATTACTCTGAAAATTGACTTCTGTAATAGACCAATGATGTTTTTTACACAGTGGTTCATATTTTACTATGCACTATTTTATAAACATTTACACTAGATAGAAGTTTAATGAACTATATTTCATTCTATTATTTTATATTCATCATTTCTAGACTTGGATTCACTGACAAACAAATTTTAAAACCCTTTCATAATATGATTTTGATTATCATAAAAACGTTAGATATTACCATTTAGATAAGTTACTCATTCCGTCCATACCTTGAAAACGTTTTGGGATTCGATATTTTTTATTTCTCTCCTTTAAAGATACAAAATTCTCTTCAATAAAATATACAAGATCAAAAAAAAATCATTCAATTTATTGATTTTTTAAGAATTGATATATTTTATTTCCATGATAAAATCCCCTTTTAAATCCTAAAAATCTTCTATAGAGATTCTTTAGCCATATATTCCACAACTATGGATTTCTAAATGTGGTTCCTCTAGAAATTACAACTTAGTATCATCTTCCAGTTGGCTATAGAGTCACTTTATTTACTCTTCACTCCACTATTATGGATCCTAGAGTCACCATTAAAAATAAATTTTTGAATCTAGTACCATATCCTAATATAGATGACTTATAAAAAATAAGTTATTATATAGTCTTGGAAGTGTCTCACTAATTTCAACAAAACAATAATATGTTAATTTTCATTTTTAACATCACATATCCCCATAACTTTCAGATCTTCATCATTTTCCAAGAGATCATTTCCCAATCTTCGTGATATATAATTTTATATACATACCTTCACCTTTATTGAGTGAAATTATACTCTAGATTCAATCACCCATGAATCTTGTGGAATATTGACACTAAGTAATAATTCATTACATCAATCAGTTAAATTAGTAGAGCTTGAACCTAAAAAACGTGAATATTTAAAAATTTTACATCAATCCCAACATTATTTCCTGAAATTTTATTTACTCCCATAATTAGAGTATATAATGACTGGACCAGGAAATTTTATTTAAATCATTTTTCCTAATTTCTCTTTCATTTTTCATATACATCTTTATTGAGTTGAGAATTCCATTTATAATTTATCATGGTTACAAAAGGTTCATGATTATGCCACATCATGATTTGTTCATTCATAATTATGTTATGAACATCCTAAACCACCATCTTGGTTTTACCAGAGGAATTTTAAATTTCCATTAATATCATTTACCATAGATACATAAATGGTGATTTTCGTAAAACAATCACAAGACTAATCTATGAACATTATGTAGAAATATTTGAGATGAAATCTAATCACATTAAAATCATTTACATAATTAGTAACAAGAATACATTCTGATAGAATCATATCGAAAAACATCCACACCATGGAAACTTTATGAAGTGTTTTAAACATATGTTCCATGTCTTTTAGGGAATTTATTAACTCCACCATTACATAAACATCCTCATATGATAAAAACTATATTATAAACTAATGACATCCAAATAACACATGTGATTTCCTTTCAAATGTTTCTCACTCTCATTTCACTATTTTAAGCAGATTGACCATAATAAATGAAACATATTCATCCATTTGAATGATATAGTCTTTTATATATCCTTCATAAGTGAGAATATAATCTATTGATGTAGTAAATCCATACCATACATTCATATAACAAAATTCTTTATGATAATGATAAACACCCACTAAAATTGAAATAACATATAAGAAAGAGTGGAAGAAGTAATCGAGCTATTTTTCAGTGTGTTGTGAGTGAGGTGGGAACCACAAGCCTTGATACCCCTCTCTATAAACTATAGACCAATAGAACAAGTGAATATAGATCTTTTTTAATCATTCAGATAAATATTAAACATCATGAAAAATTGATGATACATAACTTCCTACACCAAAAATACTCCAACGAGCATGAGCTAACACATCATTGGATGAAAAACCTTCCCCTAAATCAACAATCCATTCCATCCATGAAATCACTATAAACAAACTCATAACTCACAAAACATTATGATGTGATTCCTAAATAAATGGGAGAACCCTACTACACTTTTCATCATTATTAAAAGTTAAAAGGATTATAATCCCAATTGATAAGTCATCCAATCATATCACTAATCATGTATGATGAATCAATACCTAAATAAGTAGTATGAACCCACTATTATTGTTTTATCCAATTGGTAAATTAAATTTTTTCTCTAAAATATTTTTATTCCCAAAAAAGTTGGGTTATTTACGGTACTATAAATTCTTACATTGAATCTTGTCTATGATCATTTCAAACCATTTAATAGTAATTACTCTGTCACATATAGAATTGAGTGATAAGAAAATATGAAATATGATATTTTTACTTCATCTAATTTGATCCAATCCAAGGATAATGCAATAATTATTTATCGATGCTCCTAAAGCAATCCATTCACTACCTATATTAAAATATAGAGTAAAAAAACTAATCCTTAATGTTTATAACCTTCATAGAAAATAGAATGAATAATAAAACTTACAAAACTCATTTCCCCATGAACTTATTTTAATATATATGTCCATTTAATAATATTACTCTAGGTAATTGACCTAATCCACCTTATTCCTCTTAAATAACCTCAAAAAAGGTCCAATTAGATAGACTTTTATATATCTTTTTCTTCATCCTTTTTATTTAAAGTATTGTCCTACAAATACCCATTTTATATCTATTATCCACTCTTTTCCATTGTATCTCTCTTCATTTTTAATGTTCTATGATCATTTTATATAGGACTCTAAAATATTTTGGTCACGGTGTGACATATTTATTCACGGCGAGACATGTATAAATTTATATCCTTTCATTACAGGACATATTACTTCACATTTAATCTCAATTTAGCAATGAAATTCAAGAAATATGGTTAATATATTATATTTATGTCCACGAAAAATCTATGATGATCTTATAATCTTTAGTGACTCAAATTATTTCTCAAGGAATGATATCTTCCTCCACGTTGTAATGCATAAAATTATATAAATAATATAATTTTTCTATATACTACTTCAAAACATTAAATATAGACTACAACATGGCCTATACTCCTTAAATACCCATCATGGTGCATCAATAACAAAATAGTGAAGGAACCGTATAAATTATTGTACTACTAAATCTTCCTTAACCTTGATTCGTGGAACCACTCGTGTCTTCACATGGTGACGTTATGATCCCTAAAAATCATCATTGTGCATATTGAGTCTTCATGGTGCAAAACCCTCATCTAATGGCATCTCTACCTATAGGTTGTGAAACTGAATTATAACAATAATACATTCATGAATTGGTCATTTTCTTCAAGGAGTGACTAAAATCCTTCAAAACAATCCAAAGTGTATAAAATGTACAAAAATTTTGGCAACCCTTATGAAAACTCATATTAATCATATATAGTAAGGAATTTTCATTTTTTAGAATCATGTATTACCAATTCATGGAATATGAGTCTCCTAGGCTAAAACTTATGGGATACTATTATAAAAGTGACTCTCACATGGCTATCGACTATAGATATTCCAATGTACCTAGGGAAGGTTTTGGAGTGACCATAGGCATCGCGATGAAACTTTTTTCAAGTATATAAATATTGTAAAACATTTCCAAAACTCATTCACACATTTCTAATGAAACGATTCTTCCTATGATACCTCTCCAACATAGTATTCAATAAACAAACCCCAATAATGGATAAAGGTGATTTTTACTAAAGATATCCCCCTTTTATATTATTCAAAATCCATTACGTATCTACAAATAAAACCAATCACATCATTAGGAGAAAAATTATGAACTGAATAGTTCTACACATATTACCTTTATAGAGTTCAATAATGATTCAATAATCACCAACTCTAATATAGATTATTTAACAATCTATGTGAGAAGAAATATTTAAGTAAACATATCCTCATTAAAACACATTAATGTTTTTAATTCATGCTAAAATTTCCAAATTATATTCTCGCATAGGTTATCCCCATGATTAGTAATTAAAAACACTCCCATTTTTTGAGATATTTGAAACATTTATCTCCACCAGTATCAATTGTAAGGAACATTGTAGTCATGTATTTTCCCATGAATTTAAAGTATGAAATCTTCTACTCCCTTGTTAATGAACCAAGAAGAAATCTCCTTGAATGTTTAAAAAATGGAATTATAAATTAAATCATTGAATTCATAAGAGTTACAATTCCTTTATTTAAGTACAAATTCCTTTGGGGGATTGGTTTTCCATCTACAAACTATCTTGGAAAAGTGGAGTTAGTTGAACTCCAAGAACTAACTTATACTTTTCTAAATCCACCTTGGGTAGTTCCTTATTCATGATAGCTACAATATAATTTTGTGTTGACACATACTCCAATCTCAATAGCCTGGGTTTGGACTTCTAATTAATTAAATTATATATAATATAAATTTGAATAATTCTTGAGTGATGGTTGATATTTTTTCTATGGTTAAAAAAACATATGTTTTAACAATACCTTACAATAGTACATGTTGCATCCACTACAAAAACTTTAGGCTATTCCTTCCTCCATTGAATTAAGTACATTCCTATTATAAATATGTGTATCCCAATAAATCTTATTGAATTGTGATTGATAAAATAGTAAAAAATCTAATTGATAGTTCATGTATCAGAGTATACTCATCAAAGATTCCATGTGACTCTCCATAGAAAAGAATAGGTTTCTAGTAGAATGAAATGTTTCAAATAAAATATTTGGTCATGTGGCTATTCGATACCATAAAATCAAATAATTATTTAATATTATATAGCTTTAACCTCCTTACCATAAAGATCCATTTATAATCCCATCTAGGTATCCACTATAATTTTTATTGTCCTTGAATAGTCTATTTGGAAACTTTTGAGTATATGTTTGGAATATTTTTTTGAAAAAAGTGTCATATTTCCCTTCAATCACCTATAAGACATGGTAAATTGTTATCTCACCAATTATGGATATATTGAATTCACACCATTTATAATCAGAAAACAGCTTCCATTATTTCTCATCTAAGCCAAATAATTTGATCTATATAGATAAGTATCAACATAATTTTCTCTTATCCTTATTGAGATAAATGATTTGATTAATCCACCTAATTTGGAATCCATGAATCTAAAAATAATGATCATTTTAAGAGTATCAAACCATATGTGATTATTTTAAACCATATTAAGCCTTATTTAATTTATATAACCTAATATTATCTTCATCCACAAAAAAATCCATAATGTTTTATAATGTAAAGCTCCTCCTCATGTACTCTATTGAGGAATTTGGATTTAATAGCCATTATTTATAATTTAAATCCCCTTAGAACTTTCATGGGAATAAAAATATTTAAAATTTATAACTATTTCCTAAGTACATATTTCTCATCAGTATTGATGAATTTAATTTGGTAATACCTATTTCACACATGTTATTCATAATTTTTTTATCATTTTTCTTTCTTCATTTTGTTTATTCCATAACAAACACATAGTTATGATGAAATTATTATCTTCTGTCCTAGACATAACTTACCAAAAATTATTATTTTAAATTATGTTAACATTCTATATGAAAATCCCCAACCAAATTGTTATCTTTCGAAGTCCCTTAAAATATATTAGGCCCCAACTGAGATTAATAAGTTGTTTTTTATTAGATATTTCATATCGAAACTAGATAATTCCAATCACTAATTATATTTTAATTATTAATTTTAATCATTCTTCTCAATACACATTGTAGCTATTGAGTTTTCTATATTTTACTCAACATCAATGTCTTAGTTGGATTCTTCTAAATCCATATGTTCTCCCCTGTGTGTACACACACCATCATCACATTATTATTCAAAAAATATGCTGTATTAATATGAACATTTCTCACCAGTGTTTGAAATCATATTGTTTTCCACAACTGTTACATCTTGACTTTGAAATAAAATTGTTGGGCATTTTATTAAAGAATTAATTTCTTGTTTTGGATGATTCATTATGTTATTTCTAATAGTTATGAAAATAATTTAAATTATAAATGTTCATTTGATTTATATTTTATTCCTATAAAATGATAAGTTTTATGGATAATTTTTATGTTTAGGTTGTTGAAATTCATAAAATTTTTCAAAGTGGCATCCCCATCTCTCAAAAAACGTTGTTTTGTAGTTAATTGAAACACACACAAGTAAGGGGTTGTTATTTACCAAATTATGATATTCAAATATGGAGGAGACATTTCTTATTTATTATCTGAATTTAGAAAGAGTGCATGGATAAGGTTTCTAAGACTGGTTGATAATAGCCATACAGACCCAAATATATAATGATAGTGATGTTGCAGAGTTCTTGTTTCCATGACTGAGATTTGTAGATGGATCAAAGAGGATTCATGCACCAATTATACTCATCCAATGACCTCATGAGTATGATAATAATCCAATTAAGACCATAATAAGTGTGTGAAATAAGTAAATGATGAATTATGTGGATCCATTTTTGCTGTTTGTTTCTGTATTTGGTAACATACACAAATTATTGCTCATTTCTGCTATGTGTTTATATATATGGTAATATAAAAAAATTGTTTCTCCTATGGTTTTTGGGTTCATACATATCTATTGTGTGTGTGTGTGGATTTATTATTTTTGAGGTTCGAGTGTTAGTTTTTTATTCCATAAAATGTATATAGACACATTTTTAACCATGGTAGAATCCTCTAATTTCTATGTTTAAACTCTAGATATATCAAGAAAGAGACACAATTAAAAACAATGGATATAGAATTCCTTATTCCATGATTTCAACCATGTAAATATATTCTAATTTCTAATATTAAAACATGGAATTATCTTAAAATAGCCATTGTTTAAATTGTTGCAATATGCGAGACCCATTGTAAAGGTTCCATCCACTATAGTTTTGGAAAAATAGGGATATAACAACCCTACTCTTTATTTAATATTTAAACATGATTTATTACATAAAATTCCATTTAACAAAACTTATAATATCAAGATGTATAGTGTCATTATATTTTAGTAACATTAAATAACTACAAAAAACATGAAAAGAAACATCTTTATTATGAATTTATTTTACATGACCACAAGATTCCTTTATACATAACATTTCATGGGTTTACCTGAGGACATACATAAGAAAGGGTGAGATCTAAATCCTAGTAAGAAAATAAACATGGAATAACATGAGGATAATAATATATGTTAGACAAGTAATATCAATTAAACATAAAGGAATATGAATGATAATGTATGATATATAATGATAATCATAATTAGAGAAATGTGGAGACAACATACAACATGATATTAACATGAGTCAAGGATCATTGCGTATGAATGAGCATAAATTAAGGTTCATTTCACATGGAGGATCATGAGTCAAATAACATTGTACATGACATAGAATGAGTCAAATCTCATTTCACAGGATGTATCATGATACAAAAAATTACCTAATGCATTCATGAATTGTTAGGGTGAAATATTCATAAACATTTATAACTCATGCTATAGTGTTCCACATAAATCACATAACATGGATTCATTCAACAATATAAATTTATTCCATGGTCTATAAATGAGGAATAAATACATTTAAGTACCCAATAAATATGAGCATGCGAATAAAGGTGAATACCCTTGATAATGAAATGGGTATGGTATTCCCAACATAGTTATGTTGGCATGGTAAATCGTGGGGAAATTTCAGCAACATAACAATATAACAAAAAAATTAATAAAAGATGTTTATGAGAGATAAAGGGGTCTCTCATAATGTAGACATGAAAAAGAAAGTGTTTGGGACATGGAAATATATTCTCCAATATAAGAAATCATCAATAGAAAGTGTAACATAATAAATAATCTTGAAGGAATATGAGAAAGCAAAAGAACCCTTAAATATTTTTACATGATAATGGGTGTATGTAAAGTGTTATTAAAAGGGTTAAATGAGGGTGAATGGGGATCTCATAATTTATATATCATGTTTAAAATAATTTGGATAGCTATTAATTTATCCCAATATATGAAAATGGAAATTAAAAATGCATACCATAAATTAAGTGTTTCATTAAAAGAGGATAGAGAGAATACCTTATGGAATTTTGGTACAGTAACGACTTAGGTGAGGGTCCAAAAGTGGTGTGATAAATGACACCTCATAAAAATAAAATCAACTAGACAAAATTTTAATGATGATAAACTTATTATAATATAAAAAATTGAAATTAAAAGAACTAATTTCAAATAAGGTGCTTGAGTTCAATGGAGAGGAGATAAATCTTTTACTTGGATGTGTGAGTACAAAGTCTTATAAGAGGATTATTTATATATTGGGGGTTAATTGGGAGGAATTTAGGGAGTAATGTGAGGAGGGTGTTTAATCTTGAAGGGGTATTAGTAAAGATAAATAGGATCTTTTGTGGGATTATATAGGAAAAGGGTGGGGATTTCATTATTATTTTGCTTTTGGAAACAACAAAATAAAATATTCATAACCACAAAAATCCCATTGTTTTCCTATTATTTCTAGAAAAGGGGAGTGGATTACATTTTTTTATAAGTCCATGGACATAACTTATTAAAATATTTCACTTGCTTATGTGTAGGTGGGTTTCACTCTTAATGAAATCAATTTAAAATTGTAAATTATATTATATGTCTTAGAGGATTCATAAGGGATTTAAAAAATAAATAAAATAAAAATAAAACTACATTATTTTAAAGATAATACTTATATATTTTCAAATATACCATTTATAGTATTCATTGGGTCATTATAATGTCATAAAAACACAATATTTTTATTTGATATTTAATTTTTACCGAAAAGTTTGACTGTCTTAGAATATTTTGAAAAATTAAAAATTGGATAATTTTTAAATCCCAAAACAAAAATAATATTAATTTTATCATTTTTTTTAAAAATACTTGAATTTTGACTTTTAAAATAAAAACCAACATTTATTGAAAATGATAGGATTTGGTTTGATAATAATAGTTTTTGAACCCTAATAAAATTTGAATTTGGATTCATAAAACTTATATGATCATTTATAGTTAATAAAAGTAATTTAATAATAATACTTCAATAAACTATTATTTATTTCAAAAATAAATTTATTCACCAAAATAGATTTGTTAATTGAATTTTAATATTAACCAAAAGTACTATCTGTTCTATAAAAATCAGTTATAAAGTAAAAAAATAGTAAGAAAATATATTCATTATTTTCTAAAAAAATAATATATACATTACAATTGATAGTGTCTTGGTAAATATATTTTTTATTATACTAGTATATTCCTTGAGAGTAAGGTACACGATGGTGGGGCTTCTATGGGGCCTTTCGGTGAACATAGTTTGAGATGTGATATCGATGAGCTTGAAATTATCCCATAAATAGTTTTGATAATGATTATGTTTTTAGATATAGGCTTGGTCTTGGCCTAGGAAATATTCCAGGAATGCTATCTCCTGTGGAAGCTCAGATAAATAGGATTCATAGGGTATGATCCTACTGGTTGAGTCTATCAATTCCAATGTGTGTGGAAAAAAGATTTGATAGAAACTTATCTTTATACTAGTGATGTTATCCCTGTTTAAAAGATATATTATCAATAGTAAGGATAATTTACGATCATTTAAATCCAACTTGATATTGTAAAACATAATAATTTCATTTGTTTTCTATATCTATAATACATTTAATTAAATCTAGAAGAAAAATTTTATTGATAATAGATTGGGTCGTTACAACCTTCCCCTATTAAGAAATTTCACCTTCCCTTTTCCCACACTAAAATAAAAGAGGGTAACTATACTTCATCACCTCATATAGTTCCCACGTCACTTCTTCAAACTTGTGGTTATGCCATAATACCTTAACTCAGGGAATTGAATTATTTCATAGAACAATTTATCAATGATATAATATCTTCACTAGTTTCTCTTCATAGGATAGGTCATTCTCCAATGGTACTACATCTATATTTAGTACATGTGATGGTTTTGGGATGTACTTCCTTAATAGGGATACATGGAATACATCAAGTTCCTAAGACATGTTTGATGGGAGTGATTGTCGATAGTCCACTGCTTCGATGCGATCAAAGATCTCAAAAGGGATGATCTACCTTGGAATATGATTTCACTTCTTCGCAAATATCATCACTCTCTTCCATTGAGATATATGGAGGATTATCGTGTCTCCAACATCAAACTCTAGGTCACATCGAAGATTGTCATCATAGCTCTTTTATTACTCTAAGAATCTTTGATGTGCTTTTGGATGGTATTAATATTCTCCAACATTTCTTCGAACATTTCCGGACCTAGAAGTCTGCATTACCCAATTCATCACAACATGCTGGTGTTCTTATCCTATTCCCATAAATGGATTTATTGGGAGATATTTGGATGCTCGAGTAGAAATTGTTATTGTAAGATAACTCCACCAATGGAATATATTGGTCTCATACTTATTTGAAGTCCATTGAAAAATATCTCAACATATACTCAAGTGTTTGGATAGTCCGCTCAGATTAGCGATTAAATTGAGGGTGATAGGCTGTACTGATGTTCAGCTCAATTTTTAAATCCTCCTAGAGGCTTTTCCCAAAAATAGAGGTGAATAAAGGATCTCAATCAGACACAATCAATAATGGTAATCCAGGTAGCCTTACCACATGTCTGATATATATCTATTCCATTTGATCTAGTGAGAAATCCTCTCGAATCATGATGAAGTGGGAAATATTTTTAATATAATCCACAACAACCCAGATAGAATTATTTCCCTCGGATGTCTTTGGAATTCTGGTGACAAATTTCATAGTGATGTTTTCCCAGGTCTATGTTGGTATAGGTAGTGGTTTCATCATTCCATTAGACTTCTGCCCCCATGCTTCACTTGGTGACATACCAGACACTTTGATGTATATTTTGCAATCTCATTCTTCATGTTACCCCAAAAAATAGTGCTCCCACATATCTCGATACATCATTGTGTTTCCTGGGTGAATAAATAAATTAGATCTAGGTGCATCATCCAAAATTAATTTTTTTAACTCAGGATCTTATGGAACACATTGTATTTATCTAAATATCATAATTCCTTCTCCATTAACATTGAACACATGATATTTCCATTTATTGATAGTTTCAACTTTCTTATAAATTCCCACACTATGTTGTTGAGCATCCTTTATACATTCCAAAAGAGATGGTTGATCAATCATTTATGAAAGGATTGATGATGTTCCTTTCTTTATGATTCCCATGTAAATATTCTTTATGTTTGAGAATAAAATATCCTTCTAGATTATTATCAATGATAGAATTGATGGGTTCTTTCTACTTATAACATCTTCCACCTTTTTCGCTTTCCCATGATGGTATTGGATTGAGTTGTCATAATCCTTGATAAGCTGTAACCCTATTCATTAGCACATATTCTTCTCTTTCTATGTCAATAGACATTTTAGAATTTTTATTCATATATAATTCACACTTCCCCCAAAATAGATAATGCCACCATATTTTCAATGAAAAGATCACATCTTATAATTCTATATCATTCATTATATATTTCTGCTTGTGAATTTTCAACTGCCTGGAGGCATAGACAATGATTTTTTCATTTTTCATCAAAACAAATTTCAATACCTTTATTAAAAAATTTACAAAAATTTAAAAAACCTCCCTACTGGTAAGTAGTGTGAGAAAAGGGTCCGTGAAAATCTTTTTTTCTTATCCATAAAGATTACTTCACATCAATCATTATAAGAGAACATGAATCCCTTTCAAGTTATCTTGGTAAGAGGGTTTTACAATCACAATAAGTTTCTCACAAATCAACGATAATATCAAGCTAACCTAAGGAAGATACTGATATCTATCACCGATTTTTTCACCAACCACCCCTCAATTAATTATATCATTGATGGATCCATAGATATCCAATTTCTTATGATTATATTCCCTAATAATGATACATTGTTTCATCTAAAACTACAACATAATTTACTTTTCATATAGATTATCCTTTCAGAAGGTATTTTTCACGGTGCTCAGATTCCCTTCATGATCCTCCTTGATTTTAGAGTATATTAGAATATTGTATATATATACTACAGAAATTTTGTTGAGGTAATGTCTAAAGACTCTATTAATTCAGTCCCTAATGATTGCTGGAGCATTAATGAGTCCGAATAACATCACTATGAACTCATAATTCCAATACCTTATACAAAAATCAATCATGGGGATATCTTCCTTCTTCACCGTTACTTGGTAACATATCATACACAAATCTTCCATGGAGAATTATTTTGCACAACAGAGCTGATCGAACAAGTCATCAATTCATGGAAAAGGATACCTGTTCTTTATTGATATTTTTTTCGTCTGAAAATCATTTTTTCCATTTTTAAAATCTGGTTTAAAGGGTACCAGTATCCCAACATACAACCACAACTGCAAATAGAAAGACGATCCTTAAACAACATAGAGCAACACAACATTACACATCATAATAGCCATAATCATCGCCAAAACCCATGCAGGATTCCTTTTCTCCCATAGCCGATTCCCACCCCGAATGCCTCCAAAAATTTTCACTTTGAACCCGGCATCTAAGCTACTCCAGTGCAGGCAGCTCAAATGAAGCATCCTTGACCACTCTTCCCTTTACCAAAGAAAGAACCACCTCTCTAATCTGCTTTGAGGTGGATCTAGTCCGCATCGGCCACGAAAGGTGAGAATAATCCTTCCTTGTTCGTCTTCTTGCTAGTGTAGACGAAGGACCTTCAACCGCAGACATCCTCTGATTCACACTCTTAACAATATCACTAAAAGAAAGGCTGGTAGGGCCACTCACAAAGTCTTTTCCTCCCCCAAAATCCTCCCTTCCTTTACCAGATTATTCCCTCCAAACAGAAACTGTCCAATCTGTAGTATTACCCAGCCTCTGATCTGGGGTGCTGATCTCCACTAATGGGAGGTGCATATCTTTAGTCGGAGCTTCTTCTACAACCATGGACAAGGTCTCGTTCCCTTTATTATCATTGCACTTTCTCTTTACCCTCCTTCCTTGGGACTAAGTAATAATTTCAGTCACGCACAAAGGCCTAACCACCTAGATAAGATTCTTCACATCCTTGGCGACCTCCTCTTGTCCCAGATCCCCAATAATAATCTCCTCCCTGGAAGCCCCCACACTGTCATCCCCATCTCTTAAAACAACACTTAAATTGGTTTCAAAACTATCACTACCAAGGCATTAAAACCGGTTGGCTAAAGAAATAAAAGGTATGGCTGCTGGGTCTAAGCCACTAGCCTCCCCTGTACAAGTAACCTTCAAAGAGGGCCTGAATCCTGCATCCCCACTGCCTGAACCAAAATAGACCACACTCCAGCAATCACCCTATCATCATCATCCTTAGAACCTTGACCATCCTCCTCCAACATCATGCTAACCTCTACTGACTATCCAGCCACCACTGGAGGCTGAGCCACCTTACCTTCCCCTTCTGGTTCCTTCTCCTCAGGAGAATGAGCAAGAACCTCCTCAACTACAGCCTTGCTAATATCAACCGGTTGACCAGACAAAACTAAAAGGAGTGATCCCTCACCTCCACAATCAGGCCTAGGATCCTTATAATCATGACTCACCCTCACAGCAAAATCTTATAACCTTCCCCTTGTATCTCCCTCCCTTCGACTGGGAGCAGACAGACGAGCCTTCAAAGCTCCAATCCTACGGAAGAAATCTACTCCATGACCCAAATGGTGGCACGAAGAACAGAAATAAATCCAGTTCTCATAAATCACCTGTTTTCTGCACCTGTAATCTTCCCCAATAGTAATCCACACATAATCAAAAGGCTACCGAGAGGCATCCAATTCCACGCAAATCCGGGGGTTAACCGGGTGGCACAAAGCATCAGTATGACTATCAGAGCACAAATAAATTTCTACAAGGTTACCTAGAAAGAAAATAATAGTAGGATTCTATAAGGGAAGTGGAATATTAGAGAAACTTACCCAGACCACTTCCGACGGCGAGTCACACTTCATGGGAAAGTCAAAATACCAGCGTAGGAGAAGGAAACGACATCTGTTGAAGTTGCGAGGGGCTCTCAACCAAGTAGTAAATGAGATCTGCATCAGATTCGAACTGAGTCATCATATGATTACTATCAAGAAATCCAACAACCGCTCTTTCATGAAGATCCCATGAACCAATGATAAACCTGTCGAAAGCACCAGCAGAAGGTTGTATATTCCTAAATCACATGATCAAAGTGAGATTCAGAAGCACTGATGATTCTGAAAACTCCGAAGTTTAAAGTTTAAGATTAGGGAATCCATCGATCAGATCAGGAGCTTTGGGACTCAGAGAGACTTTTGGGAAAGGAGGAAGGAATTCTAGGTTTGTGAAGGGTCGGAAAACACCTAGATTCTCACCGGCCAATGAAGCTGACTGGTACGACCCATGGGGAAGCACTTGGGTGTATAAACCCTTTATCAATATTATCATATAATTGTTTCCTCACATACCTATGTTACAAAATATCTATTCTATATGGTTTATTGGATATTTTAAATTCCCTAGGTATATGTTTGATCGAAAATCCAACCTCTCGACTAGGAGGAAGACAAGACAATTCCGCAAGAAACACATCAGTGTATTCCCCCCACAATAGGTATGTATTCAAGGATGATCCTTTCTTTATAATCAACAATTTGAGCTAGATATGCTTTCTCAAAATGCAGTAATATACATTTTGTAGATGATGGTGATAAATTAGATTCAACCTCATCCTTGAACTTCTATAGAATCCGGGGTCGATTCATCTTTTAGAGAATGATTCCCCACATTCAGAAATTTATGTTGGATCTATATAATGAAATCCAATTCATACATATAATTGCATCAAATTCCACCATGGGAAGTATCAAAAGGATTTCTAGGATGTTCAATCCAAAAATTGCGATAGTGTAGGGGTTATATACAAGTGATGAAATAACATCCCCATTGTGTATCATCACTAAAATCTCTACTTCCATGATTTGTGGGGATGTTTGAATAGTTCTACAAAAGTTTCCTAATATAATGAAATTCATTGAACTATGTATGATAACCCTACCTTTTTTTTTGATTTTGGTTATACTCTATAAAATATAGGCTTTGTGATGATTACTTTTAAACCATCTAACACATAAATGGAAAATCCATGGAAATTAAAGGAATAACTTATACATTAATTTTATATCCTTTACTTATGTGTTTCTAGGATTTATTCTATTTTATCAATGATTTAATTCCAAACACATATTATTATTGGAATTTTTTGTTCCCTTAATAATGGATTTTAATGAGCTTATGAATCTACAAAATCATATCCCATGGGAGTGTCAAACTTGGTGCACATTATAGCCCGTCTTCATGTACCTGGTAACCTCGAGTTAGAACTAGAACACCTTTTTAGAGTTGTTAATTATATATATAATTGTTCTAGAACCATGTCCACTCATACTATATAGATAGGGATTAATTTTCTTGATAAAACACTAACTCTATACAGACCAAAATTTAGGGATGTTTTTTATCATTGAGACTTATCCCTAAGGGGTTTCAATAGGGTTTTCTAATCATAATCCCAAAAATAAAAAAACCTATCCTTTAATCCCTCAGGGTCTTCAATAGGGTTTTCATGCCCTTCTCTAACCCTAACTTTCTCCATCCATTTCCTCAAGATATTAATGTTCATGATTTGTTCAACAAGAGACCCAATCTACAGTTATCGATCATGGAGTTCAACGAAACCTTGGTGCTTCTGAATCTTATGCTGATTGTTCGGTTTAAGAAATGACGGTCATTGTGTGATTCGTTTGACAGGAATGTCTCTAGTTCTTGGGGTTTACAGGAAATGGCGATAGTGGGTTTGATCGACAGAAGGCATATCATGATATGTTTTTCCTGGGAGGATGATTTAATAAGAGCCTTGTCCAGTGCTCCCCATACCTGCAATTAATATCCGTTTTACCTTTTCTGATGGACATACGATTTCAATATGAAGCGTGATTCTCCCATAGTGGCAGTTTGGGAAGGCTTCCCTAACCTCCCACTACCGTTTCAAAATCCCTTAGTTATTATATTTCTTGGGAATTTAGTTGGTAGATATTTGTGTTCGGATAGCCCTACCGAAACGCTTTTCCACCATGTTAATCCATGGGTTTGCGTTGAAGTATATGTATCCAAAGTGGATTTCGATTATGTTTGGATAACAGTTAAAGAATAATTCTGGTGGAAATAATTGGTGGTCTATGAATCATGGTTTTATTTATGTTCTGTCTATAAGATGCTGGGACATTCAATGAAAACATGTCGATGGAGACCTAAGAATAAGATGGGTGTGGTTAGCGGTATTTAACTATAAACTCATTCTGCAGTAGGCTTGCCTGGATAGAATCTTACTGGTGTGAAATCTACGGTTAAATATATAGTGTATGTGAGTTTTGGACCTTAGGAAGTGAATCCTTTGGTGACTGATGTCTTCAGATTCTTGAGGGAGGATCTGGGTGGAGCACAATATTCTCCCCCTGTAGAGGGTGAGAATATAGAGGAGGTGCAACCCGGTAGTGGTCTCAATGTTGTGGATTCTCAAATGGTTAAAGAAGAAGACACCAGGTCTCATAGGATGGCTTCATTTGCTGAGGCTGTGTGTGCAGGGTTTGGAACTATTTCAAAGGGTTGGAACCTAAGGAAACAAGGTAGGGTGACTCGCTTAGAGGTAAGGTGTTGCAACAGGATTTAGGGAATTTTCCATGTATGAGGATGGTTTCAATTGTGTTGGATAATAGATTTGAAGGGTTGCAACAGGTTAATCCAAAACAGGGGTATGCAGCTGATCTGGCTAGGCCCTCACTGATGCAGAGGGAAACCGAGACAGAATCCAGTGATTGAAAATCTGAGCTATTATCATGATATATTAGAGTAGGATTCCAGGATGATCCGGTAAGCCTGAGGTGATGTAAGAGCAGAAGGGGCACTCAGAAAGAGAGAAAAGACTATTCTTTTATACCACCACCAAGGGAGACTAGATCTGCAAAGAAATCCAAAGCCAAGAGGATGGTCAATGATCTCCTCTCCCATTCCAGGACTGAAATTGGCCAACCGTGAGAGTCAGTTTCAGTGACTGATCCTTCTTTGGATTTTATTATGCACTTGAGAGAAGAAATGGTGGAAACGGTTCTAAAAATTAATTCTAATAATGAAGATGCTAATAGGATGATGGGAATACCTTTAAGTTTAGTAACCAATGAGGAAAAATGTAACTAGATTGACAAACGGGATCTAATATTGATTAAGGGATTTAATGATTGGAAGCTCAACCAAGAAGAGTACATTCAGGCTTGGGACAAACTAGTAGATCATTTCGAAGACCTTCTTAAGGATAATCCCGATACTCAGGTTAGAAATATCTCTTGTCATCTAAGAAGGGATATCAAATATAACTATCTTAAGTTGTTCATTAATGGATTATCTATTTCTTTTAGTGTTTGAACATTTGTTGCCCACTTTTTCTATAAACGTGTTTATTTAATAAAAAAGTTAATTTTTAGTCAGTCAACACTGCATCAGATAACTAGAGGATATACATAAAAATGTGGTTAGCGATAATGTATAGTAAGGGAATAGACATGAAAAAACATGAGGATAATAATACATGTTAGAAAAGGAATATAGATTAATCATAAAGGAACATGAATAATAAAAAATTATATAACATTATAATCATAACATGAAAAATCTATAAACAACCTACAACGTGATATTAGCATGAGTTAAGGCTAATTGCACATGAAGGAGCATGAGTCAAGGCTCATTGAACATGGAGGATTATGATTCAAATATCAGTTCACAAGAAGTTTCATGAGTCAATTCTCATTTCACTTGATGTATCATGACACTAAACATTACCCAATACATTGGAGTTCTATCAGCGTGCACCCATCATAATCATTTCAAATCCATGCTTAAGTGTTCCCCATAGATCATATAACATGGATCCATTCAACATCATAATTTTATTCCATGATCCAAAATGTTGAATACAGACATGTAAGTCCCCAATTACTAATAGTATAATCATAATGTTGAATTCCCTTGATAGATAAATGGGTATGGTATTCAATACACAATTATTTTGGCATGGTAAATCGTGGTACAATTTCGGCACCATAAAGAATCAGATAGAAATTCATAAAATGATTTGATTAGATAAAAGGGGGCATATAATAATTATAAATTAAATTGAAATCAGGAGGTAAATTTAAGGACATTCTTATACCTATGTAATTGTAAATATAAAGAGTAACATAATAAAGAATCCTGAAGGAATGGGAGAAAGAAGAAGAACCCTTACAAAATTTTGGCATGGTACTAGGTATATGTATAGGTTAATAAGAGGGTTAAATGATAGTGAAATGGGATATAATAACTTATACCAATATTTTATAGTAATTGGGAGAGGTAGGATTTTATCCCAAAAAATGTAAATGGAAATTATAAAGGAATATCATAAATGTAGTGCTTGATTAAAAGAGGACAGAGAGAATCCCTTATAGAATTTCCATATAGTAATGACTTAGTTGAGGGTCCAAATGATGGGGGATAAATGATCAATCATACAAATAACATCAAATGGATAGTAATTTAATGAGTATAAACTAATTACAATATAATCAATTGAAATTAAGAGAACTAATCCCAAAGAAGGTGCTTGAGTTCAAAGGAGAGGAGAGAAATCCCTTGCATTGATGTGTGACTCCAATGGATTAGAAGAGGCTTATTAGTATACTAGGGTCAATCAAGGAGGACCCTAGGGAGTATAGGTCCTAGGACGGATGAGCTTTAATTATTTTTAGTGAAGAAAAATGGTATATTGGGAGGTTTTACAGAAGAAAGGTGTAATATTTCTTTATTATTTTTGTTTTTGGACCCTACATAAAAAAATATTCAAAAACAGAAAAAATTCATTGAATTTTAACATGTTTTATTAAAAAGGGGAGTGAAATAAATTATTTTATAAAGCCATGGGCTGAACGTATTAAAATATTTCTGTTTCTTATGTGAAGGTCAGTCACACTCTTAAATAAGTGAATTTAAAATCCTAAAATATATAATATGAATTTTAGGATTCACAATGGATTCAAAAAATAAATATAATATACTAATTTTAAATATAAAAAATATATTTGGGCTAATATACCTTTTATAATATTTATTTCATCATTATATGGCCATTATGATGTCATGAAACACACTTTATATTTATACAGTATTTTATTTTTACCTAAAAATTGTACTATCTAAACAAATTATGAAACATTCATCATTGGGTATTTTTTACATACTGATTCAAAAAATAATATACATTTTATTTAAATAATTTTCTAATTATTTTATGTTTTTACCTTTTAAAATTAAAACAGACATTAATTGAAAATGACATCTTTTTGAGAATATCTTTTTTAACCCTAATAAAAATTACATTTGACTTCATAAAAATTATATGATCATTTATATTTAATAAAATTAAATAAATAATAGTTATCTTGAAAACTATTATTATTTTAAAACTCAATCAATTCATCAAAATAGATTTCTTAATTGAATTTAAATTTTATCCAAAAATACTACTTGTGCCTTAAAAATCAAATAGAAAATAAAAAAAATAGTGAGAAAATATATTCATTATTTTTTAAAAATTAATGAAAATATTACTATTGATGGGGTCTTGATACATATACTTTTATTTCACCAGCATATACCCCAAGAGTACGGTACTCGATGGCGGGGATTTCATTGGGTTATTCTTTGAACATGGTTCATGTCGTGATCTTGATGAGCTTGAGTTTTCCCCGTAAATGGCTTCTCTCTTGATTAAGTTGTTGGATATTAGATTAGGACTGGTTTAGGTAAAATAACATAAATTATATCCCCCTCAGACGCTCTGATAAATGGTCTTCATAGTGTATGTTCCTTCGGGTTGAGGACATCACTTCCTTTGTCTATGTCGAAAGGATTTGTTAAAACCATATTTTTATACTAGTCATGTGACCACTTTTCAATTATATCTGCATGTGTTTTCTATATCCATAAGACATTTAATTCAATCAAAAAGTGAACTTTTATTCATAAACAATTGGGTCATTACATTAAGAATAATCTATTTCCACTATTTTTAGTCTATAACTGTGGTTTCAAACTGTGGCCATAGGTAAATTTTCTAGTTGTGAAAATGTGTCTATATATATGAAAATACACTAATAAAATCATTAAATTTTATTTGATAGAAACAAAATTTTTACTTTGATATGTTTTATTTGAGAAGAAAAATAATTATAAAAGGAAAAAAAATTATTTGAAAAGAACATAGAAAACAAGTATAAAAAGCATCAAAACATCAAGGCATCACCATTGATATAAAACCCACTCATAACACATAAGTATAAAAATCATTCCTTCTATGTTTTTGTTAAAAATGTCATAAATCACATAGTTTAAAAATTAAAAAAAGATTCAATTCGAATTGTTTTATAAAATGATAAACACGTGTAAAATGAAATAATTTAATCATTAATTGGATAATAGTTATAATCATTGGTAAATTTTAATAGAAAACATTCAACTAGAATAGAAATATTACCAAGTGGAGAATTAAATAGAAACAATCCTGAATAATGACGATGTTGTTAAAGAAACCCTGACCAATTTGTAATAAAATGAGTAGTATCCCTTTAACTTTAAATAAATCTTTAATTACCATGAATATAGTGACATTAATGATATTTTATTAATGGGTAATTATATACACCATACAAATGAAATAAGTGATGAATAATGATTATATCCCTAAGAAATAAATGTCAGATCAATATACCTCACCTTTTAATTTTATTAATCTACATCAGAACCATATACTATTTATTCTATCATATACGATCCTATTATATCATCTTATAATCATTTTGTTAATAATTGTTCGTTATTACCTTTATTTTGGGTGTTAACTACTTCATTTTACTAAGAATGTTTAGTCATGTAAGTCTAGATTATTTAGAATAATATACAGTTCCTCTATCCACAAAATGATATTAATGTTATAAATATCATATTTTTAAATTATATACATTCATAGAATCATTTAGAAATTTCGAACAAGGAAAATAAATCTCATAGTGTCATGGAGACGGTTGGTCATACGTACGCACAAGGGATGATGCCATTTCCTTAATAGTGAATGGGTAAGGATGTGTATGGTATATTAATTTTTATGGAATAATTATCATCTCATATTTATTATATATATTCATTATTTCCATAATTATATCCACTCTTGTAAAGCGGTGATTAAAAACAGACTACATCATGGTGTGGAGATAATAAGTCATACGTACGCACATGTTGTGCTTTCATTTTTAGTAGGATGGATAAATGGTGGAATAAAGTTATTTCTTAATCACAATAACATATTAGAATAAATATGATAATGAATATATAATATTATAATTTAAAAAATGAAGAGGAATTAAAATTACAAAAAATGAAAGAGTTGATATAGATGATTACCTCTTCTTCGACGGACTTCTTATTCTCTTCTTATGGGATATTGGTTTATTATCTTTTGAAGGAAAATAACCTATAAAAACATAATGAAGTATGTTAAAAAGAGTAATTTTTAAATATTTGTCAATATATACATCTCAATGTTGTATAAATAAGTGATAGGGGAGGTTCCCATTTATAATTGTGGTTAGGGTAACCTTCAGAAACTCCCAAAATATTAAAATATAATAAGGATATTCTAGAGTCAAACACATCATAATGTATTATAAATGAATATGTAAAGAAATGTTAGACCCTATATTACCCCATTTGTGATTATTTAACATATATATATATATACTAAATAAATAATAAAATATTATTTCAATAATATATAATTATTTTCAAATTTGATACTATTCATTTAATTTGATTTCAAATAAATAAAGACAAAATGGAAATTTGAATACAATTTATTAAAACCTCTATAATATATCTTATAGACATATAATATTCATTATACTCACTATCTAATACCACATATATCATAATTAATACTTTTAAAATCAATTATTTTATTTTTATGTTTATTATATAACTACAATATTAAAATTGCAGAAGCATTTCAGGTAATTATATTATTTCTAAAAATTTAAAATAATTTTTATTAATGAACATAATATCAATAATATCAATATATTCATTTTTTTCATAACATTATTTTTCCCTACATCGACACATAAATGATATTAAATATAAAGAAAGTAATATTTTATAACTATCATTGATTTAAATATTATATAAGTTATATTCAAGGAATATTTTACATTAAAAAAAATCAATAATAAGGTGGTAAGGGTTTAATATTATTCATACAAGAATTTTTGGAATTTTTACATAATGGTTATATGCTTATATTTTGTTTTTAACCCTTATTTAACCCCTTTAACTCTTACTGTGACAATGTGCATTTTTACTCATTAACGATTAATATAGTTACTATAATATGGAAAAAAACATTTATGGATCATTTATGAAAGTTTAAAAAATCTCCCAATAATTTGGATAAATTTAATAATATTTTAAATTTAATATCATTTAATAAAATATTATTTATTTTAAAATATTAGTAAAATCAATTTTGACACTATTTATTAACATGCCTTTTAAAAATATCATTAAAATAATATATGTTGAAAAACAATATTTTAATACATACCTAATATATCAATGTAATCTATAAAATTCATGTAATACATTAATAATCTCAAATTTCGTTTTTATTAAAAAATTTAGTATCATTAATTTGATAGTTCCACTAATTAAACAATTAATTAACCATCATTATAATCGATTTTAAGAAAATTATTTCTTAACACAAAATTAAAGATAATTTAACATGACAAATATAAATATTTTAGATTTCAATATACTATATTTATTCCAATATATCCTCTAGGTAATATTATATTAATGTATTTACCTTGTTAAAAAAAAGTATGACATGTTTGGGTTTTCTTGGAATACAATATTACAGAGGTTATATTTTCATCCCAACAGCCAAAAAAGGTCATATTAACAATAATATATTGTTTATGTAAGATATTTAATCATAAAATAATATTGTGGAATGTGTTAGCCTCATTTAATGATATTTATAATATTATTTTTACCCTTAATTACATTATTTATCCTTAACTATCGTAATAAAAATAACTAATCTTACAATTCATATTGTCAAAAAATAAAAAAGAACTATTTAAAAAAACTATAAATTATGATTGAAAATATGGAATCCATTTATCAAAATTCAAAACCTATATTTTAATAAATAATTTAAATAATAATCCATTAGATTGGGTGAGAAAGCTGAGTTTTGAAACATAAATGTTCAAAAGTTTGAAAACTTTCAATATTCAAATTAAATATAAAAATGTTTAACATTAAATAAGTTGGTTTAATATATTTTTAATTTATCTAATGATAGTTTATATCCAAATTAAAATATAATTCATCATTATAAATTATTTAGAAGGAATGTTAGTTTTCAATAAAAATGTATTATTTTTAACTATTCACTGGAAAATCATTCTTTTCATAACAATAAGAAAAAATAACTCTATGATAATTTTGAAATTCCTATTTTAAAAACGATGTTTATTTTTTCAATTTAAAATTTTAAAAGTGTCAAAATTTAGTTTTAAAAGATGCGCTCTATCAAAATGTGTCAAAACTTCCATTAAAAAATACATCTTTTTTATGCTTAAATGTGGGTTAATTTTTATATCATGTATGGAAAAAATATGAATTATAAAAATTATATTATATATATAACATATAAATTTCATAATTTAGTTAATAAAATTCATTCCCACAAATTTAACAATTAGGATATAATAATATTTTATTTTTCATTTAATTTGGTTGTTAAGTGTAATTTATGCTATCTAAGAGATTAAATTTAAAAGATAAATTCCATTAAATATTAGGGTATTAAATTCCCACCTACTTTAATAATTTACATCCAAAATATTTGAAATTTTACTTCATGAATCAATGATTTATACTTGAAAATTCCTTTGTGGGAAACCTAAATCATAAATAGGGTTAATAAAAAATACTCTAAATAAGAGGGAAAGGGAAATGTGAAGTTTACCAAAACATTAGTCTTTAAAATTGGAGAAAATTGGAAATAAGTGAAAATATGGATGAAATTTATGACTATCCAGTTCTGATGGAAAGTGATAGGGAATATGGTCATTATAAAGTTAACCCTAAAAAAAACAAATAACATGAGATTAGTTTACAGACCATTGATTTATTAGTAAAAAAAGTAAATGGATAATGGTATTGTTCCAAAATAATTTCCCTCTAGTAAAGGTAGTTATTTTAAAATCAAAATATGAACATAATAAAATAATCATAGTAGATTTATTTCCATTTCATAAACATATTTGCATCAAATGGACGTTCTTTTTTCTGTTTTAGCTTTATCCCTTACACTAGAAAATGAATGATTGTGATGAATTATTCGTAACTTAATAACTTTTAAGGAATCATGAGTTCCCCATGTCATTCCATCCTCCTATAAATATTTATCAAAACCAAAATGTTCATCATATGTTTTCATGTTTGTAAAATAATAATTTTTCCTCAATAAATAATATCCACTGTTCAATTTAATCCATTCCATAATTAGTTACCTAAAGTATCATTCTAAATACATATTTCTAAATTCAAATACAAAAAATTTATAAGGATGGTTAATGAATTTAAAAAATAAAATTAACATTAGATTCCCCAAAAACAATGTTATGTAGCTATTATTGTCATATACAAAATATTTGATCACCATAAAAATATAATGAAAACCTTCATGATTACAAATCCATAAAGAAGACGTACTGCATTACAATCCTTATATATCTCATAATTCATATAAACATAACACCATTTATTAAATAATTATTGAATCTAAATACAAATGAGATTTAATCATTATACTTAATATTTAAACCTTTAACTATAATTTATTATCTTATTCACTAATACATCATTTATTTCATTTTCCTTTTGTAGTCTCTTAAATATCAACAGTATAACCATTAACCATATATCCTTTCTTATTATCACCATTTTACAAAACCCAAAGCACAGTGTGAGAAACACTATTCATAGTGATGTAGTAATGAAGAATCATTTATAGGATGTCTAAATCCTGAAATCTTATTTTTAATCATTGAGTCCATAGGTTCATCCTATGTTATCCATGGTATTATATAATCTATAGGATGATATCCTATACTTATAAATATCCTAAAAGTTATTAATAATTTATATTCCCTAGTCAATGTACTCCCGAATCTAGTTCAAAAGTTTTCAACTAAACCTCATTTGATACGAACTCTAAAGAACGCAACCCTAGTAGCATGAAACTGATGGATTGCATTATTAAATTAGAATAAGAGACAAGGAATCACAACCTAATGGACCAAATAGATTGGTTGTATTAGTATACTAGATATATATTTTAAATTAAAATATTAATTTTAACATAAAATACCAAAAGTATTTTCATTTAGAAAACCATTATTCTACATGTTTGACCATGTATATCAGTCATAATAAGCTTCATGGAATCCTGGGAAAAAATAAAACTTCATAAAGGGTTGAGATCAGATTCTCAGTAAGGTTATACATAGAATGGAATCTATCATAAATAAATATAAAAATTTATGGAATGGTAATTAACTAAAACACTTTCCATTTTATCATCAAATTGAGCATAATATCCAAGTAATAAAAGGCAATCAAATAATGCCATATAAATAATCCCATGAGTATAAAACATAACTATGGATAATATAATAGTCGAATAATAAAATAGTCTATCAATAAAAAATCACAGGATTATTTAATTCAAAATTCTAGACGTCTATGACATACTTTCAAGGCCATGACCAAGAAGTCTACATAAATTTGTAAGGCCTTGGCCCAAAACCTATCTAGTTTGTATCATGAGACCTAACGATGCATACAAGGTAAATATCAGGCCCCAAACATCACATACTCTGTCTAATGAATTCTTCATATTAAAGGGTTTAAGCACAAACAACATAAACATTCAAATTCGAAAACTAGCATAAAAAATGAGAATACTTTAAATATAAACCATAAATTGTAATAAAGTAGCACATCTAGAGTTAAATTGATTATAAAGAATTAAATAAAATAATTTATATGATATCATGAGAGGAAAAACAAATTATGTATAATATTCATAAAATTGTGCTGACATAGACAAAAATACTCTAATAAAATCATTAAAAATATTGTATATAAACAAACTCTTTTACTATGAAATATTTTACATCACAATCGATACAGTTAGAAAAGAAAATTTTTTCTTTTAAAATAAACCCCAAAAAATATAATGTAATATTAAAAAATTATTTCAATTTGATGGTAGTAGAATCCCCTCATGCTATATAAGTTAAAAAACATTCCTTTCATATTTTTGTTGGAAAAGTCATAAAACACCTCATTGAGAAAGAACAAAAATATTACCTTGATTTTTTTTATAAAAAGTAAAATATGGGTAAAATAAAGACATTAAAAATTCATAGTACAATATTAGAAACCTTTTTTATTTTTATAGAAATCATGTACATGGACGAGAAAGAATCCCCAATTGAGACAGAAATAGAAACAATTCCCAATATTAACGAGATTGTGAAATAAACCATTATCACATCATAATTAATTGAATCATTTTACTCATAAAATCAAATGAAACATTAAGTACTAGAAATATAGGGAGATTATTGATATTATATTAAATAGTAAGTATATACATTATAAAAAATGAATAACTGTTGAATAATACATGTATCTCATAGAAATAAAAGTGAGATAAGAATCCTTACCTTGCACTTTTCTTTAGTTTAATGATCTTTGAACTACTATATAATGGTATGAAAAACATATATTACTTATCAAATAACTACAAATAAATTTATTATATCATATACTATCTTATTATATATTCATATAATCCATTTGATAATAATATTTCATTATTACCCTTTTCATGGTGTTAAGTGCTTCATTTTCCAATACATGTTTTGGTGTGTTTGTATTAGTTAAACTATTTTGAATACAGTTACATCGTTAAATTATTAAATTAAGGTCATAGGTATCATATTTATTAATTATAAAAATTATTATAATCATTCATTAATGGTTAACATGAAAAATGAATTGCACTGCGTCAAGAAAACGATAGATTGTACGCACGCACAAAATACGGTATCATTCCATTAATATAGAACGGGCAAGGAAGTGTATGATATATTAATTTTTATGTAATAAATATCATGTAATATTTATTATATATATCACTATCTCAATCATTATACACATCCAATTAACGTGGTGATGAAAAACAGATTACTCCACTGTGTGGAGACGGTAAGTTGTATGTGCACACAGAGTTCTCTCGTTTTTTATAGGATAGAAAAAGGTGTAATATGGTTTTAAAATAATAATAATAAAATATAATCGTATATTTTATAGTTTATTTACTAATTTATAATTTAAAAAACACATTAATATATTATATAAAAAGAAATTCACATGAATGAGTAATCAAAGACGATTACCTATTTTTGATGGATGTCCATTATCTCTTTTTAATGGATTAAGGTTTGATATTTTAGAAGGATCGGGACCTATAAAACCTAAATAATTTGGTTTATAAAAGGATTTTTTTGAATTTTATTGGGATTTATCATTTGTAGTGGTATAAATAAGTGATAGAGGAGGTTCCCTTTTCTAATTAAGGTGAGGGGAACTTTGAGATTTCCTCAAAATATTAAAATATAATTTCTATGTTCTAGAGACAGACATAAAAATGGACTATAAATGAATATTTTATGAAAATTTCAAACATATCTTATCACCTTTCTAATTATTTAACATTTTTTCAGTTGTAAATAATTTAATAAAATATTATTTGAATAAAATATCATTACTATCAAATTTGTTACTATTCATTTTATTTTACATAAAATACATCATAAAAAAGTAATAATAAGAATATAATATCTGAAAACATCTCTAATATATATTTTAGAACTTAAAAATTAATTATTAACCTTTAAAAACCATGGATATATGATAGTTAATAATTTTAAAATCATTTATTTTATTTTTCGAACAATTATATAAATATAGAATTTGTATTGTAAAAACATTTAAGGTAATTATATAATTTATAAAAATCTAAAATAAATTTATATAAAAAAAATAATTTCATTAATATCAATATATATTAGGTTTTATTCATATCATGATTTTTTTCATATGTGGACATATAAAAGTATCAAATAAAAAGAGACAGATAGTTTGTAACTATCTTTATTATAAATAATATACAAGTTATTTTGATAGAAAAGTGTCCATTAAAAAATATAATTTGATCCTAAAGTTATAAAGGATTAATATTATTCAACCAATAATTTATGGAAAAGTTTAGGTCTTGGTTATATAATTATTTTGGGTTTTATCCCATATTTATCCCCTTTAACTCTTACCATAACAACATGGATTTTTACAATTTGAGGGTTAATATAGTTACTATAAAATGAAAAATGAAAAATTATTTGATAATTTATGAAATTTTGAACGACATACAAATAAATTTCCTGAAATTAATATTTTAATGAATTTCATATCATTTAATGAAATATTATTTATTATAAAATGTCATTAATATATATTTTAACACTATTCATTACATTAACTTTTAGATTTATAGATAAATCATATATCGTTTAGAAAACAATTTTCATACATCCCAAACAGGTCATGTGCATTTATAAAATTAGTGGGTGACATTAATTATCTCATATTATATTTATTTTAATATTTTTAATATCATTTATTTTATATTTCAACTAATTAAACAATTATTAATCATCATTATGAATGTCTTTAGGTAATTATTTCATCCCTAAATTATTTAAAGAAATTGCCACGATGAGGACAACTATTTTACCTTACAAAATACTATTCTTAGGAAAATATATCAATTAGGTAAACATATATTAAAAATATTTAACTTGTTAAAAACAAATGTATGTCAAGATTGATTTTACCTTGAATAAAACATTATAATTGTTATATTCTACTCTATATGGAAATAAATGGTAAGAAAACATTTTATTTAGAGAATATGTAATAAAATTACTTATTAAAAAATTTGGTAAACTTTTAGAGTCATTTTCTAATATTTATAATATAATTTTTACCCTTAATTTCCTTTTTTACCCTTAACCATGAAAAAATGACTATATTTACTATTTGTATTGTCCCAAAACAAAAAGGACCTATTTGATATATTTTTCACTTATTATTCTAAATATTTTATCTACTTTTAAAAATTCAAAATGTAACACTCGTTGTTTTTGAAATTGTTAATTTTATTAATTTTATGGGCATTGGGTAGTCGGGGTTGAAGCCCAAATTAAAATTTTTGAGTTCTTATTTAAGGAACACATGTCTTAGCCTTGACAGCATTCCGCGCACCATAGTTGAAGCCATGCGGCCTCGCACAAGTCATCGCGCGACCTCGCCCGGTTCACCACATGACCTGCTTGATGTTCAAGGTAGGTAAATAAAATGCAACGAATAGTAAAATAAAAAATAAAAATAAATATGTAAAGTATAATTAAAAATAATAATTAAAGGACTACTTTAATGATAATAATGTTTATTGAGATTATTATTATTATTATTATTATTATTATTATTTATGGTGTTAATAATATAAATTTTATCATGTTGTTATTAATATTATAATAATTAATATTTTTGAATTTTGAGTTTTGTTGATAATTGAGTCTTCAAGGCTTGGCAAGGTGCGATGCACAAGCAAATCATGATTGCGAAGCTATGCGGTTTCGCCGAGGCCACTGTGTGACCTACCTGATGATCAAATAATTAAATAAATTAAGTTAATAATAATGAAGTATAATTAAATGAGTGTAAAATATATATATAAAATAAGTATGTTATAAATTTAATGAATTTAGTTTTAATGATAATAATAATAATAATATTAATTAATATCATTATGGTTATTAATATTTTAATCAACAACACAATCATTTTAAGGGTGTTTATTTTATTAGGATATTATTATTATTATTATTGGTTTTTGTTTTTATTTTTATGGGTTTCTTTTATTTTTATTATTTTTTTCCTCATTCTCGTTTCCTCCCTCTACCTCCTTCCTCCTTTTTCCATTGGAACCCCTTTGGCCAGCACGCTGAACCCTAACACACACCCTAATTCCCTCTCCTATCCACTACCCCGCGCCCCTACTCCCCTTGGGGTTAAGCCGCAACCCCCCCCCCCCACCCCCCCCCCCCCCCCCTTTGGAAACCCACTTCTTGCTTGCATCGCGACACCACTGGCTGACCCACCGTCTCGATTTCATGATCCAAATGCCATCGGACCACTCGAATTCCTTCCAACCAACATTCCCCATTCACACCGCCTCCTGCTACCCAATTCACGCCACCCCCTTAAACCCCATCGCGCTGCTCATCCCCTTCACCGCGCCTCTCGACCGGCCTACTGGTAGTGCCCACACTTCCCCCTCGGTTAGCCATACCCAATTTTCTGGTCCGCCATTGACCTCACATCGTTCCCCGATTCCCCTTAGACTTCTGTCGCAACTCACCAGATGGTCCACTGGCAATCACCTTATTGGTCATAGCCTGGTACGGCACGACCCCTCCCTCATTGGCTGGTGTCACTCTGGCTCCCCCATTGGCATCTTTCCCTCCTTCCACGTGCACAACCCCCCTTCCAGTTAAGTTCTCTTGTTTTCCCTTTGTGTTTTGTTCCTTCCAATAGGTATGAGGCTAGTTAAGGGTTGTTTTTTACTCTATATTTTGTTAGATTTCTGTTTTTAGGGTACAAATTGAGTTGGTTGTGATGTGAATTGGTTGCAACTGGATTTTTGCACCCATGTTTGGAAGTCATGGAATCAAAGGTAGGTGGTTCCACATCTAATCCTTATTTGATGAATTAATTTGCAATCTTAATTTGTTAGAATATTATTTAATTAACATTTGTAGTTGTGAAGTTGGTTTTCATTGAAGTTTGATTTGTATTTAAATCATTAAGTAGAATGCTTATGTTACATGTGTGTTTTTTGTTGAGAACTTATATCTATTTAGTTGGTAGTAATTTTTAAATTGTTCAGTTTATTTTTTATCTATGAAAGTGGTGTCAATCGTGCCTTCGACATGGTGTTGCTTGTGCTTTTCCATAAGTGAAGGCATTGTGCGTGTTGAGTAGGTTGTTGCTCTGAAAAACTATTTCGAGTTGTCTAATAGTGTTTTATAAAGTCAGCTTTTGTTTTGTGGAAATGTGCAAAGTGGCGATTTATGTTCTTCTCTTCAAAATTTGTTTATTAAAATCATAAATATTTTATTAAATAGTTATTCAGGATGCAAAATTGTTCTAATTGAGTTGTTTAATAATTATTGGCATGCATATGATGTTGATAATAATAATAATAATAATAATAATTATTATTATTATGTTTAGATAATTTTTAGGTGAAATGGGTGAAATTGGTGTTTTGGTGTATCATCTGTCATAAATGATCATTCAGGTGGATTTTTGGTGTTTAAATTCATGCGACACATGTTGAAATTGTTTTATAAATTTTTTAATGGTTTGTTTGACTATGAAAGTACATTTTTGACAACGTAGTAATTTTAATTTGTTGTGCAAGTAGTGAAAATTTAGTTTTGAAATATTCTTAGTGTCTGTATTCTTTCGAAATGTTTTTTTGAGAAAGAGTAGTCATTTTCTCCTATGTAGTGTCTTGTTTATTGGGGTGCATAAATATGACTTGTGACATTAAATTGGAACTTGTTTGAGAAAAAAGCGGAAAGCCCGAGTAGCTAGTAGGGAAGACTAGACTAGTGGGATAGTGTTCCGGAGGTGACTCGACCCGGTTTCACTGACATGACTAAAGATTGCAACACTGACTAAACATATTCTTTTATGAGGGTTGTGGCCTTCTAAGCCACATTTTCTGAGGGTCGTGGCCTTCTAATACACGTTTTCTAAGGGTCGTGGCCTTTTAAGCCACGTTTCACCAAGACACGAAGATCTAGGGGCCCATGCTATCTAACACCCACGAGTCCTCTCCAAAATTAGTGCTCATTGGTTACCTTATGATCATCAGTGTGTCAAATTGGTTATTTTAAAAAGTGTGTGTGTGTGTGTTTTAATTTAAGTTATTCCATTTGAAACTATTTTCTTTAATCCTGTTTTATTTTAAGCTGTTCAAGAATTCATTTCTTTTCTTTAGTTAATATTGAAAATGTATTTGTCATTTAATGTTTATACGTGGAACCTTTTTATTGGGTGACGTCCTACTGGGCTCTTGGATCACACCCTACAGACACAGTTGGGTGTGTGTAGACCATGTTGCTTGTTTATTCCAGGTTGTGATATCATGCTTAGTGATGGTGGTCCGTGTTATCGATGGTCTTCTCATGGAGTTCTAATGATGGTTTTTTAAGGAGTTGGATTCTTATGTTGCATGAAGGTGCGAAAAGACGTGTTAAGATTATTTCCCCTGCATTCTTCATGGAGTTTTGGGTCAAATTGTAAAATTTATGTTTTGTACAATGTTAAGGGTTTGTTTGGTTTTGTTTTACAGTGTTTTTTATTTATCTTGTTAGTTTTTTTATGCCTCTTATTATGGTTAAACCATTCCCACAGGTTACTCTTGATACCTGAGAACTTGTGACAACCCATGAGGATTGGGAATGCCCTTCAGGCCATGTCACGAACCGGGTCAGACGCCGGGTCAGATGGTGACCCGGCTCGGTTCATGAAAAAATGGTATCAGAGGAGGTTTGTCCTCTTTGGTCATGTTCTTTTGGGATAGAGTCAGGGTACAATAAAGTTAAGGTTGTCGGGACTCGACGTCCTGGCTATGAGTAAGGTTCCTGGCCAGCACACCTCATGGTGGAACTTGATTTACCAAATTAAGTTGAGGTTTGTCTGAGTCTTTGGTACTTGTGGTTAATCTTGTATAGGAGAAATGGAAAGGGAGTAGGGTATGTGGTCCCAGTGGGCTCATAGGGTCTGGAAATCCATGTGCAGCCGGGGATTCCACCTTAGAATACTCTCTGCGGTGGTGGTGTGGTTGACGTATGGCCGCCGACCATATGTCTCAGTCACCCACCGACACTAATATCTTTTTGCATCATTCATCATCTCTTTGTTTTGGATTCGTGGAAATATGGTTTTTAAGAAAAAAATTGGTCTTGGAAAATGTTTTGAAATGAAGCGCTTCAAAAATAATATGATGTGTATGGTTTGAAAAGTGTGGGTGGAATTTTTGGTTTTTAAAAAAAATGAAAGGTCCGGTTTTGATCCTTGGTGTTCTCATGGAAACCAGATTCATGGGTATATATATAATAAGGAAATGGTTAATGGAATGATCGGATGAGTTCCTGGATGGACATTAGGTGGTTATTAGTGTGGCATGAGAACATGCATGTGTGAGGCCCATGGGGAACCATTTGTGTTTGTGCAACCCACTAACTTCATTTTTTTTAAAAAAGTTTTGTTAAATTAAAATTTGGTGTTTTAAATAATTGGTGACTGTGTGGTGTGTCCTTGTGTTTGGAAATCTCAAATGTGAGGCATTTTGAGTTGAGGATCCATTCTGAATGATTTGAGTCCTGAGTTTGAATTCTTATTTTTAATTTGGTATGCAAGCATGTAGTTAGTGAATTATTTTGAAAAGTGCTTCATGAATTCCTTACAGTGGTTCCCCCCTGCACTCTTAGTGTTCATTTGCGATATGTCTTGGCCATTGGAACAGTTTGATTGCGTCCACAGTTCTCTATCTTTACTAGTGTATGAACCATAGAGCGTTAACATGTGATTGAAGTGCGGCTACAGGTAATTCTCCATTGGTGGAACCTCTAGTTGATTAATGTATGGACTCTCCCTTTTGAGTGATAGTGCTTAGTCTATTCCTTTTCCTTTTTATTTAAGCGGATCCTCTCGTAGTGGGATGATAGATACGAGGGAAATTTATAGGTGTTTTGGTCCCTTTGAGTTGTCCGAGTCTTTGGGTATGATGTTTGAAATCATTGTGTCTGAAGGACCCCCTAGAGTCGGAAAAGGAATTCCAGTAGGGAAGCATGAAGACAGTTTAGAATTATCAGTGTTGACCAGTGTATCGAAGGGATTTATAGTGACCTCATTGGCCGTATGAGTCATGTTTGGTGACGTTTTGTAGTGTGTGTTCTATTGAAGATTAAATGTGGATTTCATAGAACCCTATTAGGATTCCTATTTTCATAGGTGTGTGTTATCCTCTTAGGGAGTACTATTTATTTCTGTTCAAAGGGGAGTGGTTGTCGTATGTATTTCCCCTCTTTAATTTTCCTGGTTATGGTGAAGGAGTAATGCATGTGCATCATCTAAGACCCTATTTTAGTGGATGTGCCGCGAGGGAGTAGGTGGATGTCAGAGTGTGGTGTGTCTAATGGGGTTGGCTCAAATGCAGTGTGATTTCTTACAACACCAGGAAAAGGGAGAAGATTCATTCAGGAGTCTTCCATGCTTGACTACGATGCAGGAGATGCTTCAAAAATCATGACTCCAGCCATAGGCCTCAGAGTGAAGCTGGCATGTGGTCAGGAACCCCAGGAGTGTATGCAACCCCAAATTTATTTCAGTCACTGGTGTTGAAAGTAAAGGTAGTTTAAATTTTTTTTTCTGTAGTTGTTCTATTATGAACGAACCATCTAGCTGCATAAGGTTTCTGTGACTATATAGAGGCGTGTTCGTCTCGTCTCCTTAAAGTATTAGGGTTTGCGTCCCACTGGATGTAATCGGCTTTAGTGGTCTATAGGGGGTCTCTTTGGGAGAAATGGTATTAATGTTGAATAGGGCTCATCTAGGGATGTGGAGATGTTGGTTTGTCTTTGGATGTGGTTTTTACAACCGGGTAGTTGGGCCCCTCCCTCCCCGCCCCTTGTGGAGGGGTGTTTGGTCACTGTTGGGAAATTATTAATGTTTTGTATCTTTCATTAGTCCTAATGGTGGGGAGAACCACAATGGTTCTTGCTCAAAAGTATCTGGAATGAATCGGTGTTGGCCTTTTTTAAAATGGTGGAGAGTCTGCTCGGGCCTCCTCAAATCGGTTTTACAACTTTCTCTTAGGCGTTAGCAGATTTCTAATGGTGGGGAGCCCTATCGGGCATTCCCTTGTTGTCCTTTTTAGTTCTGTCTCTAGAGATGACTTGATGGTAGGTGATAAGAGTATTCCTTGGATGTGGTTGGTTTTGTTTGTTCTTTCCAGTCAAACAGTGTGGTTTTCATTTAATAGTGATTGAGGTGTTTCGGCTTGGGAAGTTGGTTTCTGTGCGTGTGAGATTTCCTTTCTTTGATTAGTCAACTGGAGGCATTCTAGCTCATTGGGGTGGGCGACACATATTAGAGAGTCTTTTTACGTGTTTCTTGAAGATGTCTTTGATTCTCTTTCTCTGAGCATGATGCTTTTTCCTCTTTTGGATTGTTGATTGTTCGTATCCTATTTGATTCTTAGTGGGCTATCCATTTCTTATTTGAGTCTCAACCATAGTTGTGGCTTTCCGAGGACAAAAAGTTCTATGTTGGGGAGAATTGTCACACCCGTCAGTTTTGAAATTATTAATTTTATTAATTTTATGGGCATTAGGTAGTCTGGGTTGAAGCCCAACTTAAATTTTTTGAGTTCTTATTTAAGGAACACATGTCTTGGCCTTGACAACATTCAGCGCACCACGATTGATGTCGTGCTGCCTCACCTGAGACATCACGCGACCTCACCCGGTTTACCAAATGACCTTCTTGATGTTCAAGGCAGGTAAATAAACTGAAATGAATAGTAAAATGAAAAATAAAAATAAAAATGTAAAGTATAATAAAAAAATAATAATTAATGGACAACTTTTATGATAATAATATTGTTTGTGAATATTATTATTATTATTATTATTGATAGTGTTAATAATATAAATTTCATCAAGTTGTTATTAATATTATAATAAAAAATATTTTTGGAATTTGAGTTTTTTTGATAAATGAGTCTTCGAGGATTGGCAGCGTGCAACGCACAAGCGAATCATGATTGTGAAGTTGTGCGGTTTCACCCGGGCCACCGTGTGACCAACCCGATGATCAAATAATTAAATAAAATAAGTTAATAAAAATGAAGTGTAATTAAATTAGTGGAATATATATATATATAATAATTATGTTAAAAATTTAATGAATTTAGTTTTAATGATAATAATAATATTAATAATATTAATTATTATCATTAGGATTGTTAATATTTTAATCAACAACATAGTCATTTTAAGGGTGTTGCTTCTATTATGTTATTATTATTATTATTGGTTTTTTTATTTAGTTTTTTGGGTTTCTTTTATTTTTATTCTTTTTTATTCTTTTTTTCCTCATTCCCATTTCCTCCCTCTACCTCCTTCCCCCTTTTTTCATCGGACACCCTTTGGCCTGCACATTGAACCCTAGCACACCCCCTGCTTCCCTCTCCTACCCACTGCACCGCGCCCCTACTCCCCTTGGTGTTATGTAGTATCCCCCTCCCCTTTGGAAACCCTCTGCTTCCTTGCATCGCGGCACCACCAGCCGACCTCCCATCTAGATTTCATGACCCAACTGCCACCGGACCGCCCGCCTTCCTTCCAACTAGCTTTCCCTGTTCACACTCCCTCCTGATACCCAATTCGCCACACCCGCTTAAACCCCGTCGCTCCGTTCATACACTTCGTGGCACCTCCTGGCCGACCTACTATTATCGCCCACACCTCCCCCTCGGTTAGACATACCTAGTTCCCCAGTCCCCCCTTGACCTCCCATCGTTCCCCGGTTCCCCTCAGCCTTCTGCCGCAACTCACTAGTTTTTCCACCGACAATCCCCTTATTAGTCATAGCCTGGTTTGGCGTGACACCTCCCTCACTGGATGACATCACTCCAGCTCCCCCATCGACATATTTCCTTCCTTCTACGTGCAAAGACACCCCCTCCAGTTAAGTTCTCTTGTTTTTTCCATTTCTGTTTAGTTCCTTCCAACGAGAATGAGGCTAGTTAAGGGTTGTTTATGACAGTCTGTTTTGTTTGAATTCTGCTTTTAGGGTATAAATTGATTTGGTTGTGCTGTAAATTGGTTGCAACTGGAGTTTATCACCCATGTTTGGAAGTCCCAGCGTCAAATTTTGGTGGTTCCACATCAAATCATTATTTTATGTATTAATTTACAAGCTTAATTTTTTAGCATATTATTTAATTAATTTGTGTTGTTTCGAAGTTGGGTTTCAATGAATTTTGATTTGTATTTAAATAAATAAGTATCAGGTTTAAGTTACATGTGTTTTTTTGAGAACTTATATCTAGTTAGTTGGTAGTAATTTTTAAATTGTACAGTTTGTTTTTCATCTGTTCAAGTGGTGTCAATAGCACCTTCGACATGGTGTTGCATGTACTTTTTCATAAGTGAAGTTGTTGTATGTGTTGAGTAGGTTGTTGATGTGAAGACCTATGTTGAGTTGTATAATAGTGTTTTATAAAGTCTGATTTTGTTTTCTAAAAATGTGAAATGTGGCAATTTATGTTCTTCTCTTCAAAATTTGTTTATTAAAATCTTAAATGTTTTATTAAATAGTTATTAAGGATAGAAAACTGTTTTAATTTAGTTGTGTAAATATTCTTGGAATGCATATGATGATAATGATGAGGATGATGAGGATTATTATTATTATTACTGTCCTTAGAGAATTTGTTGGTGCAAAGGGTAAAATTGGTGTTTTGGTGCAGTGTCTGTCTTAAATGAGCATTTAGGTGGATTTTTGGTGTTTAAATTCATGCGACGCATGTTGAAATTGTTTTATAAATTCATTTAATGGTTCATTTGACTGTGAAAAAGTTTTTTTGACCACGTAGTAATTTTAATTGGTTGTGAAAGTAGTGAAAATTTAGTTTTGGAATATTCTTAGTGAGCATATTCTTTCAAAATGTTTTTTGAGTGAGAGTAGTGGTTTTGTCATGTGTAGTGTCTTGTTTATTTGGGTGCATAAATATTACATGTGATATGAACTTGGAACTTGTCTGAGCACAAATCAGGAAGCCCGGGTAGCGTGGAGGGTAGACTAGACTAGTGGGATAGTGTTCTTGAGGTGACTCGACTCAGTTTCACTGACAGGACTGACAATTGCAACAATGACTAAACATATTCTTTTCTGAGGTTCGTGGCATTCTGAGCCATGTTTACTGAGGTTCGTGGCCTTCTAAGCCACATTTTCTGAGTGTCATGGCCTTATAAGCCACGTTTCACTGAGAAATTAAGATCTAGGGGCCCATGATAGCTAACACCCATGATTACTCTCCCATATTAGTGCTCATTGGTAACCTTAAACTCATTATTGTGACAAATTGGATATTTTAGAAAGTGTGTGTGTGTGTTTTAATTTAAGTTCTTCCATTTGAAACTATTTTCTTTAATCCCATTTTCATTAAAATTGTTAAATCATTCATTTCCTTTCTTTAGTTAGTATTGCAAATGTATTTGTCATTTAATGTTTATACGTGGATCCTTTTTGGTGGGTGACATCCTACTAGGATCTTGACTCACACCCTACATACACCTTTGGGTGCATATAGATTTTTTTTCATATTTATTCCAGGTTGTGACATCATGCTTAGTGATGGTGGTCCGGGTTATCGATGGTCTTCTTGTGCAGGCCTGACGTTGGTTTTTTAAGGAGGTGGCTCCTCATGTTGCATAAAGGTGCGAATAGATGTTTTAACTTTCTTTCCCTTGCATTATTCTTGGATTTTGGGGTCAAATTGTAAAATTTATCTTCTGTACAATGTTAAGGGTTTGTTTGGTTTTGTTTTCTAGCGTTCGTTTATTTATCTTGTTAGTTCTTTTCTGCCTCTTATTTCGGGTAAAATGTTCCCACAGGTTACTGTTGATACCCAGGCACTTGTGCCAACCCATGGGGATTGGGAACGCCCTTCGGGCCATGTCGCGGACCGGGTTGGGCGCTGGGTCGGATGACGACCTGGATCTGTTCGTGAAACAAAACACATAATTATCTAAAATTAATTTAAAATTAATCACATAGATGGGTAGATAAAGAGAGTTTTTAAAGTTCAAATATTCAAAAGATTGATTTTTTTATCCAAATTCAATATAAAATTTTTTCAATGACCATTATTTGGATTAATAGATTAATAATTTTTCTATTTTTAGTCAAAAAAAAATAAAAAATAAATTATCATTATAAATTATTTATATGAAATATTTGTTTTAATTAAAATTAAGTATATTTTACTAATCATTGGAAAGTCAATATTTTTCATAAAAATATCAAAAATTCACCTTAAGATATTTTTTATATTTCTTTTTTAAAAATAAACTTTAAATTTTATAGTATAATTTATTAAATTATTTAAATTTAGTTTTAAAATAAGTGCACCATCAAAAGGTGAGGAAACCGTCTTTAGAAAAATGCATCCTTTTATGTGTAAAAGTGGATTTCTTTTTATATAATGTCTAAAAAAATAAAATTAATTTTAAATTTTTTATTTAATATATAATTTCAAAATTTCAAAATGTGGTTAATAATTTCATTTCATCTTATTTAACAGCTAGGTTATAGTAATATTTCAGTATTTATTTAAGTTGGGTTTTACATGAAATGTAATCTATCGAAGGGATTGACATTAAAACGGGACATACCATAAAAAATTGGGCTATTAGATTATTATATTATTGATATGGAACAAAACAATTTTGAGGTAAAATTCTAAGTAATGGTTAAATACAGTAGAAGCTATCGTAAATTAAAAATGAATAAACAATATATAAAGGTTAATAACTAAAAACCCGTTCCATTTAATCAATAGAGAATTTAGTGAATCCAAAGACTTTTTCATAGTGATATTTCTATGGATAATAATAAAGGAATAATTAATAATTTAAATTCTTCAATATTTGATGCTATGTTTTCTATGTACCCGAAACCATTACCATGTAGATATATTCTCAAGGCAGTTTTAATGTACACTGATTTGGACAACTGGTTCATCTCATGGGACTGCTGATGCATCGAGGGACATGCCATAAACAGTCCCAAAACCATGTTATACATGTACAAATAATTCTTCAAATATCTAATTAATAAAAATGTTCCTTATCAATTATCCTTATTGAGTACAAGATACAAATTTGAAAACAATTCCCCAATTAATCAAATATCATACAAACTAAAACTGTATGTAAAACTAGAATACAATTTAGGAAATAATCTTATAAAATACAAAATAATTTTAATATTTAGTATAAATTTTATATACAATAATAATGATCATAATTATGTTGTTGTTTTAAGAGTATATAAAAAATCACAAAAGAAAGTTATATTGTAATGACAACTTTTACCACTTTGTAAGTCTCATGTCAGAACCACTTTGTTGGGATAATTAAAATTGAATTATATAATACCATGATTCATTAGAGAATAATGATATTAAATTAAAAAATTTTAGTATATACACCACATTAATTTTAATTGGTGCACAATGACAAATACACCTCAATATAATGTTAATTGAGACAAAATCTCTTACCTTGAGCATGACTTATCACGCGTATCTCTAAATTCCTTAAAAATAAAATTATATTAATTATTTAATTTTTGGTGATTTATTAATTTTTATTATTAATTTTATTTAACCTAATAACTTTTTATACAAAATTAATTATTCAATTACATTTAGGTTGGCTGTTTTGGCCAAATTTGGTTTATGTGTCAAAACAAATTTTATAAGTAGACTATGGTTAAAGGGCTTATTATTTGAAAATTTCAAGAATTATAAACATTAAATAATTATCATAATTATTCATAAATTATACTTTTAAAAAAATTCATTTGAGATGGTTTTGAAAAATTATCTAACATTACAATCATAGAGATGGTAGGTTATATATGCGCATGTGTAACATTTCCATTTTTCAATAATTATTACGGAAAAAAGGAACATAACATTTATATTTAAGTAATTATTATTATTTATTAAATACAACATTATATAATCATATATAATTTTATATAGAATAATGTTTATGAAAAATTAATGACCGCAATTTGAGGATAAGGTATTCCACATGTCCACGAACAACATTATCACTTTTTCAATGTGTGAAAGTGTAACAAAAAATGAAATATTATATTTACCGAATGGTAATTATGTTATTAATATCATAATTATTTTATTTATATCATATATATTAATTATATATTTATTCTAAATATTCTAAAGAATTTATTTATATGAAATGGAATACATCGTTCATAGAGAGAGTAGGCCGTACCAACGCATGAACACTTCTTCAATTTTATTGTCATATTAAAAAAAGAAAATTAAATAATATATATTTATGTTATTATTATAATTAATTTACCATATTTATTAAATTTATATAACATATGTTTTTCAAAGTAATATTTAATACATTCAATGTAATGCGTGAACAAATCACTTCACTTTAAGGAGGTGGTAGTCCTCACGTACACTAATGATGTTACAATATTCCACCAAAATGGAAACCCTAAAGGTATATATTATAAAATAACAAAATAAGAATAAATAATTTATAAACATAAAATATATAATCTATAAACCATAAATCCATCCTTATTCCATGCCATTAATGGTGGTATTGTAAAAACAAATTTCATAGGTTTGTGAGGCAGTAGTCCACCGTACATATGAAAGATGATTTTGTATCCCATATAATAGAAGTGTGTGAAAGTATAGGTCATACCCAAAATATATAAAAATATAAATATATTTAAGATACATAGGATATTATATAATAATTACATAAGAAGAATCTACGGTGAAGATGATGAAATAAAAAAATTGCTTGATGAAGAATGTTACCACATCATCAGGTATCTCCTTTTGGGTTATACCAATAGACATTATTGGTTTTCATTATGCACAAAGTGAGGATTATAAGATGATGGGAGGGATGTTGTAACTTTAATTGGGTTGGTTCTTGATGATACAAAATTCTTGATAGATATGAATAAGTGAGAGGGTGGGTTCCATTTTATTGTGGTGGAGGAGTGGAATTCTTTTAAATATGAAAAGGTAAACACTATTTGGAGTCTCCAATATAAAATATTCATCAAATAATTAACTATATTACATAAAAGTGGTTTTAGAGCCTAAATATATACATTAAAATGGTTTTGAAATTGTATCATGGTCATTCATCTACTTAGGATTAAAGTATAACCACCACGTAAACTCATTTTCACCTTAATCGATGTAATTGAATTTAATTTATTTCGCTTATATTTTTTTATAAAAACTATGTAGACCATATTATAAAATATAAATTATGATGATTAAAAATAGAGAATCTTTTTTACAAATTAAAATACAATAATTGATAGAAAATAATTTAAATTTAATCCTGAAAATGTAAAGATTAACATGTTTTTAAAGTAAAAATGTTCAAATGATTGATAAGTTTTTATATCTTATTTTAATATGAAATTGACTAAAATGAAATAAATTGGATTGGTAAATTTATAATTTATATAATTATAATAAAAAGTAAATTTATAATATAATTTATCATTATAAATTATTTATAAGAAATGTTAGTTTTCAATTAAAATACATTATTTTTCACGATTCATTAAAAAATAAAACTTCACACAAATATACAAAAATTTAATCTAGGATAATTTTAACATTAATCATTCAAATATTAGGTTTAATTTTTCAAATTTAATTTGTATAAGTTTCAAAATATATTTTAAAAACAACTGCACCATTATAAGGCAGAATAACTGCCTTTATAAGAATACAAATTTTTATAGGTTAAATTTAATTTTCCATATAAAATTCATATCAAATATATTTTATGAATGTCAAAATATTTGAATGAATATATAATATATGAATTTAACTAAATTTTTTAAATAATATATATTAATTTAATTTATAATGATAAAACTCCTTTGGGATTATAAAATAGTTTTCTTATAAAACAATTTCATTTATATTCAATTTGTTTCTATGTTAATTTCAAATTAATTGGTCACAAAAATAAGTATATAAAAATAAGTAAAATATAATTTAATAAATTAATTAATTTTATTAATTCCTTCCATTCTAATGGCTAGGTTATAACTCTAATAATATTTTAATAATAGTATTTATAGTATTTCATAAAACATAGTCTTGCATGTAACTCAAGCCATTTAGGATAGTCACTTTTGTGTATAACTCAATTTAACTTCACTATTTCATGTATAGAAAGATAATATTTTCTGTTTATGTACCAAAATCTAACCTTGGTGTTTTTTTATTACATGTAATAGTATATAATGTATTTTTTTCAATAGTAAATATATTTTAAGTATCAGGATATTATATTTCTATAGATGGTTGGTGTTGTGTGTTTTACAAAATATCGAATAAAATGTTATTATTTTATGATTTTAGGGTTTTACATTCTCCCACCCATAATTAAATTATTTCCTTTCAATTTAGTCTTGATATGAGTTTTCTATGGTTTTTTATTTTAAATTTCATTTTTTAAAAACCTAACATAAAAGGGGTAATAAAATATCTTCTTAATAAGAGAGAATGGGAATTACAAATATCATGTAGAATAACATATAACATAGTTTCATTGTAAGGGATTATTATTGGATTGTGGAAACATGAACTTGGAGGATAAAATTAAATAATTAATGAGGGTGACTAATTTTATTGATAAAAAAATAGCAGAACTATTATTTGAATATTCAGGGTCTTAAAGCCATAAATCTATGATGATTTAAAAGAAAATTATTTCAAAAAAAAATCAAGGTATTCTGATAACATATTTTTTTCAAGATGCTCTTTCCGAGATTTGATGAATTATTTCATAATCTAATAATAGATGAAAATATATGTTTCTATTTTGGAAACAAAATCTTATCCTATTATTGTGCCTTGAAATACATATACCTCATCTCTTAGAATTGGTTTCATCATATGGTGAAGTAACAGACTAATCTCTATATCCTTTTACAGAAATCAAATTAAACCATTTCAAAAATGAACAACCATATCAATATTTCAATTATTATGACTCAAAATATTATAATTGGTTACAAGGTAATTAGTTGTAATAAATTTACATTTATCTGTATCAATCATATTTTTATCCAAACATCATTATCACAACATCATGAACATATTATGGGTAATATTTTCCTCCACCATATGTTTTACTAAAATTTAAACATGCTACTAATTAAATTCCCTTTGTACCATTCAACATATGATATCAAATCATTAATGAAATAACATTACAATATAACCCTTACATATTTAATAATTATTATAACTATTACATCACATATAAAATACTCAAATGACATTATTCTAGAATCCAAACATACTCATATTAATCATTCCACTTTGGTTGTATGAATACCATATACTTAACTTTGATCCCTTATATTCTTTTGAGGAATATTCCCTTGACTCTTGGTAATTTAATTTTCATTGTAACCCATCTTTTTAAATGGGAAACACTAAATAGAAGTGTTTCTTTCCTCCATTTTCATTCATTAACTAGGTGAACCGTTTAAAAAAAATATAATAATCACCAAATCCCTTCAAGAACATACTAGTGGCATTATTTCCATACTTATCACATGGTGGGAACTGCATCATTCTCTACTTGTTATTTCACTCACTCTCTTTTTCATGGATTTTTAAGACCTCTTCTTTTAATTCTTCATTTCAAAGTCATAAGACATGTAAAATTATTATTCTATTAGAATATCTCATAAAAATATTTCGTCATATGAAAAACTATTTGTGAGACCATAAATATTTAGATACATGAGTTAAGACCTTAAATTAATTTTTCAATCCTGTACTCCATGTTACATATGTAACCTGTAACATCTGTAGATAAACTTTTGAAGGTACATTCATATTCTGCATCACCAACTTCTTCCTCTTTTGAGCTAAGTAATTGTCTCTTCATTTCATTTAGTTCCTCATGAGGGAAATATTTTTTTAAGAATGTATCCTTAACTAAATTCCATTTTATGAGTTCTATTTCTTCCCCGCATAGTATTCTGGATTAATGAACACATTTAGTCAGCATCATCTTGGTGGAATTATACTATTTGTTTGACCTTTTAAATATCACTACATACTAGTGTTACAAATATATTATGTAAATAATTTATCCTTTTCTCAGCATAAATTGGATTATTGGTCCCACTAAAGTATGGGGGCTTCTATTGAATAATGTGATCCAACATAGGAGATTCTTAAGATGGATTAGGTTTCCCCATCTGAGCATAGATATTTCTCATAACCATATTAAGCATCCAAAAAATAGTTATAATTTTATCCATTATAATACCTAATTTTTTGGTTACGTCACTATGGAAATATAAACATTATCCATGAGTATTGATACAATTATTATTTCTAGGATCAATGTCTAACCAATAGAATATAAAATATTAGATAATATAATTACAAAACATAATTATAATCCCAAAACTTGTGAAATATGAACATGAATTGAAAAATTTATCTGTATCCAATATCTTAATCATAGACATGGTTTTGGAGATTCTCTTCTATACATATCCTATAATATTATCATTGGTTTATGTTATGTTTTCCACGTTTTCCAAAATCTATTTCCCAATTTTTCTACTAAAATGTCTCTAATAACAATTGTAACAACTTTGACCCTAGTAGCCCAAATTTAGTGCCATACATTATTAAAATGGAAAAATATACAATGAAATAATATCCCAAAAGACCATAAAAATTACCAGTTTATGAAAACCATACTACATACAAGATAATTTTATTAAATTATGGATATAAAATGAAATTAATTACATAAAAAAATGTAATAAAATTAATCCTTGAAACTTATTCCAAGATTCCATCTTAATATCATGGTTGGAGGAAACAAATAATGGTGAGGTAAAATTCTCATAAAGGGTTATGTAAAATGGATGCTATCATTTTTCAACAATGAATAATCAATGTGGAAAGGTAAATAATATAAAACACATATCATTTAATCCATAGTATGGGAATGAAGTGCATCCATAATTTTATCATAGTAAAAATACTCTAGATAATAATAACTAGATACATAATTAATGAAATTCTTAAATATAGAATTCCATGTTTCTTAAGTACATGTAACCTATACAATCACGATCTATTCTCAATATAGCTTAAAACTACTTTTATTTTATCAAATAATTCATCTCATGAGATTACCAGTGCATTGAGGGGTTCACCTTGATTGGTACCCAACCCGTTCAGTGCATGTCGAATGCATTCCTCACATATCTAATAATGGAAATAAATAACAAACATTGTGAGTTATAAACTATCTAAAATTGAGTATAAGAATCATATTTACCATCATTTCCCAAATTAATTAAATAGAAATCTATGTAAAAACCGTATGTAAAAATTTTATATGGTTTAAGAAATAGTAATATCCACAAAACAATAATGTGGATATTTAAGAAAAATTTAATGTAAGATAAAAATGATCAAAAGTTTCTGCTTTATTTAATATAATGTCAACTATCAAAAGATTAAGTGATATTGCTCATATAAATTTTACAACTAGGTAATTTTATGTAAAAACCCCTTGGACGAGATAATTAAAAGTGAAACTTAAATTTCCATGAAGTATGATAGAATAATTAGATTAAATGAAAAGGGTAGTTATATACCCCACATCAAAGTGAATTGGTTGATAATATGAAATTTGCCTCAATATAATGTAAATTGAGATGAATTCCCTCACCTTGATTCTAAGTTGTCATGAAAGTCTCTACCTTCATAAACAATAAAAATATGTTAACTATTTTATCGTTTTATAATAATTATTAATGTTTATTTTTAATTTTATTTCCCTTATTAACAATTTATCTACAATTAATTAATAATTTATGTTTATGTCTGATTCTTTGTATATATTTTGTTTTATTTGTGAAAAATGAATTTTGTAGGAAAACTATTGTTCAAGGGATCATTATTAAAAATTATCCAAAATAATTATCATGAAATAATTTTTAAATGAATACTTCAATTACAAATTTAAAACAAATAATGAAATATTGCTAATAATAATTAAATAATATTACTATCATTGATACAGAAGGTCATACACACACATGAATAACATTTAAATATTACAATGATCATTATAGATAGAAGGAAAGTAATATTTATATTTTTATAATGATTATTATATCTTAAATAACCTATTATTTAATCATGTATACTTTTATATTTAATTCATGAGATGATAAAATACTCATATCACTTCTTAGAGGTTGTATTCCATATATCCAAGAACGATGTTATCACTATTCAGTGTGTGAAAGGTTAATAAAAAAATGATATGTTGTATTTCTAGAATGGAAATTTATGTCACGAATATCATAATTTTTCCCTTATATCATATATATTCTATATATATGTATTTATTGTAATCTATAATATTTAGTGATAGGAAATAGAATACACCATTCGTTAAGATGGTAGGTTGTATGTACTCATAGACACTATTTCCATTTTCTTATTATATTGAATGAAAGTAAACTAAATGATATATATAAATATGTATATTAAAATTTTAGTAACATTTTTATGAAATATATATCACATATTTTATCAAAAAATTCATAATATGTTCCATATATTTCGTGAATGAATCACATCACTTTGAGGAGGTGGTAGTCCACACGTCCACAAAATATTTCATCGTATTCCCAGAAAATAGAGTGCATGAAGGTATATGTTATATAATAATTCCATAAGCATAGAGAAATGATAAATATCAAATATATTATATATAAACTACAAATAAGTCATTATTATAAATCTTGAAAGGTGTTCAATGAAGATATAACAACATCAGTTTATGAAGATTTAGTCCGTCGTAAACATAAACAATGATTTTATATCCCATATAATGTAAGAATGAAATATTTTATTACATACCATTAAAATAAAAATAAATAATTATACCTATGATAGTGAAATTATTATATAACCATGATATAATAATAATTGAAGTGCTAGAGGAACAAATAAAACAAAAGTGCTCGTTGAAGAATGTTATCTCTTACTGGGGTACCTCATTTTGGTTTATAGAAAAATACATCCTTGGTTTTATTTATTCCAAATGATAGGATTATAATATTATTTGAGGGATTTTGGGACTTTATTTTTGGAGTATTTTTATGTGAAAAAATGGTTGATTGTGTAATGAAGTGATGGGGGGTTTTATGCCCCTTTGTAGTGGAGAAGTAGTGGCATTCTTGAAAATATTAAAAGGGTAAACACTATTTGGAGGTCTCCCATATATAATATGAAAAAACAATGAACTATACTTGATAAAATTATGGATATGGTTTAAATATTTCTTACCAATGGGTTTTGGAATTTTTAAGGCCATTTAGAACCTTAAAATTATATTTTAACCACTAAGTAAACTAATGTTCACTTTATTCACTCTAATTAGTTTTAATTAATTTAACTATTATTTGTTTTGTAAAAAAATAATGAACTTGCCAAAAATTATAAAGTTTTCTTATTCCAAATATATTATCATTTTTTTAAATAAAAATCATAGAAGTGTCAAAAACTCGTTTAATATTAATCCAGTCAATCATATGAGATAATGTGTTTTTAAAGTAAAAATATTCAAAATATTTCTATGTTTTAATATCTAATTTTAATATGTAATTGATTCCAATGACTTAAATTTTTTTAGTAGATGTATAAATAACTATATATATATCAAAATCAAATTAATTTATAAATTATCAGTATGATTTATTTAGAGAAACAATCATTTTTCAATTAAATCTCGGTATTTTCATTATTCCTCAAAACATGAAGCTTCATATAAAAATAACACAAATCTCCCTATGATAATTATGGAAATTGAATTTAAAAATGAATTTTATTTGTAAAAATATAATTTATAAAAGGTTACAATTTTGGATTTAATGTATGTTCCCCCTTAAAAGGAGACAAAAGTCACTTAAAAAATATAGCTTTTATGGGAGAAACTTGATTTGTTCTTTTAGAATTCCTATAAAATCTATTTTATTTAATGTAAAAATATTAGATTGAATATATAATATATAAATTTCATTAGGATCATCAATTTTTTTTAATAAATGTAATTTAATATGATAAAAAACATTTGTGCAAATAAAATATATTTCTTATAAAAATATTTCCATTATATTTTATTGGTTTCCATATTCATTTAAAATTAATTGGTCACCAGTGTATTATATTAACATATGTAAACAATAGTTTTTGAAAATGATAAATAATACGCATTCCCATGATTCCAATGACTTGGTGATAACCATATTTATATTTTCATGACATAATTTATAGTATTCGGTAAGGCTTAGTCCTTTTTTTAACTAAATCCATTGAAAAAATTCATTAGTTCGTGTAATAAAAACTAAATTTGGTGTTATTTATAGAGAAATTTAATGTTTATATTTTATTTAGTGAAATAAATGCTTAGTGTTATGTTTATTTTATAATGTAAAATTTATTTACATTATTTAAATGGAAAATATATTGTAAAGTCTTGGGATATCATATTACATTTTACACATTCTATTGTATGTCATGCAAGCTATTGAATAAAATATCATTATTATATAATTTTAGGGTGTTATATGAATGATGCATCTACAAAAACATTAATTTTTTTATTAATTATCTTATATTTCATTATATTCAATGATTCATTAGATTTTCTTTCTCTTATGTGGGTTTTCCTCAAAATTTAAAAAAATTATAAGGCTTTCCGGTTTTGCTTTCAACACCTTCAAACATATTTATCAATTTATGCCCTATATTCTTCAAGATAGTGTATCTAACAACCCGTAAAGTTTTTTTTATGATTATAATACATTTAATGGTATTAATTATTCAATTCCGTATTCTTTCATGTTTTTTTCAATGTTACAAATATCCTAAGGGTTTCATAAAAGAAATTCATATATATTGGGTTATAGTTACTGTTACTTGAATATACATGTAAAACTAATTAATTACTAAATTAACTTTTTATATTTTATTGAATATTTTTATACGATGAAAATAATTATCTTCTTCAATAAAAACTTATTTTATTAAATGCTTTCCAATACATTAGAATATCATTTTTATGAATGACTCCCATTCATAACAATGAAACCTTTCTTCCATTACCATGTTTTCCTTCCCAACAATGTTTTCATCTAATTTTTGGAAATAAAATATATATTATTTCACATGATCTTATTACTTATAATTACCAAATTTAATGTTATTTTAATTTTCATAATTAAAATATGTGTTCTTAATATAGGTGTATCAAATTATAAATCATCTTTACATATATTGGTGTATTACTTATCTCTTACTCCATATTTTCTCTATAAAACATGTATGTATTTTTTTTTCAAGTCTCTATATTTTGAGATATAATATTTTGTAATCTTTTAATATATCACAAAAATGTTCATTCGATGTATTTTGAAAATTTTATTTCCAATTAAACTAATAACACATTCACTTAGAACACCATTATAAACTTGAGAGAAAGAAGTTTCATTTTAAAACATTTTCAAACAAATGTATTACCCATATATTGAATATTCCATCCTATTATTCATAGTTTTAAAAGATAAAATTATTTATCATTAATCTATAAATTTTAATAAAAAGTGTTTTCTAGAAAAAAGGTCTTTTTAATCCTTGTTTAAGAATTATATTTACTCTATTATTCTAAAAGTATTCTTTAATTACAAGTTGATTATTTAAAAATATATTCTAATATGAGAAATTTCAAATCTTTATCAGATGAATGATCCATTAATAAATTTTCATTACCTTATCCACTTTAGTGTATGACCATAATTTGTTGTTCAATGAATTTACTCTATGAATATAATATTTTTTACACAATTGATTTATTTTTGTTCACCCATATTCTATACATTAAATGACTGGTAAAATTAATAACTTAAACATATATTATTTATCTATATAATTTAAATTCCATATTATTTATTATCATCATTGAATGGTATTTACCATGACTATTACTTAATATTATTAGATACCAATTTATTTTCCATTGTTTTATCAAGCTCTTATTACTAATTTTATTTTCAATTATAATTTTATGTGTATTAATTTGAAATTGTAATGAATCTCATACGTATGGATGATGATAGGTGGGGTCCTCTATCTCCCTAAAATCCATTTGTTATGTTTTTCATCTCATATGATAATGCATCACAAATATAATTTTATTTATGGAAATGCATGGATGTTTCAAAATATTTATGGAAGACAAAGTGGGATCTCTTCATAACATAAATGTTTGGATACATGTATTATTCATAATATTTTCTTATAACATGCTATACTTTAATGAATTATTTTTTAAAATAAATTAAATTTCATTGATGGATGGAGTTACAAGGAATACCATGTTAATCATAAAATACGCAGAACATTAGTTGACCATGTGTTTTACACAAAACATTATTTTAAACGAACCATAATATATTATAAGGAATGTTATTTAAATGAGAATGTGATAACATATCCATTAAACATAGTGAAATGAACAATAAAATGTACTTATTAAATATTAATTATAACAATTTATATAAGGAAAAATATATATAATAAAATAAATACATTTTAGTATTGTCTGAATATGCTTCAAATATACTATTTTCTAAAAAATATGTACATCAGCCATTTTGTGAAAAATCATAAAACAATTTCTTTTAAAAAATCTTTAAATAAATGTGATAATATATAATTCATTTATTGAATAAAAAATTTCAATGTCATCTTACAGACAATATTTGTTATTTTCTGAATAGTCTCAATTTTTTAATAATAATGAAAAATATTGAATTTTAATTGAAAACATAATTTTATTATAATTTAATTAAAAAATATTATTATATTATAACTTGGTATTAAATTATAATTATTTAAATTAAAAATATATTAATAAAATTTAGTTCATTGGAATCTATTTCATATTAAAAATGGATATAAAAGCTTTGAAAACATTTGATTATTTTCATTTTAAAAAAGGTTCTTTCTCGTCAAATATGGGGGGTTAATTTAAAATTATTTTTTTAACTTATATAAATTTAATTTGGTAAAATGTATTCAATTTTTGGAATCATAATTATTTATATTTTAAAAAATTTCAACTTATTTGTTTACCAAAATAAATTGTGAATGGAGTAAAACTTAATTACCATAGTTAAGGTAAATCTAGATTTACTGGGGGTGAAACTAGAATGATCAGACTTAAAATAACCTACAATGTTATATTAGATGAAGTTATTTATATCATGATCATGCAATTCTCTGAAATATTTCAATTTCATGATTAATTCCTTTGAATATGAACTATATAACATGTTAAGTAATTATCAAGGATAAAAAAGACACTTTCTCGCTTTCAATTTCTATAAAGATTTAACATAGGGAAAAAGAAATATGTTCGATTTTAATTATTATTTTTAAAGATAATTGGTATATTTTTATTATAATAATTTTCCTATAATGTTTAGTAATGATATAGTTACAAAAAACATATGAAATGACAATCCAAAAATTATTTAGTACATAAAAAAATAAAAAACCTGATAATAAAAATAATTAAATTAAATTAAATTGAATGAATTATTATATTTCATTAACTTTTAGATAAACATATCTTCTGACATGTTTTTTAACATAATATATTTTAGTTCCATCATTGTATTTATATTTTTTAAATTTATTTTAAGTGTATAATGTCAAAAGTGTCATTAATGTTGTAATATAATAAATGATATTTTATTAAATGATTTAAAATTACAAAAAATATTATTCTGAAATGTGATTTTTAGATAATAATGATTACAACAATTTCCATTCAAGGTCCAATTGATATTTTAAAATGAATATATTGAACCTTATATAGTAAAAAAATCAGTTTTCTCAGTTATGGTTGAAACAATATGTTTATATGTTACATGGACTTTTATAAAAATTCATTTCCAAACCACGTAGGTTTCGAATTTGATAAATATTATTTAATATTTAGAATAAAATTTTCCAAATTATCTTAAAATTTTATTTTTAATTTATTCATATTGATTTAATTATATAGGTTAATAATTATAGTAACCATAGTAAAAACCCATAATAGTAAAAATTTGGAAACATAGAAGTTAAGGAATAACATTTTTAAAAAATGTTCTCTATTTTGTGGTTGAGATGTGGATCTACCATATAATTCTTATAATAAATTAGTAATATATTTTGGATACATGTGAGGAAATATTGACCACCAAATAGTGAATAAATTTGGCTCTTTAGGGAAATGTCACTTATCCTCATCTATAAAAGGGAACTCACTATCCTCCCTTCTTCACACCATTAAAACAGTTTATTTTTGGAATTACTTTCCAAATCATGTTCCGAATTCCCCCCCTAAACATATAAGTGTTGTTTTGGGTACAAATCAATCCTAGTAAGGATTTAGTGGAAACCTATGGATAATACCCAAAGAATAGGTAATGTTCTTTGAAGATAATCATTATTACATTTCTTTATCAATAGTTATCAATTATAAATATATATTTCTTGTACAATACCCCATATATCATCCATAAAATTAGACTCTTTTATGAAAATGTAACGACTTAAAACCATAACAAATTCCATCAAATGGGTTATGATATCATCGTTTGTGTGTATGGAAGACCACAACCTTGCGAATCAATGTCATTAATTTTTTCATTATAAAATATCAATGCAAGTCATAATGATTTATTAATTGTTTATATATAATACTTATTATTTTATTATTATTCTGGAATTATTAAATCACACTTAGCTTCAGGTTTTAAATTTTTGTTGGAATATGATAACGTCGTTTGTGTATACAAAGGACTACCGCCACACGAATAGAAGTTATTAATTCATGCTGTACATAAAATTTATTAATGATGGGTTTAATAATAACTTGATATATATTTTAAATCACCATTATTCTATAATATTTAAATATATCATTTAATTTTATTTTTATAAATATAGAATAAAAATGAATAAACATTGTTCATGCATAGGTATGACATATCATCTCCATAAACACTATCACTAAATTTTATTGTAACAACCAGAAATATTTCAGAAATATTTCATTATAAATAAGTTAACATCTTGAATTGCACGCAACATCATGTTTAAATGAACCATGAGGCACTTTTAGTATAAAATGATTGTTATAACCCATCCATTAAATTGGTTGGAATAAATATGAATAAATAATTAATCAAATAAATATAATGTTCCAAGTTACTATGAATTTATTGATATATTTTTATAAAATAATTTCATAATTTTTAATAAATTCACTTTATTCCTCAAAAAATAATTTTCCCGGAAAAATGAGTTCATCAAATTTTTAAAAGTGAATATTATTTTTTTGAAGTTCTATTAAATGTATCCTCAAAATTGAATGAAATATTTTTATTCATCATGAAAAAATGAATCTTAGAATTATTTTTTTATATAATATTATGAAAATAGTTTTTTAAGAATTGTGTAAATATTCATTTTTAATGATAACTACATTTTCATTTAAATTCATTTCAATATAAAATTTTATTTTGGAATAATTTAAAATTTAAAGTTTTACATTTTAATTTTAATAAATCAAATTATTGTTTTTTAAAAGGATTTTTAACATGAATTTACCATAAACAATTTTATGCTTTAATAGGTATTTTTCAAAAAACTGTTTTCATGGTGTTTTATATGTTTTATTTTAAATTTAATTTTGCATCATATATATTTTAAATTTTTAAAAATAGATTCACACTTTATATTCATAACTTCCAAATTTAGTGAACACATCCCTTTTATTTTGGGTCAATATTAGTCGTAACATTTGTAAAAACAATTACCATGGTAAAGGGTAAATTGGGTTATTTGGGTTACAAATAAAATGATATGAACTATCAAATGAACATAAAACATGAATTTTTTTTAAATGAATATAATTTATCCCTTAAAAACTATGAATCAAAATTAAGTTGTTTAATGGAAACATTTCCATGAAAATAAATTATATAATATTTCAATCAAAGAAAGTCACAAAATTTTACTTTCTTTTTCATAAATATACCATATGTAGATATGAGATAAAAGCTTTATTTTGATGGAATATAATTTTATATTTTTTAATTAATAAATATATTTTCATGATATAAATTTATTTTTTAATTTTTGTGTCATATATATGAGATTATGGTATATACAATATTTTATTTAACAAAAATTCTAAGGCATCATATTCATGTTTTTTATAATATATAATTATTAATATATTGTTACCCAAAATATATATTTGAATATAAATTTTTTATCTGAAATATAGAAAATTTATTTTCATCGTGGTATTATATTTTAAATTTTATTTTAATAAAAATTATTTTAAATAATGAGACAACATTTATGCGATAATAATTTTATTTATGGAAATATTAAATGTTTAATACAAAAAATATTAAATTAAAAACAATTTGTGAACATAAATGTGATAAATGAGTTTTATTTATTACCTTTACCTATTAGTGATAAAATAAAACATTTTTTCTATGTTTACTTTTTATAATGATATTTTTAAATGTCTAACAAATGAATAGAGTAAAAATTGACACTAATGATATTTTATCAAAATAATATCATATTATTAAATTTAGAAATCTAAAAACGTATTTAAAAATACATAATAAAAGTAATATTTTATCAATTTATATGAATTGTTCATTTATGGTCTAATTGAATCACATATGTAAAAAATAAAACCGTTTAATATTAAAAAATTTGGTACCTTGTTAAAAATTAAAATCGGTTAGCCAATGGTTAATAGAATTTATATGGTTTAAAATAATAGAAAATCATGTATAATATAAATTGGTTTATGGTATTGAAACATCACATTTTATCTCCTAATGCCTGAAATTTTTTAGGAATATGGATTGATATTAAATTTATTATAAATAAATATTTTTTTTAATACGAAAAGTTTCCCTCGACTCAATTATAAAAGGGAACCTACTCCATCACATATTAAAATCCCATTGAGTCTCAAATGTCAACTATAAACTTCAAAGTTCACTTATATACTTAAAATTACACACTATATAGGTATTTTTCTTTTCAAAATATTAACTCTACTGTCTTTAAGAGGAGATCTAAATGATGTTTTCCGAAGAATAAGTAATTGTCTTTAATGACTCATTCAAGATTATTACTTATTATAACTACTCTTCATGTGAGTCTTACATTATAAAGAAATAAATAATGTATAAAATATGTTATTATATGTTATTATTATTATTGAAAAACCATATTCCTCTTTTTTATCCATCCTACAAAAAACAAAAGCAATGCTCATGCATGCATACGACTTACTGCATGCATTCTAGAGTGTAGTCAATTTTTTCATCACCAAATTATATAAATGCGTATAATATGGAAGTAATATATGTATAGATATATATATTATAAATGATAATTATTTTGTAACAATTACATCCACTTTCTTACCCTTTCACTGTTAATAGAAATGATATATTTTCTCGTGCATATGTATGACCAACCATCTCAACGACATGTTGCAATACATTTTCAACTTTAAACATTAAAGAGTGATTATATAAATGAATTAAATGAATAAATATGATATATATTACCTCAATATAATTATCAAAATGAATTTATTATATCCTATTCACAACAACTGGGTCTTATATGATAAAACATGCATAGAAAAATGAAGAAGTTGACACCTGAAATAAGGGTAATAATGAAATAGTACAAACAAATGGTTCATAAGATTAAATATTAGGATAGTATTTCATATCATAAATATTAATATGTTTCTAGAAGATTTTAATAATATTATTTAAAACATTATACAAGAGTTTTACATATGTATCAAGAAAATTAGACATAACGTATTGTTTATATTTCTATAGTCCCATTATTATTCTAGATTGTTTACATGTAAGTATCAAATGGGGAATATTTTTCTTTGATGTAATTGATTAATAAAAATTATTTTGAAATATTTTTTAATATTGTTATAAAAAAATTCAAATTCATTTTTTCTCATGTACTAAATGGTTTGAAAGGGATATTTTTGACATTTTCTAAAAGAGTTTCATGATTTAATGACTCATTTATAAAATTATGAGGTTATTTTCCAAAAAATTGATTACTTAGATAATTTCATATAATTTAAAAAAATGTTAAAATGGAAAGGATATTTTCCAAAAAAAATTAAATGATATTTCAAAATCATTTTCCATTTAAACCCAATTTTAAATGTTATTTTTGATTTATTATTTATATGATAATATGATACCATTATTATTATCTATATGAACTGTTTGTGTTTATAATGTAATGTTTTTATGAATTCCATTTATTTTTTATATATTAGGTTATGATGAAATGTTTTAAAAACCCAATTCTTTTTATGGGTTTTGATATTATAAATTATTTATGTTATTGTTGAACACAAATGTATTTTTTTAATTATTTGATGGGTGGGATATATATTGCTATCAAAATTATTGAGTAACTATTTATATCTCATGATATAGACAATTATAGAAGGTAAAGTTAACCCAATAATGTAATAAAGGTATGGAACAAGGAGTGAACTCAGTTTAGTAATGGACTTTGTCTTCTATGATAGTCTTGGCAGTGAATCTTAACTAATATTAAAATGATGTTCCATGGTTATGTGTATGCCAAAATTTAATGTGTAATTTTATACTTCCGTGAATTATGTTCTTTGATTCTATTATCATTCATGTCTTATGAAATTCTATGATTTATTCCATTACTCAATATCTTGATCCTTCATATGAAGGATATAATTTTTAAACGTTTTTTCATGATTATATGTCTTTATGCTTGTGTTGTCCCAGATTATTACCCTTATGGATCACCTACTGTCACCCTTTATTTTGTTTATTTTTTTGAGTATATAAATAAAGTTATTAAGTAATATGTATAAAAAATGGTTCTATTTATTAAGTAATAATCAGGAGACAATATATATGTCTTATGAATCAATTGTTTATGTTTTCATAATTCAAAAGACACTAATACTATACGGTTTGTGTGTGGTTTTATGTTATGTAATTAATATTCCTCTATTTAGATGTAATATCTATGTTAGAAATATATTGCAAATTATAGTTAGAATCAGAGAAAAGTTTAGTTAACCTTTGGAAAATATTATTAAAAAACCTCATTAAAACCCTTAAGGAGAAATCTATATATTGGATACAATCCTTGATTTCTGGTGATGATCTTAAATAAACTAGGATAAAACCCTAGTTTTCTTGAATAAAATTTTTTTAAGTAGTTTACCTTGATTGGGTTGTTTTAGTTCTATGATTAGTGATTCTCACATTATAGTTTTTGGTTATAGTCAATGGATGGAACCAAAAATTACCATTTTAATAATGAATGTGACAATAAATGAAATGATTATCCCAATGATAACTGAATTTTATTGGTGATGGAATTAAAAATCATTTTTCTCTACTCAGAAAACATTATCAAGCTATGAATGTTGAATTTATTCCAAATGAGGAATGGGGGGAACAACATTCTGTTGAGTCCTTTATGAGGTAGTGTTGACCTTTTTAGCGGGTATTTTGATACATTAGTGGAAAATAAATTGATCAATAATACTGAAAATAGATTTTCAGTTCTCCAAAGTTCATAACAAGAGACAGTTAATTTTTAAGTCCATCATTTAGAAGATGAAGTGAATCAATAGTGGAATATTATTAGAAATATGATGTAAGGATATAAAATTCACCCAATGGAATGGGATGAGTTCATGAACATATTTTTCAATATGTAAATTCTTATTATTTTTCAAATGAAGATGGAGAAGGAGTTCCATGACATTAATAAAAAGGATTAGGAATATTTTGGTACTTAGGAAAAATAATTTACATGAATTGAAAGGTACTCTTTTAGAATTATGATACAATAAGAAATTTGCCTTGATCGATTTTTCAGTTGATTAAAACCAAGTATTAGAATAGAATTATCCATATAGGACATCAGTAGATATGAATAAATCATATTATGTGATGTTAATTATAAGATGGATATTGGAGTCACCCATAAACTATATAGGTATGATAATAAGAGAAAAATGGAATTAAATGGAAATTATAAAAACCATATTAAAAAGAATATGAGCTTACAATTATTAACAAATTGTGAAATAAAACATGTTTGAAGCATTATTATAAGTAATATTCTATATTTTATATTTTGAAGGTAATGTAATTGAGAAACTGTTTTCTGAAGTGATGGGATGAAGTTATCTAATGATACGAATAATTAAAAGGATATAAAGAAATCACTTCCATACATCAATTATTCACTTTCAAGAAAAATAAGAATTGTGATACATAATTCCCAAACCTGGGGGTTATCGATGATGATCGATGCCATATACTTCATAAGTCCAAATAAAAAGTAAACAAAAAATAAAGGAAATAAATATTGGAGATTTAGAGTTTGATAATGAAGTGTTTAAATGTACACATACCATCCAACATAAAGTAGATGATGTTTTATTTGATTATAGATCTAACCACTATTTTTTGATGAATTTTCTAATGTTATAAATATATTATCTCAAAAACAAGATGTTGCTTATGATTTGAGGACTATTAATTTTATAATGGTCTAATCAGATGTTTTTTTGGGGAAAATCCCCTAAGGTAACTTGAAATTGTTTTTGGGTTGATTATGTTTGATGAAAAATAGGGTTTCAAAGGATAGTTGTGGAGGTCCATATATATTTTTAGAAAGATATGATGATAATGATCCATTGTAAATTAATAGATTCTTATGAATCAGTATAGAATATCACATACACCAGGTGATTCCTTTTCCCAGTGCTTACCAAATTTTTGGGTTAAAAATTTGGGGGATGGCTAGCATCGCGAAAGATATTTTTCCTTGAAGGAAATTTAAAAATAATAAAAAGGAATAATATTCATGAAGATTGGGTTTCAAAAATGTTGTATCTTTAAGGTATGGGTAATCATGAATGAGCATATAGAATACATGAAGATTTTATGGAATCTCTATGACTATGAGATTCTTCGCGAATGGGAAAATTCATGGTGCCTCATGATAACATGGATCATCGTGATGAATATTGGATGGATTTTTGAAAATGTGATGACATGGATATATGTTTTATAATAAGAGTAAATTATTATAATTATTCTTATACCCACATCAAAAAATGATAGAGACTTATCAAAAATCATAAGGCTCTAGATTCTCAATGGTGGTTCGTGATGGTGGTTATTAAAAAATGTTCACTAATAAAGGGAGTTCTCAGAGGCTATGAAATCCATCTTAAAAATATAATCACAGAAAATGTTTTGTGCTTCTTAAAGGCTATTTGAGATTCTCCAATGAAGGATTAATTTCAAAGACTCTTTGATCTTTATGAAAGAGTTGATATTCTTGAACCCAATGAAGATTTAAAAATTATTTAATAATGTATTTCTCAGTAAATATGTTGTAGATTGATATTAATATTCTGGATGAAAGTGGAAATTAAGGATACACTAAATGTGTTATGAAACACATTGATTCAAGTGATCAAAAGAAGATCTTTTATAGAAGAAATGAGAGCACTTCAGTTGGGAGAGATGTGATATTTCATATTGTGATTGGTTGTAAACCAATAAGGATAATGATTTTGTCTGAACAATGAAATATAAGTACACTTAAGTGAATTTGGTTTATAGTAACATTACCTTTATTTTCTCCTTAGAAGTAGCCTAGTGCAGATGAACCTAGTAAATATTTTTTGACTCATGCATGATTTTATCTCATTTAATACATTTCTATAGGAAAAAAGAAAGAAAAACTTATTGTTTAAAAATGAAATAATATATGATGGGTGGTTGTTTTGTTCTGTCAAACCCAGATTCACCCCCCATTTTAGGGTATTTAACCTAGTTGGTCTATTATGTATATAACTCCTATCTATTTAATGTTTGTTTGAATTTTCTTTCTAAAAATATTTTTGTCATTCCTATTATAAAATTTTTTGTGATTCTCAGAATGGATTGGAATTCTCTCAATAGATCTCATATCATTTTCAAGGAGGGGAATTCAAATTTCATATTTTGAATGAATCTGTGATCATATATCAGTGTGAGGATTAATATGAACTTTCAATGGACATTAAATCCATATTGCGGGACTTAATTATAATAAAGGAATGTTATCCATCTCATACAGATTGGGAGAAACTCACTATTAAGGATATACATATTGTACAAGATTTTATCGATGTATTTCTAGAATAATTTCCATATCTTCCACTGAATCCTAACGTTGATTTTCGATAGAAATAAAAAATGGTGTTATGCTTATTTTAATGAATCCTTATAGTGTAGAACCTATTTAGATATAGTAATTGAAGAAGTAAAAACAATAGAATCTTGAGAATGAATTTATATTCCCTAGTGAATTACCTTGGGGAGAAAATGTTCTATTTGTTTCTAATAATGATAGATCAATGAGATTATGAATTTATTATAAAGAACTTAATAAGATCAATATTAATAAAAAATATATTGTCCACATATTGAGGACATATTTGATCAACTATTCAGAGAACAATAATTTTTTATGATTGATTTTTGTTCTGTTTATCCTCAGTTGAGGGTAAATAAAGAGGATATACACAAGATGACATTGTCTACAAGGTATGGGAATTATGAATTTATAGTGATGTATTTTGGTCATACTAATACCCCTATATTTGTTGATTTAGTCAATAGAGTCTTTAGATATTGTCTAGATCAGTTCATGGTAATCTTTATAGGTGATATTCTTGTATATTCAGAGAGAAATAAAGAACATAAATATCCCTTAAGGATTGTACTAAAGAAATTGAGAAATGATATGCTTTATGAATCACATAACAAGTGTGAATTGGTTATTCAAAAATTTTCTTTATTGGGTTACATAATCTAAAAATAGTGGATATTAAAGGATCCAACATAGATGAATGTTATTGAATGTTGGGATAGACCGATAAAGGAAACTAAGATATGATACTTTTTTAGATAGATATTATTAATGTTTTTTGAAATATTTATCAAGATTATCTAATTCACTCACCAATTTGACTCAAAAATAAATTAGGTTTATATGGATATAAAAATGTGAATATAATTTCAAGGAGCTGAAAAGAATGTTATTTAATGAACTTGTTATCACACTACCTTATGTTGGATAAAGGATTCTGGTATACAGTAATGCATACAATTAGGGGATGAGATGTTTCCTCATGAAAAATTATATGGTGATAGATTATGTCGAATGATTGTTTAAAATATATGAGAAATATTATCAAACTCATAATTCGGAGTTACAAGTGGTACTTTTATAGTAATGATATGTAAGAATTTCCTTTTGGGAGAGGTTTGTACACATATTCTAATCACAAATTTTTAAATACTATTTTCACACAAATTTTTTTTAATATCATCCAAATAAAATGGTTAGAGTTGATTATGTATTATGACTATTCAATACATAACCCCCCCCCCCCTCGTGAAATAAAAAAGGTAATAAATACTTTTATTATAAAGGACCATGCTAGCCTATCTTTGGTGATGGTTACAAAAGATTCAATATTTATGGATTTTCAAAGGATGAATATGGAAATCATAATGGAAGGGGAGAAATATTATATTTCGCAAATGAATGATCCAAAATCTATACAAGTAAATTTTAAAGTTTTGAGAAAGAAATTATTAGAGATAAAAAATAAAGTGATATATGTTACTGAGATCAAAATTGATTTTGATGGAATATTAAGGTTCAAAAACCATTTTTTCCTCAATTAAAAGAGTTAAATAAGGAGATATTAGATGAGGACCATTGTTCTTAATTATCTATTTATACTAGAATCAAAATGATATATAGATATCTGAAAGTATATTTGAAGTACGATGAAAATAAGAGAGGTATTTTAGATTATGTTTCATAGTGATTGGTTTGTAAAAATGATAATGGCGAGAGAAAAATTTCTAAGGGTATGTTACCACTATCACCCATGCCTAAATGGAAATGTAAAAAACTCCATGGATTTTGTGTTTAGGCATCCCAAAACATCCAAAGTCCATAATGAAATATGAGTTATAGTTGATCATAATAAAAAGTTATAACACTTCGTTACAATAAAATAATATTTCTATCTTGATTAGTATGACAGAATATATATTAAAAAGGAAATAAGATTTTATTGATTACTACTTTCCATTATATCTGTTCAAGATCCAAGGATTTCTAAAATGTTTTGGAGAAGTATTTGGAATGATCTAGATATAGAGTTAACATTCATCACTACTTAGCATTCTCTAACATATGTTCATTCTGAGATGAAATTAAAAATATAGAAGACATATTGAGAGTTTAATATAAATATTTTAAAGGTGGTTTGGATCAACAACTACCTTTTGTATAATTTTCATACAATAATAGCTTTTACTCTAGTATTATGATCAATCCTTATGAATCCCTCTAGGAAAAGAACTGTAGAACTAGAAAATTCTAAAATGAAGTTGGTAAAAGAAATATATTTATACCTGATCTAGTTAAGGAAATGGCATAGATGGTTAGCTATATTCAATAGTATATAAGAGAATCTCATAGTGGTGAAAAACATTATGTTGAAAATTAATGAAAAGAACTAGAGTTTGAAGTTGGTGAACATTTATATTTATTAATATCTCCCTGGAATAAAATGATGATATTTGGAAGGAATGGAATCTTAATGCCATGTTATTTTAGTCCTTTTTAAATACTTGCCTGTGTTGGGAAAGTAACATATATATTGGAACATTCACTGAACATCTCTCAAGTTCATGATGTATTCCATGTATCTCTCTAGAAAAAGTACATAACTAATCATTCACATGAACTAAACATAGAAGCCATAATTCTAGAGGAAGATATCTATTCAAATGAAAAATTGATATAGATTATGGATCATAGATAAAAAATTATATGATACAAACCCACTCTCTTTGTTAATTTTTTATGGTGGAACCACAAATTTCAGGAAGCTATGTTGGAAACAGAGAATGTGATAATGTAGACGTATCATCAAATGTTTATATCCAAGTGGGAAATTTTAAGGGAAAATTTCATATTAATGGGGGAAGATTTTAACACCTGAATATTTTCATGAAAAGTTTCCCTTTAAATTATTTCATATCTTGTGTTGCATGCATCACTTTAAACGAATCGTGGTACACTATTAGCATAAAATGAAAGTTATAACCTATCTGTTAAATTAGAGTGAATAAATATGAATAAATAATTTACAAAATAAATTAAAAAATATAAATAAATATAAATATATTATATATATATTAGAAAATTATCACACTATTATTATTAAAATCTCATTATTCTGTAAAAAATACATTTTCTTAAAAAATAATTCTATGTTTATATTATGACTGAATATAAAATATTAGAATTAATTGATAATGGATTTTATAAAATTAATTTCATTATTTAGTTCTTCATTCCAATATTAACATAATTTTATTTTTTATGTAATTTTCTAAAAAATTTTATTTTTTATAGAATACTGAAGATAATGATTTTTATTGAAAAATGTATTTTTATTTACATTATTTATTTGTTAAAATTTTGTTGTGTATTAGTTTTAAATTTTAATTATTTAATTTTAATAAAATATAATCCAATTATTAATTTTAAAAATGATTGTATGTACTAATTTATTATAAATAATTTTTATGTTTTAATAGGGCATTTTTCTGAAAAACTATTTTTCATGGTGATTTAAAAACTTTTTTTAAAATTAAAATTTGTAACTTATTTATTATAATTCTGAAAATTTATGAAAAAAATATGGATTAATAAGGTCAAAATTTAGTGAATATGACCCTTTTATTTTTGGCTAATAAGATTAGTAAACTTGGTAAATTTTTTTACCACGGTAAAGGGTAAATTGGTTGATTTATGTTAGAAAATAAAATGATAAGAACTATAAAATGACCCTATCTCTTGATAAATATTTATTTTATTGATATAATTTTATCTTTAACACCTGGCGATCTAAATTAAACTATTTAGTTTACTCTATTCCATGAAAATTGACTCACATAATATTTAACTCAATGAAAGTCTCAAAATGTCACTTTATTTGTTTTAAATATCCCTTAGTAGGTCTAAATGGGGAAAAGGAATGATACAAATTAATATAAATGAAAACTTTTAACTTATTAAACATTATTTGATAAAATATTTTTTTGACTATTTGGGTCACTTAGATAAGATTATGATATTTATTGTATTTTATTTAATTAAAATTGAATGATGCCATATTCGTGTTTTATATAATATATCATTTTTATATAGAATTACCGAAAAGATATATTATACTATAAGTATTATTATGAAATATAAAATATTTATCTTCATTATTGAATTTTATATTTAATTTTTAGTTGCAAAATAAGTTTATTAAACATTTACACAACATTGATGCCATAATTGTTTTATTAATGGAAATATTAAATAAATTTTACTAAAAATAATAAAATAAATATAATTAGAGATAAATAATCTGATCAATAAATCTATTTTAATCAATTTTCCCATTTGAGATATAATATAATATTTTTTTAAAGTTAAATCGTTATTGCGATGTTTTTGAATGTCCAAGTAAGGAATATTGTCCAAATTGACACTAACAATATTTTATCAAAGAAATATTATATTAAATTATTTAAAAATTCGAAAATGTATTTTAAAATAAAAAATAATTATAATATTTTCTTGAATGTTATAAATTTTACATTTATGGTCTAATTAGAATCACATAGTTCCAAATTACAACCATTTAATATTGAAAATGTTGTTAACTTAGTTAATTTTAAAATAGGATATCTAAGGGTTAATCAATATGAGAAGGTTTAATAGAATAAAAAAACCTAAACAAAAGATATATGTTGATGATATTACTATATTATCTCATATTATATTCTAATCCATGGAATTTTGTAGGTATTTTATTTATATTTAATTTATTATAAATTAATATTTTTTTAAATTCCAAAAGTGTCCCTCACCTTAATTATAAAAGGGAACCAGCTCCCTCACATGTTCACATCATAGTGAGACACCATGCTTGATCATAATATGAAACTTTATCTCGTATACGTCCCTAGAAAAAATCTTTAGGTACCTTTTTTATAAAAATAGAAACCCTAGTGTCCCTAATAGGATATCTAAATGACTTTCTCTGAAGAAGATGTAATCATCCTTACAGTCTCTTCCAAGATTATTTCTTCCTCTACTTCCAATTCATGTGTTTTTTCATTCTAAATTAATATCTACAGTATCAATAGTATGATAAGATTTTATTATGATTATATAAAAACCATATTCCATATTATATCAATATAATGAAAAACAGAAGCAGTGCGGGTCCATACGTACGACTTACTGTCTCCATGTCATGGTGTAGTTTTTTTCATCACCACTATTTTTATGGGTATAACGATAGAAATAATATATATATATATATATACATATATATGTAATATTATATTTATTATGAAATATATACTATTCAATTACTTACCCTTTCACCATTAAGGAAATGATACTGCCGCTCATGCGTATATACGACTGATCATCCCTACGACGTGATGCAGTTAATTTTCCATGTTCACCATTAAATGTTTATTATATAAATGTTTATAATGAATAAATATGATATATATTATCTGAAAATAATTATATATATTAAGTAAATAAATACTATTCATAAGAACTTGGACTTATATAATAAAAGATTCATTGGAAAATTAAGAAGTTAACACCTGAATGAAGGGTCATAAAGAACTATTGTTAAAAACATGTGATAAGATGATATAAGAGGATCATATATGATATAATAAATATTAATATTGTCCTATAATATGTAATAAAAATATTTAAACCATTATACATAATTTTATGATATATACGATGGAAATCAAACCTAAGGCGATAATCACAATCTCATTATTATTTAGGATTTTTTATATGTTTGTATATACTAGTGAACGACTCACTTCAATATAGATGTTTACCAAAAACATTTCTAAAATATTTTTAATTTTATTTTACAAATTTTAATTTCAATTTTACACATTTACAAATTGTTTTGAAAGGAATATTGTTTTCATATTCAAAATGATGTTCTTTATGATATTTCTGGAAAAAAGTATGGAAAGAATGTTTTTTAAATTATATGGAATGCAATTATTTTCACAAATTCATAATGAATTTATTATTTAAATCTTAATTTATAATCTTAAAAGGTTATTTTAAAATAAAATGTTTTCTTCTATAATTTCACCCCTCTTAAAAAAATCCATATGGAATATATATTTCCCTCACAAAACATTTCTAGTGATTTTTAAATTCATTTTCCATTTAAGAAAATCATATTTAATGTTATTTAGGATGTACTAGATATATGATACCAGGATACCTTTATTAATATTCATATGAATGGTTTATTTTGATTATGTATTGATTTGATGAATTCCATTTCTTTTCCATGATTAATGTTATTATTAAATGTTTACGAAACTCATTTTTGGGTTCTGATATGAAAAACGATTTATGTTATTATGGAAGTCATATTTATGGTTTTCATTATAGGATTTTTGGAACATATATCTCCCTCCAATGAATTTGGGGATGATTTTTATCACATGAGATAGGTATGACTAGAATGAGAAGTGAACCTAGTTCAATAATACAATGCAAGAACTATGAGTGATCATAGTTCAGTAGGGGGTTTTGTATACTATGATGGTCATGGAAGTGAGCTATGACTAATATGAAATTGATTTTCTATGCTTATGTGTATGAAAATATTTAATGTCTTCTATTATACTCTAATTAATTAAGTTCATTGATTATTTTATAATTCAAATCTTATGAACTTATTTGATTTCTTTTGTTACTCAATATTATGATCCCTGGTATGAAAGATATAATTTTCAAACGTTATCTTCATATTCTTATGCCCTTATAATTAAGTTAATTCTCTTGAATACTCTTACGAAGCCTATGAGATCACCCTTTTTAATGATTCTTTTCCATAAGATATTAAGAAAGGTATTATGTATGATGTGTCAAAAATGGTTCTTATTATGAAAGAATAATTGGGAGATGATGTAAATGTTTTATGAATTAATTATTTATGTTTCCATGTTTCGAAATACTCTAAACCTATATGGGTCTACTGTAGGTTTGTTATGTGATGAAATGAATATTATTATAATTATATTTAATATCTATGTTCGAAAAATATTGGTCATTTTATATATGGATAGATAAAAATTTATAATTACTATATACATATGATGTTTCTGTCCTATTTATCTTTTAGGGGTTTACAGTTAAAAAGATACCAAATCATTAAGGGTTTTTTCTTCTTCAATTAACCTCCTTTCAGACATATATTATGTTATACACCAACATTTTTCACTAGGGTTATATATATCCAATTTAACAATTAATCTCATTAATTTATTCATCCCCATGATATTTTGGGTTTAATTTATGTTATTCCTTTATTTGGATTATGATTCAACGTTACAAAAGTGGTAATGATATCATACTAAAATCTCATCGTTTATCTAGGATATTTTATTCTTATTTTTATGATGATAAAATCTTAAGAAGAATATCACATGAAACATATGCTGTTTCTTATATTATTGGTATTCATGATATTTTAATTTAATAGAACCATTTATCACACTTTGGTACTTACAATTATTTAATTTTTTTAAGAAAACCCAAATTTAATTCTATCTTCAATAAGAAATACATTTTCATCAAAAACCATGCTTTATAAAAATTATTTAGAAAATTATTTACTATTCTACAATTACATTTAAAATAAATGAAAACACATTTTTGTATTTTTAATTTTTTTTGAAAGTAATCTTCTTTCCATTTTTCAAAACAACTCCCATATGGATATTATTAAAAATGTGAAAATATTCTTAGTTTTTAATGTGCATATTATTTCACATATCCATGAATCCTCAATTATTTCATGTTTCCCACACATGTTTTTAATATTTCTTAAATGAAAATCTCTTCATTAATATTTGTAATTTATTTATTTTGAGTAAAATAAATCAAAATGAAATTATTTTGATTTGTTTTTATATTTTTAAGAAAAAAATTTTAATATAGAAAGGATATACTCCTCCTGAAATGTTTTAAATTATTTTGAGGTATATATTATATGTGATGAATTTCATTTTGAGATAAAATGATTCTGAATTTTTATATTCTTTAAAATTTTATTTTAATGGAATTGTTATTTTCTCTAAGAAAAGGCCATCTAGTATATTAAAATTATTCTCCATCAAAGATGAAATCCATTAATGGTGTATAAACCTTAATGAATATATAATCAATGTTTTCCATTAATATTATTTTTCTGGATTATTTATATTTTTTATGGAATGATGTTTATGAAACCCATTTCTAGTATACAAGTTATATAGTATGGAAATTATTATGAAACCTAATTCATTTAAATGATTTTGATAACAAGAAATGAGTCTAAAACATGTCCCTTTTCTACAAGTTAAGAAATGAAGAAATGTTATGGATACCTATTTAGTTTCATCGGTTATGATATGATAAATTCTTATGATTTTGTGGACACATATTTATTATTTCATTATGTGATGGTTGGGACCCATATATCCCTCTAATGTATTGGGTAATAATTTATATCTCATGATATTGGTAGGACTAAAATTGCGTGTGAAACAGGTTTAGTAAAACAATAATCTAATTAGGATTAAAATTATATTATTAAGATATATATAGAATATGTAGTGATCTTAGTTCAATAATACATAGAAATAATGATGATTGAACCCAGACCAGTAATGTAATTTTTTTTTCAACGATGGTCTTGGACGCAAGCCTTGAAAAATAAAGAAATTATTTTATATTCTTCTATGTATTCCAAAAATTCCATGTCTTAAGCCAATTTTATTCTGTCATGTCTCAGGTTAATTGGTTAAGTTTTGATTTATGTCATATGAACTTCCAATCCTTTTTCCATGACTCTATTTTATAATCCTTGATATGTAGGGTAGAATTTTAAAGTTTTATTCTCATGTTCCAATACACTTATATACCTGTTATGGTTATATATATATTTCTTTTTTACCCTAACTGATCATTTTATCTCACCCTTTCTTGTGTTATATCATCCCCATGTTATGAAGAATTGTTTTTAAGTACAAGTACTAAATTGGAATATATCAATGGATAAAACAGACTATCTTCAATGAATTTTAAATATTATGATCTAAGATTCCAATAGAACTAAAATATTACGGTCCTTAGGTTTTTGTTTTCACAATGTAATGAATATTCTTTTAAATTGATGTAATATCCTACTATGAGAAATCATGGTAGCTAATGTTTGTATAAAAGGGAAGGTTAATTTCCCCACTGGGACATAGAATGGGATAAATTGTCTAATACATAGAGATATTTCTAATGATATCTATTTTGATGTCTATAATAATAAGTATTAGGATGAGTAAAACTATATGAAAAAATACTATAATTTGGTAAAGTATGGAGTGAGTGGTTTCCATGAAATTACATCTTTTTTTGGATACTAAAAGTTGATGTGGCTCTAGCATAGATGTACCTATGGTTAAAACCCCTAAAAAACAATATTTTTCTAGACACGATCAAGAACTCGTGAATTACAACAAACCTTTTTACACACCTAACTTAACACTCACAAGGGATAATATTTGGAAATTCACAAATTAGTTATGAAAAACCTTGAAGGAATTAAATAGATAATGATAATGAATAACTAATTATATCATATATTAAAGAATGTTTCATGATTTATACATCCTATATATTATTCTTCATAATTATGTGGTTTCCCACTATGATTAGTGATTCTCACTACATAAATTTGGTTTTATTCAAATGATGGAACCTAAAATAACCATGTTAATGATGTGTTTTATAGACAATTTTCATATGAGTTCTAAAATGGGATGATGAATAGAGTAAAGGATGTCATGATTATGCCTTATTATATTTTAAAGAAAAATATTACCATTGCATAACTCAATCAAATCTTAGAATCACTAATGAATAGAAGCAAAATGTTCAATGATAGTTTGGGGTTTGGAGGCAATAGATAAAAGAATATTATGTTTCTTATATTTAGATAATTTGGGAAGAAATAAACAAGTGAATGTGTTAGAGGAACAAGAAGATATTTTAAATGTGGAAAAGGAAAAAAATTATGTAACTACAACGGGAAAGTGAAATGTTTAGATAATGAAATGGATGCAAATATTGGTCTCCCTAATATATCATCAACTGTTGAATGAAATTGTTGTGTAATTTCAGGGAATTATAAAAATTGATGTCTTCAGGTAAATTCTCATGATGAAATCCAATAAGGTTGTATGATTACTAGTTATATTTCTAATTATAAAAAGACCAAAAAGGCATATGAAATGATAGAGGTGTTAAATATTAAGATATTGAATCACATTTAGTAGTTTGGGAATGAAGTATTGTGATTGAATTAATTCTATATTTGGATTTAGTAATTATAATATATATAAAGATTATTTAATATTTTTTCATTAATGGTTTAAAATAATATTTTGAATGACACTGATCTCCATGAAAATCAATTGAATGTTAAGGTTATACTTTATAGAAAACACATTATTAAGGTTAGGTAGAATAAAATATGTTACTGATGTTGAGAAAATGGTTTTTATTTTGTATAAATATATTTTGGATAATAAAAATGTAAATTGGATAGTACTAATTACCATATAAAATACTGATTATTTTTGGACAATTCGTTTTTCTATCATGGTTGGATTTTATAGTATTTTTCGGATTTAAGGAATATATCTAATAATATTTGTTCTATTTATTTAATATATAATCCTATATAATTTCAACATGGTTTGATATAAATTTATTTTATTACCAGGTTTCATGGGAATAAATTATTAAGGTATTCATATGATAGGTTATGTGATATGAAAGGGATACTTTATGATATATGGGGGATTAATGTTAAGTTGATTTTTGGAAATTTAGTTAGCTTTATTATAATGTTTCTCATATTCAACATTTGGGATATTAAAAATGTTATTTATTTATGAAATGGTTTATATTGAACATGTCATGATGTTTTATAGGTTAATTTACTATTTCACCATATGATGATTTATGTATATTGGATAACGTGTTCTAACCAATTTTTGAACCAAAGAATGGAGGAATAAATTATGATTATATCTATTGATATTATGATCTCTTAATTATTATGGAATAAAAAATTCAATGTGATCTCTTGGAGTAAGTGATGAAGTGTAAATTGATCAGAGCACAACGACATGGTGAGATTATTCTTATGAAATAGAAGGAAACCACATAGGTATATCTTCTTTTAAATTTTTTAAACATTATGAAATGGGTCTTGAAATAATTTTTTTTATTTTTATCATAATTTTTTATGATATTAATTACCACATTAAGTCTTATTTTTTCTATGGATTTGGGATCATTAACTTCCTCATGGACATGTTCTTCATAACTCTACATATTGATTTGGGTGTTAGATTTATCTTTTATGTCTATCATTTCACTTATAACATAATTTATCTTATTTGAAAACCTAGTATGTGTAATTATATATGACTTCCACACAGTATTTTATCTTTTTCAAGTGGATGTTCTATTAAACCTTTTGCGGGTTTGGGATTATATGAAAGTAACCTTTATCCATTTATTATTTAAGGACTAAGATGAATTTGGAGAGAGAAATTAATTTTATGGGAGGTAAAATGTAAAACCACTAGAATTAATGAATTTTTTATTTCTAAAAAAATAAATTTCATTAATATGATGTGTTATGCATAAAACCATGTTATGGTAACACTACATTAAACACTATATGAGAATGTATTTCACATAATACTATGTTTTAACTAAACAATGATATATTATTTTTCTATTTAGACGTAGTTTTTATAACCTAACAATTAAACATAGTGATTTTAATAGTAATAACTACTTTTTAATTATTATGTTTTATGGTTTTATAGTTTGAAAACATAGCGATAAAAAAATACAAATTTTTTATGAAGTTTTTATATTCTTTTAAAATAGTACTTTCTAAAAACTACTTATGTCTTTTGTGAAAATAATAAAACGAATTTCTAAAATATTTTGATGAATAATTTGAAATAATAAAAATTATATTTTGAATTCATAATGTTATAAGTTTATTATGGTAATTTTTTAATTTATATGATATGCTTTATTGTTTTGATGAACAGTAAAAAATACAGAATTTTAATAAAACATTCCCATTTCATTTTATTTATTTATAAAGTAAAATTATAAAATAAATTGGTTTTAAATATATATTAGTCTAATTATACATCTAATAATCCCGTTTATGTCATTATATTCAATTTAATTTTGAAATTGGATATAAAAACATTACAATATTTTGAATATTTCACATTAAAACCCCACTTTATATCACATCTCCACGAATAATTTTAAATTAATTTATCCACTTCTGCTAATTATTTTTGTGAAAAAGGAATTCATACTTTTAATTAGCATAATTTATACTTTTTAAATATTTAATATTTGTTTTTTTAAATTAATATTGTATTGATTATTAATTCATATTGCATTTTATTAGAAATGGATTTATGTTGGGGTTAAACTAGAATGATATGTGTGAAAATGAACTAGAATATTTTCTTAATTTTATTGTATGATTTGATTTTGATCATGAAAATAATATTTTATGACATATGGAAATTTATTTCTGCTTCACATTGAAAATTTCCAATAAAACATGTTAAGTATTAAAAAAGGAAGAAACATATTTTTCTTACTTTTAATATCTATGATGCTTTGGGATAGAGAAAACAAATCCATTCAGTGTTAATTATTATTATTTAAATGTTAAATGAGTTATTTTATAATAATTTATCATTAATTTTAAGAGATAAAATAGTTACTTAAATTCATAAGAAATGCCAATGTAGTAATTATTTAGTTAATACAAAATAAAATAACTAATTATAAAAGTATTAATGTGACATAAATTGAATTAATTAATGCATTCCATTAATTTTTTAGATAAGTATATCATATTACATAGCATTCAATATAATATATTTAAATTAAAATAATTTTCTTATATTTTCTATATTCAAATTAAATAGATAATTTGAAAATTTACAGTAATGTTATCTTAAAATAAATGAAATTTTATTAAATTATTTAAAATTATCAAAAATAATATCTTATATAAAGTGATTTTTACATTTTTATTAATAACAAATATTTCCCATTCATTTTTTAGTTGATACTTTTTAGTGAATATATTTACCCTTAAATAGTAAAATCTTGTATAGTAAGATTAAGTGTGAAAGAGTGCTTTCTCACATTACACACACTTTTGTTAAAATAAATTTTCAACAAAAATAAAATTTTTATTTAAAATTTTGGATTTTATAATTACAATTATTAGGTCCAAATTATCTAATAATTCTCATTAATATTTATAGTTAATGAATGTATTATTAATGTTAAAAATACAACTTACCATTTTCAAAAATATAAATGGAAAACAATTTGAAGCATATAGGTTAATTCAAAAAATGTTAAAACAATTGTTTCATTTTATTTTGGACATTAGGATATAACAAAAAATACATCTACACAATTAACATTCAATTTTGAATCCAATTTATATATAATTGACCTCCCAATTGTTAATACTTTTTGGTATTTACAAATAATCCACTGATCCTCAATTATAAAATGGAACTCAATATCTTTTCTTATTAACATCTTCAAACCTTTGTGGTTTATCCATGAATAGACCAATAAACTTGCAAAAGTAACTATGTTCATTCAATATGAATTTTTTTTTGCATAAATCCAACCTAAGAAGGCTATAGTGCATAAATAATGAGGATAACTGAAAAAGTGGTATTATTTTTAAACAAGAAACTTTATCTTATTTATTTATCCCCATTCTATATTATTTTTATATACTGATTTAAAAAAACCATTTTATCTTCGATATAATGAGTTTTTTAGGTTTTTTCATGATAAAAAAAATCTCCAGTTTCATTAAATGAGTCACGAAATCATAGTTCTTCTGTACTGTAGGATACTACCTTATGAACTGATGTCATTAATTTTTTAATTACCACATACCAAGGATGATAATTTTGATATATGTATTTTTTATATTTGATAATTACTTTTTTACTATAAATTTTGAAATATTATACATCACATACCATCATATTTTCCATTTTTTAAATACGATAATGTCATTCATGTGTACGGTGATCTACTACATCGTGAAGTGATGTCACAGTTTTCATGGAATGTATTGAGGATTTGTTTAAGAATAATTTTGTTATATATATGAAATAAACAATAATATATTAAGATAATATATATCATTTATGTTTCATTCTTTTAACTCAAAAAAATGAAATATAGTGTTTATGCATATGTACGGCGTAACATCTTCATGATCAATGTATTTAATTCCCTATCACATAATTTTTTTGATTAATATAAATACATATATACTGATAATATATGGTTTTTATATCACATTTATCATTATTAAGATTATAAAATCATTTTCAAATTAGGTGGACCAAAAATAAAGAATCAGAAAATATATGAGAAAAGTCCTTATTACCCGAAATGTAACATTAACATAGAAATGTTAATAAACGGGTAATAAATGGTTAAATGAAAATATTAAATAGTATGATATACATGAATATGTTTATTTTTTATATGTATTATAATAATATATTTATTAAACTAATGGTTTGAATGAGTAGGATGGAAGTCAAAAGTTAATGTAAGGGATTTCCGTCTCACTTTTATTTTCTATAAGAAAAATTATATATCCACCACATGATTATTTTATGTGGTGTATACAATACCCAATACTGTATTATATGATTATTATACAATACAATATTTATATTTATATTACCATTAGAGTATCTCTATTTCATGGGTTTTATAGTAAAAAAATTACCAAATTTGTTAGGGATTTTGTCTCAATTTTTCTTCATTGATACATATGTTTTGTTATCCATCAACATTCTTAATGTGGTGCATATACATCTTATTTTATATTTAATATCATTAATTTATTTAACCTCATGATATTTGAAATTTTTTTTGGTGTTTTTCACTCATTGATCTTATGATTCAAAGTTACCAATGTTGTAGTGATGTCATGTTATTATCTCATTTTTTATCCGCATTGTTTATGAATATACTTTTGATGATAAAATATTATGATCCATATCTCAAGAAAATCATGTTTTTTTATCTTAAGGTAAATAATTATATTTTCAAGTAATATTTTTATTTTACACTATTGTGTACTCATGGAAATTTAATTGTTTTAAGAAAGCGTTACATTATTTATCTCATCGATCAGATTTCCATTTTTTTCAAAACCCTTTTTTATAAAAATGTGTTTAGGTTTTTTTTAAATGAATTTTAATAGTTATTTTCACCCATTTTAATCATTTTATAAAAAAATATTTAGATGTAATCATCATATCATTTTAGAAAACATTTCCCATTTTTTAATTACAAAAATGTCTATAAAATATTTGTTAACATAAATGGAATTAATTTTATTTAACATAGTCATAACAAATGAATTTTATAAATATTCCCTCACATGTTTGAAATTTTATTTTCAAGAAAAATAATTTCCATAATATTTATAAAATTTCTATTTTTTAATTAAATGAGTTCAAAATCAAATTATTTTGAAAATATTTTAGGTTTTTAAAAACATATTTTCAATGTTTAAGGGATATTTTACTCAATAAATTCCTCACCTAATATTTAAAGATTTAATTATATGTTTTTTATTTCATTTTCAAAGAAAATAACTTTGAAAATTTTTATTATAAAAAAGTTATTTTCATAGAAAGGTTATTTTTCTAAAGAAATGTACATGTTATCTTTTTGAATACTTCTCTATATAATATTAAATTAGTTGATATTATCTATGAATTTTGGGGATATTATTCAAGGATAAAATTCATATTATTTATCTAAATAGATTATATTTATGATGGAATTATATTTATAAAAAATCATTTCTTTTTTGTAGATTATACCATGAGGATATTCTTATCAAACCTGGTTCTTTTAGGGGATACAGTATAAGGAACTGATTACAAAAAACACACTCTTTTATAAAGGTTATGAAATGATTAGACATTTGTGATACCCATGTAATTTCATGGGTAATGATACAATGAATGTTTATGATATTGAGTCACACATATGTATGATTTAATTATACGATGACAGGGAACTATATCTCCCTCCAATGCATTGGGTTAAAATTTATATGTCATTAAATGGATAGGTTTGGAATGATGATTGAACCTAAATAAGTATTACAAGGATTAAATGATTAGTGAAACCATTTTGGTAAGGTAAGTATATTTTATAGAGTGAACACAATTTAGTAAGATATGGATGGAATGGGTAGTAAAGCTGGTTTAGTACTGGAATTTGTATGCAATGAAGTTATTGGATGTGAGAAATGGATAATATGGAAATTATTTCCCATTATTATATGTTTGACACAAATTCAATGGATTATATAAATTTTAAGATCTCATGTCTCTTATTCATTGATTCTCATATGATTCAAGTCTTATTAAACTCTAATATTTAATTTATGAATAATGTTTTCAATCCTTGATTTGAACATTAATGTTTCTAAGTATTATGATCATGTTCTCATACCCATATGTACATTTTATTGTTATAGATCTCAAATATTTACCCTTACTAAGAATTTTAGCTCACCATTTGTCATGTTTCCTTTTCAGAGTTTATGAAGAGTGATTTTTATGTAGAAATACAAAAAACTATTGATATTTATGAGACACATTGAATATCATACGTGAATTTATAATATTGTGCTTCATGATTCCAAATTTAGAAATATATTATTGTCTTTTGAATAAAGTTTTTTTAATGTAATTAATATTAATCTAATAAGTTATAACATCCATGTAATAGATGCCTAAGTTACTATATTTCCAATAAATATCTTTTTGTAATAGTTTTATTTTTATATTTACAACTATGTAACTCTCTTATGTCTCATGTTTAATTACCCTTTCTTCCAAACTATATTGATTCATATAATATTTTATTCCATGTAGCATGGATAGACTCATGTTTTATAATCAAATATTTATTAGGTGTTATTTTATTTTTATTAATTTGTTATCCAATATTCTCATCTGATTGTAACATTTAATTGTTAATTATTTCCAATTATTTTTATTCATACTATGAATATGTGCACATCAAATTAAAATATTTCCATTTCCCCTAGTTGTATATAAAAGAAATGTTTATGATATGTTAGTGAAATATAATGATGTCGAAGGTAAGATAGGTGGGAGTGAATTGTATCCCTTAAAAAATAGTAATTTTAAAATATCTCAGTTGATATAAAATAATCATTTCCTTATCTCTTAATATGGATAAATGATGTGTAAAATAAATCAATAAAATATAAGGATAAGATAATGTATATTTCATATAAATATATAAATACCCTAGTCTACACAACCAATGATTTCTCCATGAGTTTTTGGACTTTTACTCTAATGGAACTTTTATTTTGGAACACAGAGGACTTAATGCATGTAATTTAAACATTAAAATAATATTTTTATAAGCCCATTAGTATATTCTTAGGAAATCTATATAAGAACACCTTGGAACAAGATGGTTGGTCCATTGAATAAATGAGATGATAAGAATATTGTTGATAATGTTTATTAGAAAATAGTTTCAATGAAAATTGATAGATAAAGATGATCATTAACTTCTCATAGTAGTATCCAATAGTTATTCAAATATTTGTACAATAATCTTCATCTTAAAATATTAAAAATATAAAATAATCAATATTTTTATATATTCATTCCTTCTTCATGTCGTATAAATAATTTTTTTAATATTTCCCATAATTATATCTTCTATAAAAAATTAATTGAAAAAACGTCAATGTACTAATATATCTATGATAATTCGTGAATTTAGTAGAGTGAAGTGCGTTAAAAAATATCTCTAAGAATATCTATCTTTTATTCACATTTTCTCAAATATATAGAGTAAATATATAAAAAATTACTTCAAAATAATTTGAATAATTCTTCTAATAATATATCTGTAATATTTATGTAGTTGAATATATCCTTCATTTAAATAAAAATAGATTAAGCATTCATTGAATGCAACCCATTAAATTCATTCTAAATAGTACCTTAAATATTGCTTCATAACCATTAGTGTAATAAAATTATTTGAATTTTTATTTTAAACACATCATCCTTATCTCCAAAATTTGTGTAATATAAAATTAGTTATATAGTTCTTTTAATCTATATGAAATTAAAAGAAACAACATTTATTATTATCCTTGGAATTTTAGAATGGTTAAAGAATAAATAATTTATAATGAATAACCCAAACAATATCATACTATATAAATATAATAATATAAACATGAAATTAATTATTATATCCTTGATAGTTATATCTCATTATTCATAAAAATTCATATCTTATATTTTTATGACACAATGATTTGGAAAACAAATGAAATTACCATATTTTATTAATAATCATGTAGAATATATTATTTCTTCTTTGAGTTATAAAAACATCATCTTCATCAATATAAAGAGTGTGTAAAACCAATTCCATATCCAAATCTGATCATTATATAACATTAAAATTCTATTCTATTGAAGATAATTTCAATGTTATTTATGGATTACACTGCCTTCTCTATTTTATAATTGGAGATAATGAGCATGGGATGAAGATACTATGTATATGCCCTATTCCAGTGTATTTCAAATGTAAACATAAAAAGAGAGTGAAAATCATTCTTTAGGTCACATATAGAAATACGTGTAGTAATTCAATAGTCAACACAATCATCTAGGTATAGCTGAAGGATTTTCAATATCTTCTTGTTTCATATTAAAAATCATGAACTATATAAATAATCCTTAAACATATTATAATAAAGTGAGTTTACATCCTTTCTTATTTTTATATGAAATTTTTAGAATCATGTTGGTGATATCTTAAAGCATCTTTCTAATTATGAGGATATTGATTTTATAATACAAACATAAATATTATTAATAGAATCTGTTTCTTTGATTTATAGTGAAAATGATACATCATTTTTTCTTTATGAACTATAAGAAAATATTTATAAAAAAATACATTATCATATTATTCTATCAGAAATGATATAAGTTCTATTAAATAATGAATAATATAGTGTTTTCAAATTTATTTTCATCATAGGATATTAAAATGTCAAAGCATTTCATAATTCATGAGAATGTTGTATCCACAACATGTTTAATTTTCCTCATGTGATGTACTAAAATATTTCAATACAAGTTATCTATAAAAAATTATATAATGTATTTTTACGGTTTAGACACATAAAAATATATTTTTTACTTCAGTGGAAAAAAAGGAGAAATAATTTTATGAATGTGGGGTTCATATTAACAAAACATGGGGTATACATGTGTTTTATCCCATCAATGAGAAGATAATTTTTATTACAATATGGGTCAGTTTCCATTAACCAGGTCTTCATCGACATGGGGATGAATCCTAAAGTGTGGTTAACTCACATCCAAATATCTATCAATATCATAATAGAATGTTTATCTCAATTGTTATAGACTTTTAATAATATAATCAACTTCAAATCCAAAATAAATATATTTAATTTTTTTGAAATCTTTATAATGGATTAAAATACAATGTCATCCTATATTTTATATCCCATGATTTTTTTATAATTATAAGAAATATTAATCTCATGAATTATAGCTTATCAAATATTTCATAGAAATTTGGTTTATTTGGAAAGAAATAAACCCTATTTTTCATCCTTAAAAGTAAATTATTGTAATAAATACAAATTTATTTTCTATCCATTTCAAAATGTTTTCCATAATTTATATTTTTATAGATCATATAATCTTTAAAACACACAATCTACTAAAATCTGAAATATGTAGAATCAATTAAATGATGTAGAAATTATGGTGATATTTTTGAGCACGCAACAGATCATTTGTGAATTCCTCATGGATGAATGAAATTTTGATAAATATCATTTCTATTCAATGTGAATTTTTTCACGAAAATATGAAAATTGTATCTTTAGTTCTAATGAATTAATAAAAATAACTATACTCATAAAAAAAAAATTTATGATATAAACTATTCTACATCATTAGTAATGATATTCTATTATGGTTAATATTAATTTACTATTCCTCATAAAAGAAATAAAATATAAAAAATATTCTTGTACTTATAATAAATAAATATATTTCTGATTACCAGAAAATTAGTTTCATATATAAAAAAATAAATTATCATATTAAATCACAAAATTCCATAAAACATTGATCTTAATGAAAAATTGTAATAAAATATAATGATGGGATAAATAATGTTTGAACATGTAAATAAACAATAGTGACAATGAAACTCCCAACATTATCTACCTTTTTGAAAATAATAATACCTGGCTTAATCTCCCCTATGATTTTAGGGATAAAAACTCAAGTTATAAATAATATACAAAATTAAAATAATTTAATAAAAGAATTATATTTACTCAAATTATGAATGATATGAATTGAAAATTTATGTTGTATGGTCACAATATTTATCTCTCTTTTTAATAATAGATATAAAAATGAAATATTCATGAAAATGATAAACAAATTCAATATATCCATCAATATAAAGACCTACTTAGTTTATTTTTCCAACATATAGGTACAATTGTATAGTGTAAGAGCCATAAAAACCTGTGAACTAAAATTGAATGAATAATAATTGATTTTTAGGGAATTAAAATTTGTATCAAAAATTATAATTTAGTACATAATATAAAAATAAATAAACAAATGGAAAACTTTTAAAATAACTCCCACTTAGGACAAGAATAAGTATTAAAGGCATTTAAGGGTTTTAAATAACGTAATATCACAGAATTAGAATAAATATATTTTTAAAAAACAAATATATTAGAAATACACAATCATGACCAAAACACCTAAATATAATATTAAAATAATTATCACAAATAATAAGTGATAAATTTAGAACATGTATGATGTTATTAAGAGAACAAATTAATTCATGGAAGTAATTCATCACATAAAATAAAATAGTGAATATAATGATTAATTTGTTCAAGAAAAAAAATAATAAATTATAAAATAATAAAAGATTAAATATATAAAATATCTTCTCCATATATAAATTTGTTATTTCATATAAATAAATAATAATAATTAAAATATAATTTTAATGATCTTTAGAATTTAATATCCCCATCTATAAGTATTTTTTTATATGATTGGAAACATTCGAGTTAGTAGGCCATTATTAAATAAATATGATTCTAATCCATAGAATTTGAAACATAAATATAATAAATATCTTAGTTTTCCTAGAATACACATACTGATATTATAATGAAGTTTAGTGGAAAAACATGGAAGATATCGAATACATGTTCTTTTTTGGACTCGTATTCTTTTGTGTTCGGTTATGTGAGAAATTAAAGATATATCTAACAAGTGATGTTAATTTCTATGATATTATTCATATTTATAGCTACATAATTACTCATAATAATAAAAAAAATTTACAAAAAAATGGAAATTTATAAAATTTAATACCTTAAAAAAATTTCTATAAATATAATAATAAATAAACTAAAACTAGAAATGATATTAATTTTTTACCAAGAAAAAAATATTTCTTAAATAATTTACGTGTTTCATGAGTATCACCCATACCATGTATACGAGAATTAATTTATTCTTACTTATAATTTTACATAGATTATTCATCCCATGGAAAACCTTATACCAACATTATCTATTGATTCAACAATATCTAACAATTCCTTGGATATATTTTAATTAAACAACATGAATTTTTTAAAATATAGCTCATAGATCTGAAATATGATTAATAAAACTATATTTTTCAATAAAAAATCATTATATATTTTTTAATATATATTCATTCATTAAGGATTAAAATATTTATTCATATAACATCATTAATGAAGTTCAATAGAAGATTAATTTTCAAAACTACAAATTAGAGAGGAAGATGATTCAACTTATTTGGAGTGATCTATAAGACATATATATAAAACATTTCATGTTCATATTCAAACTTTAATGTTTTTATTAATCAAATTAATATTTTTATTCGCTCAATGTAACCTTTGAATATTTATTAACATTTTCATTATAATAATATTTTAATTGAGATTTATGGAAATAGATTGGAGGTCTCAAATGACATTTCATTTTTATATCCATATAATCTTTCATCCTTCTCTTTATTCTTGTTTAGTTTTAAATTTATCTTTTTTGTATTCCATAATAAATTTTCTAAAATGATCTTTTAAATCATCACATAAACCAAAATAACATGAATAAAAATCATAGACTCAACCTATGAAAACTATTGCATCATCCTCATTTTTATACTAATTTATTTTTCAGTAGTAGCATGAATATCATGTTTACATATAATCATGGATCTAATTAAATACATCATATTTAAATCATTAACCTATATGAAATATTTAATAACATAAAATATTTTATTCCATTTATAAGGTAAAACACTATTCCCCATTATCATCTTATTTGTTTTTAAAATTAGAGTTAAAATAGATGCAACATCATTGATAATTTTTATTAATCTCCAATTAATCTATTTAATACATTCATCTTTTTGTTTCATGAATGTTTCTAAGTTGGTATTAATAATATAATACCTAAAATTATAAATATTACTTCTTCCATTATAGGTAACTGGATTTGTTTCCCACATTTCAAAATCTAAAGTATAACAAGAAAATTGATTTAATTTATGAGTTCCCAATACAAAAATAATTTCATTCATGACTATTGTAATTAGGGTCATTATCCGTAACATAAGCATCAATCCAATTTTTGGTTCTCCATCAAGAATAATATATTTTTTAAAATGTTTTAAATAAAATGTTAAAACATCCTTATTCAAATAGATAATCTATTGAGGTATACTACAATAGAATTTACTACCATTTAAATGAGGAGTAGATATCACCAATATACATTCTTTAATATCATAAATTGAAATAACTATTCATCTAGATCTTTACATTACGATTATAAAGGAAAATATAAATCTATTATATTCTAGAAAATAGACCTTCCATTGATTCAACTAATTTTATAGAAATAATTTTTTCGAAGACATGTATGTGGGTGAAATATGCCCATTTTAATAAAGAATAATTTAAAACATACCTATATAAATAAAGTGATATTTTCCCACATAATAGCAAGTAATGTATAGAATAATAAAAAAATAAATAGTATGAAACATCGATATATAATGTTTTAGGATACAGAGATCTAGTAGTCCAAGCCACCAACACTCTATTCATGAAAACCATTATTTTTATAAGGTAAGTCATATTGTCTGGGAACATCAAAAACTTGGTGTAGGAAGTTGACACTATAAAAATAGTATTTTATTGGACCTATAAGATTTTTACAAGGAACCCTAATAACCACAAAATTGTGTGTGAAGTAAATAGTTAATATGGAATGAGATGAATATCATATTGGGGATTGAGTTATTTAGAAAAACATCTCACTAAGAAAATAAAAGATATAGATGCTCAATAATATCTCAGAACATTATCTAGTGGATCATATAAGGTTATATAGTTATATTAATATTTCAATAGTATATGTAAAAAATAAATCAACATTGTTATACATGATTTTCATGTTCATAACATGGAAATAAATTAATCAGTATCACAAAACATTAATTTAATTATTCTATCAAACTGTAAGAGAATATAAAAAACACAATATGTATTAATATTTATCAATTCATGAAAGTAATTGAGTCATTAGAATAGAAAAATAAATCCATTATTTTCAGAAAATCATTTTTATCTCATTTCTTCTACAGAATAAATCTTTAATAAATTCACATATTCTTATAATAATTCATTTGATAATTTAACCACAATATTATCAGCTTTGAATATATTCTTCTTTATCATAAAAAAATTAAAATCTCTATTCAAAACTCTCCTCCTAATTCATTATAGTAGTTCCCTTAAATATAGTGTTAGAAAAATTTAGTATCATACAAATATTTGAATTTGAATTATAAAGATACAACTTTATCTATAAAATACTCACAACTAATAATAAAATAAATACTCATTTTAACGTGCCTGAAATTTATCTCTAAATTTTAAATTGTATTCCATGTAATTTAAGAATATTTTTTAATACATAAACCGTAGTTAATAACCAATATAGAATCATTGTAGAGAAATATTTGAAAATCACAATAAAATATAGTATTATAACCATAGATTTCAGTCCCCTTCATTAGAAAAGTTCATTATCATAGAATATGTTTCTTTTTTAACACACTAAAATTATAAAATATGAGCATTTTATTTGATACCATATGTGAGACGCAATATCAAACATAAAGAAAAAAAAATATTCCTTTATATTTATTCTCTATAATAGCTTACAGAACACGAATCCTCAAGTCTAAATGAACTCTAATGTAGTATACCATTATAATATCACTATTAAATTGGATTTTATGAATAATAATAACAAAAGGATAAAAATAATATCTATCTATTGGTTATAAAAAATAAGAATCATCTAAAAGAAAAACAAACTGTTTTTGAGAAAATGTATTTTTTCAAAAAGTTTGTTTAGTCGTGATTTGTGCACATAATAAAATATTAATTTTACCACTTTATTAAAATTTATTTTATAATATAAAATTCATTTTTTAATTAATCATATAAAAATATCCTTATGGTGAATTCTTGGGATTTATTCTTGGAATGTTTAATATTTCGATTAAAAGTGAAAACTACTGAAATTCAATTAAAAATTCCATTTAATTGAAATTATTTATATAGTTAAAATATATTTTAATTTGGATTTAATGTAAAAAAATGTATATTATATTTAAAATAATAAAATTTATTTAATTATAATAATTTTTATTTTTATTTTCAATATAAAAACCTCAAAAACGTTTAAATGGTTTCTCTTTGAAAGCTCACTTTCCCATCACGTCTACATGATTAATTTTTAATTAATATTTTTAACTTATTTGAATTTAATTTTTGAAAATGTATTTAAAATTAATAATTATAATAATATATATTTTCTAATATGGTTAGCTTAATTTTTTCACCAAAATTAATATTAAAAATAGAAAAAAAAATATTTTTCATAGTTAAGGTAAAACTGGATTTATGAGGGGATAAACTAAACAGATAAGTGTTAAAACAAAATAAAATATTGTTTGAAATAAATTATATATATATATATATTTAGACTTTATAATTTCTAAGAAACAAAATTAATATATTTTTAAATGTGTTGGAATTTTAAAAATATGGGTACACCTTTTTCATTTCAAACATTACAAGCATGCCAGTCACCTCAGTCATAGAAGGCCACCCAATTTTCTCCCTTCTACAATCCATCCAACCTTATTTATTTGTAAATTACCGTACAAAATATAATAAAATATACCCAAAAATAATCCTAGTGTTTTTATTTATTTCATAAATATGTCCAGGTAAGGATGTTATTGAAAACCTAAGGCACATACATGATGATATTGCAAAGTTTTTAAATGAAAAGTTTCATTATATTTTATACTAAAACTTTTTCAATACTTGTTAAAACAAGATTATATAGTTAAAAAAGTATATTATATATTATTTTAAGTTTTTATGATATTATAATTACCTAAATCCATCCCTAATTAAATCAAATGTGTTGCTAGTTTATCATTCATGTGTGTGGAAGACTACCGTCTTCCAAACCGATGCCTTTAATGTTTTCCATTAACACCGTTAACAATTGGGTATTATGATAAATATAGTGAATATAAATGACATTAAGAACATAATTATACCTCTGGATTCATTATACAATACATACCATTTTTTAAATTTCAATTCCCTAGAGAATACAATAACATTGAATGCGTGTACGGTGAACTACTGCCTCACAATGTGCGGAAAATCATTTTTCACTAACACTTTACATGAAAGGTATTAAGGATATATTTAATGATTAAAAGTTATATTAATGTAATAATTATGATATTATTTACATATTTATCATTCTTAATGTTTAATATTTCATTTATTTCTTACCTTTACACTCACATAAATAATATAAAATCATCCATGTACGTTTAGACTACTATCGTCATGAAGCGACGTGACTATCTTTTCATCACCACACAACATGTAGGACAAATATAATATTTTTTAGATAATTAATATGGTTTTTATGATATTATTATACTTATGTTAGCATTAAATAAGACATACCTCATTTTCATAATGATCGTTGCAAAATAGAAACTTTACTCTTGTGTGTGTATGACTACCATCCCCATGATCATAATATAGATTAGTTATTAATGAAATATTTCATGATTATTAAAAAAATTATAATTGATGTATTAATATTATTATGATTTCATGACTATTATTCTATAGGTAGTGGAACTATTTAATATGAACAAGAGTTGGAACCTTCATTACAAAACACACTTGATAAAATAAGACAATTAACACCTAAAACTATTAAAATAATTATTTACTATTAACTAATGTGTGATAAGTTTTTATAAAATAATTTTATATGACATTTTAAAATTTTAATACGGTTTTATTATTAGTTAATAAAATGTCTAAAACAACCATAAAAATTATAAATCAAGTCTATGAAAAAGGAAGCATGAGGTAAGGGCCATGGACAAAATTTCCCTTCATTGAAGTATATTTTAATGTTATACACTTAAATTATTTTATATTGTGTATTTACTAAAACGTTGAGTTTTAATATATTAATTCCATATTATTTAATTTTATTTTAAGTTATAATTTGAATTATTTCACCAATATACATTTTAATTCAAAACTACCAAGTGGTGAAATTTATTGTACAATATCATATTATTTTGTGATTTTTAACTTTCTATTGAAGAAAACCCTTTCATGAGATCATTTTCCATTATAAATTACACTTCATTTAAATATCCAAATTCTTGTATGATGTAAAAATTTATTGGATAAATCTTATACAATTTTTTATATGAATATTTCTTTATAAGACAAATTTCCTTCTAGGGAAATATTGATCAATCTATATTATTTATTTTCGATGGAAATATATTGATATGAAACATAATTAATAAATTAAATTAATTTATCAATAAATAAGGAATTTTTTTGATATGTAGATATCATTGATTCCTATTTATAGATATACCGATTATTCATTGATAGATATCATGAGAAAAATAATTAAGAAACAATTAAATGGGTTATTACATATAGTTATAAATCATCTTTTGAAAGGTATTGATGGTAAAGGTTACATATTCCTAAGACATGACATCCAATAATTAATAATTTATTTCATTAAAAATTCTTTTATTATTATCCATTTGACTTTCATAATAACATTATAACTGGATGCATTTCACTCTCTGTTTATTAATTAAATTGGATGTGTTTGATGTTATTTACCTTGAAATATTGATAATGTGTTATCTTATCCTGATAGTCAATTTCATTAATTAAATGACATTATCAATGGATGAATTTATTTTCAAGCAGTAGATTCCACATGGTTTTTGCACTGTTTTAAAAACCATGCGGGTAAACAGTTTAATGTGGTGTTTTTTGGACAGTGGCTCACGCACAATTTTCATATATTTTGGAAAACTATGGGGGTAAACTATATGGTCTAGAAAAGTTGGAAACTTTACAAAATATTAATCATTGGATTATAAACCCCAACTCAGGTTTCAATTCTATTTCACCCCTATAACCCTATTGATAAACTTGGACGACTAAAGATTCCAAGCGGTGGTTCTCCTTCGAATCATGGCCGTTTGGAATGCCATTAGTTGCAGATGGATGCCCTGGGTAGGTCTAATTCTCCCCTTTATTCTCTTTTTTAGATTAGGGAGTTTGGATTATCCCATATTAAAACAAAACCCTAAAAAACTCTTTTTCCGGTGGAACCTTAGATGGGGATTCATGGGGTTATTGAATCTTGATCTAATTCCATGATTGAGTGTGCATTCATCATCAGATTCGAGGTACGTTGTCGAAAAGTTATATACCATAGTTTTGTTAAAGATTTGAGCATGTGTGTTTGGATTTTTCCTATCTCTTGTTCTGTATTTGTTTACATGAGTATGATTTAGTAACAAGGGTCACTAAATTATTTCCTTGAAACTCTCACAATCTTTATGTGATGCATAGGGGGTTACTTGACCATTTTAAGGCCACCCATGGGGTGTGCCGGCATTTTCGAACCTAGAGAGTGGTCAGGGTTAAGTGAATGTTAGTCTAATAATAATTTTGAACTCATATTGAACACGTTTTTATAGTAGATGAAGATGTAAATGGAATGATGATAAATATACCTAAGGAGATAAGGACATAATATGTTGTTGGAATGACATGAAAATGGGTAATTGGGATGAAAGAGATTATATCGATTGTTTCATTAATTTTGGTTAAAAATGCCTATGGGAATTAGGGGATATTTAATGGTGAACTTTCAATTGGGTAATGGAATGGGGAATTAAGAATGTGTTAATAGGATGTAATAAGGGAATGGATGAATTTGTCGAATGGGTTAATACAAGAGAATTAAGTTGTACAACTAAATGATTGAAAATAATAATGGGATTGTGTTATGTGATATGAGAATTGTACTTGAAATACATAAGTGGGTAAATGTTTGGGCAATGATAAATGGGATAAATGGGTTAATGAATGGTCGATGGTAAATTTGGATAAGGCATAGGGGTTTTTAAATACAACTAATGGGTTAAGTCACAAGAATGGGAATTTTCCTACATGGCCATGAATTGTAATTGGTAAATGTGTTAATAGGTTATGAAATGATATTAATTACCATGTTGTTATCATGTATTGTGATTTCTAATGGCATTGAATATTCATGGTCGTTTTATTCTATGGTTTGGATAACTTGTTAAATAAGCATATGCACATGTCTTGGTAGATTGGGGTACTGACATGATGTTCTATGCCCATGGGTCGAGTTAAACTGAGGCTCTAAATTCCACACCAAAATACACTGGTTTGGGAAGGGGATGAAGGCTCTATTCCCCCAACAATTCCATTGAACTTGGATTGAATCTTTGAGGTAGGGATAATGTGTTTATGGGATATGTGTATCCATAGTGGGATAGGTACTTGATTTATTTCCCGATGTGTTGAGATTGACTGTCTTAGACCCTTGTGTAGATGATATTTATGCCTAACCCATCGAACATGAGATCACTATGGCTTATAGAATGAATATGGTATGAGAAATGAAATTATGATAAATGATATTCATAAATTAAATTAACATTATTAACTAATGGAACCCAAATATTCTCTTTCTAACTTCTATTTATTTTTATACTTACATTCACTACATATTAGACTGAATATTTTGTAGACACTGTTGGTAGTGGCTTACTGATTTTTTTACTCACACCCTGGTTGAGCTATCGTTAGGTATCTGAGAAAATTTCGTGGGTTTAGGTCATGTTAAGGGAAAAGGGCCAACACTAAGATATTTATTTGGGCTCGATATTTACATGGATAAATATCTAGCCATAGTGTCGGGACCCCTTTGGAGTTTTGGAAGATTTTTTTATTTTCGGTTTCTTTCACTTTGCACAACTATTATGGAATGTCATTGATTTATTTGATTTTTGTTTGTACCCCATTTTGAAAATGTTGGTTATGAATGTTTGTTTGTTTTTCATATGTTTAGTTCTATTAAAATTTTGTTTTTTTTGTGGCTTACTCTGGTAAAGAGGGTATAGTCTCCCCAAGTGACTTATTAGACCCTCACTGCTAGTCAGAAACTTCTTGCGCAGGGGGGGGGGTTTGAGGTTATGTGGCAACTCGGCTCATGGCACTGATTTAGTGGATTTTGGGCCAGGGACATTATAAAGTGTTATTAAGAAAATTCATTTCTTTTTATTACTATTAGGAGGTAGTAGACAAGAAATTAGGACAATGTTCGGCTTTGGTAATGAGATCTTTCTTAGGAGTAGCGAACCCATGTATGCGGGGAGACCCAAGTCACCCTGGGTGGGAATTATTGTTCTTGATGCATTTAGTTATATTTGAATGATATTTCACCATTGACTTATGCACATATTGTGTGATTTTACTAATTTATAATATTTTTCTCATGGCCAGAATGGAATTAGGTTGTGCATTCATGAATCATTTCATGAACCTAAAGATATAAGTGACATGAATCATTATAGGCACACACACGGGATGGGAGTGCGGGGTGTAGAGAGTAGAATGCATTTTACATCATTGAAAAATATGAAGAAAATTATTTCTAATATTGGTAATATAAGTGGGTGAATTCAAATAATGCCATTGAATAGTTATGTAATCTCGTGTATAGTGAAATGTTATGAATGAGATAAAATTTTGGGTTCTGATAAACTATAAATGTTGATTTGGTGTCTAAATGGAAAATTATTACATGATAATGATGAAATAGTAATTTAATATTCCTAATGAAAGGTCTAAATGAGTTAAAATGATGATTATAACAAGTTGTGAAAAGGGAAATGTGTCTAAAAGTAATGTATTTTATTTTAAAATAAGAATTGGTTCGAAGTGGTGTTGATGAAATACCTGTGATGAAGTGAATTGGTCACCCCATGTTGAACATGACTGCGATAGGTATGGTTGAGGGTGGTGTTCTATGAGTGGTTATGACCATTTTGATAGAGGATGAAGAATATGTTGTTTAAGGTTGATAGTGTTAGACAATTTCCATATGTGGTTAAATCATGTCGGTCATTATTTGAAGCATCGAGTGAATGATAAGTTTAAAAATGAAAATGATTGAGTTCAAGTGGGTATCAACTTCATTGTCAGTTGGACCCTTTTATGTGTGAGCTGGAGCAGTGAGAGTGCTCTAGTGTGAGGCTTTAGATTTGTATTGTGAGGACTTGCAGGTTGTGTTATATCCTAGGTGGTGTGTTTAGGGAACCCTTGGTAGGGTTGTGACCTTTTGGTTGTGAGGTGTTGTTCAGTAATGTGAGTGAGGTAACTCTCGTTGTTCATGACCGTATAGAGTGCATGCTGGACCCTAAGGATGGTGCCTAGGTGTTGGTGACCTTTTGAGTAGAGACCTTACGAGTTTTGTTTTAAATCATGAAGGTTATTTTTGTCTCATAGTTCTGATGAATTTGTATACCTTTGGTGTGGAACCTAGAGCAAATGGTTGTTTGGTGTGCTAGGCATAGTGTGCATCATAATTGGGGTGAGAATTCCGTAGACGAGTGTTTCCTTGTTCTTGTGATGATAATTATGGTTTTGAGAGAAGACATACAACTTCTCTTAGTTGTGACTCTAGTATAGGGAGTTTGGCATCATTTAGCCATCTAGGTGACCAATGGGAGAGGTTGAACATGTTTTATAGCGCTTTTTGGTGTGTTCTGCACATTTATATGTTTTGGACTTTGATAGTGGACTCAGAGTGTTCCATGGTGTAGGATTTCCCTTCAGGGATAAGTGGGAAGGTTGAAGGTTGGTTTTCCCCCTCAAGTTGTTGTTATGTGATGATAGTTTTGGGAAATCAAGGCTGACCACGTGGGAGCATAGCCCCGCAGTATAGGAGTCTTTGCACACAAAGCATTAGACAAGCTTCAGAGGCAATTTCAATGTATTATGAGTACCACTAAGTTCAGAAAATGGTGTAGTTGTGCCATGGATCTTTTATAATGGAACCCTAGTGTTTGTGGTAGGAGACAACGATTGTTTCGAAAGTTTGTATAATATTAATGCCTGACTTAGCTGTTTGGATGATGATTAATGGAGGTCTAGATGTTTTTTTTGAGCAGAAAAGACAAGGGTGGTTAAAGAATGGTTATATACCTTCGTTCGATGGTGAAATAGTGGTGAGGGTGGTCACATGGATGAATTTGTTGTACGGATGGTTTGGTTGTTGGGTGAGATGTAGAGGCTACCTTAGGGATGATGGGGCTGACTAACTAAGGGAAAGGGTTAGGTATGTAAGTAGAAGATGGGTTATACACATGTTAAGGTTGTTTTGTGAGATACTTAAGGTTTTGATGGTGTGGTAGACAATGCTCTTTGGTTGCGGGATGTCAGGGACACATCATAAGAACTCATTTCATGTGTTAGGATTAGTGCCACATGAAACATTGGTTTATGGCTGCTTGACAATTTGGTTGTGGGGTGATGGTTAAACTTGGTTGGCAATCATACGTGAGTGGTGGTGGTTAAGTGTTGGTGAGATGCATTTGTAAGGGAGTCTTGAAACACTTGTAAGGTCATTGTGACCCATATTTTTACATCAAAAATGGATAAGTTGGTGGTGGTGTTTTTCAACAACTTCTTAGCGTACCTCAGCTAGTGACAAGCATGCCCAATATCCTGACATCGTCTAAGGTACGTTGAGGATCTCTATCTCACACCAAGAGACTTGATGGTGTTTGGATAGATGATGGACATCATGGTGTTTACGCTCTTGGAAACAGGTTGTGTGGATGTTAAGGATGGATGTACGCCCTTAATGGCTTTAGGTTAGGTCCTCGTGATGGACTGGATGTTGAAAAATGTTAGGGGTGTTGTTCATGGGATCCTGGAATGGGCATTGGGTGACGTTCATTTTCTTGTTTTGGAAAAGATATAGGTATCCATGTCTATGTTGGGGCTCTATTTGTGATTAGGTAAAATATGTAGTGGTTAGAATCCCTCATGGTGAGCAGTGGTAACGACACACCTAAGGTGGGGAGTGATAATTCAGTCCTGGATGTGGAGAAGAGAACATCGAGATGATGTAGTGGCACCAAGATTCAAATGAAGAACTTGTAGGGTGTATGTTAGGTCACTTAGGGAGGGAATTTGGGACATTGATGTAGTGATTAATGAGAAAAGTGTTGGTTTTGATCTCAGGTTGGTTCCATGTGATACTTGCGATGTTTGTGCTGAATTTGTAGGAGAGTGTGGTTGGATATGAGAACGGGTTATGGTAAGAGAGGTTGGGTTCTATAACTCCATCGTAGATCGGGGTTAGACTCTTGTAATCTTACCTTGTGTGGTTTTGGAATGTTTTGAAGTCAAGAAATGATAGAGATAATATTTCCAATGTTATTAATGTCTATTTATGTGATTTAAACCTCACCAATTTACCAATTTTATGTTATTTGTACCAATTTTTGATTTAGAGTGTGTTTTGGGATAAAAAGTTTAAATTACATAATTCTGGATTTTTACCAGATTTTTATCATGGGGGTATTTTGGTCATTTATCATAAAATATATTTCTAAATTTTGGGATTATAATTTTTTTGTAACCCTTATTTTATTTCCGTCAACTTTGTCTTTAGGACCAGGGTCTGACACACGCATCTAGAGGCCCAAACAAATCAATGAATTTGAAAATATTTCTGGGCGGACTGTGTGAACTGCACCATAATAACGGAAACATAATTTGGTCTAAAATCCTTTAAATGTTAGGATTATACTTGTATATAAAATAGGACTCCCATTCTCTTTCACACAATTAATTTCAAGCCGTTTGGAATCTTTTTTGGTGGCCATTGGATGACATACTTTTAAAGGAATCTTTCCGGAAGCTTCATCCAGAGAAAGTGATTGACAATAAAAAAAATCATATATCCTTCTACACACGTCCAATGAATTTGAAATATTGATGGTGGACGGACAAAACATTTTTGAACAACATTAATTAAGGGGTCCATGCATTAATCTGCCATTTAATGGTTCTAAAACACGACATCTTATAGAGGATGAAATCTGCCTATAAAAGGAGAGGAGGTTCTACCTCTCAATACATTCCATTCATCACCACACCATCTGTCACAAAGGGACTTGGATTGAGAGAGAAAAGGGGAAGGTGTAGATTGAGATCCAAAAGAATATTCCATCCCTTGAGGATTCAATAGATAATATTAAGGCTTCTCAAGTGATGCAAGGCTAAGAGGCTAGTGGTTGCGGATGACGACACCCGACGGACACTCTCTTCCGAGTTTCGATTTTAATGTGTAATATCTTTTTAAATTCCTCTTGAACCTATATTTTTGAATGAATCTGGTAGTTTTATTTCTTAAATATATATGAATAATTTTTTTATCTTTGTTTCATCTATAAAGTAGAATAATTGATTTTGCTATTTAAAATTATTTGGTGAGGTCTTTCCATTGAGCATAGCGAATTCAATTTGGTTTAATTACTTGGAGGTATTTATGTAATTGAGTCACTTATATAGGCAGGAACAAAATCATATTTAAGTCTTAATATGATGTGTATTCGAATTTTAGTGTACACCTGGGGGTCCTTGGGCGTACATTTAAGAATTTAAATTAAGAGATATTTTTATATACAAGGAAGAGAGGAGTGTATGAGAGGGAGAAGCTTGTTTGTGGCCGCTGTTTTTAATCCTGATTTCAAACCCACTTTATCTTTACTTTTAAATTTTTTCACTTTAGTATTTAATTCAAATTTTATTTTCAAATTGTTAAACAAATCCGCATTTCCATTTCTGCAAAAAATAATAAAAGTGATAGTTTTGGAACCCGATATGCAACCTCCTAGAGAGACAACCCAGTGGTCACCACTATGCTACATTATAATGGAAAAATATTGATTGTGGTTTTCATGAAACAAAAACACTCACATCAATGTAACATTTTCCATGTGATGTGGTGTCGTTCCAAGGGTGAATCCTGATGATGGTCTGGAGGCCAGTAATGTCATGATGATGGAATTCAACTAGAATTCAGGGAATGGCCTTTGTGGGGGTGTGGGATGATGATGATAGCCTTTAAGTCAGTAAACTCATTTGGAAGGTGAGATAAAGGGGTAGAATACCAATAGTTGAAGTTGGGTGTTCTTGGACATGCCATTCAGATGTGGTCCAACATGAGATGGGGAACTTGAATGGGTGTGGTGAGAGTGACCCACCTCTGGGTTCATGTTACAGTGGAAAGAAACTTTTGAAATGATGGTGTACTTGAGTGAGGTCACATTGGTATTATTCCTTGGATGGATAGTGTATTAATGTCCTACCTAATGGTTTTTATGGTTTGGATGGAAGAAAATGTATGGTAATTCCCTATGGATGCTTTTGCACGGTGAGTTGGGATATGATAGGTGATGGAAATGTTTGGTTGAGTTTTGGTGTGAATTCATCGATGGAGGAGGTTCCAAATGACCAGAAATGGTAGAGAAAACCATTCTAGGTAAATGGTTGGTTAATTAAGAGAACAGAGTTTTGAGTTGGAAGGTCCTGAGTATTCCCCATTCAGGTGAGTTGGCCCTAGTAGAGAGCATTGCCACAGTTAAATAGGTTAAGTAGCCGAGAGTTTTTTGTTTTGTATATATGTATAGTGTTGAATGAAATATTTAGGAAATGTGGTTGGAAGGATCATGTGTTTTTTGGGTGATATCGGATTTGGGTCACCGTTATAGTTTTAAAAACAAAGGAAAATGATGCCAAGTGATTTGGGTCATGAGTTGTGGAGAGGATCGAGCCGATGGGGTGCTTATTGGTTTCTCCATGACGATGTGATGTTGTGTGCAATGTTTCCATGCATATAGAGTCATGAACTGTTGCCTATTTTTTCTTTTTGAAGTTATAGTGTTGGGTAAGTTTGATGTGGATGTACCCTTGATGAATTTTGGTTCATGTTGTGGTTGTGGGGAGGAAGACATGGGAGGAAAGTCTATTCCCTTGATATATGTTTAGGGGGATTTGCAATGTTAATCCAGAAACATGAAATATGAGAATTGATAGGCAGGCCGAGTGGAATTAACTCAAGCTATAAAATCCTAGTGATGCATGGAAGAGCATATTGAGGATGAGCCGTTATAAGTTTGGGAGGTTGTAAGGTCCCAGATTTCCCTAAGCAATGTTATTTTCTAATTTTTGGCTTGGTCCACTTATTTTTGGGATAAATAAGTGTTTCCCACACTCATGTGAAGACTCGAGGGTGTTCAGGGGGTTTGAGTCATGAAAAGAAGAGGAAAAGGGAGTTCCTGGGCATATTGCACAATTTGTGCATGGTTAGTGCAAACCATGCGAATTATCCAAGGTAGTCGGGCATCCATGGATAGAGCCTTTCACACGGTTGGAACATGGTTAATAAAATCATGTGTAATTCCTAAGAAACAGTGTAAAGGGGGTGATTTTTAAGAAGTAGCTTCCATGCAGTTTGCACACAGTTTGGAAAACTGTGTGGGTAAACTATGCAAAGGGGTGTTTTTCATAATGTGGATCATGGAATGTTTGCGAATGTTTTGGCAACCCATGTTGGTAAACTGTGTGGCCTAGAAAAGTTGGCAATTTTAAAAAATTGACTTCCCATGATTTTAAGCCTGAGATCGGGTTTCTCCTCAATTTCAAACCCTACAACCATAGTGACAAACTTGGACATTCCGATCTTCCAAGAGGTTGTTCTCCTTCAATTCTTGGATGTTTGGAATATAATTAGTTGTGGATTAAAGCCCCAGGTAAATATAATGCACCCTTGCTTCTCTTTTTTGGATTAGGTCTTATGGTTTCTCTTATCTTCTTCTGAAACCATAAAACCCTCTTTTTCATGTGGAATCAATGTTGGGGATTCAAGGGGTGCTTTAATCCTGATCTAATTCCATTATTGGGAGTGCGTTCATAGTGGGATTCGAGGTAGGGGCTCTAAAAGTTATACCCTATAGTTTGTTATAGACTTGTGCATGTGTGTTGGGATATTTTTTATCTCTTGTTGTGTATTAGTTTCCTTGAGTATCATTGGGTAAATTTGGTGTCTAAATTATTTCCTGGAAACTATCACGATCCCTGTGGGAAGAGTAGGGGATGACTTGAAAATTTTAGGGCCACCTATGGGGTGCACTGGTATTTCTGAACATTGAGAGTGGTAAGGGTTAAGTGAATGATTGCAGAATAATAATGTGGAACTCTTTTTGAACATGTTTCAATGGTTAATGAAGTTGTAAATAGAATGATGATAAATATTCCTAAGGTGATAAGGGAATAATATGTCATCGGAATGAAACAAAAATAAGTAATTGTGTTGAAATAGATTATATAGATTCTTTCATGAATTTTGGTCAGAAATACAGAAGGAGATTAGGGGATATTAAATGGTGAAATTGTAATTGGGTAATAGAATGTGGAATGAGGAATGTGTTAATGGGATGTAATAATGGAATAGAAGAATTTGTAGAATGGGTTAATAAATGAGAATTATGTGGTACACCTAAATGATTGAATGTAATAAATGGATTGTGTTATGTTATATGAGAATAATACTTGAAATGCATAAGTGGATAAATTCTTGTGCAATGATAAAGGGGATAAATGGTTTAATGAATGGTAAATGATGAATTTGGTTAAGAAATAAGGGTTGTTGAACACATATAATGGGTTAAGGAATGAGAATGGTAATTTGAAAACATTTCCATGAATGGTATTGTTAAATGTGTTAATGGGTCATGGAAAGATATTAATTCCCTTTTTGTTTTCATGAATTGTGATTTATAATGGAAATGAATATGATTGGTCATGTTATGGTATGGTTGTGATAAACTTAAAAATAAGCATGTGCGCATGGCTTGGTAGAGTGGGGTATTGACTTGAGGTTCTACACCCATGGATTGAGTTAGACTGAGGATCTAAACTCAACTCCAAAATGCATGGGTTAGGGAAGGGGACAGGGGATCTATTCCCCTAACAGTTTCATTCCATCCAGAATGATGCTTTGATATGAGGATAATGTATTGATGTGATATGTGTTTCCATAGTGGGATAGGGACTTGATTTATTTCCATATGCATTGTGATTGATTTCCTTAGACCATGGTGTAGTTTATATTTATGCCTAACACTTGGAATCTGTGATAAATATGGATTATGTAATGAATATCGTATGAGAAATGGAATTGGGATAAATTGTAGTCATGAATTAAATAATCCATGTTTACTAATGGAACCTGAATTTTCCCTTCCTTACATCAATTTTTTTTTATTTTCATGAAATATATATTAGAGTAGATATTTTATAGACAATGTTGGTGGTGTCCTACTGAGTTTCTTACTAACACCTTTCTCGGGCCGTTGTTGGGTACCCAAGCTAATTTCTTGGTTACAGGTCTGGTTAAGGGAAAATTACCTAAACTAAGATAATGATTTGGGATTAGGATGTACATGGAGAAGTATCTGAACATAGAGTCGGGACATGTTTGGAGTTTTGGGCATTTGATTTATTTTGGGTTTCATTCACTTTGAACTACTAGTATGGCATGAAATTTTTGTATTTGATTAGTGTTTGTAACCCTTTTGGGAAATGTTGGTTATTCATGTTTGTTGGTTGTTCATATTTTTTCCCACTAAATACATTGTGTTATTCTATGTATTACTTTTGTAAATAGGGTATAGTCTCCCAACGTGACTTATTGGACCCTCCGCTATTTAGAAACATCTGGAATATGGGGAGGCGTGCTAGAGTTCATGTGACGACTCTGATAGAGGCACTAGTTTAGTGGATTTTTGGTTTTGGATGTTACAATTTAATCATAATAGAAATTATTCCTTGTATTAGATACTAATGTAATAAATCATACTCCATCTCTAGGCTACTGGGGTCGAGGTCATTACTGTTGGTATCAATGGAGGTTTAGTAGAAACATTTGGAACTAGATTTAGGAAAAAAAATATTAGGGAACACAACCCTATGATAAAAATGGATGACAAGTATACAAGATAATCCTAATATTTGGGTAAGGAATATATTATGTATTTTTACTAGAAATACATATCTATTTGGACACCAAAAGTGGACATGGTTCTCTAAGAGATTTACCTCAGGGTCATAACTCAGAAAAGAGTGAATCAAGTTTTACCCAGTCATCACATGGTGCACACCAACGAGGCTAACTGTGTAAATGGTTTGACATTACATATGGAATGTTTTAGGATATTTAAAATTTTCTTCACAAACCATGATGAAATATTTTAAATATATATATCCCCAAATAATCCATGTTCTATATTATTATATTAACTATGAATAAAAATTTTCAATTTACCTTAATTGTTTACTAGTTTTGGGGTTATAAATTTATTTTCATAATGATATGGTCTAATATAGAGTTTTCCATCATTTATAAATGGCACCTTGTAGAAGTAATAGAAACCTAATTAATTCATAAAATCCAAAAAGTAATAATGATCATTTCCTTGATTGGATTAATCTAATATATTAAAAGGAACTAATAGACCAAGTATTATCATCATATAATGATGGTTTAACACGTGAAAAAATTATAGTTAAATAATTTTCTATGTATTATGGGTTAAAAGGGAAGAAATATTAGGGTAGGACGATAGGAACAAATATGGATAAAGGGAATAATGGAAAGAATTATTTATACACATGTGATAATTATTGAATGAAACACCCAAGTACTTTTATAATGGGAATTATATTTTTCTATAGATGTGAAGATAAATTCTACTATGATCATGATTTCATGGGAAATAAAAAATTTCCAATGTTATTTTCATCAAATTTAATGATATTTGGTAATATGAAAATGAAATTCCAAAACGTCAATTGAATATACATTAAAAGAAGCTTACATATCGTGGTCAAATTTTTCAAATAGTAATGACAATGTGGAATGAATGATTTTCTTGTGACTGAATTAAATAATTATGTTATTTGAGTATTTAATAATATATACATTGGATTCAAGAATTATTAAATGTATAACGATAGTACTATAATACCTTTTAATTAAGTATTTGAAATTTTTTGTTAAATGGTACAAATGACTGAGAAAAATGATTCAGTGGAAAGTTAAAAATCTTATAAATAACATTACTAAAGGTAAATATAAACCATAATATGTTTTTAATGATGAGATAATGTATTTGGGAAAAAATAGATGATCTATATGGATAAACTAAAATTGATAGTATTGACTACCTAGGAAAAGAATAATAATTTGTTGGCAAAGTGGTTTATGCTATCATTGATGGAGTTAAAACATTTATTTATTTAATGAAAATTTCAAATAATTATTTTCACATAAGTAATAAAAAATAATTCATGTTTTAAACAATATTTATTAAAAATATTTTTTTTAAGAATGTTTCAAGAGAATATATAATGAAAGTATTGTCATGTTTTATATGGGTCAACTATGAACTACTTAATCTTATTTGGGGAATTAATTTTAATTTTAATTTTAAAATTCTATGACCATACTTATAATTATATAGACAATAATCATTTTGATGGGTCATGATAATAACCATTTTTTAAAATTTTTATGTTGATCTTTGGATGAGGTATTAGAGATTAATGTATTACTTTAACATATGAAGATCTATGAATTTTGGAAAACATCGAGTAATTTTTTTATAATTATAATTGTAGATAAAAGGAATGACTTATCAATATATTATAGATCTTATGATCCATAAAAATAGTATTATTATTATTTTTTGAATAAAAAATTATATATTCATTCAATAGGGTAAGGGGTTTTGTGGGAATTGATCGAATCATGTCCAACAAAGAATATTGTTCCTATAGAATGATATCTAGTAACATTATCCTATTTTGTTATCAGTATTGATTATAATGTATTTCATAAAATTGTGGAAAGGGATCATGAAGAAAAAATATTTTCCTAGTACCTTCATTTCAAATGAGTCAAATTTTCCATTAAATCATCACAAATTTATGGATTTATGTATTTGTGGCTGGTAACCCTCCCTCGATCACCCACTTTATTGTGATCAAAGATCTATATCTCTCTATATTAATCCATGGAAATTAGTATTATCATCCCTAACAGTGAATTATTTTCCCAACAATATTATCTATCTTGGAAACATAGATATATTTTATTCTAGATTAACTTCATAGATATAGCATCCTGAGTTTTTAAAATGAAACACCGTGTTCAATAACGTATATGATAATCCACATTGATCTTAAAAAAACAACTAATGATTATTATTTAATATTTTAGGTATCACATTACTTTTGGAATGATGAGAATGAAAATTATTAACTAAATTTTAAAAATAGGGGTTACACAAGTTTATATAATGATTCATTGGTTAAAAAATTAATTAGAAATGAAAATAAAAATCAATTGAATACAAAGGATGTGTTTTTATTAAAAACTATTTAAGTTCCAATAATTATGTTCATAAAATAATTAAATCACCATTTTTTGGATTATATTAATGAAATATAAATTCAATATAATTTTAAAATTCATTTTTTATGTTTTCTAGATAATATATAATAATAAATTCAATTTTATGCATAAATTGACTATTTTTCAAAAAGTCATTTTTACCACCTTTTGATGGTGAACCCAATTTAAATATAATTTTTTTAATTTCATAGATTCTTTTTAAAAATATATAATACTTATTTGGATGAGGTAAATAAACTTTTACTTGGGATAAAATTTTAGTATATTTCTGATAATATTCATTTTTTTAATGAATAATAAAAATAATGCATTTTAATTCCTAACTGTTTTTATCTAATTTATTTATATAGTAATATTATCCTATTAATTTGTTTTAAAGTAAAAATAAATAATGTTTTTATCATTTAATACAATTTAGGTAATTGGAATCAATATATAATTGAAATTGGATATACAAACTTTGTGAACATTTTAATGTTTTTACATTAAAAACTTATCTCCTTGATCTGTCAATGAGATTAATATTAAATTAATTTTAGCAACATATACTAATTTAATTTTTAAAAATAAATATACACTTCCGTAGTAAGTATGTAAATTTTGATCTAATAGTATCAACTTTATTTTTGGTGAATACTAACTTTGGTAATATATTTACCATTGTTAAGGGTAAATCAGTTAATTAAAGGTAAAAAAGATATTATAATAATTATATAAAATTACCCTATATGTTTCCTAATTTCATTGGATGAGTGATTTTCGACCATAATCAGCCTTAGGATGAAATTATAACCCTTTCATCCACTTGGGTAAGCATAATACATTTATTATATTTTATGTAGTGATAAGATACATATGTCCTGCAAGTATTTTTAATAAGTAAATAATTTTTTAATATATGCTTATAAGAAGTATAAATTAAACTATAAAAAAAATTTAAGTTTAATATTTTTAAATAAACCATTATAATTTATTTATAATTTTTATACATTAAATAATTAAATTTAATTGTGACACAATAATGATGTAGTAATTAATTTATTAAGGAAAAATTAAAAAATTGATACTAATAATTTTAAAATTTTTAACATTTGAAAATTTTTATGCCATAAAAGAATTTTATGGATGATTTTATCATTTACTTTATGATTTAAAGTATTTTTTCAAAGGAATCAATTATTTATAATATTTTTCTGAAATTCAATTATTGAATAGTGTTAAAATTGACTTTTCTGCAATTTTAAATTAAATAATATTATATTAATTGATATAAAAATCATAAAAATCATTAATTTGGACGAATGATTTGGATAATTCTAAAAAGGTCATTAATGACTCATTTTTTGTCATTTATATTTTTATAGTAATTTTATTTACTCTCGATGTGTGAATTATATATTTTCTAATTAATAATTAATAGGGGTTAATACAAAATGATGAGGATTGAAAAGATTATAAAAACCAATATCATTTTAATTTTATTAATCGATTTAGGCTTAAAACCGTAATATTTTTGAAATAATATAGTTTGGATAGATATGGAATATAAAATGAATTTATAATAATTTGTTACATTGAATAATTCTAAGAATTCTCCTATACTCTCCTATAAAAGGGAACCCATTCATCCCTATTTTTTACAGATGAAAACACATTTGGTTTGTAAAATATATTCCTATAACGATAGTATAATTCTTACAACATTATATAGGCCCTTCTCTAGGTATAATACTATTCTTATAGGTTTATGGTGTTAATTAAAGGAGATCGTCTAAAGGAAAGGTAACATTCTTAATTAAGTGGTTCTATTTTATTTCTTCTTCAACATCCTTAAAATATATATCAACCATGGTTTCATAATAACTCCATTATCCAAAATATATAGATATTTTATTATTTTAATACAATAACCTAAATACATCTCCACTTCCTTCAAATGGAAAATAATTAATCATTCGTGCGTACGTGTGAACTATAACCTTCATGAAACAAAATAAATAGTATTCCATTACCGTGTCACAAGATTGGTTATAATGATAGAATTAATTTTTATATATGATATTAATGATAAATTTATCATTATAAAATAATAATATATAAAATAAGTTCATACTTTCCATGCACATAAAAATTATAACAATGTTTGTGCGTATGTGTGAACTATCACCTCCATGGAATGATTTGATTCATTTTTCTTCACCAAAACACAAGTATGGTATATATAAGTATATCTAAATTATTAATATGATATTTATGATATTATTATATATTTGTTTAATATACTATTATAATTACATTCTTACCATAATGATCAATGAACAATGGGAATGTTACTCGAGCGTATGTATAGCCTACCATGACAATGATTATAATGTTGTGAATTTTTCATAACCAAATATAAATGGTTTTATTTAAAAAAATAATTAATGTTTAAAATATATTATTATGTCATGAATATTATTTTTTAGATGATGTATTTATGACAACTTTGACTATTGGCATCATGCCATATTAATTTTTGACTTAAGTATCGAATATCGCCAAAATAATAGTCATGAACTTATATAATTAAGTAATTGTTATTATATGAATATAAGTTATATAAAATAAATGATAAAATTTGAGAATTAAATCATGAATTTAAATAATTAAACTTAGTTTATTATTCAGGAATATTCAGATTGTATGTGACGATTCAGACTCAAGGTAAGGGACTCTTTAACTAAAACATCGTTTTAAATTTTTCAAACATTTAATCATATAAATACTCTACATTAATATCCATAATGTTTTTATGAAAGTGTTTACATGTACATGAATGATTTATTTTTTTAGATTCGTTCAAATGTTAGAATGTGGTATGGGACATTTTGATTCCAAAATCATTTTAAAAGGTAAATATGGTTTTAAAAAATGGACTAATTATTTCAATAACTTGGAATATATTTTTTAAACATATAAGTCATGAATGGAATTTATCACTGTCATATAACATTAATGTTTTTATATATTACTTACATGTTTACAATTTTATTTAAAATAATTTTTTTTCATTTTTATGTGTGCGGATTTATAAAAATGAAATTTTATTTCAAAGTGGAAATGTTATTTTTCCATTATGCTTGTTTTATGTGTTATGCTTATTTTATGGTTCTTGAGAAATTTTATGTGAATATGGGTGGAACCATGATAATACAAGGGTTGGTGAGCCTGTGATAGCTCTCCAATGCAATTGGTAATGAGTCATATTTAACTTGTTGGGTTTCTCTTAAGAGACATAGGAAATATACCACGGTGGGTATCCCAAATGTAACGACGAAAGGTACTCCTTATATTTCCATTAAATATATAATGTAGTAATGATATAGATTAAAATATATAACTTTATTATTTATGTTTTCTATGGATTTTTATAGGAATATAATGACTTTATAAGGTATGCTAAATAGTTTTTTTATGGGTGAAAAGTATGATTTTGTGAAAATGTTTTCACGAGTTTAAAATATAAATGAACTAATGGTTTCATTCATTATTTGAGGCCCCTTATTGAGTTTTTTATTTTGATAAACTGTTTTGAAATATTCATCATCAGGTATAAGGATGGTTAAGGTAAAGGATTAATTCAAGATGAATGTTATTTTGTTTTTTATCAATAGAAATAATTCATGCTTTATTTTAAAATGTATTAGATTATTAAAAAATGAATTGTGATTATACATTTAAACTTGGTAATATATGAGTTGTTATGTAATATTTATGGCCTTATTCTATAAAAATATAAACATGAAAATATCCTCCATTTTAAATAATTAAATTTATTATTTAAAATGTAAGATTAGGTTATGTTTATGGTTGTGTCGTTATAGTTTGTATCAAATAATGCATTAGAAAAAATTGAATAATTTGTTGTTATATAAAGAATTGTGGATATCATAATGGGTTATAATTATCAGTATTATCCTTAGTATATGTATTTTAAACCCTTTTAGGATATGAGAATAATTTTTTTGGGGAAAATGGTATTTTTGGAGACATTTATTTTTGAGGTAATTATGGGTTGTTACTTTTTAGGATGTAGAAGGAGTGGTATAAGATGGAATTTGATGTTAAAAATATTAAAATTATTTTCTGAGGATATTTATGAAATTTATATGTTTTCAAATAGATTATATTAATATTGTTTAAAAAAAGGACAACCCTCAGCATGGGTGACAACCCATTGCGTCTGACTAGGCCATGAGAATCAAACCCACAACCAAAAGGAGGCAAGCATGCATTTCCTACCACTAGTCTACAAGAATCACCATTTTATATGACTTTTTATTTTTAGTTAAAATGAGTATATGGAATAAAAATAAGTGTATTTTAGGAAATTATAATTTTTCAAATGGATATAATTTTTATTAGAAAAAGATTTAGTGATTATGTGATAAATGTTATTTTGAATGATTTTTTTTATTTTGGGTTCTTTATATGATTAAGATAAATATACTAGTATGGGAATTTAATTGAGTAGTAGTGGTTGAAGTATATTTTGGAAGAACATATGATTTTAATTGTGCACATATAAGGAATTATTTTTTTATAGAAATCATTAAACTATCATGGAGAATATGTGATTACATTAATTAATATTTAGAATGAAACATCAAGAGAAATTGAATATATTTATAGATAATCATGAATATTTATCTTTTATGATTATGTGATGAAATCAGTTTTGGGATAAAATTTTAGTTTAGATATTTTTTTGTAGAATTTCAAGGATATATATTGGTTTAATGGTATATGTTGTACTTTGGGTACTATTTTTGAATTTTGGATATTAAAAGTAGTTTTTCATCATATAAGGTTTGTTATTTTTGGGGAATTATCTTATCATATCTGACCCATTTTGGTTTTTCTTAATGTCTAAATATTACAGGATTAGATAATTAATATTTTGAGGATTATGTGATTCTTTATAAGTTAAATCTAGTGCTTCAGGCATGAGAACATCATCTGGAATACTCATCATTTGAGGAAAAATATGAATATATAGAGTAAATTTACTAACAAATGAAAATATAATTTTAAATTAAGTATATTTCCTTATGTTCTTAGTCAACGTAGAAAATAATTCCATAACTATATGAAAAAGATCTTAAAAGAAACATTATCCATATAATTTTCTTACGTATAAATCATTAACCCTTTATCAAATCATAAATTTGTGGTTTTCTGATTTTAAACATTCTCTTGAACATGTTTTCTATCACTCTTCAGAAGAACTTGATTGTTAGTTTTATCTTCCATATCTATTTCTCCTATATGGAACTCTAGTGTGTGTTATCTCAGGTTACATTTTTACTTACCTTTCTTTTTTAAAGTAGATGCTTCATATATCCTTTTTCTAATGTGGGATTTCAACAATTATATTTAGGAAACTAAAACCCCTAGTTTTTTATCCTAAGATAAAATTGCAAGGTTGTAATTTATTAAAGTGGGCAGGATGTAATATCCTGATTTTTTAAAAGTAAACATTGTGTTTGATAGTCTATATGATATTCCACATTGAGCATAATCAAGAAAAAAATTATTATTTAATATCGTTGTTATCATATTATAGTTATAAATGCAGGAATGAATGGTATTAACTAAATTATGAAAAATAGTGGCTACACATGTTTATATAATGATCCATTGGTTAAAAATTTAAATATAAATAAAAACAGAAACCTACTGAATATAAAGGATGTGTTTTTTAGAAACAAAATAATTAAGTAAAAATAAATATATTTATAATATAATTAAATCAATAGTTTTGGATTATATTATTGAAATATAACTTAATTATATCTTTTTAAATTTATAGTATTTACTTTTTATAAATGATATAAGAAGAAATTCAATCTTATGAATTAAGTTTTATTTTTTAGAAAAGTCATTTTTCTCAACTTTTGATGGAGAACCAATTCTAAATCTAGTTTATGTCAATTTAAAAAATTATATTTGACAAAATAAACATAGTATTTGAAAGAGGGATATAAAATTTTACTTTTTTTATTTAATAATTTTTTTGATAATTATAATTTTATAATGAATAGTAAAAACTACAACATTTTAATTGGAATCATCTTTTTGGTCTGATTTTTTTATATAGATAATTAAACATTTTATTTTTTTAAATTATTATTTAATATATATTTTTATCATTCAATACAATGTATGTCATTAGAATCAATTTCAAATTGAAAATGGATATATAAACTTTGTGAACTTTTGAACGTTTTTACATTAAAAACACGTCTCCTTGATCTAGCAATGAGATCAATTTATTATTAATTTTATCCACTAATGTGTATTGATTTTGGAAAAATAGACCTACATGATTATAATCAGTATGAAAATTGTTATCTCATAGTATGAACTTAATTTTTTTCAATAGTAACTTCAGTATTTTATTTACCACAGTTAAGGGTAAATCAGGTAATTAAAGTTAAAAAAAATATTATGATAATATAAAATTACCCTAACCCATGTTCTAATTTCATTGGATGGATGTATTTTTACCCAAATCAACCTTAATAAGAAATTATAAACTATTTAGGCCACTTGGTTCAGAATATGACATTTATTATATTTTATTTATAGATAAGCTAGAAATGTCAAACTCAAATTTTTAATAAGTACATCATTTTTTAATATATGGTAAAAAATATATAAATTTTACTATCAATAGTAATTTGAAATCTAACATTTTTATATACATCATGATAATTTATTTATAATTTTTAGAAATTACACAATAAAATTTAATTATGACAAAATGATTACATACTAATAAATTTATTATAGAATGAATCAAATAAATAATATTAATAACATTAAAATAAATATAATTTGAAAATTTTGATTCCATAAAATAATTTTATAGATTACTTTACTTGTTATTGATGTGCTAATTTAGTGTTTTAGAAGCAATCATGTTTTCATGATATTTTTATAAATTCTATTACTTAATAGTATCAAAATTGAAATTTATGTGATTTTGAAATAAATAATATTTTATTAAATGATATAAAATTCATAAAAAAAATATAAATCACCCTAATTATTTGGGTGAGTCTATAAATATCATTAACAACTCATTTTTTGTTATTTTTAATTTTATAGTAATTATATTAACTCTCAATGATTAAATTATATAATGTTGTGGTAAGAATTAATAAGGGTTAAAACAAAGAGATAAGAATTAAAAAGACACTGAAGACATGTATAATTTTAATTGAATGAATTAATTTAAACCCAAATTAATCCTATATTAAATTTTATTTAGTTTGGAGATAAATGGAAGAGAAAATGAATATATATTAATTATTCACATTGAATAATTCCAATAGTGCCCCTCCCCTCAACTATAAAAGAGGTCCCATTCATATTTGTTCCTTACATTTCCAAAACCATTTTACTCAACCATGATCAGACCGAACCCCTTCCTATAATACATACTCACATTACAGAGGCCTTATTATAGATATAACACTCCCATTAGAGGTTCTAGGATGTTAATCAAAGTTAATCGTTTGAAGGAAATTTAATGTTTTTAATTAAATGTATCTATTTTATTTTATCTTCATTATATTTAAAATAAACTAAAAAAATAATGAAATAAAAACTCAAACATCCTAAATATACCGAGATTTTATTATGTGGATATCATCCCTTAAATACAACTCCACATACATCAAATGGAAAATAATTAATTGTACATGCGTACGTGTGACCAATGAATTCCATGAACCGATATGATTCATTTCCATTACTGTATCTCAAGATTGATATGTGGGCCGAACCTAAAGCCGTGAACACTCATGGTTCGCGGGATGCCGATCAGTCCGCAGACCAGCCTAGTTCGCGGACAGACTCTCAGTCCGCAGACCACCCTGGTTCATGAACAGCCTCTAAGTCCACAGACCACCCTGGTTCACGGACGACCTCTCCAACTGCGTAGCACTTCCCTACATGAAGGGATCCATAACATTCGGAGTTCCTATTCCCTGAGCCAGATAAAATCCTTCCAATCCGGCCTGATCCTCTGTAACTCCCTCATCAGCCTAATCATCAGCCCCGAGCCGAGGCGTCCACTAGAGCCACCAGATCTGCATGGTGGAACTTTCGAGCGCATCAGCGCGCCATTTTGAGTATACATACCCGCGGTAAACAGGGGAAAAGGGGTTGGCCTGACCCTTTGGTAGATTCTCAAAGCATGCCTCGGTCCACATTCCCATGGTAAAGAGGGGTCTGAGCCCGAGAGCCCCCTTCCAGCCTCTACTCGCCAGGATGGGGGATTGCACGCTTTGGGGATCAGGCACTTATCCCCTACCTAGAGAGGGGGAGTCATACCCATCAGAAGGCAGCCATCCCCATGCACCTCGGTACTTCCCCAGGTACATCCTTGGGGAAGAAAAGAGGTGACAGGCATAGGATCACCCATTTCCCTCTCCCGCTGTGCTTTGTCAGATGGGCCTCCTCAGAGTGTAATCCCCAATCCCTTCTTGGGCCTCCTTAGAGTGTAAGCCCCAATCCATCACCCGGGGCGTCCATCCAGAAGTAAGCCCCGACCTTATGGTCCGCCCTCATTCATAAGACCCACTCCACTTCTCACAGACGCACCTCTCGCGACGTGATCCTCTAGTCCCTACTGCCTCTTGTTTCTCACACCGAGCATGGCTCACGTGGGCTTAGAGTAAGCATTGACCATGACATCCTCTTGTGGGCCTTCTCAGAGTCTATGCCCCAATCCATCACCCCTGGGCCTCCTCAGAGTGTAAGCCCCAATGCATCATTCCGGGCTGCCTCAGAGCGTAAGTCCCAAGCTAATGCGAACTATGTGGACTTTGTTCCCTGCCTCTTAGGCAGTGTATGTAAGAAGCCTCCAAGAGGTTCAATCCCACCACCCGGTTGTTCCGACAACCTTCAAGTCAGTTCGCCTTTGTCCCACATGATGATAAACTGTGCATGCGAACTACTTGGACTTTTATCCCTACTTCCTAAGCAGGGTATGTAGGAATCCTCCCTGAGGTTCAATCCCAATAACCGGTCGATCCGATTATCTTCACATCCGTTCCCCGTGCCACTCCTAGTGCCGCCTCAAGCGAGTTCCGACTCTTCGGGGTCATTAATCCAATTAGGTATCGTAAAGCTCGGGCATAAATGATTACAAACCCCTACATCCGGTTGACCATTTCCCACCAGGGTTAAATCAATGCATACTATTTTTGAGTATAAACCAAAGATTCATGAACATATGAATAGGTCTTAAATCTATAGGAGATTCTTGGAACATGCAATAATTCCCCCCAAAAGGGTACGATGAGCCCGAATTCACATCCTCTCGACCAATGTGAGTTCTTAAGAGTCACTGGTCAGACCATCCGGTGAACTCATTCCTTTAGAAAGAAGGTCCGTCAATCATTGGATACGGAGCCATTGGGAGTTTCAATGCCGAAAACATGAAACAAAAAATGGTGAACCCGACGTGAATCTTTAACCAAGCCTGACAGATTTAACTTAATCCCACCTTGTGCCCCCTTTTACTAACAAGGAGGGCCAATAAAAGTCATTAATTACTTATGGGATCATGATATGCTACTTTTGACGGGTTTACTGCTTGTACTTGCTAATTTTTTTTGCAGGTTCTACCTTCAGAACTCCCTTCGATCCAATGGAATCACAAAGGAACTCACAAGTGCATGTTTCCAACTACGCAATGACTAGACATACTCACATACAGAGGACCCTGTCACCCACCCAACATCTTCAACACCGGGTCTCAGACGTGCTAATCTGATAGTACCACATGAACGGTACTCTCCCAATGGTGGAGGCGGCCATGCACACCCTCTAATCTGCCAGAACTGGTCGGTCGCCTTCCCAGCAGCGGCCGCAAAGGCAGATCCAGAAAACCCCTATTGCTATCTCCAACCGTTTCGGAAGTCTATCCCAGGAACGGGACAATGCGTACCTCCCTTATCTTAGGGAGGCTGATGAGGTCGACGTTGAGGACTTCATTCCGACTGAATGGGGGTTCCGCTCCAAGGACCCCGCTGGAAGACGTCTTCGTGGTCACTCCATGATTCAACATCCTCACGCCGAGGAGGATGTGTCCCCCAGGATTCAGGCCCATGATCCCCGAGCTCCAGCCCCTCGGACCGCCCGACGAGGGCAGCAGACGTACAATCAGGGACTTGTCATCACCCTGGTCCCTGAGGAGGAGCTCCGCTGCCCAGCCACTGAGATGTACCATGAACATGCACCTACACCTATTCACTCCTCCTGAACCCGCCATCCAGACATGGCAGCATTGTACGAGCCGGGGCACACCCCCGACGAGCTTCATCAAGCCCGTCGCTCACGTAGCACGACACCTACATGGAAAGAACCTCTCCCTACCTAGGGTCGTGAATCCCACCAACCTGACGTGGTGGAGACTCGGTACCTGTAGGACCAGCTCCTAGCAGTTGCTTCTGACGCCCTCCATCCTGATATGGTGGCGATCATCAAATCCCACAACACAGATGTGGCGGCAAATCATAGGCGGCCACGTCTCCCTGTCAACAAAGGCCACCGACTCAATACGGTGGGAAACCAATATATGCAGGGCCAGCTCCCCACGGATGTAAGTAAAGTCCGCCATCCCTATGTGGCAGCAAATAGAGAGATAAACCGGCATATCCCGGTATAGGGGAAGATTCGTTCACCTACCCGAACATAGGAGAATTATCAGTACCCACTAACTACTGGAGGACCGGAGAAGGATATTAATACTCCGCTACCAGAATGGGACTTCATACCCATTCCATCCAAATATGTCTCTCTACATATCCTGGCAATGATGGAGGAGCGGGTATCGATCCCAAATCATATCTTGTAGACATTCCAGAATATAATTGCATCAGCGACAACAGCAAGGACATACGCATGTGTGCCTATCTCCCCAATTGAGGCGACTCATCAAAGAGATGAGATAGCCTCCTCAGAGAAGATCTACATCCCTGATTCTACCCAGGAGGGTCGCCGACCGTATTCCACGACGCAAGGGCAACCAGATCGAGCAGCTTCACTCGTTCCAACTGGGGGACACCTGTCCATCATGGTGGATGCTCCATAGTAGGCTTATATCCCTGCTAAAAGTAATGATGTTCGTCGGCGTATCCTGGCAGCATCACAAGACCCAATTAGACAGGGACCCCAAAAAGGTGAAGGTTGTTGTCAACAACAGACGGTCCCTAATGCCTGCAAAAGAGCGCCCCGAACACGCCAAAGGCAGCCAGAAAATAAAGAGGGAGATCATTATTCCACTACGCTGGAAGCTGGGGTTCCCAATGCCACTAAGAATACATTAAAGTCTCAGAATCCTGCCCACCCATTACCATATTATGGGAGTGGAAGTAGCAGTTGCGAAGGTCCTACCCGCAATGTCGCTACCAGCAACTCTAAAGGTCCTCCCCATAGCACCCTTGGGGGATTCCCCCACATGAATATAACGATCGATCACGAGAGTTCCTCTTTTGATGTGAGTCATGGAAACCCTCCACATGACCAGAAGATAGAGTAGCAAGAAGTTCCTCCACTTGCTGCAGTCCACCCTGAAGGTCATCCCTGGGGTATATACTGCAATCACTCTCCATGCAGTGGGACAACAGATTATGACAGTTGTACTCACTATCATAGTCGCAACTATGGAGGCCCTCCCCGCAGTGATGTCTCATCAAGACAAGAAGGCCCTCCACTTGTCGTGGCCTTCCCTGAAGGTCCTCCCCAGGGGTTATGCTGCAACAGAACTCCACACAGCCATGAATCATATCACGGTGGTAGTCCTCACCACCCTGATAATGGAGGTCCTCCCCATAGAGATGTCAGGCAACGCGAAGGCCCTCCCATCATTGTGTTACATTCTGGAGGCCCTCCCCAGGTTGTATCCCGCAGATATTCTCCCTGCGACAGCAGTAATGGTACTCCTCACCATTGCTGCATCTGTGATGGTAGACCTCACCACCACGACCACCATTGGGAATGTCCTCCCTGCATTGGCCCCAAGCAACAAGAAGGTCCTCCGCTTGTTTCCGTGAGTCCTAAAGGTCCTCCCCAAGATGCACATCGAACGTGAATCTATGATGGTCATCCTCACCATGATGGAAGTTGTTGTGAAGGTCCTCCCCGTAATGACGATACACAACCAGAAGGTCCTCCCCCTACTGTGACACGCCTTGGAGGTCCTCCCCAGGGTGTGCACTACAAAATTCCTCTATGCAGTGAAGCATGAAGCAGTAATGGTAGTCCTCTCCATTAAAGCCACCATTGCAGAGGTCTTCCCCACGATGACATATTATATAGACAGAAAGGCCCTCCTCCGACCGAATCAATCATCGAAAGGGCCTCGTATGCCGAGGAACTTAGAATGATGGGATCAAGCATGTTAGATTCCCAGTTAGTTGCCGATGACATCCTTCGGAAATCAGGAGACGTTCCAGGGCCACGTTCATCCTCTGAACCACCTCGGAATTGCCCACATAATAACTCAGGACCTACCGGTCCCATTGCCTCTGACCACATTGGTGGTGAGCATTTCAGTTGGGCCGACCAGGTAGAGGTGTCACTAGCGGAGGAGTATGCTGATATGTTGCACCTGAGGAAATGACTGGATAGGGATTATATACCAGTTCTGTTTTGGCCTATGACCACCTCTCAATTCGACATACCCAAAGAGTTTTCGGAAGAATGCGTTCACGGAATCCGCCATAATATATGGAAAACCCTCCGCTGACGGAAATCAAGCTTCCTACCCTACGACGGGTATGTAAAACACGTCAAGACAATAGGAGACCTCCTACGTCACATCGACCTGGAAGCTCTTCCTTCAGCACTACAACAGCGACCCGAGAGGCGTAAAGGAAACATAGAGATAGCCTACCTCCGTTCGCTGCACCAACTGCACCGCCTCATCGGTGACGCTCCAATGGGACTCCATATTAGGGGATGGGGGGAACACGGAGCACTGCATTTCACTCTAATCCCCACCCAGAAAAACCCATTTGGCAGGGTGTCTTGCAACGTCATCACATAAAGACGACAATTGAGTGGTCTCCCTGTCCAGGAAAGGAAAAACACCCAACAGAGTCAGGCCTTGAGTAAGTCCCAGGATCGTCAGGCCCGATGGGAACAAGCCATTCAAGAACTCCTGAATCAAGCCACCGAGAGCATACAACAGGCCTCTCACCTAAGAGAGGCTAATCAATGTTCTTTTCCTGCCTCCCCAGAAAGGATAGGTTCATAGAAGAACTCGGCATCAAATACAGTTCACCCCCAAATGGGGGCACGCAAGATCAGGCAGTTAGCGATAGCCGCAGTGACTTCCTCAATCTAGGGTCAACCCCATCCTGTAGGGCTGGGGGAATTTTTAACAACAAATTCCCCCTTAAGACCAATAAAACCGAGAAGAGACTCAATGTCCAAGGAACGAAGCCAACCCCAGCCGTCAGGGCTGAGGGCATTATTACCCCCTCAACAACAACCTCCCCCTTGAGAATCAGTGTTCTCTCATCCAGGGAGGACAGTCAGAAGAGGTGGGTCCCGTCCTATCCCATCATTTAAATCATCATCCCCTACGAGAGAAAGGTGCACCGTAAGGTCGAACTAAAGAACTCTTCGTGTCACCCTTCGCCAAGAAGTCCAAAGGTAATCCCAAGTCATGAAAGGGAAGGACAACAGAAGACGTGGGAGATCCTATTCCCATTTGGAAGATGACATCTTCTCCACCCCGCAATATGCATCTACCAAAGTCTTAGAGGTTAAGACCATGGGTGACACTAGAGATACTGCAAAGCAGGAGGGATCGAGAGATGACAGTTCTGGTCAGGCTGTGACTAACAACGAACCACCAGGTGTGCACACCCCGAACCAGAGGGCTGATCTAAATATGGACGTCCTTCCAGCCAACCCTCCTCTACCTACCCAGCGAGATTCCAATAGGGATAAGAATAAAGGACTCGTTACCCTTAACCTGCCTTCTTCTCTCGACAAAAATGATCCACTCACACTCGAAGAGAGATTCGCTCGACAGGAAGAGGAGATGAAAGAATTGTGGAAGCTTAACGCCGAGCTACACCAGAGGAACCGCCTTATTAAAAGTGCATCCAAGGAGGGTCCACATCATGCACTCCCAGTAAGTGCATCTCAAACACTAAGGTTCTCCCTGGAAAACGAAACATGGCCAGTTCTCTCGTCCGACGAGGCGCTCGGCCCGTCCCACTACCTAAACGTAGATTCAGATGAATACCAAGACTTCCCTCCACTCAGGAAGCAACTGGAGTGAGTACGCCTGGACCCTCCGAAGGTCCCACAAGCAGCACATGAACCCCTGGTTCCGGCCAATCCGGATCCTCAGGCAATGCCTCGGGCTGCGCCTGCCCCGGACCAGGCCTAACAAGATATAAACCAGGGTCTCGCCAACACCATCAAGGCACTAACAACTCGATTGGAAGCGATAGAAGGTCTAAGTGCTCTGGTACAACCAGAGAGGAAACCCTACCCAAATTGGGTGATAAAAACAACGCCACCACCCAATTTTGGGAGCCCTATATTCCCTATCTTTAATGGATCAGGCGATCCGGAGCCCCATTTGATGCACTACGCATCCTATTGCAACCATATGATGGGAACTCCGGATCAACAAGAAGCAGTGAAACTCATATGATTCATACGGAACTTGAAAGGATCCGCCTTCTTCTAGTACATGAGTCTGCCAGCCCAGTCAAGAAAGGGATGGGAAGACCTCCGGTAGCAGTTCATGTTCCAATTCAGCTCAACGCTGCCTAAAACAACTGTCAATGATCTCATGAACTGCAAGTAGAGGGAGAATGAGAGGGTCTCATATTTCACCACCAGATGGAAAGGTCTGTCATACTCCCATAACAGGACAATGCCTCAAGATGAGATGCTATCCATATGCATTGATAATCTTCGAGATGAGTTGAAAAAACCACTCATACTAGTGGAGTGCACCACTGGCTTCTGCCATCTCTCGACCATTGCCCAGAGAATTGAGGACTCCCTTTAGTGGAATAATTTAAAGTCCTGAATAGCCTCGTAGGCTCTTGTGAAAAGAGCCCCTAGAGCTGAAGCATCCGTTGTCACACGCAAGCCGTCCCCTATGCCTGCTCCACCGCACATGCCTCCCCCAAATCGTCAAGGAACTCCTACATATCAGCGGCCGCCTCCACCTAAACGGGATGATCAGCGAGGACTGAAGCAGAACTAGTTTGAGGAATGAATACAAAATGTATACCCATTCCAGGACGATCATGTCCGCGACTACTCAATTTCCTCCATTAACTACAACTTGCTCCTCCTCTCGGAGCCGAGGAAACCTGAAGAGGTCGGCCGCTATGACAGGCCAGATTACCGCCCCTACCATCGGATGTTGGGACACAATATCCGAGAGTGCTTCATCTTCAAGGACCTCCTGCAGAGGATGGTAGAATATGGGAAGGTTGAGCTGGGACCACCCCCAGAAGATGTGGCATATATCTCTACCACTGACTCCGACAAAGAAGAGGGGTGGAAGAATGTCCCCAGTAAGCAGGGGGAGAAATTTGACAACTGGATGACTCGGAAGACTATCAACCAAGCCCAGGGAATACTCCGAGCTCAACTATAGTAGCTAGTGTTCCCACCAGCAGCCTCTGAAGCCGCAGAGCCGAAAGTATTGACCTCACAACCCTCCAAGAGCCGATCATCCAGGCATAATCGAAGAAGAAGGAAACAATATCAAGAGGAGCAGTCTGTGACGGGGCCAAAGTTAGTCCCGACCCAGGAAGATTTCATGCCCTCGAACTTGGCGCCACGGGCACTGACCCACCAAACGACACCATCAGGGACAACCGACCAGGTTGACCTGTTAGAGGATGAAGATCCATCTTTGGTTCTATTAACATCATCCATCTTATGGAATCATTTACTAACGAAGGGTATGGTTACGAACCCGAGTTCTCTACACAAGGAGCCGGGTGGAGGAATCACAAAGGTAGGGGATACCAGGGGAGGTGTAGCCACGCCTGAAACCAACCCTATGGTTGGACCCTGGCCCAAACCATTAGTATCGCAAAAACCTGTGGGAGAGCCCTTCAACGGACTCAGCAGGAGAAAGAATTCCCCTCCACTTCCACAAGCAGCCACTCTGGCCCTGTTGTTCTGTGATACCCACTAGAGGAAAAGCAAGTGTCTGGCCACCTAGTGCGCACAAAAAGACCGGCCGGGCCAAGTCCTCAAAACATGGGATTGCCATCGATATCTGGCCCCAAGGCCGACCCCTCCTCGTCGAATGTTCTAGCCCCTAAAGCACCCGCTAAGACTCCCCCGCCAATAGAGAAGCGTCTGCTGCTGGATCAGAAATATGATATCCTTAAGCAGCGGGAATTGGTACCAGCCAAGATTTCAATCCTTGATGCCCTAAGTCTGTCAGCAGACCTCAGGGAGGTGCTTATAGAAGGATTGATCAGCCCCCCCCCAGAGTTTCAAGCCAAGGTAGCTGCCGTCAAAATTTACCAAACAGAGACTAACCCAGCTGAATGCAATGTGGTGATTTCCTTCATCGATCAGGATGAATATGCCATCATGCAAGGACACATCAGACCACTATATGTGTCAAGCACACTGAATGGTATTGAGATCCGGAAAGTCTTTATATAAAATGGCTCTAGAGTTAACCTCCTTCCCCTACGGACACTCCGTAAGTCGGGCTAATGTGAGGATGACCTAATTCCCTCGGCCACAACTCTTTTGGGTTACTACAAGAGTGAGCAGAAACCAATGGGACAAATCAAGCTAAAGACCCATTTTGGTGACCCGGTAACCTACATGGAATTCCTGGTGGTCCGGCAGAGCACAACATTCAATGTCCTGCTGGGAAGGTCATGGATCCATAAGAACATGAACGTTCCTTCATCCTATCACCAGTGTATCAAGTACTACGTCAATGGAAAAAGTTGAACATTGCACACCGACAAGGCCCCTTTTGAGCTCTCTGAGTCACATTAAATTGACGCCGGGTTCTATTAGAAAAAGAAAAAGAATCCTTTGCTTGATGGTGTCGATTGGATCCCAACTCCAAATGGCCTAGAAATAGTTCCTGATGACCTCCTTAGGAAGCTTGGTAGAGATTATTTCCTGCCCATCAACCACGTTGAGAGTAGGAGTTCGAGTCCGAGCATGCACTCAGATGTCCTCATGACTTCATCCATAATGGCCGAGTGTGACAATGTGGGAACATCCACCAACCCTTGATCTGGGGATGAATACTCGAGTAAGGACGCTCAAGACACCTCAACTCTAGACTCCCAAGAGCCTGTGTTAGAAACTCTCCCCCCGTCGGATCAAGAAGATGACGACTTAGGGGAAGAAGAGGAGGGTGATCTCAGGGATGCACCTCCTTCATTTGAGGAGGGTATCTTCACCACTGTGGATGAACTTAGGGAAATAAAACTAGGTACCGAGGAAGATCTGAGTCCAACACTCATTAGTACAGCCATGTCCCCCGAGGAAGGATGAGGTATATACCTATTTCCTGAGGCAACATCGGGATGTTTTCATATGGAATTACACAGAAATGCAGGGACTCGATCCCGAAGTAGCAACACACCACCTAAGTCTTCCATAAGACCAATGAGGCTATAAAAAGGCCACCAGAAGGACACATCCCTCACATGCCGCGAAAATAGAGGCTGAAGTAGATAAGCTCATCAAAGAAAGGTTTATTGGAGAGGTCCAGTACCCCATTTGGCTGGACAACATCATCACTGTCAAGAAAAAATGGAAATATCTGCATCTGTATTGACTTCAGAGATCTTAATCGGCATTGTGCGAAAGATGACTTCCCGGTTCCAATCACCGAGTTGTTAATCGATGCAACGGCCGGGTATGAGGCTCTGTCCTTCATGGACGGCTATTCCGGCTGTAACTAAATCAGGATGGCCCAAGAAGAAGAAGAATACACTTCCTTCAGGTCCCCTCAAGGGCTATTCTATTACAGGGTCATGCCCTTTGGTCTCAAGAATGCCGGTGCCACGTATCAGCATGCCATACATCAGATCTTTAAACCGTTCCTGGGGAAATTCGTTGAATGTTATGTGGATGACATAGTGGTCAAGTCCATATAGCGCTAGGATCACCTATTGGACCTTGATTCCGTCTTCAACAAGCTCCGACAACATAACTTGAAAATGAACCCCTTGAAATGTGCTTTTGGGGTTACCTCATAGAAAATTCCTTGGCATCGTCGTACGCCATCATGGCATCAATGTCAACCCTGAGAAGGAAAAGGCTATCCTTGGACTGCCACCTCCCCGGAACCTCACTGAGTTGAGGGGATTCCAAGGACACCTAGCCTATATTAGGCGGTTCATAGCCAACTTGGAAGGAAAATGTTTGCCTTTCACCAGGTTAACGAAGAAGGGGGTCACGTACCAATGGATGGATGACTGCCAAGAGGCGTTTGAAAACTTGAATAAGTACCTCTTAAGCCCACCGGTGCTCATTCCCCCGGTTTAAGGAAGACCTCTCATCATGTACGTGACAACCTTAGAGCGATCACTGGGAGTCTTCCTCACACAAAAGAATGACGTCGACAACAAAAACAGTCTCTATTACCTCATTCAAACCATGATTGATGATGAGACTCGATACTCAAATATCGAGAAGAACTATTTGGCCTTGGTCTTCACATTTCAAAAGATGCCACATTATTTGTAGCATTAAAAAGTCCATTTGATCTCCCGGAGTTACCCGCTCAAGTACATCCTCAGGCACCCGATGATAACCGGATGCCTATCCCGATGGGCGGTCATCCTGCAACAGTTTGACATCCGGTTTGTGCCTCAGAAAGCCATCAAGGGTCAGGCATTAGCAGACTTTATGGCTGAGAACCCTTTGATAGGGACCACTGCACCAGACATTGAGCTACCTGATGAAGACATCTTATCGGTTCAAGAGGATTTCCCGACATGGGTAATGTAATTCGACGGCACAGCCCGAAGCCCCACCAGGAAGAGGATGGAGGATCCCAGATTCAACAAAGTGGGTTTGGGGATAATACTCGTGTCCCCAGAGAAGGCAGTCTTTCCATATTCCTTCCTCCTATTAGAGGGATGTACGAACAATGAAGTGGAATTTCAAGCCCTCATTGCAGGCCTGGAACTCGAACTCCAGGAACAAGTACAACACCTTAAGGTAAAAGGTGACTCAGAGCAGGTCATCAAGCAAGTAAATGGTGACTATGCTATTAAAAAGGAGGATATGATCCCCCTATTTGATCATTTCTGAGGGTTAATGGTGGAACTCTCCACAGAAACAACATTAACCTATATTCCTCGGTTTCAGAACGCCCAAGCTGATGCATTTTCCAACACGACCACAACCCTAGATGACCCAGGCCGGGATGAAATGGTTGTCAGTATTACTCACCGTCGAATGGTATTGCCATTTGTTAAGACCAAGATGGAAGAAATCCACGATGTCTGTCCTGTCCCAAATCCATATGCACCTGCCACCGGCTATATTACCCCCATTGCAAACTACCTTCAACGGGGAGAAATTCCATCAGACAGGGCTAAACGAGAGAAAATACAGAGAAGGGAAATCAAATTTTTCCTATATAGCGGTGTAGGCCAGCAAGAGGTCCTCTACAAACGAGGCCTCGATGGAGTTCTCCTCAGATGCATTGACGGAGAAGAAACTGTCTCCATCATGACTGAAGTACATGCCGGAGCATGTGGAGCACATCAACCGGGGACCAAGCTTTCCCATCAGCTTTGAAGGCTTGGGTACTACTGGCCTATAGTGGCACGAGACTATGAGTGATTTACCGCAAAATTCTACTCATTCTAGATTCATGCCAACCTAATACACCAACCCCCAGAGTTACTCCATCAAGACAAGTTCTCCGGGCCATTTTATATCTGGGGAATGGACGTCGTGGGACCATATACTCCCACCACGACCAAAGAGCTGAAGTATATCCTCATGGAAACCGACTTCTTTTACAAATGGGCAGAAGCCATACCCCTCAAGGAATTTGAGGAAAGAAATATTGGCATCTTTGTAAAGACTAATAACATCACCGGATTTGGCGTCCCTCATACCATACTGACGGACGACGACACCAACTTCTGCTCTGATGAATTGGAGAAACTATACCATGAATATGGTATCATGGTTAACCACTCATCCCATTGCCATGCGGCAGCCAACGGACAGATAAAGGCTTTCAACAAGACCCTATCCAACATTCTCTAGAAAATGGTGGACAAAGACAAGAAGTCATGGCCGGATAAACTCCTCCATGCATTGTGGGATTATAGAACCACAATCTGCACCGCTACTCAGGTTACCCCATACTCATTGGTGCATGGCAAATAGGCTGTCCTGCCCATTGAACTCTATATTCCCTCACTCCGTGTTGCCATCTGTGATCAATTATCCGATCATGACCATTCAGAAAAGTGGCTAGGTGAATTGGAACCTCTAGACAAGAAGCGGTTGCACACTTTGCACCATCTTGAGGTATACCAGAACCAGATTGCACGATCCATCAACAAAAATGATTGTCTTCGGTATTTCTTGGAAAGAGAATTAGTGTTGGTCCTCTGGACCCCAATGATACCAAGAAAGGAGCCTCCAATGTCGGAGCCCAAATGGGAGGGAAAATACGTTGTACACAAGGTCTACTCCAACGAAGCATATACCCTGATCTCCATGGACGAACAATTTACAACAGCTCCAACAAATTAAAGATTCCAAAAGAAGTATTTCACATATAAACTGAAAGTGGAGAACGTCTTTACCAGACGACGTTAAACTGCACGGAAGTCGTCCACACCGAACAACATTAAACTGCACAGACCCCCCTTTTCTTTTCACGTCGGGTCACCAACGTCTTTACCGCACGATGTTAAACTGCACGAAAGTCATCCTCACCACACGACGTTAAACTGCGCAGACCCCCCTTTTCTTTTCATGTCGGGTCACCAACGTCTTTACCGCATGACGTTAAACTGCACGGAATTCGTCCTCACCACACGACGTTAAACTGCATGGAACACTTTTTTTTCATTCACGTCAGGTCACCTACGTCCTTACCACACAACGTTAAACTGCACGAAGTTCGTCCGAGCTGCATGACATTAAACTACCAAGCACCCAACAGTCCAAACTCTATGACATTAAACTATGTGTATTTCATCCTCACCACATGACGTTAAACTGCACAGACAAGATGATTCAAAAATTCCCTCTTCCCCTGTGTACGGACTAGACCTGCACGGGGTGTATCGTCTTTCAGAGAACTACGTGAGGCTTGATTCCTACCCTCGCAAGATACGTAGTGACACCAGAATTCCACAGCCTGGCCCAGCCACCTCAAAAAAAAATTCCCCTTCCCCCGTGTATGGACCATACTTGCACGAGTTGTATTCATGTCCTCACCAAATGATGTTAAACTGCATGGAATCTAATAATACCCATCTTTCTAACAACATGATGTTAAACAATATGGACCTCGTCCTCACCGCATGACGTTAAACTGCACAGATTTCAGAGAACTACTTACGGCTGGATTCCTGCCCTCACAGGATATGTAGTGACGCCCGGATCCCCTATCCTAGCCCAGCCTCCTGAATAAAGGTTAAAAATTCCTCCATCCCTCCGTGTACAGACCATACCTACACGGGGTGTATCAATCGTCCTCACTGCACGACGTTAAACTACACGGACAAGAATTTTTAACAATATCCCTTTACCCCATGAACGGACCAGACCTGCACGGGGTGTATCGTCTTTCAGAGAACTATGTGTGGCTTGATTCCTGCCCTCATAGGATACATAGTGACGCCAAGGTTCCCAGTCCTGGCCCAACCCCCTGAATAAAAGATAAAAATTTCCTTTCCCCCCATGTACGAACCAGACTGACATGGGGTGTACTTCTCGTCCTTTCCACACAACGTAAAACTGCATGGATAACAAGATTTAAAAATACTCTCTTTTCCCCATGTATGGACTAGACCTGCATGGGGTGTATTTTCACATCTTTTCCGCACAACATTAAACGGAATGGACAATAATGTTAAAAATTCCCCCTTCCCCCGTGTACAGACCAGACCTGCACGGGGTGTATAACATCATCCTCACCACATGACAATAAACTACACGGACTCTGTCCTCACTGCATGACAATAAACTTCACAAACTCTATCCTCACCGCATGAAAATAAACTGCACAATCCTTGTCCTCACCGCATGATCTTAAACAACACAGAACTCTTCCTCAACACATGACGTTAAACTGCACAGACTCTGTCCTCACTATAAGACAATAAACTGCATGGACCTTGTCCTCACCGCATGACGTTAAACTGCACGGGCCTTTTCCTTACCGCATGACGTTAAACTGGATGGACCTCATCCTCACCGCATAACGTTAAACTGCACAGACCTCTTCCTCACCGCATGATGTAAAACTACACGGACTTTGTCCTCACCACATGACGTTAAACTGCACGGATTTCGTCGCAACCCACCCAAGACACATAGAGATTCGAGATGGAGATACTCCTTGCACATTTGGAAGCACCCTTTCCATACATCAGACTCCACGACCCGGATAATTATGGATATTCATAACCACTCATGGCCATCAGAAGTGGAAATTCATCGACCCGTGGACACCTTTTCATGACTATGCATACCATGCCCTCAGCAGCTCTGCATAATGATATCCCCTGGCTCGTCCACCAAAGGCAAGATTTACTCGAGCGACACTCTTCCTAGCTCCGTACACCTACCAGCCTCAGAGCCCCCGTATCACATCTCCTGATCCAAAAAATTTATGGAGTAGTGGTTTACAAGTTCATTCCCCTTTTCACATCCAAGTGTTTCTAGGATATCCCTATATGGATAGCCTATGTGTCCACTGGCGGTTCACATAGTGACTTGCATCAATGAATATCAAGTCGGGGCTAGGCTACTTTGACTTAACATCCAATTGCAATGAAGATGTATCTTGTATACTCGGACACCACTATCCCCATTTGTCGAACTCTTCACTATGAGCAATCATGGATTCTCATAATCATTCATGGCCATCGGAAGTGGAAAGTTATCGACCCAGGGACACCTTTGTACGACTATGCATACCATGCCCTCAGCGGCTCTGCATAATGATATCCCCCGAGACATCCATCAAAGGAAGGATTTCCTTGGGCGGTACTCTTCCTAGATCTGTACGCTTACCGGACTAAGATCCCCCACGCTATACCTCATGATCTAGGAAAACTTAAAGTTGCAGTTTACAACTGTCATCCCCCACCTTGTTCCAAGTATATCAAAACATGTTGAATCAGTTATCCTTCGAGTGACTGCAGCAATAGTCACCCAGTGGTCTGAGATATATGACCGCTAAACTAGGAGTACCTCATCCTTACCGCATGACGTTAAACATCATAGAGTAAAGGTACACCCCCGCACAAAAAATCAATCAGCGTAGGGAGCTCTCTAAGCTTTAATAGCAACTAGGGCCGAGTATGCCCGACATGCTCAGACATTTCCTTCCACGATGATAGACTTCATGGCCCGGATAATTGCGGAACATCATAACCATTCATGGCCATCATAAGTGGAAAGTCATCAACCCGGAGACACCTTTTCATGACTATGCATACCATTCCCTCAATGACTCTGCATATTGATAGACCCTGGCCCATCTACCAAAGGTAAGATTCCCCCGGGCGACACTCTTCCTAGCTCCGTATGCTTACCAGCCTCAGAGCCTCTGTGACATCTCTCCTGATCCAGGAAACCTCAGAACCATGATTTACACCATCAACCCCCTTCACTTCTTGGACATGCCAGGATACTCAGGTCCAGTTACATTTTAATCAAGAGCGGCCTTTTTAACTACGTCCTCACAACATTATGTTAAACTCCACGATCAATCTTCCTTGCTACATGACGTTAAACAGCATAGCATTTGAAAAGGAAAGAAAAATTCCCCTCGTCCTCACTACATGACGTTATACTGCACAACATCCTTCAATAATTCTCTTCATCATTTCCGCATGATGCCAAACTGCATGGTCAAACCCGCCAAAGGTTCAGTAAGGAACATAGGCTTTTCCCTGTCTTTCAGTGCATGGGTAAGACCGAAACAAGCCACCGTCTCATACCCGTGTGAGAAGGCATTACTTCACCAATTATCAGGAAGTTTGGTCTAGATGTTTCCCACGTATCCACGAAACCCTCTCATCATAAACCATACTCTTCACTCAGAAAAAGCCGAACTCTCATAATCCACCCCTGGTGGTCCCAAATCTCAACTTCCCTGAAGTTTATTGGCTATCAGGGGAATACAATCATTGACCTAAGGACACCTTTTCATGACTATGCATACCATTCCCTCAGCAGTTCTGCATACTGGTAGCCCCTGGCCCGTCTACCAAAGGAAAGATTTCCTTAGGCAATGCTTCTCTCCATACACCTTTTGGCCCCTGAGCCCCCATGTCTATCCCAGGATTCAGAAACCACCTGATCTACAGTTTACCAACCTCTTTCACAACCCTGCCTGAATATTGTGGAACGTCTTTGAAAATATTATTAAGAACCAGGAGAATTCGTTCCATTTTAAATGATGTCCCAGCTGTATGACTTTAAACTGCACCAAGCCTCAACCATCCCTTACGCTAACTAAATTCACAGGGAAGTGGTCTCCGGACCATGATCTTAATTAGTACGGATGTTCCCAAAACCCTTTTAGATGTCAAAATCCCCTGTTGAGCCACCCCTGGTGGTTTTCATAATTTTCCAAGCCACCCATCGTGGTTCCCATGAGCCTGACTTCCATGAAGTCCCTTGGCCATCGGAAATGGATAGTCATTGACTTGAGGACACCTTTGCATGATTATTCATAGCATTCCCTCAGAAGCACTGTATATTGATCGCCCCTGGCCCTTCTATCAATGGTATGTTTTCCATAGGCAATGCTCTTCCTACCTCTGTACGCCGATGTGGCTCCCATGCCTTGAGGCATGCCCGTCATTCCGTTCAAATTTAAACATGTTCCCCACACATGCATCTGAAGAGTATTGAGACATTTTTTAATCAGCTGAACTCCATTGGGGCCCTTGCCACACCATGTTTGGTTAAAGATTCTTGACCTAATACATATGTAATGATAGTCTTTTCAGTGGGAATTTAAAATGCTTAAAAAAAGAGGCACAAATCCTGTTAAGCCAAAAACCCGAAAAGGGCGACCTATGAAAAAGTCAGGCCATACCCGCTGGGCTCACACTAAATGGGCCCTGAAAAAACCAGGGCATTAAAAAGAAAAGACAAAAAGTTTGCAGGGATTTTCAACAAAACCCTAGTAATAGTCAAACTATGCTCGCTGGACCCCATTGTCTTGGAAAAATTTAGAGTATGTTTTCCTGAGTTATGACTAATTCTGATTCAGTGAATTGTTATTTACACAATAATTGTTCTAATTAACAATCAAATTTCACAGCAACAAGTGATTGACAGAGACTGTATTTTGTTCAATGAAAAAAAGGGAGGACGTCCATAAGCTAGGGTCTCTCCCTCAAAAAACGGGGAGAGGGGTAAGTACAATAGGGGGTACAAGAGTGGATTTGATAGTCATAAAGGATCCTGACTCACTCTCTCCACCAGATCAGCAACCGTGCGGTGGAGGTCGTTGCAAGACCATTCCAACACGACCTTCTCCTTGGCTTCAACATCAGCTATCAGATGAGTATGCTCCACTTTTTTTTGGAGATCGTTGATCACTTTTCTAGTGGATTAGATACGACCGGTCATAGCTGATAACCGATTCCTCAGCATCACTGCCCGTTCATCACATTCATGCAACTCGGAGGATAGGACGGCCGCCTGATCTCGAGAGGTCACCTCCTGTGCCATCAGCTAATGAAGCTATATCGTGGCTTCCTCCAAGGATCAGGTCCCGCAATGAGTGGCATCAAATTGAGAAAGTTTGAGTTCACCAGTGGCAATTTACTCACAATCCATGACAACTCGTCAAGTAAGAGAATGGAACTGCTGATAGTCGAAGCCACCTGACCCCAAGCCCCGGAAGAGCTGTCGAAGAGCTTCAGTCTTAATTGGAATCTCAGCTAGAGGAGTTTTGGAAATGATCTTGCAAATCTGATGCTAGGCCCACCTGTGCACCGCCTGGTGGTCCGCCACGACAAGAGGATCTTTGGTGTCCTCGCCGGATAGCACGGGAATGAAATTTTTCATTGTAACCAATGCAGGCATGTGCTCGCTAGAAGTTGGTTCGGAAACTAGAAACTCTGGAGCCTCTAACCCCGGTTCAGGCTTGTGGATCAAGTTTCTAAGCCCGTATTCAAGAGGAAAAATATTCGGGATTGTCTCACTAGGACGTGAAACCACAAGGTCGTCTTCATCCACGTCCAAGAAGGATGAATCCACCTGAACTTCGGCCACTGCAGGACTGGGAGAGGAAAATACCTTGAGCTTCTTTGATCGACGAGCCCTCAGTCGATACTCCCTTAGAGCTGATGGGGAAGGTGTAGTAGACGCGACAACCACATTACATCCTGATTTGGGAACTTTCTGAATGGCCTTCCCTAGGATCCCATCGGGATAGTATTTTGCCCACGCCTTTGCATACTCCATGGAAAGGCCGGTGATGGCCCCCATGACAGGCAGGTGAATGCTCGCTTTAGATCCCTCCCGCATTAGCATCAGCCACCATTGATGAAGTGTGGCCGGGTACAGTCCTTGTGCCTGAGGAGGGGGAAGGGAAACTTCGAATTTCATGCACCCAAACTGGCGAGAAAAGTGATACGAGACATACAACTCGCACAGAGAACCCCCATTGATCTGTGCGGATAGAAATCTGTACCGTAGAGAGATCATGTAAGAGCACTCCTCCAGGCTCCCCAGGTGGTTGTAAAGTAAGACACTAGAAGGGGTGGGGTAGGGAGTGAAAGAAAACTGGGAAAAGTCACTCATAATCCTGAGGTATTCACCAGGGCTGAGGGATTCCAGGAGAACTCCAGCTATATCAAGCAGGGTAGGCCGAAAAGTAGGAAGCATGATGACTGTGCTATGACTATACTCATAACAAAAATAATGATCCGCTACCCAGCCATACAAAAATTGAAATGGCCCACTCAGACGGAAGGGTGAACTTCCCTTCTACATGTAACCCAACAATTTATAAATACGAGCCAATGTGGGCATGACCAAATTCACCAGGTGGCCCTCTGCCAGCTCAACTGCCATTATCAGGGTGCAAGCCCTGACACTAGGATTAATATCCCGAGAAGGGAATATCCACCCACTTAAGAACATAGCAAACAACCCCTCCATCCGGAGCATAGGCGGCACACCCAGGCACACCTCGTAACCCCATGAAAGGTAGTCGAACGCCTCCAGAACCTCCCAGTAGGAACCTGGGGAGGTTCGTGACTACTGAAAAGGATGAGTCCTAGGGCGCTTGATCTTCGGCACATGACCAGTGGTGTTCAAAAATAACCATATCCAGGTACTATAGGGAATATGGGAGTGGGCACGCAACGCCTGACCTAGTGACTACTCCTCCATAACCAACAGATCCCTTGCCAATAAAGGCACTTGTTCGACGTCGTCCCATGCATTAGAAGTAGGTAGAAATTATTCATACATCTCACCGATAATCGGGAGTCCTCCCAATTGATGGATATCCCACATACTAATACCAACTTCACTATGGCCAAGGTGGAAAGTATTAGTTCTTGAACACCAACAACTGAGTAGGTCTGGAAGAACTAGGGATTGTGGGTACATGGAAAATTTGGAGGGCCACACTGCAGAGTATAAATTGACTGCTTCCAGTGATTCAGGAGACTCCTGATAGTGATGATGGACCGAGAAAGCCCAGGCCCAATCATTTGAGAGGATCCCACCAGATCAAAGATCCCACCTAGGAATCCACCCCGCATAGGGATCTACTCGAGTAAGGTTGATAATAGAAGGGTAACTCTTGAAGACAACTTCCTGATAAAAGTTTCGAGTGTGCTGATCACTTTTGGTCCAAATAGAGCCCCTCAAAATAAAGGTGTCTTTCTGGTCAGAGTCAGAAACCATCTCCCCCAATTGGGTAAGGTTCGCCTGAATACACTTGGATGACGCTTCCAAGAAAGGAGAAGGAAGACCTGAGAAAGTGGGGGGAATAGGGACATCGTCTGGAAGACCGAATCCATGAAGTGGAAGTCGATTTGATAGTGGATAAACTAGTAGCTCAGGAGGGAGCAAATATTTCAAGGCACCATTGTCAGGAATGATGGACTGACTAGGGTCCTCTTGGATATTCTCTGATCTGCGAATCATAGATAAACGTGTCACTGAACTAATTGGTAGTGGCTCTGTAGCAGGCCTCAGTGCAGAATGAGGGGGAGCCATGTTTTCTCCCTGCATAATGAGAGCCAATGATCGGTTAGTCTGGAATAAAAATCTGGACAAAAATACCAGATATATGGGTGAGGATCAGTTAAGGAGCCTTCATAAAAAAATTCCACAAGGGGGCCTCAGAGGATGGTTCGCGATGACAACATCCCGCGAACCAGCCCTTCACGAAATCAGTATGCGAAACCCTGGCCGGCGGAGTGTTGGTCAGGAAGCCGCAAACCATGTTTCTCCACAGAATTTCAATCCCGAATTTAGTGACTAAGTTCGGAAGACCTATAAGCTGTTAATGTTCAAGATATTTTAGTCCGTGGAGTAGCAAAACCGTGGAGCATCAAAATCATGGAGCATCGAAACTGCAGAGCACCAAAACCGCAAAGCAAGTTCCTCCGCAGCCCATCATGACTTACTTTATTGATTAATTAAGAGTAATGTTTCACGGTTGGGGAATTTGTCCTTGGGGTAAAGGCGACTGCGAAGGTGGAATGGTTGGCAGAATTCGCAGCCGGTTTGCGGATTAAGCACTTCGCGGAGGAAAGAGCGCGCAGAAGCGAGGGAACTCTGGTTTCACGAAGAATTCGGTAAAGGAAAAACGAATCCCCCCACTTATTTATCGGCATGTTCCCCTACTTTATCCACAGCCCTACCATAAACCATTACGTTTTAGGACCACTTTGTATCGGAATGTCCTACTCTTCGTTCCGATCGGACCCCATTCCGATGGGGGCATTTATAGGGTCCTGAAAAATCCTCAAAGGAGATTCTACCCAAATCCCCCAAATAATTGGGGAAAAGAATGGTGAAAATTCAATGAAGGGACACAAGCAGGACTAGTTTGGGGACCGGTCCCATGAAAATGCAATGTGGCCAGGCCACGCGAAGCACCCCCTCCATGAACCTTCATCGTTTGCGAAATGGAGGCAGAGATCCTCTGCGGTCGCGAGGCAAGATGGGAGACAATCTGTTTCCCCGTCATGAACCGCCCAAACCACGGACCGCGTCGACCGGTTCAATATGCATCCGTCGTCATTCGCGGAATGGATGTGGATCCCTCCGTAGCTGCGAATCACTCCCCTGAGTTCAGTTCGGGGGGGGGGGGGAGAAGCGTTCAATACCCACCATGAATTATGGATTGACCAAGTCTGCTGTAAATCGGGTAGTCGGTCATGGGCCTCCACAAAATGTGCCGCGTGACGGCAGATACATCTCTTTCCCCACTCTATAAAAGGAGACCGAGGGGGAAAGGGGATGAAGATATTCTTATTTGCACAATTCGAAGGTACAAGAAGAGAAGAGCGATCAGACTTGGGTGGAAGTATTTCGAAGGTAGGAATAGGATTTCGCAAACAGCGAAGTTTCAGTTCACGGACCAGAGCAGGTATAAGCATGGGAATGAACTAATATGGAACTGAAAATGCATAATAATTTGGTGAACCACGATCTTAAAATAACATAAAAATTGAAGACCGTGAACCATAGCCCCTCCGCGGATGCACTCCCCGTGGACCAGGGTGTTTATTCATCTTTTCCAATCTGCCGCACCGCGTAGCACCCTCCTACGCGGGTAAAGCCTCGACCGACGAACCCTCGATCGGCACCACCCTTGGCCACTGCTGCTCTCGTGGACCCCTCCGCATACCCCCTGGTACACGGGATGAACCCGAAGTTGTGAAACCTCCTGGTTCGCGGGATGCTGATCAGTCCGTAGGCCACCCTGGTTCGCGGATGGCCTCTCAGTCCATAGACCACCCAGGTTCGCGGTCGGCCTCCCAGTCCTCAGACCACCCTTGTTCGCGGACGACCTCTCAGTCCGTGGACCACCCTGGTTCGCAGATGGCCTCTCCAGCCGCATGGAACTTCCTTACGTGAAGGGCGCCAAAACCTTCAGAGTTCCTATTCCCTGAGCCAGATAGAATCCTTCCAATCCAGCATGATCCTCTTTAACTACCTCATCGGCCTACTCATCAGCCCCAAGCCGAGGCCTCCACCAGAGCTACCGGATCCACGTGGTGTAACTTTCAGGAACATCAACGCGCCATTTTGAGTTCACATACCCACGGTAAATAGGGGAAAACAGGTTTCCCCGACCCTTGGGTAGATTCCCGAAGCATGCCTGCGTCCACATTCCCATGGTAATGCGGGGTCTTATCCCGAGAGCCCCCTTCCTGCCTCTACTCGCCAGGATGGGGGACTACACGCTTCGACAGTCGGGCACTTCTCCCCTCCCCAGAGAGGGGGAGGCATACCCATCAGAAGTCAGCCGTCCCCATGAACCTCGGTACTTCACCAGGTACTTCCCTGGGGAACAGGTAGGTGACGAGCACAAGAGCACCCCTTTCCCTCTCACACTATGGTTTGTCGCATGGTCCTCCTCAGAGTGTAAGCCCCAGTCCTCTTATGGGGCTCCTCAGAGTGTAAGACCCAATCCATCACCCTGGGTGTCCATCCTGGAGTAATCCCTGAGCTTATGTGCCGCCCTCATTTGTAATCCCCACTCCACTTCTGACGGATTCACCTCTCGCGACGTGATCCTCTGGTCCCGGCTGCCTCTTGTTTCTCACACTGAGCGTTACTCACGTGGGATTAGAGTAAGAATCGACCATGAAATCCTCTTGTGGGCCTCCTCAGAGTGTAAGCCCCAATCCATCATTCCAGGCTGCCTCAGAGCATAAGTCCCAAGCCAATGTGAACTACGTGGACTTTGATAACTACCTCTTAAGAAGGGTACATTGGAAGTCTACAAGAGGTTCAAGATCACCACCCGGTTGTTCCGAAAACCTTCACATCAGTTTGACTTTGTCCCGCATGACAATAAGTTGTGCATGCGAACTATGTGGACTTTGATCCCTGCCTCCTAATAAGGGTACGTAGGAAGCCTCCCTGAGGTTCAAGCCTAATAAACGGTCAATCCAATTATCTTCACATAGGTTCACCGCGCCACTCCTAGTGCCGCCTCAAGCGAGTTCCGACTCTTCTGGGTCATTAATCCAACAAGGGATGGTAAACCTCGGCCATAAATGATTCTGAACCCCTATATATAGTTGACCATTTCCCACCATGGTTAAATCCATGGATACTATGTTTGGGTATAAACCAATGATTCACGAACATATGAATACGTCTTAAATCTATAATAGAGTCCCAAAACAGGCAATAATTCCCCCCAAAAGGGTGTGATGAGCCCGACTTCCCATCATCTCGACCAATGTGAGTTATTAAGAGTCACTGGTCAGACCATCCGGCGAACGCCTACCTTTGGAAAGCAGGTCCATCAATCATTGGATACAGAGCCGTTGGGCGTTTCGAGGACGAAACAACGAGACAACCATTCTCACTATTAACATCATACCAAATTCTTTCTGGACTGAAGTATTAAATATCATCAAAATATCTGACATGAACATAAAAATTTTAAGTGCCTTTTATTATATGATAATAAGTGATATAAAAGGAATAAAAACATTATTTTTTTACAATAATATTAATAAATAAACTAAGATTATTATTCATTGATATAAGGATTGTACATGATGAGTGTGACTCAATGTAAGGGTCTAATTAACACAAATATTGTTTTAACAGTTTTATTGATTTAATATTATAAATTATTTTATTTCATGTCCTTGATTTCAATTTTTTTTATGAATGTAATTACATTAACATTAATGTTTAAAAATTTTATTTTTTATTTTCTTTCTAATTTTTCAATGTGTTATGTGACAATTTGATTCAAAAATATCTTTTTAAATGTTTAGAATTGTGTTTAAAAATTAATTGATTAGTCTAATAACATGGAGTGATTTTTAACATATACATCATGAATGAAATTTATTTCATTCCTATAATTTTAATGTTTTTTGTCTCCTTTAAATGTATACATATTTATTTTCAAATAAATTGTTTTCATTTTTAAATGTGAGATTTTGTAAAATAAATATTCTATTTCAAAGAGGAAATTTTATTTTTAATTTATGCTTGTTTTATGTGTTATGATAATATTATGTTTTTTGGGAATTATATATGAAAACAGGTGGTTCTATGATAAACAAATGCTGGGTGAGCCCATTATAGCTCTCTAATGCATTAGGTAATGGGACCAAGTTAACTGGATGGTTTATCCTAAGAGATTGAGGTAATATACCTTTATAGGTATTCAAAATGTAACCATGAAGGTTTCTCCCTATTTATACATGAATTCTATATTTTATGATTTATATGGATTCCACAGGTTTTGTTTATTATTTATCTTTTCTTTAGAGTTTTACATGAATATTATGATTATATGAGGTCTGCAAAATAATTTGGATTTTTGGGTGCAAATTATGATTTTTTTGATACATTTTGGATGAGTTTAAAATATTCATGGACTAAAGTTTTCTTTACTTCTCTTATGACAATGATTTTTTTATACCCATACCATTTTTTTGAAATTTTTTCCATAGGTTATAAGGATGGGTAAGTGAAAGTAATAATTATATATGAATGTTATGAATATTTATATCACAAAAAATAATTAATATTTGATTTTAAAAAGTTTTAGATTATGAAAAAATTGATTGTGAGTAGACATGTCTAGTTTGTAATATTCTATTTATAATGTAATATTTATGGTCTAATTCTATAAAACTATAAAACTGAAAAGATCCTCAATGTAAAATAATTTAATTTATTTTCTAATATCCAAGATTAAGTTATGTATAAGGTTGGGTCCTTACAAAAATTCTTTTCACTCTTATTTTGATGACATTTTTAACCATTTTTATTTTCAATTTCATGTTTTCAACAGAATAATTTTTAAATATCAAAACGCTAATTACCAAGATCATGATTGAATTTAAAATATGAAAATTTTTTAAGGTAGTGGTAACGTAACTCCCCAATATTCTAAAATTAGAACATTTTTTTCAATGCAGTATGCAACATACAACACAGAGCTAAAACAACCCTCAAAATATATTTTATTAAATTAATGATTTTTGATTTCTTTTGGAACACATAACCCTATGTCTAAATGAACCATACTATATTATACATTTTTTACATAGTTATTTATTTCATAGGTATGAATACTAATATCAAAAATATGAAAAATAAGGTTATCAATTTATTTTATATAAAATAAGAATAATTTAACAAACAAAATGTTTTCTAAAATAAATATTTTTAAAAGATGGATTAGTTGAGCATTGAACACATAATATATAATTATTTTTTACCAATTTTGGAAACTTTATTTGAAAAAAATTATTATTGAAATCATCATACTAAAATTAGATTTTGGTGAATTTTTGAAATTTTTAGAAATGTTTCATATTTCAAAAAATAGATAAAAATAAATACATTTAGTTAAAAATAGTAAATAAATATAAATAATTCATACAGTTAAATTATATTTTAAATTGGTTTAAATTTTAGATTATATTAATTATAAATAAATTAATTCAATTAAGGTTATTGCAATTATATTCATAATGAATTTTTATATACATACCTACTATGACATTGATCATTTTAGATTTCAATATGTGCTTTCTCATCACATCTATAAAATTAATTTTAAATTAATTTTTTCCAATTATGTGAATTTAATTTGAATAAATTGATAAATTTTTTATATTAGAATAATTTATATTATATAATATTGTAAAATTAATTTTTCATCATTATGAATAGTTAAAACTGTAAAAAATATTTCTCGTTGTTAGGATAAAAATGGATTTATAGAGGGATAAACTAAAATAATAAGGGGTAAAATGATTTAAAACATGTGTAAAATATATTTTACATCCATATCATGACCTTATAATATATCATGATTTCTAATAATTCATTTTGGACCCTTTTGGAATCTGAGAAAATAGGTTACACCTTTTATTGTCAAACATTACAAGTGTCCCACTCTCCTCACTGGAAAAAGGCTACCCCTATCATCTCTTACTAGAAACCTATTTTTATTTGTACATTCATAACCAAATATCTTCCAAACATTCATCATATAATCCTAAAATCTATTTTTTATTATATACAATTTATTAAGACTTTTAGTGAAAACCAAAAAAGCATACTCGAAGAAGATGTAACATTATTCAATGAGGGTTTTAATTTTTTTTAATAATCCACCTCCTTAAACATTTATTAAACTATTTTGATATAATAAAATAATTATTTTAAATACACATATATTTTTTTATGTTATGGTCATGAAATACAACCATCTCAATATCCATTAAATGGGTGATGAAATCATCAATCATATTTTTAGCTAACTACCACCTTATGAACCGATATGATTTTATTTTAATTTAAAAACTCTTATGATTGTGTAATAAAACGAATATAAAAAATATTTATGATAATTATAACTAAAATATTAATATAAGTTCATTATATCATATATATAAAATATTAATTTGTATTCTTTAGGGGATGCAATAACATCTCTTATGTGTTTGGTCGTCTACCGCCACACGAACCAATGTTATTAAGATTTCACTAACGCTTTAAGTGAATGGTAATAAGGATAATTTTATTGATTATATCTTATATACATTACAATTCAATACAAATTTCTCATTATTAAAGATAATATATCATTTCCATTCATTACATTTTACACACTTGAATATGATAACATCGTTCGTGTACATGTGGACTACCACCTTTATAAAGAGATGTTTCTCTCTTTATAGAAGATCACCAAATGAATGATATATATAAGTGTATTTAAATAATTAATATGGTATTTATGATACAATGATAAATATAAAAATATAAAATATTACTTAACTTTCTTCCATAATAATCATTGAAAAATCGAAACGTTATCGAAGTGTACGTATAACCCACCCTCTCCATAGTCATAACATTATAAATTTCTCAAATTTTCTTTATTGTTGTTAAAAAAGTCTAATTTATGTATAAATAAAATATTATTTCATTATTATTATTATTTTATATTTGAGGGAACTATATAATTTGTGCTAGAACTGGATCTTTTTTGACAAAACACCCATGAGAAATCAAGGTAATTAAGACCTGAAACAGTGAATATAATGAATTATTATTAATTAATGGGTTATAAGACAGTATAAAATGATCATATATAATATTATAAATATTAATTTGGTTCTTTAGTATGTTAATAACATGTTTAAAAACTCTATAGATGAGGTTAAAGCATGTTTAACCAAATGTAGACTTAAGTTATATGAAATTGGGTAAATCTCCCTTAATTAAAGCATATTATAATGGTACACACCTAATTTATCTTATATGGTGTATTTCAGGACCAATACCCCACCTCTCATGTTGTGACTACCCCAATCTATCCTTCCATAGGCTAGGGGCTAGCGACTATCATCGAGTAGGCATATCCCCATAAGGGAAGACATTTGACTTTAAACCTGTACACACACAAAAAGCTCAAACTATGGAAAGAAAACACAATATAAACCAAAACTATCACTAATAAAACAACTAAAAGTAAAATAGAAACCAAAATTACATGGGGATAGAATAAAATCCCAAAAACCCAAAGGAAAGTACAACTTCAATGGACTATCCACTCAAGACCCCACCTGAAGGGTAACTTCTTGTAGCCGTAGAGGTATGCATGTTCTTCCTATATCACTGAGAACTACCTAGTCTCATAACACCATGGTCTCCATCGAAGTGTCCTTCCATCTCATATCACTGAGTATCACCTGGTCCCAGACCACCAAGGTCTCTGTCGAGGTGTACGTATGTCTTGTCTCACTGAGCACCACCTTGTCCCAGACCCCCAAGGTTTCCGTCGAAGAATCGACGACCTTCATGGGACACAACACATGAAGGTGATTCCCATGTAGGGGTTCGTAACACAACAATTATTTGGGACCCCAAACTACAAGGAAAGACCACAAAGCAATCCACAAAGAAAACCACAAATCAAGATCACGAAGCAAGAAAAATCACATAGGTGTAATCTAAAGTACAGAAAGCAAGACTATCAGTTGTAACACTGAACACCTTTGACTATTATGGTAGTTATCCTTGATGAGTAATGTGGGTTTGTTGGGTCACACAGAGCCACTTACCACTTATACCAACATAGCTGGTCCACACAAGGCCACTTGTAACTGATCCACACAGTGCTATTTGGAGTTAATCCACAAAGGGTCACTTATAGCTGATCCACACATGGTCGCTTAGAGATGATCCATATAGGGTCGCATGGAACTGATCCACATAGGGTATCATGGTGCTATTCCATATAGTGTCACTTGGATATAATCTACATAGGGTTGCTTGGGACCAATCGTTTGCAATATTCGAGTCTTAGCCATCCCCATGATTCCTGCATATAGTAAACATGATTCCAGTAGAATCCACTCCTCAATCCATTCATTGTATTTTAACATCCATGAAAGCCTCCTTAGATCATTCCAAAATAACCAACTTGTCACAACGGTTCCAAATCCATAAAGGGATCATCAATCGGATGCCCGGTCTAAAATATATTAATGTTTTATTAAATAGGAGCCGGTTGTGTACATGCTTGGTATGACCCGATCGGATAAACCCGACCGACCCGGCCCGGGGGTCCCACATGACCCAACCCGGTTTGATTGACCTGAACTTTCCCGGCTAGGCCAATCCAACTCGACAAGGCTGGGCAGGGTCGACTAGGTCTGGCATGGCCATTAGGCCAGGCTGATTGGGCCTGTAATGGACCAATCCCAGTTTGATCGTGGGTCCAGCACGCAGGGTTTCCTAGCGAATCGGTTCCATCTGGATCATCCCACAATAGGAGGGTCAGTTGTTCCCTGCCCGGGTAGCCCAATAGATTAGCTTTATCATGCTGGCATGGCCCACAAAAGTGGGCCTAATTAACTCTAGCACATGCCACCCTACACATCATTTTGTGCCCCTCGGTCGGGCCCGCTGTGCAGGCTGGTCTCCTATAGCACAGATGCCAGGTGGCTTCTTGTTCTTGCATGTTGCAGCTTCTTATGCTGGCTACCTCCCTTTTCCTGTTTGTTGTCCCCATTTGACCTTGTGCTAGTGTGCCGCACCATGACCCCAGCAACGGCCCAATCCACCAATGCGGTTTGGTGGTTGCATCCCTTTCTGCCATACATAGCCCACTACCAGCAGTTCCTGTAGCACAACTGCGGCCCACGACGCACGACCATCCATGGCGGGATGTTCTGCAGACCACCGGGTCCACTCTGGTGGTCCTTTCATGGGACTGTCTATGACTCCGGCCTCTATGGGGTTCCATGTTGTCAATTAGGAGTTCCGACCACAAAGATCACATAAGAACACACTAAGACAAAGGGTCTCATTCCTTATTCGTGTAAGCCCTCACACTCTAAATTAGTGTTTATTTAGAACATTGAGGATATGATTACAATTCTATGAAAAATTAATCCTGATGAAAAACCCAACAATAAGATCACTTTTGAAATAACAAGTGATCCATGGATCAACCTATTCATGTGTTGATCCACATTTGTTGTTTTAAAATGAAGAATGGGGAACTCAAATTAAAAAAATAACTCCTACCTAAGATATTTTTTTTGGTCATGGAAGAGCGGCGTTGTGCGTCTTTGTTCTCCATTCTCGATCGAATTACCACGTAGCTAGTTATGCTTCAAAGGGTGGAAGGAGAATTTATTTGTTATTGGTTACAATTCATCACTGTAGATTTCTGAGAGGAATTCTAACTCTGATTCTCAATCCTGTCAATTCATTAAAAGAGAAACGTGTCACAGCGTTTCTATTATGTTGTGTCGTCATGTCATTATGTTGTTTCATTTATGAAACAATGTATCTTTTAAGCTTCAATTAATGATTCATTATGCTGTCTCATTTATGGAATTAAACCATCAACTCATCGATGTGTTTCAGTGAAATGATTCACTTGAATAAAGTAACCTTTTTATGTTTATTTCATTTTTTAAAAAAATGTCTAAAGATTAACTTTTTCCCTCGACCCGTGCCCATCTAGTTTAAGTCCATTATTATGTATTGTCACTATTCTGGATGCAATGGAGCCCTCAGAATTTCAATTCGGGCACCCATTAGATATTTCCACAACTGCACAATGAAGCCATTTTAATTCTCTTAAAAAAAATCAAAAAATATATTTCTCCCTCTACCCATGTCGGTCGAGTTTATTCTTCGCCTATGCAAAAAACGCCCTCATGAGAACAATGGTACTTTCATGTTTCTAATCCAAGTTACCATTTAGGAGTTATAAGGACTTGAAAATAAAATAACTTTATTCAATTATTTTATTCAAGACCAAAAACTACTTTCCATTATTGACCTACGCCGACCAATTTTAGGATATGCCTAAGGAAATCATACCCTTGTGAGATCAATGGCGGTATCATATATTCAATTTGAGTCACCATTCATGAGTTTTAATGATTTTAAATTAAAATTATTATATTTAATTAATTTATTTATAGTTCTTCCATTTTCAGGTTTTCTCAATGGAGGCCTGCACTGACTAAACATAAGTCACACCTATGGTAAACCCAACATTCTAAAAGAAATGATTCACTCAGATTTTTAATCATAGAACCCATTTAAGATTTATTCCACTTTTGAAAGAAAACCTCTCATGTGTTCTATTTAAAAATTATCATTTTGTGGTAGACCATTTAGGAAAAATTAGGCCTCAAAATAACATGTTGTCTCGGTTCCTAATCTCAAAATAATCCCATATAATTAAAAAAATAATTACATGGAATTCAAGGACATGGCATTACTCCCCCATTTAAGTCTTTATTTACTCATAATCCAAAACAAGGGAAAATAAGAGAAGAAGGGTGTACTGGGAACAAATCTGAGCCTCTTGCTCAATTGTGTTCTCTTGGATATTCTTGTGTTTCAAATGAACACACAGTAGAGGAATCGAGCCCTCATAAAGGACCCACCCATGTCGTTACTCTATCTTAATTGGGAACTCCGCAAACATCTCCCCATCGTTAATGTCCAACACGCCATGTTTGATGATGTGAGAAGGGTCATGCACACATCCTCTTCTACTGAGATATGTGGAAGAAGTCATTCACCCTCAATAACTATGATGGAAGAGCCAAGAAGTACACCACCCTGTGCACTCTACAATGTATATGGAAAGGTCTAATGAACCTCAGAGATAAATTTCCTCCCCTTCCAAATCTCTGTATCCCACATCATGGAGAGAATTGTAAGAATATGAGGTACCGACTCTTCAAACACCAAGGGTATCTATCACATATCAGAATAATACATTTTTTATCTCTATGTCGTATTCATCCTCTCCCAGATTACCTTCACCTTCTCAGTGGTATCCTGAACCATCTCCAAACCCTTGAGTGCTGACTCCCCTATGTCTGTCCAGCATAACAGTGACATGAATTACTGTCTGTACAATTCCACAAATGGGGCCACACCAATTATTGAGTTATAACTATTATTGTATGCAAAATCCACTTGTGTAAGGTGGTCCTCCCAATTGCGAACAAAATTATGGGCACAAGCACGAATTTGGTCCTCCACGGTATGTATGGTCTACTCCATCTGAGCATGCATTTGTGGGTGAAAGGTTGTGGTCAAGTGCAATTGAGTCATGAGTGCCTCCTATAATCCCTTCCATAGGCGGGATATGAATAGAGCATCATAGTCTGAGATGATAATAGAATTCACCCTATAAATCTACACTATCTCATGGAGGTAGAAGCATCTTAATCCCTATATTAATCCATTTTCCCAGATGGGTATAAAGTGAACCAACTTGGTGAGGTTTTTGATGATCACCCAGATAGAATCGTGTCCCTTGGATGCTTTTGGTAAAACTTTCATTATGACCATCAATATGGCATCCGACTTCCACTTTGGTACTTCAAGGGGTTGTTTCAAACCTGTAGGAACTTAGAGGTTAGCCTTCACTTACTAAAAATTGAGGCATTTCAATATAAACTCTTCCACTTCCTTCTTCATCCCTGGAAACCTATACAGATGTTGTAGGTCCTGGTACATCTTTACTACACCTGGATGTACTGTAAAAGGGGACATGTAGAACTCACCCAATAACTCATTCCACAACACCACTGGTACAACTGTGTGTCTCCTGAAAAGGATGACGTGCTCCCCACATTTTTTAATATCCATCAAGGGCATACCGTGTGAACATCTGGTCATGGGTAGTCTCACAGCTAGATTCTCTGAGTTGCACCTCCCCGAATCATTGTATGAGTAGAGTAGAAAATACCATCGATTTAAGAAACATTGTCTCCTCTTTATCAACGAAGGATATCTAAAGTGAGATCAACTTCTATGAGGCCACATTCAGTAGTTGTGAACTCAATCTCTTACAGAGAGCATCTGCCAACACATTCCCCATCCCAAGAGTATAGACTACCTCACAGTCATAGTCCTGGAGGAACTCTAGCCACTTTCGTTCTATTGGATTCAGATCCTTATTAGAAAGGATATACTTGAGACTCTTGGGGTCATAATAGATGATGAATAATTCACCCATAATGTAGTGTCTCCACATATTCAGTGTGAATACAACCGCTTCCAACTCAAGCTCATGAGTTATATATTTTTTATCATGCGGTATCAACTATTGTGAACCATAAGAAATCACTACACCCCATGCATTAGGACACAACCATTCCCGGTTCCTAATGCGTCACAATATAATACGTAGTCGGTTCCCTCGTCTGGAAGCCCTAAAATATGAGAACTCGTCAAGACCTATCTAAATTGCTGAAATTTATGATGGAATCATTCTATCCACAGTAAACATTTTACCATCTTCATCAATGAAATCATGGGATATTCTACTGAAGAGAATTAGGGTTAAAATATCTTATAGTACCCATCCAACCTAAGGAGACTTCATACCTTAGTAACTCTCTTGGGTGGATCCCAAGAAAGCACCGCCTCAATCTTCACTTCATCCCCCGCAACTCCAGACTCTGAGATGAAATGTCCTAGTAAGTAGACCTTTCGTAACTAGAACACACACTTTGAGAGATTTCTATGAAGTTAGTGCTCTCATAGTGTGTCTTGAACCATCCTCAGTTGTATCACATGCTGCTCCTTGGACATTGAACACATGTAGATGTCATCAATGAAGATCACTAAAAACTGGTCTAAATACAGCTGTAAGATCCTATTCATGAGTCCCATGAAAACTGATGGGGCATTTGTCATGATAAACAGCATCACTGTGTACTGGTAGTAGTTGTAGCAACATCTGAAATCTATCTTCGAGATGTCCTCATCTCGTACTCAAAGATGTTGATAGCCTTATCTGAGGTCTATCATTGTGGACCATCTCGCCCCATTCAGCTGATTGAAGAGGACATCAATCCTTGGTAGAGGATACTTGTTCTTCATAATCACTTGGTTTAGGGTCCAAAAGTCCATTAATAACATCAATCTTTGATATTTCATCTTGGTAAACAACACCACGTCTTCCCATGGCGAAACTCTTGGCCTTACGAACACCTCCCTATGAAATTCCTCCATCTGTACCATCAGCTCCCTGAGCTCAGTGGGAGCGATATGATATTCAGGTGTCGATATCGGTGTCATCCTGGGGTACAGATCAATGCAGATATCTACCCCTCTACAAGGAGGTATTTTTGGAACATCCTATGAAAAGACATCCTCATACTCATCCAAGTCTATGAGACTGACATCAATTTCCTTCTTTCCCCCTACTGACATCCACTAGTTGTATCTGCTCAGCCAAAGAAATTTCAACCAAAAAGGTTCTCTCTATCACTATAGCATAAGTAATAATGTACATAGGAAAAGTGTTAGCTGGGATGTCCCTATAAAATCTCACTCTGAGGTCTAAGCCTTGATGCACTGGTCGTATCATATTCATTGAGTACATGGAAGGGTCGGTACGCCTCGATTAATACTCATCTACTGACATGTCGTCCTACAAAAGTTTTAGAAGATCTTTGGAACACATATCCCTTAGATTTAATGCAATGTGACACTTTTTAGAGAGATTTTTTCAAGATCTGTGCATGAAAAAGTCACCTCATCATAAGATTAGGTAACATAAGCCCCATAATTGCCCTATTTAGCCACATAGAAGGCTCACTGCTAGCATTATCATCTGATCTAATGGTCCCTGGACTAGACAGAAACTCATCCACCACCTCAGGATAGTCCTTAGAAAACTATGATTTGGGCTGACCTAAGAACCTAAGGGGTCTCTGTCATTGAAATTAATGTAAGGCACTAAGCCTACATGCATCCTCTACCAAGAGTGCTAGTAGTAACTGCTAACCAAAAGGTAGTGGTAAAGAGGGGACACTACCTAAAGGTTCAATCTCATGCAAAGATCCTTGTACCAAAGCCTCATAACTCTATGGTCCATCCTCATGGTCACACACTGGAATCATGCATAGCTATCTGTGTGGATGAATCTTGAAAGATATCAAGATGAATCACAATTAAAATATTATATCTAGTGAGATAACTCTAATTCAAGAATAAACATAGGAAAGAATCAATTCCTATAAGATTCATCCAACCAGTGTAATAATGTATAGATCCAAAAAAAAAGAATTCAAGGTCCTGGTGTATGGATATGTCGACCACCAAACTAATACTGGAATCCCCAAATCTGAAAGTCGAACTCGAAACATTTAACACTATTGTCCAAAATCAAAACAATAGACACCCAGTCAATGGGGTAGAACTGACTGATTCTAATACAACTATTTCATGACGTATACCCCATGGCTCATGTCTTGAATACCCCAATCCATCCTTCCAGAGGTTAGGGGATGATGGATACCACGGAGTAGGAATATCCCAAAAAGGGAAGGAAATTTCCTTGAAACCTATACAGACACACACACAAAGCTCAAACTATGGAAAGTAAACAGGATGTAAACCAAAACTATCACTAAGATAACTACAAATAGTACAATCAAAACTGAATGTAAAAGGGGGACGTAATACAATCCCAATTACCGAAAAGGAATGTACAACTACCACATTCCGTCTGCTCGAGACCCCACCAGAAGGGTAGGTGAAGGGTAGTTTCCTATATATGTAGAAGTATGCCCGTCCATCCCGTATCACTAGGAATAACCTGTTCCCAAACCACCAAGGTCCCCATTGAAGTGTCTTTATGTCCCGTATCACTGTGAACCACTTGGTCCCAGACCACCTATGTCACTTTTGAAGCCTTCTCTCATCTTGTATCACTGAACACCACCTGATCCCGAAGCACCAAGGTCTCTATCTAAGCATTCATCACCTAAAAGGGACACGACATGTGTGGAAAAATCCCATACAAGTGTGAGTAATAGAATACATGGTAGGGTGCCAAAACCATAAGGAAATACCACAAATAAATCCGCAAATAAAACCACAAAGCATTATCATGAAGCAAGAAAGCTCACACGGGTATAATCTAATGTATGGAAAGTAAGGCCATCATTTGTAACACTGAACACCATGGACTGCTAGGGTACTAATTCATGAGGAGTACAATGGGATTATCAGTCACACAAAGCCACTTCCCAGTTAGGCCATCATAGTTAGTCTATATAGGGCCACTTGTAGAAGATACACATAGGTTCGCTTGGAGATGATCCACACAAGGTCACATGTAGATGATCTAAACATGGTCTCTTGTAGATGATCCCCACAGGGTCTCTTGAAGATGATCCATAGAGGGTCACTTGGAGCCGATTCACACAATGTCCCTTGGTTTTGATCTACATAGGGTCACATGGGTGCACTCGTCAGCAGTCTTCATGTCTTAGCTAGCCGTGTGATTCCAACATGTATCACGCTTTATTGTGAGTTATTCCACTCCTCATGCACTTATTAGTATTTAAAAATTCATGAAAGAATCCTTAAAGATTTACAAAATAACTAAATCGTTGTTATGGTTCCAACGCTACAAATAGCCGGTTAATCGAACACCTGGTTTGAAAGATATTGTCATTATAGTAAATGGGGTCATGTTGTGTCAAGGCCTGGTCCGACCTGGTCAGATCAACCCGACCAACCTGGCCCATGGAGTTCTGCATGGCCCGGACCAATTTGTCTGACCTGAACCAACCTGGTTCAACCAGACCGCTAGTCCAGGTCCATTGTGCTTTACTAGACCTAGCCCAGTTTAGTCGTGGGTCCAGCCTCCCGGGTCGCCCAGTGGCACAGTTCCTTCCAGCCCCGCCTGCAAAAGGTGGGCCGATTGTTCGCAGCCTAGGCCACCCAGCAGCCTGACATTACCCCACAAGACCCGCCTGCCTCGTAGACCTATTTGTACCTCCCGTCCTGACCGGCTATGTTGGCTTATCTCCTCCATACCCGAAGCTCGGCGGCATCCGGGTCACGCGCATTGCTGTCGGTTATGTCAGCTGCCTCCCTTGTCCGGAATGTGGTCCCCAATAGACCACATTCCCAAGTGATTTCCTGTAGCCCACTCCACTAATGCGGTTGGGTGGTTGTGTCCCTATCTGCTTGCTGCCGGTCTGCTACCAGATGCTCCTGCCACACTATTGTGGCCTGCACCGGCCGCCGCCTGCCATCGTGGTGCACCGTAACGTGCCTGCGGTGGCCGCCGCTGACTCCAACACATCATCGTGATGTTTGGAAGACCACTGGGACCTCTCTGATGGTATGTTCTTCAAACCTTCAGAACCTCAATCTTCCATGGGGTCCCATCTTACCAGCTAAGACCTCGAAAATTCCTTGTCGTCAATCTGGAGTTGTAGCCATGAAGAACACACATGAACGCACAAAAGAGGAGGGGCATGGTCTTTTTCATGTCTTCCCACAACCTCAGTGTTAGAGTTTCAATAAAAAATGGGGGATAAGATTATGATTCTATAAAAAATTAATCCGAATGAAATAAACCAAGAATAAGATCCCTCCCACAAGAACAAGCGATCTGTGAATCAACCTATTCTTGGGTTGATCTGCGTTCATTGTTTTGGAATGAAGAATGGGGAATTATAATTAAAATAAGTAACCCCTACCTGGTATTGTTTTGTAGGTCATGGAAGAGAGACATTTCATGCCTTTTTTCTCCATTCTTGATCCACCGCCTATGTTTCTAGCGATCATTAGAAGGGTAAAAGGAGAATGAGTTCATAATTTGAGAAACTTCATCACTATTGATTTGTAAGAGGAAATATATCTATGATTATCTAACCTATTATTTCATTAAAAGGGATTCAGGTTACAAATTTTCTATTAAGTTGTGTCGTTACATCGTTACACTTTAATTAATGATTCGTTACATAGTTTAATTTATGGAATTAAACCATCGGCTCATTGTTGTGTTGTAGTGAAATAATTATTTTGAATAGAATAAATTTTTTATGTTTTTTTTAATGTCTGAAAATTAAATTTTTCTCTCAACCCATGATAGTTGAGGTTAGGTCCATTCATATGTAATGTCGTCGTTATGAACACAAAGGTGACCTCATGTTTTCCATTTTGGAACCCATTTAGATATTTCTAGAACCACGCATGCAGACCATTTTAATTCGCAAAAAATGTTCAAAAACTATCATTCACCCTCGACCCATACTGGTCAAGGTTAAGCTCTGCTTAAGGGAAATATGCCCTCATGAGCTCAACGATAGTCTCATATTTCAAATCCAAGTTACTATTAAGGTGTTATAAGGATTTTACAATATAATAACATTCTTTAATTATTTTATTTATGGATAAAAAGTACTTTACATTGTTGACTTGCACCGTCCAATGTTATGCTCTACTTAAGGAGAGCATACCCTCAAGAGCTCAATGGTTTTCTCAGATATTCAACACGAGTCACCATTCATGAATTATATGGATTTGAAAATAAAATAACATTATTTTATTATTTTATATACAGTTATTCTATTTTTGGGTTTTCTCACTAGAGGCCGGTGCTGACTAATCTTCAGTCACGCCTAGGGTTAAACCACCATCCTGAATGCAACAGTTCCCTCATATTTATAATCTAGTAACCCATATAAGAGTTACTAAAATATTTCCGAAGAAACCCTCACACATGGTTTTTAAAATATAACATGTTTTGACAGACAATTTCGGGAACACCAGATATCAGAATCGCACGCCATCTCAGCACCTGGTTTCAAAATATTCCCATATAATTTTAAAAAAATTACATTTCATTTTGGGAAATTAAAGTGTATATACTTATTTTTTAATATGTAATATCATTATAAAATAATAATTCAATGAATTTTAAGTTTCAATTTTAATTTTTTTTATTCATGGGTATTTGACATGAAAATTACCAAGTAGTAAAAGTTGTTGTACAATTACAATTTCATTTGTGATTATTATGATTTTTTTGAAAAAATCACACTAATGAGATTATTTTTCATTGGAAGATAAGTTTATATTAAATATCATTATTATTATAACATGTATATGAGTATTTACAAATTATTAAAGCAATTATCAATACAGTGTTTATTGTCAATATTTCTGGATTATGTTAAAAAATATTAATCAATATGTATTAATTAATCCATACAAATATTAGACACTAAGGAACATTATTCTTTAATTAAATTGATTGTTAGTTATATGAGAATGCTTTTGGAAATATAGTAAAGGATGGGGCCTAGTTATAATTATCCCATCGATGCATCAATATTTCTCGAGAGACCAATTATTAATCTAGTAGTAAATGAGTTTTACCATTATTTTTAAACTGTCTTGTAAAAGTTCTTGATGGTAGATATATCACTCCCCTGAGACATTGCATGAAATAATTAATAATTTATTTTTTATAAATTCATTTATTATTATCCATGAGATTTATCACAATGATATAATCCACATATCCATTTCATAGCATGTTTATTGATTAAATGGATTTTTGGAGTTATTTACCTTTCCATATTGATTATGTGCCATAATATCATTATAATCAACTTTTTTAAATAGAATGTGTGTTCAGTTATTTACATTTACATTTAGATTATGCTTATTGATTCAGGATATCATCCGTTGCACATAACCCTTATTGAGTATTTGAAGAACGTATTTTGTTTCATTTTATAAGAATCATTGAAGGGTACTATGAATGATATTCCAGGATATTCCAGAGGGAATAATGAAATTATAAAAAACAATTATATTGTAATTAGTGTCATCAAATGTGATGAAAGGTTCATGTATGTATGTAGTTCTCAAATAATTTTAAAATATTCTTTCTTTTGGGATGAAATTCCATATATCTTATGCTTATGTAATAAAGAAGACATAACAACTAGTCTATTGGGGTCAAGTTTGTTATATTTGTTATGAATTTATTTAAATATTCATGATATTATAATAATTCATGAAATCACTTTTATTGAATTCCCATTCTTCTTCAATTGTAGTAATATCATATTATTCATGATTAAATGTGAAGAAAACCTTCTTTATTCCATGATATATTCATGTTACATCATTCATGATTAATTAAACTCAACATGAAGTCTTTGAATGTCATTTATTCCACTGCCTTTTATATTCCATCATACAAGATCATGAATATTAGATAATGATGCCCCATGTATTCCTCCATTTAGTTTACTTCACATAAGAATATAACCAGATTTCTAAAAGATTAATTTATGTCATGAATGTCTATATATATTGAAATGCCCTATTCCATGTTCTCATAAAGGTGAAAATATTATTATTTTTATTTCTTCTTATTTCATACTACAAATCACCTTTTGTATATGGAATCCCTAAAAAAAAAATTATAGTTTACACCCTTTTCTGTGTGAGAGTAACAATTTTAGAAGTGGGTTCATGAAATATTTATAAAACTCTATAGGTATGATGATATTCAACCATATAAGTCAAAAATAAATCTTATGAATGAAAAATGATTCTTACATTTCCATTTATACTAATACAAAATTTTATCATAATAAAATCAATAAGAATATGTATACAATAGAGAATTATCATACTCTTCCATTATCCATGCGACAACTATTATTCGAGATTTATTAATATAATATTATTACCTTTATTATGATCCTACAATATCAAAATGTTAAAGTGCTTCACACTACATAATAATTATACAACCATTTCTTATTGCTCATTTCTAGAGTCATGTACTGATATATTTCCATAGTGGTGATATCTAATTAAATATTTATGTTGTATTTTGTAAGGATTTGACACATCAACATATATAGGAGATTAAAATTAAACATGAAGATAAATCTTCATAATAATATATGGTTAAGATTCACAAAAATTGAGTAATTATGGGGTTCATCTATCTAAATATGGGATAAATATTATTTAAATGTTGTTTCATTTGAAAAACATGATGTTCATTAATGTGGGGATGAATCCCCACATAATAATCAATCCACTATGAAAAAATTTTCAGATCACTATCAAAATTTTATCTCACTTTTTAAGGAATTTTAAAAATATAATTATCAAACATTTTAGAAGATATATATTTATATGACATCAAGTTATTTTGAATAAATCCTGAATTACATCAATCTAGATTTTACATATTATAATATTCTATATTATTAGAAGAACTATGAATATTTCAAACTATAGTATGGATGAAATTTCGTAGAATATCACATAATTCTAGAGCACCAATTCCTCCATTTAAAACATAAATCAAAATTTATTAAATCATGATAATTTTATTACATATTCATCAAAATATTCTAGATAGGATTAAAATATTCATATCACATGTAATTATTGAAAAATATGACCCTTAAAAATCTATAATCTGCATAATTTTCAACCTATTATAGAAAATTTGATGAATTATATATAACCCATTATATCATTTCATAATTCATTATAAATGAATAAAATTTAGATAAATTTATTCTTTATACATATATGTACTTTTTCCAAAAATTGAATCATTGTGTCTTGAGTAATAATCAAATCCTAAAAAAATTTAAATATTAAATCAAATATACAATATAAAATACACAAAAAATTCAGACAAATTTTACAATATATCAACATTTGATTTATCCACTTTCAAAAACTTTTAAAATGTAAAACGTTTTATTATATTAATATTTAAATAATAATTTATTGATATATTCACTATATCATTAAATAAATTTAAAATAGGGGTGCTGAATAAATCTCTAAATACTATACAACATATACCATGATCAATTTTTTGGAATTAATAAAGATGGAATAAATAAATATGAAAATTTTAATTTGAAAAAAATGTGTGTACAATGTGTCTATAAAAACTATGTTTATAGAATTGTATCTTTTGAAAAGATTTAATAGAAATGTCAATGATTTTATATGGATTAAGATGTGATTTATATAATAAAAAAATCTATAATAGTTCAAACTTACATGGGTTTTGTTAGATTCCATATTATCTTAATTTTATAAAACATTATACCTAGAAGGTCTTGGGAATGTATTATAATAAAATATTTTCCTTAATTAATTTAATTGAGATGGTTTCATCTAGTGTTTATCCCAATGAGACTTTATGATATATTTACTTTTAAATAACTTTAATATATTCAATATATTGCGATAGATTTATCCCCAAGCCTCAATTATTAGAAGTGGACATTCTATTTTATTTAAAATATATTAAATTTCACATTTGTAGTATTTCATGGGAAAATCCTAATTTCATTGATTAAATAAAAATTCTGAACCAATTTAGTCAAAATAAACATAGAATGATGTTTTTAAAATTTCCTCATAAATATATGATTTTATGAAGAATTGAAAATTTTGTATTTAGCATATCATCATTTTATTTTCTCTAATATGTAATCGTATGTAAAATTGAAAATTTATTAATTATAAATTTTATATTGGTAATGATAATAAAATTTCGATATAAAAGGGATTTTGTTTCCATAAATTGACTATTTTTTAGAAAATGAATATTTTTTAAAAAGGAATAGTGTTTTCAATTATAATTAGTTAAAATAATTTTTAATGATGAGTTATGTAAATTAAATGAATTGATTACATATCTAACTATGTAACGACCTGAATATGGAGCCCCTCCACCAGTGCCCCGTACTCAGTTCACCACATGACCTCAAGCATGTTTCCCCAAACGCCAGAGGCTGCTGACTAGCAGTGAGGGCCTTGGTGAGTCAGTGGGGAAACAATGCCCTCATTCAGTAAGGTATACAGTGGAAAAACAACAGTCAACAGTGGAAGCAGTAACAACATGCATAACAACAGAAACCAAATAGCGGAAGAAAAGAATATATATATAGAAATGATGGCAATGATGCAGCAGGTACAAATATCTATGGAAAGCAAAAAACACAACAACATTCTGGAAAACAACTAAAAAAAGGGCAAAGGAAAAACGAAATAAACTCCTCAGCATCGTGAGCCCCGACTCGGTCCCATGCTCTCCAGCTCCAGCACAATCAAGATCCAGAAGTTGAAGGGCGCTTTCCCTTATCTATACCTGCAACAACATAGTCTGCTTGGGCCTAAAAGCATGGCCCAAACAGGGTGTTAGATACAATCCCAGTAGGCAATCACCCAATGATTTGTGCCTAACAGTCAATGAATACAAGGCAAGTAATAAAACAAGAAGAAGTAAACAGGAAAACACAAGTAGCTACAATCCACCATTCTAGGAAATAATGTACAAAAGTAAATAGCTAGCAAAAAGAAGAAAAAAGGTAACCCTCTGGGTAGCTCTCACATCCTAACCCCTATGGGTCAACCTATTATTACTAGTAACCCTCTATGAGGCACACATAGTCTCACCCCTCTGGTTCTACTCTAAAATTAATAGAATCTCTGGGGAAGCACTCACCCTCAATTCCTCCTATAGTATCGTATCGTGCTAAAGGCTCTCTAGGAAAGCACTCGACGTCTATTCCCCATGTGTCCCATGTCGAAGAACTACAGACTCTCTGAGGAAGTTGTCAACGTCAATTCTCCCTGTGGTCTCGTATTATAAATAAAAGACACTCTGGAGAAGCCCTTCTTTCAGTTCTCCCTTTGGTCTACTACTATTGGTTCTCACAGTCCTGAGTGAAACTAAACATGCTCAGCACGCGTGTGCATATTCCAATTAAACCTCACAAAATACTTGGCTATAAACTAAGGATCAGCTGTATAACAAGGTAGCAGTTCCACTGTCCTAAAACTAAGCATGGCGACGGGAAAAACACCAAACAGGCAGAACAATAAGAGCAAGCATCAAAGGTAAGTTGAGCTACCATAATCACAGTCAATACATCTACTACAGAAATCAAGAAAAGCAGGCAATACAACAAGGGAAAAGCAGGAACACGTAATACCCCGTTCAAAGTTATTGGTGGAATTTGCACAAAATATTCATCAACTTTCTACAAAAAGGCACAAACCACCTACCTCGATCCTAGGAGATCAATATAAGTGAACCACGATGAAAGATTCACCTTGGAATGATGTAGATCTGATAAAACGAACAAAACTCTCAAACTACTAAAACTTGGAAACCAGGAGGAATCAAGAAACAAGACTCAAGAAGAAGGGAGAACTCACCGCTGCGATTCCAACGCAATCGACCACGCTCGAATAGGAGAACAGACGAAGAGGCAGAAGCCTGTCGAAGATCCGGCCGTACGGTCACTCTTGAGCAGACAGAATTCAGAGAAGAAGATGAAATCGGGGGTTAGGCGCAACCCCGATCCGTTTAGTGAAAAAAAATAAAAGCACACGGTGTGTATTTTTAAGATACTCGGTGTGTAGTGGATTTTTCCGTACTCCACCTAAATCGGCCTCCATGTCACCCCTACACACCGTGTGTGTGGCCCGGGCACGACCAGCACACGGCTTCGAGCCGGAGAAGAGTTCATGGCGTGTAATCAGAAAGTACATGGCATGTACTTCGAAAATTTCCAGAAAATTTAATTTTCCTAAAAAGTCCAGAAGAAGGAAAAACATACCTAAATGAAGATCTGGGTTCCTACAAACTTCCCTCCTTAAATAAATTTGTCCCCGAATTTCCATATCGAGGCGGAGAAGAAGAAACCCCGAACAGCTCCAGCCATTGTGATCGTACATCAGCCTCCCTCTCCTAAGTCTCGTCATGTACTCACCTGTGCTTCCATGACACTCGTACTAGAGTAATAGACAACACACAGAGAACCTTCGTACTATGATCGACAATCCGGATATGATGCTCCGCGAATGACGCATCTGCTTCAAGCTCGACTTCCTCAGGTTGGAAGACGTGAGAAGGTTCTGAAAAGTAATGTTGGAGTTGAGAGACATGGAAGACTTCGAGAATGTCCCGGTACTACTGAGGTAACTAAAGCCGATAAGCAACTGTCCCACCCTCTCCAAGACCTCAAATGGCCCGACGTACCGTGGTGAAATCTTACCCTGTCTTCGAATCCTCTTGTGTCCCAATCTCGGTGTGACGCGTAGGAAAACCTGATCACCGACCTCGAACTCCAGAGTATGTCTCCGCTGATTATCATATGACTTCTGTCGAGACTGCGCTGTAGACATCCTCTTCTGAATCAGCTTAATCTGCTCTGAAGTCTTCTAAACAAGACGAGGTCCTAGAAGAGCTGCCTCTCCTGCGTCCAGCCAGCATAAGGGTGATCGTAATGGCCTACCATACAACGCCTCATATGGAACCATCTGAATGGTATCTTGGAAGCTGTTGTTGTAGGAGAACTCCAACAGAGGGATATACTTCTCCCAAGAACCGCCAAAGTCTAGGATGCAAGCTCGGAGCATATCCTCAAGCACCTGGATCGTGTGCTCGGACTGGCCATCAGTCTGTGGATGGTATGCTGTACTCAAAAGTATCTGTGTACCCAAGGCCTTCTGATGTCCTTTCTTGAACCAAGAGGTAAAGGGCGCATCCCTATCTAAAACAATGAAGTGTGGAACTCCATGAGGACGAATGATCTCCCAGATATAAAGTCATCCCAGATCATCAACAATAATGGTTTCCTTAATCGGCAAGAAGTGTGAAACCTTCTTAAGCCTGTCGACGACAACCCAAACAACATTGTTCCCTCGAGGTGACCTCAGAAACCCAATCATGAAGTCCATCACGACGTCATTCCATTTCCACTCTGGAATTGGTAACTTCTGTAAAAGGCCTACTGGTCGCTGATACTCTACCTTCAACTGCTGACAAGTATAACATCTCATGATGAAACCAAGAACATCCTTCTTCATACCTGGACACTAGTACTGGTGATGAAGATCATGATACATCTGGGTGACTCCAGGATGAACTGGCCAAACTGAGGAATGAAAATCCCGCATCATCTCCTCGCATATGTCTGCTGGCACCCATACGCGTCCCTATAAATGCGAGATCTCATCCTCTCCCACTGCCCATTCGGGAAGTGGGTCCTCTCCTGACACACTCTCCCGCAGGACTAACCCTTCAGAGTCTGATAGCTGCCTCATCCGTACCCGGTCAAAAAGTGTAAAGGTAACAGCTACATAAGATAAGAAGGTTTGTACCTATCTATCATGAACCTCTAGATGCATCTCAAAGAACAGAGCCATCAGGTTCCCCACACTGTTGGCCTCCTGAATGGACTGAATCTAAGTTCTCCTGCTCAGCGCATCTGCCACTGTGTTTCCCTTCCCTGACGTATAGGTGAGATCGAAGTCAAAATACTGTAGATACTCAACCCACCTGCGCTGCCTCAGATTCAGATCACGATGAGTGAAGATATACTTGAGACTCTTTTGGTTAGTGAAGACTACAAAGTTCTCCCCCAGCAGATAGTGTCTCCAACGGCATAAGGGATGAACAATAGCTTCCAACTCCAGATCGTGCGTCAGATAGTTCCTCTCATGTGGCCTAAGCTTCCGAGACCCGTACGCAATGACTTCATCCCCCTACATAAGAATAGATCCCATCCTGAAACCTGAAGCATCATAGTAAACAGTGTAGTTCTTGCCTGGCTCCGGCAAGACTAGTATCGGTACTTTCGTCAACCTCCCTTTCAGCTCCTGCAAGGCTGACTCACAAGAATCTGACCATAGGAACTTCTACCCCTTCTTGGTCAGACCTGTCAAAGGTGCTGCTAGATAAGAAAAGTCCGGAATTAAGTGTTTTTAGTACCCATCCAGTCCTAGAAAACTCTGTACCTCAAAGACGTTCTTTGGCTATTCCCAGGAAACTACAACTCTCACTTTCTCTGGGTGCACTGATACACCTTCCTTTGAGATGACGTGACCCAAAAAGTGAATCTGATCCATCAAAAAGTGGCACTTTTAGAGATTAGAATAAATTCCATCCTCTCTCAGTGTACTCAGAACGATCTCAAGATGTGTGGAATGGTCGTGTCATATGTGAGAGTACACCAAGATATCATCCACGAAGACCACGAAAAAGTAGTCCAAGTATCGATGGAACACTCGGTTCATCAGTTCCATGAATACTACTGGTGCGTTCATGAGACCAAACGACATAACTGTATACTCGTATAGACCATACCTACTCTTGAAGGCTATCAGAGGTATATCTAATGGTCTAACGCGCAACTGATGATAATCGGACCTCAAGTCGATCTTTGAGAACACTCGGGCTCCTCAAAGTTGATCAATGAGGTCATTGATCCTTGGTAAAGGATATCTGTTCTTGACAGTCCACTGGTTCAGCTTCCGATAAGACACTAAAAGTCGAAGAGTTCCATCTCCCTTCTTTGTAAATAGGACAGGCCAACCCCAAAGAGAAGTAATGGGTCGGACGAATCCCTTAGCCTGTAGCTCCTCCAATTTCTTCTTGAGCTCCTGCAACTCATGTGCAGCCATCCTATAGAGAGGAATGGACACCGGTGCCGCTCCTGGCATGAGATCAATCAAGAAGTCTACATCACGCTCCGAAGGAAAACCTGAAAATTCATATGGAAATACGTCCCTGAAGCGATCCACTACTGGAGGAAAGTCAAACTGTGGAGTCCCCTGATCATCCAGATAAAGACTAGAAATTTGGGCCGTCACCCCTCCTAGCCAAAGATGCTCGAGTCCCACCCGACTCACCCGAACATCCCATTCGCCTCTATGTAGAAATTATTCACCCTCTGGTGACACGAAACTCACTCTGCGGTGATAGGAGTAGACGACTACCTGGAAGGGAATCAACCAGTCCATGCCGAGGATGACATCATAGCCTGTCATCTCTAGGACATAGAGATCCCATAAAAAGTGATACCCTGCAACCTCGAGAGGGCACTCTCTACACTGGTGTAGACTAGATGTCCTCGTCCCCAAGGCTATGTCTAGTGTTAATGAGTTGGCAAAATAAAAGATGCAGAGTCCAAGGCTCTCCACAAAAGCAACAAAGATAAAGCTATGCGTAGTACTAGTATTGAAAAGGGATGAAGATAAAACTAAGGCTACAACGATCGTACCTCAAACTATAGAAGGTATGGGATCTGGCTCCTAATAAGTCTTATCCACGGCGAAAGACTGACCTGTACCACGGATCTGCGTCCCTAGCCGACCACTATGAGCTGAACCTCCCTACTGGTGATGAGGAACTGGTGGCTGACCACCACGACCTCGACCTCCACCTCGACCCGAATGGCCGGAAGAACTCCAGTTCCCCGACTGGTGAGAAACTGGTGGTGCTGCTCTTGAACGAGGAGTCATGGAAGAACCCCGATCACCATCTGCTAGTGAGAAAACCTGATAGAAATGCTGAAGTTGACCCATCTTTCCGCAAGATCAGCACTCCACGGGGTCCCTCTGGCACTGCGGCCTCATGTGTCCTGACCGGCCACTCTGGTAGCATATCACCTAGATGCCTGACGATGTATCCTGCTTCCTTGGATCACCGCATGTAGGCTCTCTACGACGCTTCTTACTGTCATCTAGAGGCAAACTAGTTTCGGAAGCAGAACCGCCCTGGCTCACAGCTCCAGAGTCTCTCAGATTGCGCTCCGAAATCAGTGCCTGGTTGACAATGGAAGTAATGGAAGTCAGCTAGAAGATATTCACCTGTGATGGGATCTCCCACCTGAGACCATCCTCAAAAATCCTTTCTAAGAACACCCCACTCCCATCTTGGAGGGGTGTGAAGCACTACATCTCAGTGAAACGAGCGGAATACTCCATGACAGAAAGAGTACCCTGATCTAAGCTCAGGAACTCCCAGTCTTGGTCGGCCCTCAGGGTCTCTGGGTAGAAGTTGTCATATAACACACGCTGGAACTCCTCCCAACACATAGCCTACTGCTCACCTGCCTGTGAGATCACATCCCACCACCTCTTGGCAGAGTCTTGGAGCATGTAGGTGGAGAGCTTGACCTGCCTCTCTGGAGGCGTCTCTAGATGCTCGAAGATAGTCACCATGGATTCCAACCATGACTCTGCAGCCTGAGGTCCTCCTTCCCCTGAGAACTTGGGAGGATGCTGCTGCTGAAAAACTCGCGGCAGGTCTGCCATAGTTGTGGCAGGAGGCGGCGCTCCCTGGAAGGCCTGAATCATCCTCATGAAACCTTCCCTGAACTGCGCATCAACACCTATAACTGGTATAACAGCTTGGGCCAAGGCTGGCCCGACTGGAGGATCGGCAGGAAGTCCCTGATCAGCCCTATCTGGCGTCTGATCACTGCCTGACGACAGACGTACGACCAAAGGAAGTCTCAGAGACATAGCTCTGAATGACCAAAAGTACACCTTAGATCAGGAAAAGAAGGACAGAGAACCCAAAAGTAAAAAACGAAAACAGGGGAAAGAAAACACACAAGTTTACAAAACTCGACTACACGACGTGTATAAAAACTACACGGTGTGTACTTAAACTCTACTCCCCTGCCTGAGTCTCCTTACACGGAAAACCCACACGGTCTTCTTATACAGAGACTACTCGGCGTGTTCCTTGTAGACACGGCGTATAGTAGACAAGGTGTCAATGACCCATGTTGTTGGTTACACGGCCTGCTACATGGATGAGACTACATGACATGTTCCAAACAAACACAGTGTGTACTCAAAAACTTTTCTCGACCTGTGTTTTTTGCGACATGACCAAGTACACGACTAACCACTACACGGCGTGTTTCAAACAAACACGGCATCTATAGGCTAAGGTGACACCGTCCCGTGTTGTTCGTGACACGGCCATGTACCTGGATAGGACTACACGCCATGTTCTGAAGAAAACGAGGCATGTTGAAGAGAATGTCATGCTGGTCTGTGTCGTCTGTGACACGGCCGAGTACTTGGTAGGACTACCCGGCGTGTTCCGTTACAACACGGCGTGTGCTACTCGAGCTTCCCCGACCCGTGTTGTTAGTGACACAGCCGGGCACACGACTCATTACTACACGGCATATAACTACCATACACGGTGTGTTCCTAAAGTTACTTTCACAACACCATGTTATGCTCACACAGTTAGTGACATGGCCTGAAGACTACACGATATGTATCCAAAAAGTACACGCCGTGTATTCTGGGTTTTTCTGGGCAGTAGCTCAGAAACTGCACAGAACACTAGAAACACTAAAAACAAGGCAAAGAGGTTCCAAATTACGATTCGTGAGGGCCCATACTCCCCACGAATCAAAGATTGGCATCTACTGTAGTAACATACAATGGAAAACAATAGATCTCTAACATTACATCAGGGATTCTATCAAGCATATATCACAACAGCATGCATAATCTACACGAAGTCTATCACAATAGCATGCAATCGCTAATGCACCCTAGATGGCACGACAAGAATGCATGGAATGTGATTTCTACCAGTGCCTATATGATTCATGAGATGGAATACCCTCACCTAATCGGGTTACGATAGAAATTGAACCGAAATATCAAGACAATAACCGCACAATTCATGCAAATCACTCTAGGTGAAAACATATCAACCATAAAAACTCAAAACAACCAACTGCAATTAACGAGGTAGTATGGATTTTCCCTATACAAGGGTTAGCTACTCCTGAGCATAGCATAATACCAAGTACTGAGTTAATCCTATCCCTGACTAATGTCTCCAAACTGTAAGGAAATAGAAAATATCTCCTCTAATACCACTTTGTAACGACCCAAATCCAAAGCCCCTCCACTGGTGCCCCATACCCGGTTCTCCAGACGACCTCAAGCACATTTCCCCAAACTCCAGAGGTTTCCAACTAGCAGCGAGGGCCTTGGTGAGTCGGTGGGGAAGCTATGCCCTCATTCGGTAAGGTATACAGTGGAAATAAAAACAGTCAACAACGGAAGCAGTAACAACATGCATAATAGAAGAAACCAAACAGCAGAAGAAAAGAATATATATAGCAATGATGGCAATGATGCAGTAGGTACAAGTATCTATGGAAGGCAGAAAACACAACAACGTGCAAGAAAAAAACTGAAAACAAGTGCAAAGGAAAAACGAAATAAACTCCTCAGCATCGCGAGCCCCGGCTCAGTCCCATTCTCTCTAGCTCTAGCGTAATCAGGATCCTGAAGTAGAAGGGCTATTTCCCTTATCTATACCTGTATCAATATAGTCTACTTGGGCCCAAAATCATGGCCCAAACAGGGTGTGACATACAATCCCAATAGGCAATCACCCAAAGATTTGTGCCTAATAGTCAATGAATACAAGGCAAGTAATAAAACAAGAATAAGTAAACAGGAAGAAACAAGCGGCTACAATCCACAGTTCTAGAATATAAAGTACACAAGTAAATAGCTAGAAACAAGAAGAAAATAGGTAACCCTCTAGGTAGCTCTCATAGCCTAACCCCTATGGTTCAACCTATAAGTACCATCAACCCTCTAGGAGGCACACACAGTCTCACCCCTCTGATTCAGCTCTAAAATTAATAGACTCTCTGGGGAAGCACTCATCGTCAATTCCCCCTATAGTCTCGTATGATGATAAAGGCACTCTGGGGAAGCAGTCAACATCTATTCCCCCTATGGCTCGTGTCGAAGAACTACAGACTCTCTGAGGAATCACTCTATGTCAATTCCCCCTGTGGTCTCGTATCGTAAATAAAAGACACTCTGGAGAAGCCCTTCCGTCAATTCTCCCTTTGGTATACTACTCTAGGTTCTCATAGTCATGAGTGAAACTAAACATGCTCAGCGCGTGTGAGCATCGTCCAAGTAATCCTTAAAAGTACTTGGCTATCAAATAAGGCTCAGCAGCATAACAAGGTAGTAGTTCCACTGTCCTACAACTAAGCATGGTGACTAGAAAAATGCCAAACGGGCAGAACAAGCAGAGAAAGCATCCAAGGTATTTTAGAGCTACCAAAATTACAGGCAAAACATCTACTCTAGCAATCAAGCAAAGCAGGAAATAAATCAAGGGAAAAGTAAGAACACGAAATACCATGTTTAAGGGTATTGGTGGAATTTGCACAAAATATTCATCAAATTTCTACATAAAGGCACAAACCAGCTACCTCGATCCTAGGAAATCGATATTAGTGAACCACGATGACAGATTCCCCTTGGAATGACATAGATCTGAGAAAACACACAAAACACTCAACCTATGATAACACGGAAACCATGAGGAATCAAGAAACAAGACTCAAGCAGAAGGGAGAGCTCACCACTGCGATTCCAACGCAATCGACCACACTCGAATCGAAGAACGAGAGAAGAGGCGGAAGCCCGTCGATGATCCAGCTGTATGGTCGCTCTCGGGCGGACGAAATCGGAAGAAGAAGATGAAATCGGGGGTTAGGCCCGACCCTGGTCCATTTAGTGAAAAAAATAAAACTACACGACATGTATTTTTAAGATACACAGTGTGTAGTGGGTTTTTCTGTACTCCGCCCAAATCAGCCTCCACGTCACCCCTACACACCGTGTGTTTGGCCCGGGCACGACCATCACACGGATTCGAGCTGGAGAAGAGTACATGGCGTGTACTCAGAAAGTACATGGCGTGTACTTCGAAAATTTCCAGAAAATTTAATTTTCTTAAAAACTCCAAAAAAAGGAAAAACATACCTGAACGAAAATCTGGGTTCTTAAAAACTATATAAATTTAAAAAAACTTCATGATTATTACTAATCATATATTTAATATAAGATAATCTTATACTTGAATAAATAATTTCTTAAAAACCCATTTTTTGACACATTCGTATTTGTATGTAAATTAAAATTTTCCACTTCAATGAATAGAATTTTGAATAATTGATTCAATATATTGAAAAAGAATAATAAATATTTCCGAATATATTCAACAAATATTTTTTCATAATTAATAGTAAAAGAGTAATAAATAATTATTGTGGCTAAAGTTAAGACAGATTTACAGAGGGTTAAACTAAGAATATAGGGGTCAAAAATGACTTATCATATTTTATATTTCAAATTAGTTTTCCATATTTTGACATTATCACATCAAATGATTGTGAAAGATATATTATGGTGCACTGTAGCATGTGATGAACACAGGTACAATTTATTCATATAAAAATATCCATGTGTTTCCTCATCATTAACTATAAATGGGCACTCTATCCCCTCACTTCTTCACACCACCCAAGACATTTGTATAAAAACCATAATTTTCATACATTAACATAAAAAAATTATTAGTATTTAAAAAGTAGAGATAATATCCCTGGTCCAAAGGTTTAGTGTCTTGGGAAAATTAGGCTCATAAAATACAAGTACATAATAGAGCATAAACATTTATATTAATTCTTCATCATTATACTTGAAATATCTCATGTTCTCTTTAGTACATATAATCAAATGTAGATATTCAACAATTAATGGGGTGATCTAAAAGCAATGTAATGGGAGGAATAAGGGAAATGAATCAATAGAACAAGGTTAAACATAATCTTTATCATCATATTATATACATAGGATCTTAATAATAATCATGATGGAAAATTTGATAACATCATAGAATGTGTAATATTCATAATAATTAATTACCATAACATAGTGTAAAAATAACACACCTAGTAGAGAAAAATCTAGCATCATGATCATGCATTACACATGTGCATAAAACATAACATCGTCATTATGAAAACATATAGAATAATGATCCATCATAGTATACCAGATATCAATAGATACAAAAAATTGAAAAATTCATTAGATACATATATAGTCTTTCTCACACCCATCACATCATACAATGCATAAAATCATGCATACCAATGGAAGGATAAATTTTTTTTCATGAAATAACCAATGGAAAGGAATGGCTACCATAAACAACTTATCATATCATTATTCTTGAAATGAAAATTAGGATTAAATTTTTTTATTGAATATCTTTTATTTGTATAAAGGATAATTTTATTCTTTGAAAGTAGAAACACCTCAAGTGGAATCATGAGACGTTTTTAAATTTTTAGGCTTTTTGAAAAATGATTTTTAATTGCATATACAGAATTTTGGCGGAGTATTAACATGTTTATACATAAAATAAATGAGAATAAATATTTAAAGGATTCCAATTGTGTAGTAATGGAAGTTTCATAGTGAAATCAATGTGAAATAAAATATAACCCCAAACAAAGAGTTTATATTTTAGAATTTCCTAACCTTAAATCCATATTTATTTCATTACACTTCTAACCCCTAAATAATAAACATAGGATTTATAAAACACTAAATCCGAAGTAAATAATAATAATTTTTTCATTATATAAAAAATATAGGATTTTAATTTTTTTGGATTTTATTTTGGCATTTTGAAGCTTTTTTGTTATGGTTGACAAAAATATTTTATGTTTTCATTTGATTTTATTATTTTATTCATTTTTATTTATATAAAAGAAGAATTAATTATATAAAAAATTACATATAATTATACATTTTTATATAATAAATAATTAAATATCACCATATCTATGTTCGGTGATAAGAAAAAAACTAGACATATCATCATGGGTGGTTAATTGACCATTATCAGGAATTTTTTCCAAAAGAGGGGAAAGACTTGTATAAAAGATAAATAATTGAAAATTCTAATTTTTATAGTAGTGAAAATCAATAAAATGATTTTAAAATAATAAACATTTAAATCTATAATATTCAGTTTCGAATGAAATTTGGTAAAAGAAGAAGTGATGAGGAAAATGAGTGAAGAGTTGATAAAACCTTACTCTTCTCTGTGTTGATTCACATGTATGATATTAGAAAGACATGATTAATGGAATTGTATTACTAAATCATGAGCATATAGTTGAAAAATGATTAATATATCATTTTGAGCATATATAGGTCTTTCTTAAGTGACTCATGGGTGCTTTTCCAAGGGTAGGGAGATGCGTAATTTATACTTTAGGAGAGGGGTATTTTTAGAATAAAATATTAAATAAAATACTATAACCAAATTAAACCTTGTAATAGTTATTTTTTTGAGAATATTAACCATATATAATTATAATATATAGGTCTTAGAACTTAAAAAACCATCATAATATGGATTCAATGTTTTACTGAAAGGGAAAGTGAAAAAATCTAAAACTTATTTTTTATAAGAATACATATATCTTTTAATAATAGATGTTAATTTTTTTTGTTTGAAAATTATTATTATTTTAATTTAATGATTGAATTATAAAATTATTTTTTTCATGGATTTATAGGTTCTATAAATGATTAGTTCATTATCACATTATTAATTATGTAATTAAATATACAAAAATAACAATATTTTTACTATTCATATGAAAATTAATGTGTTTTAGAAAATTACAAAAACAAAGCACCATTATATACTTTCAATGTTATAATTTCAAAACTAAAATTAATTATATCAAAATAATTTCCTAAAAACAGTCTTTTAAAATTTTAATATAGAATTTATGGAATTTTTATGAAATACATTCAACTACAGTATATTAAAATTATGTTAATTTTTTATTTTTGTTTTATATTTATGATACTTGTTTTATAAAAATATAATATTTAAATGTTCATAATTTACTCATGTTTAATATTATTTATATTAACTTTTTTATTTTAAGTAAAATTACTATTCCATCACCCATGTTATTATTCCAATGTTCAGGTTACTATTATAATAGTCACATTTCATCTAATAAACACCTCCTTTCTCTAAAATTCATTAATAAACTGAGTTACTCTTAATTTTGTACATATATATTTTTTATAATGTAAATTTTATTAGTTATATTTTCATTCATTTATAATTTTTTTCCCATAAGGGATGATTCTGGATGATTGGGTTATTCCATATTTTCCCATTTTATTTTTTCGCTTTTATATTTTCCCCATTGTAATGTATTAATTTTTCAAAGGTTATTTTCAACTATTGTAATTATTTTTATTAATTATATACTATTTTATTGATTAAAATATGTTATTTTATTTTCATATACTTTATAAAAAAGATTCATTTCTTGAATAAAATATTATTTATGAATATTTGTTCATTATATACTCCCCACTTTAGAAATTCCATTCAAAAAAATTTCTACTCATATTCGTAGTTGAGAATGGAAAATGGTATATCGCTTTGATTGAATACTATGTTTCCAAGTTCACATATTTAAATTTATAGTGACTTTACATAAATTTACAAGGATATTTGTTTTATTTCAGAAGACATTGTTTCTATGGTACAAGATCTCTATTGTGCACCCCTCATACGAGTGGTCACTATCCTGCTATAAAACATATGTATTCCATACATGTGACAAAATATGTATGTAATTTCTTAGGATATGTGCGGAACAAGATAAAAATTATCTATATTTAATGAAAGTGCAAGATGAAAATTTACTGTTCATATGTGATCATTGACATCAATGAGGCCAAGGTACATAGGCTTAGACTTCCATTTCGTTCCAAACAACATTACTATCATCCATGTTGAAATTTTAATAAATAAATTTTCTTGAATATCAAATTACATTTTCCTTTTATAAATTTCATCATAGATATTTATTAGACTATGATATTTTTTTATATATTGTGGTATGGAATGAAACGTCTTTATCATCTCTTGAACAAAACAGTTCCAATTATCTTTTGTTCACCCAATTCATCCAAACATGTGGGACTTTGAAATCACTTCCCCTATAGAGATTTATACAGAGAAATTTGATTAATTTATTAGAAAATTTTGTTTCATGAGAAAAAATGATACATTTTTTCCATCGACCTAAAAATTTTATTTATGAGGATCTATTCTTATATTTGATTGTATGATAAGTCATTTCACAATGGGAATAAGTTTGGAAGTGATTGGATATGATGAAATTCAATTCAAAATTTATAGAATGTGGAATAAAGATCCAAAATTTTTATGTGAACCTTGGATAATGATCTGATTTGATCAAAAGTCGTACCTTATGAAGCTTCACCAAATTCATTTAATTATTTATTTTTATGTTTTTCAAGACAGAAATCTTCTAAAATAGAGATGAATTGGGAAGTCTTAGTGGCTAAATACACTGCTAATCAAACCAGAATATTTGCTTCATATGTCTTTAGTATACTAGTGACAATGTCAGTGGTCATGTTCTCCCATTTCCGTATGGGTATGGTTAATGGTTACAACAACCCCTTATACTTGTTTACATATTATTTAACTTTCTGAAATACCGAATTCCTTGAGGTGTGATCAGGTGTTACCTTCATCATGTTTTCCTACTATAATGGCACTCAGATATCATTGTATATATTTTTACATCCATGTTAGATATATAAATAATATCTATGTGAATTATTAAATAGTTCCTTTATTATCTCTCATCATTAAGGAACACAAATAATATTTCCAAATATAATTAATCCATCTTCATCATTATAGAAATAATGACAATTCCATTCCATTACTTTTCTCACTCCCTTTTGAATCTCTAGGTCATCCCTTTTTTCCTCCTTGATCATATCAAAGATTGTTTGTAGGGAAATAATTTGGGAAATGAAGGATATCTTCAGATACATTAGGCTTTCTAGATTGATACGTTATATATACATGAATATAGGTTCTTTCTCAATCAACATCATTGATAGAGTATCATGTTCTTCTCATTAAAGAGGATTAGCTTCCCTGTTCACTATTCTTGGATTATAGTGAATAGAAAAATCATAGTCCATTATTAGCTCTAAACCTATCCTTGGATGAATTTTTAACTCCTTTTATGTGATATTATACTTTTAATATTTTTATATGTATATACGTAAAACATCTCAACAATTAGTTAGTACTGCCAAATATTCAAGGCAAAGATAACAACTTCTATCAACAAATCTTGTGTTCAGTAGTTTTCCTCATGGATAATAATTTCTCATGAGGCATAATCTATCAATTTTCCATAATTAATTAGTATACAACCAACTAAATTAATTAAAGTATCATTATATACCATAAATCCATTCCAGTTGTTGGTAAGTTGAATACATGGACAATGAATAAACACACTTTTATCTCCTTAAATATTTTCCAAACTTATTAAATCCATTTATATGTTACCCCTTTCTATATAAACATAAATAGTCAAATATAAAATCATGATAAATATCTCACAAAACGTTATTACTACCCAAATTTGAAAAGAGAACTACATATTTCTATAACACTTGTGGGTTAGAGCCATTCCTCAACATACATTTTCATTGATGGGTCCAAAAGAATTCCCTCCCTTGTCATCGTGTGCCCCAAGAATGCAAATTTCTGCATCTAAAAGTCACACATTCTAAAAATATTGTATTGTTGCTCTATCCTTACAGTATCCAATTCTATCCTTATTAACACTTCATGTCTATCCTTATTCATGGATTAAATGAAAATATTTGAAATAAATACTACCTAAAATTTGATGAGGTATCCCCAAAAGACTCTATTCATCTAATTAATGAATATTATAGTGTATTTATTTATTCCTAATGAAATTTTTAGGAACTCATTCAATCCACACAATTTATATAAGACTCTCTTATGAATTTCATCCTTTTTAGCCTTCGGTAGATGATAACTAGAATGAGGATCCGTCATGTAAAATTTTCATCTCCTCATAGTTGATCGATAAAGTCAAAAACATTTAAAGGGGATACTTGTTCTTTGTGATGAACTTTTTGAGCACTTGGTAATCTATAATATCCTTCATTGATGCATCTTTTTTCTATACAGAAAGAACTGTCACACCCCTAGGTGATGCACTTCATCATATGAAGCCTTTTCCCAAATCATCATGCATCTACTAATTTAACTACTCAAATTAAAAAGTGTATATCATATAGGTGAATTTAGATATAAGAGTGGATCCATGTATAATATATATTGAGAAATCTACCTGATGACCTAGTGGAAGCCTAGGAAACTCTTCAGGAAATATTATATTGTATCCTAGAACAATGGTAATTTCCTCAAGGTTAATACTTTCCCGTGACTCAAACTTTTTAAGAATGGTATGATTATTTATAGGGTATTATATTTCACATTATCTAATTATTTTCTAATATATATTCCTGATCTTCCTTGAATTTTTATAGGACTATGGGAGGGTCTAAAATTTAATTTTTGATTTCTTTTTCCCAATAGTTTATCTGTGCTACATATAAAGAGAGTCAATCCATGTCTAGTATAACATAAAATTTCTCCAAGTGATGGATTATGAGATGCATCAGAATAATCATCAAACACATTATAATATGAGAATCATCCAAAACTATAGTTTGAATTATCACAACACGGTATCTTATTATATATATCTCTATCCCAAGGATACGTGGAATTGATTCAACAAATCTATAAATTTTACAGAATATAAATTAATTCATAAAAAAGAATAATTTTTTTATTACATCTCAAAAATTAATTTACTTATATAATAATTCATTTTCGAACATAACTTTTGTATTGGTGATGATAAAATCATTCCCTTTTTCCTCTAAAGTTAGTGGTTTCTAACACCGATTACCAAAACTTTCCTAAGACATAGTACAATTTAATTCATAGGTACCTTTATCCTTAAATATTAATCATCAAACCATGTGTGGTGTTTGTGAGGTTTACTTTTTTTCCTTCATCATGTTGGAAAACATATTTATGTCTCCTAAGGATTCATGATCTTGGTGGCCTCCTCCCGTGCACGTGAATCATTTACCTATCCCTTTGGGAAAATTCCCATGAATCATCTTCCATAATTTTTAACATGTGGGAGGTTACACCATCTTTCATCCTTCTTCATTTTATCCATGAGGTAAAAAATACATTCTTCTATATGTATATCTATAACAATAATACCATTCCCAAAATAACGTCTCTACTTTGAGGGAAAATCAAACAATTTTTTCATAACTTCTGATTTCATAGATAACTAGATCCTTTAAAATTTATTCTTCTAAAGAAATAATGAATCTATCAATTTTGATATCCTCTATTATATCAATTCCCATGGAATATCAATAATTTATTGTATTATTTTACCCAAAACAAGTTATAGGTGTATCTTCCATTTGTTTCATCTCTAATAATTTTCACTCTATTTATGATTAATTTTTATTGGGAAATAGTTTTTATGGAATAATTTCTTAATGTATTTAACAGGTTTTTATAATACCCTTTTCTATATTAAAAATCACATTTTTGGTAATTTAGATATTAATTTATGAAAAGGTAAACTATGAGAAATTTTAATGAAGAAATATGGAATAATAATATTTTAAAATAAATATAAGCAATAATGGATTTAAATTATATAATGGCTTTAACTTATTGAAGGGGGTACTTTTCAAAACATGTTTTTAGAAAAAATCATTAAAAAATGATCTGATAAGAATGAGTCATGGATTCAAGAGAGTTTATTTATAACTTTTTGAAAAAATAATTACTTTTTAAAATCAACCTTATATAAAAAATCCATGACAAATAAACATTAGTTTCCAAAAGGATATGAAAAAACATTTCATTTTAAAGATTTTGTTAAATAATTTATCTAGGAAAAAGACATAAAATATTCAATAGAGTGATGTGGAAACATTATATAAACATTCAATTTTAACAATTTATATCTAATAATAGTTTTCTGTCATTAAATAATGTATTTCTAAAGAGAATATAAAGGGGAAGAAAAAAATTATTTTTAAATGCTTGATAACCATTTTAATATTTTCAAATACATTTATTGAAAACCCAAAAAAAAATAGGGTAACCAAATATACATTTAATTTTAAGAGAGGTAAAATATAATAATTATATGATATTAAATTTAATTAGGAGCTTAAATATACTGTAGAATATTGTAGTGATTGGAAAATATAGACAAGGAGGGGAAATCATCTTTAAATTTCATAAGAATTATTCTCAACAATGATATTATTTTTGAGGAATAATTTCATCAATGTAATATCATTAAATTAAAAATAATTTCTTCCCATATAGAAATAGTGTGTACCATAAATCAAAACCATTTGTTAGATGAAGCAAGTTTATATGAATAATTATAAATTAAAAATGGTATTTGAGTTAACAAAGACACTTACATTATTGGTTACTTATGAATCAAAGGCCACTTAATGAAGGATCACAACATGAATCATTAAACCAAGTTAATTTCATGAATGTGTAAAAAGAATTCCATTTTGAAATAATCTCACCAAATCAATGATATTATTTTCCACAATATGAAATAGATCTCAAAAAATTAAATTTATGAAAATCTGACATAAACTAAAGAACTTCAATATCTAGTATAACAAACAATAACTACCTCAATAACAATATTCATTTCCTTATTCACATCTACAAAATTTTTATAAAAATTGTTTATAATTATTTTTTAAATTGTTATTATATATTTATGATCAATTTTCATGATTGGGTGTGGGTAATTTTGATGGATTTGAACTCGTTTAAAAATAATGGTTTTTTTATTCAGTATACATTGAAGGTTCATCGTTAAGTAGTCATGAAATCTATTACAAATTTTTTTCATGAGTGATTATAAAGATATAATTCATTAAATGTTAATTTTATTTCATCTTTATGTATATGAAATATTCCACAAGCATGTTTTGGTGATTAATAAAAATATAGTATTAATTAATAAGAAAATTATTAATCCTAAAATTATAGAATAAAAATAAAATAATTATTTCATAATTTATAACAAATATATTAAGTAAATATTTCCTCATTGTAACTAATTATATTTTTATATCATTGTTCATCTTGGGTGTTATACCAAACTAAAAATGACTATACAATTATGAATATTTTTATGAAAAATGGTTTATTTTTTATATAATATAATTCATATAGAATAATTATTACAATTTATAAATATTTTCATATTTTAAAATTTTATTTGAAACTATTTTTAGAAATAATAATGAATATAGATGAAAAATGAGAAATTTTACATTGAATAGGTGGTAGTCTACACAATGTGTGACTCCCTAAGTTTCCACGGTACGCTTCTCTTTGAATAATGCAGTAGCGTGTGTTGTACGCAACTTCAAGTTCTAACACACACAACAAGCAATCAAACTAGCTCTTATGAATAGAAATACACACTTTTTGAAATTTTTATATATTTTATCTTTCAAAATGGACTTCATTTTTGGATTAGGAATATAAAAATTCTCTTAGGGTGATTTTTTTGGTACTTTTTTGGATAACTTTCATATTTTGATGAATAGTGAAAATTAACAAATTTAATTAAAAAAATCTTTTTTAATCAAAATAATTAATAGTGATAAATTTTGAATTCGAGTGATTTTAGATTATAATTAGATTATATTTTTACCATTTAATCCAATATTGGTCACTGGACACAATTTCTCATTTAAACTGGACATAAGCAAGTGCAAATCTTTTGATAGTTATTATCTCTTAAAAACACGCTTTTTGTTTTAACAACGGGAATTAATTTCTACCACTTCTATGTTCTGAATTTAGAAAAAAGGATTCCATATTTAGAATCATGAGGTACAAATTTTGTAATTAGGTAACTTTTAATTTTAGACATCTTGAATAATTATTTCGGTAAATATTTTATTTACCATGGTTAAAGGTTAAATCCAGTAAATAAGGGTAAACAAAATAATATTATAATAATAATAAATTACCCTAAAACGTGTAATAGCCCTATTTGTTGATAAATTTCAAACCATGGGCATATTTGGGTTCATTTTGGGACCCCATGGATTTACTTGTAAGTGATAATGACACTTTATATTAATAAAGTTAAAGTAAATACAAAAATGACATAAGCACATATCTTTTAGGAAATCATTTTTTACATAGGGTTATGTATCTTATATTTTCTACTATAAATATTCATTATAAATATAAAATATTTCCAAAATAATTTAATTTTATTTACAATTTTTAGAAATTGAATAATTAAATTTATTTATGACACAATAATGAAGCAATATTTTTCTTATTAATTAAATAATCAAATAATTATTATTATAAATGTTAAAATAATTATAATTTGAACATTTTGATGCCATCCAAGAATTTTATTAGTTAATATGACATGTTAGGATTGCTTAAATAAATTTGTTTCGAATTAATAATGTTGTTAAGACTTTAACAAAAATAAATTATTAAATATTGTTAAAATGGACATAAATGAGTTTTTAAAACAAATATTATATTATTAATTGATATTCTATTCCTGAAACTCTAAGGATCTGACAAAGTACTTATATAATGATAGGTGTATCAGTAATTGACCACTTGGGGGTCTATTAGAAGTATATAGTAAGTTTATTAGCCATATAATATAAAAATACAAAGTGACATTGTAAATGTCAAACTATTTACTAAGAGTCAAATATAAAGGATAAGGTTAATATAGTGACCCAAACCTGTATAAAATATATTGGATGTAAGTATTTAGACCCCTACCCACCTTAGACATTTAATAATCTGCTTTGGAGCTATTATAAACCTAATATGAATTTATTATAAATTAATAATTTATGTTTTTCTTAAAGACCCATCCCCCCTTATAAAAGGATACCACTTCTATCCAATTATTCATACCATAAAAGCCTTTTGGTTCATCCAAACCCTACCCAATTATCCTCTAAACTTACCTCAATTCAACCTAGAGGCCTTCATTTAGTCAGAAGGCTAACCTAAGGAGCCCTTTTGATCAAATCAAAAGAAAGAACCTGAAGATGAGGTAATGTTTTCACCACCCTCTTTCAAGTTCCTTTATTCTTCAACTTCTTATTTATTTGTTATCTAAAATATAAAGTAATAAATCCAGTATCTTCTATATACTATGATATTATTATAAATATGGTACAAACATATTCAGTATTCTATCCATCCTATGAATGACATGTCACCATACGTGCGTACGTACGGCTTACCGTCTACACGTCGTGGTGTAATTGTTATTCAAAACATAATTATTTGGATGGGTATGATAATGATGTGTAATTGATGTAAATAATAAATATAAAATTATAATTATTCTATATGTATGATATACCATCCAATAATATATTATTTTATTTTCAAAATTAGGATATTATCGCTCGTGCGTACGTACTGTCTACAGTCTCCACGAACACGATGAGATTCATTCCCCATCGTATCCATTCAAGGATAATTCTCATTTGATGATTAAAAATAATGTTTTAGGACTTGATATAATTCTGGATATGAATATGATACAACCTATCCATAATAAACAAGGTTTATGTAACAAAACAAATAAAAGAAAACGAGTAAGTTAACACCTGAAACAACATAATACTAAGATATTATTAACAAAGTAATGTTAGAAGATCATTTATGATATCATATTAATTTATATGATTGTTTTAAAATTTAATAACAATTATTTAACCATTATACATGAGATTAAAAATACCCTCGACTAAAGTGATGTGCATGGTAAGGGGTTTTCATCTCACTCCTTATTCCCGTGAGATTCATGCCATATTGCCACTATTACCTTTTGTGTGGTGTATGTACTGCCCATAATTGTATTATTTTTGAAATACACTTTAATTTATGTGTACTTACGTATTTATTGTATGATACCACTTTCATAGGGTGTATGTTTATTATGTTACCAAATTTTTAAGTGTTTATTTCACAATCTCTTCATTATCCGAGGTTGTTTATATGTAATTATCAACTGGGACCTCTTTATCATCCACATCCATGTTTCTAAAAAATGTATTTCAAATAATTATTAATATTTTAAAGACTATTGTTTAAATTTATTTATACCCTTTTTGAATTTTTATAAGATGTTTATAAAGGAATCTTTCCATCGTTTTCCAAACAAGTTCCTTTTTAACCTTTTCAACAGAATGAAGGTAAGAATGTCTTTTTTAACTTATATGACAGATGCGGCTATTTTCTTCCATTATAAAATCTTCAAAGCATCCCGTACAATCTTATAAGAATATGTTTCAAAGTAAATGTTTTATTTTATAATTATGTTACTTTTAAATGGTTTCAAAATGAATATTTTAAGAATTTGTGAATGGTACTCTTTATCAAGATCGTAATTTTAAATGTTTTAAGTGTTTATCTTTCTAAATATTTTTAATTAATGTCTATGTTTTCAAAAAGATTTTAAGGATTTATTTATATGGAAATTAATGTTTTGAAATTATTTTTCTTTTCAAAAGTTTCAAAGTGGTATGGGACACTTTGATTCAAAAATCTCTTTTAAATTACCTCCTTTATAAATGTGTGACTTTTCAATGATTTAAAAAAAGAGATATTTATCTCAAATAGTTTTTATTTCATCTATGTAAACATCCAATGATGGATTTTATGTTTATTTGAAGTTGATTTATTATGATACAAAACTTCCATATTGTATTGAAGGTTTTGTGATATGTTAGATTGTGGATGTTTTATTTTTATACCATTCATGGTTTATGGAGAAAGTAGTTACATTTCGTATTATAGTTTCTATATTATTGTTTATATTATGTTTAAACCTGTTCATATGAGGAATACATTAGACTTAGTAAGTGATGAGAGGAGCCTGTTATAGCTCCTCGATGCATCGGTAGGTATAATAAGATAAAATAGTGTCTCGACACAAGGCTTTGACAAAATCTTATTTGTAGTCTTGGCCAAAGGCCTTCACTATGGGGTTATGATAGTCTAGAATTATGCATTCCATCATTATGAAAGTGGTTAGTGATATTGCATGTGATTATTTGACTAGTATAATATCCATGTGGATAAGTAAATGGCATTACTTCATTTTATTTTTTCCATATTATGATGAAGTTCATGTTTAAAAAGGCTTTTGTTTTAGTTATATATTGTCTTAAAATGTTTATGCTTATTTATAAATGTTTTCTATGTATTGTTATCATTAATGAGCATCTAAGCTCACCCCTTTCTTATGTTTCATTTTCCCAGGATGTGAAGAAGTATTTTATGACTAACCTATAGGGATAGTCTTAGGGGATATTTGTGTGGACTATGGAGACTATGTTGTTGTAGTTTTTCATTTTATGATGTAATGTCAGACTTATGAATGTATCTAGTGTTTCAAGGCTACAATACTCATCGGTCTTCGAGACATGATTTCCTTGTGATCATGCCAATGTTATGTAATAATGCATTGACTCTGGGTAACTGAGGTTAGGGCATTACAGATGGTATCAGAGGAAGTTTAGTACAAACCATGGAAGATAGATTTAGATAAACTCTAATTAAAGCACATAGCCCTAAGATAGAATTTGAGGTTTAGTATAGAAGAACTTCCACGAATTGTTTTACTATTGATATTTTTTTATTTTTCAGAGTAATAAATACCTATCTGGATACGAGCAGGTAGAGGTGGCTCTGGCACAGATGTACCTAGGGGTAAAACCCGAAAACACCACTTTGAGCTAGACTCTAATGGGAACTGGTGCACGAAAACGGGCCTTGCTTCACTCTTGTTTACGACACTCCTAGGGGATATTCTTAGGATAATTCTCATTTTCTTTACAAATAATTATGACGGGTTTATGAGTATATACTTCCTAAATGAAAACATCTTTATGATTATGGATTATATCCATAAACCGTTCATTTTACATTAGGTATTTTACAAATTTGGAATTATTCATTGCAATTCATAAACCGACCTAGTTTATGCCATTGTATAGAAATGGTTCCCATTAGAATGAATGTGAACACCATCAACACATATGATCCAAAGAGTAAGAAGGATCATATCTTTCACGGTATTAGGCCAACATTTAGAAGGGAAATAGTCTCCAATGTATTCTCAGCATATGAAGATATAGTATCCTGTGTTAACAAGATAAGTAAAATATTTTCAGAGTCTTATGGCTTTGAAGGGAAGCAAGAGAAGAAAAGGATGGAAGATAGAAATATATATAAAGGGGAGAAGGAAAAGAAGAATTTTACCATATGTGATAACTATGGGAAGAAACCCCCTGGAACTTTCTTGAAGGGAATGAGAGTTTGTTATAAGTGTGAAGAAAAAGGACACCATGTATGTGACTGAAAGGGTAAGAAAAAGGTTTCAAATATACAATGATTCATCTAAAAGGAGTTGGGACACTATGTGAACCAATGTCCAAATCAATAGAGTATGCCCCAAATGACGCTATTGGATAATAATCAAGTTATGATACCACCACAGATGAGGACAAATGGTTGGAGTTCTTATGTTGTTATTAGAGAATTATGTCAGCTGAGTGTTGTATCAACAATGTACTGGTTGTAATAATAATGGAGTATATAAGGATTGTACTGCAGTACTATATCATTAAGGACATGAGATCGTGTGGAACCAAGAAAAGTGACTCAATTGCTGGTTAAATTTTTGGAATATATATGGTTGAGAGAAAGATAAACCATAATATGGTTCTGATACCAAGGTAGTGATTTTGGCATAATACATGATTGATTTGGATAAATAATATTGTATATTCTTGACAACCTTGAAACTAATTAATGATTTGTATATTCCATAATTGTTGGAGTTTACAACATTATTTTTGATAGAAGGATTATATCAAATATTCTATAAGGAATAAGGGATCATTAATGTAATCAATAAGGTTTTATGGTAATTCAGGATGTTGCAGTGTTTTAAATGAATACATGATGAAGGTGTTCACATCTTATTAAGCAGAAAAAAGGATATTCATTGTGTTTACCTTTCTTATAAATTTTGGACTATGTGTTTGGAAAGAGTTATTTTGGATAACTCTAGTTTGAGATTATTTTGGGATTTCCATAAAAGGACAACCCTGAGGTCGGGCAGTAACCTGTCACGTCCGATAAGGCCGCGAGACTTGAACCCACAACTGAAGGGCGACAAGGGTGTATCACCTACCACTGGACCACATGATTTCCTGGATTGAATAATTTATTATTTTTTATAAAAATCATGGTACTTGAATTATAAATTCATTTTATTTGAACCCTATATTAATAGGATAAATAAAATATTTTTTCTAAGTTCTATTATCTTCTAGAGTGAAAGATGAGTTTGTGGTAGAAATTAGTTAAAGGATGGGACACTACTTGTCAAGTATATATTTTTCTTCTTATATTATTATATGATGAAATTAATTCTTATACTTTAGTGAAGGTATCTTAATACAAAAAATATGTTATCCTAATACCATATGTTTTGTTGAACTGATGGTATTTTAAATCATCGTCGATTCATGAATTTAAGGCCATCAATTTTACAATTGTTTGTGATTGAAGAACTCAATCAATACCTATAAATATTGATGTTTTTCCTAGAATTATATATTTCTATTTTCCACCAATGTTCTCCTAATCGAGATCATAATTTTTTGGTGACCCTTTCATTTTTCTTATCCTCTTATTAAGACTAAATTTTATTAACCTAATTTCTGATGTGGGTTTTCCCAAAGGTATTTTATATTCTGAACCATTTATTTTTGAAAAATAATTTCAAATTGAGAGGACACTATTTATTGAAGGAGGAGATAATGTAACACCTCAAGCTTCCACGGTACGCTTCTCTTTGAATAATGTAGTAGCGTGTGTTGTACACAACTTTGAGTTCTAACACACACCACAACCAATCAAACTAGCCGTTATGAATAGTAATACCCAATTTTTGAAATTTTATAGATTTTATCTTTCAAAATGGACTTCATTTTTGGATTCTAATTATAAAAATTATCTTAGGGTTAATTTTTTGTAATTTTCGGGTAACTTTCGTGTTTTGATGAATAGTGAAAATTACTAAATTTTAATTGAAAACAACTTTTTTAATCGACATAACTAATAGTAATAAATTATGAATTTGAGTGATTTTTGAGTATTATTAGATTGTATTTTAATGATTTAATCCAATTTTGGTCATTAGACACAATTTCACATTTAAACTGGGCATAAGCAAGTGCCAATCTTTTGATAGTTATTATATCATAAAAACACGCTTTTTGTTTTAACAACGGGAATTAATTTATGCCACTTCTAGGTTTTAAATTTAGAAAAATGGATTCCATATTTAGAATCAGGAGATTCAAATTGTGTAAATAGGTAACTTTTGTTTTTAATCATTTTGAATAATTACTTCGGTAAATATTTTATTTACCATGGTGGAAGGGTAAATCCGGTAAATAAGGGTAAAAAAATAATATTATAAGAATAATAAATTACCCTAAAACGTGTCCTAATCCTATTGGTTGATACATGTCCGACCATGGGCATCTTTGGGTTGATTTGGGGACCTCATGTACCCACTTGTAAGTGATAATGACACTTTATATTAATAAAGTTAAATTAAATACAAAAATGACATAAGCATATATCTTTTAGAAAAACAGTTTTTACATAGGGTAATATATGTTATATTTTCCACTATAAATATTCATTAGAAAGCTAAAATATTTCATAAATAATGGTATTTTATTTATTATTTTTAGACATTGAATAATTAAATTTATTTATGACACAATAATGATGCAGTATTTTCCTTATTAATTAAAGAATGAAATAATTAGTATTATAAATGTTAAATTAAAAATAATTTGAAAGCTTTGATGCCATCCACAAATTTTATGGGTTAATATTACTTGTTAGGATTTCTTAAATAAATTTGGTTCTAATTAATAAAGTTTTTAAGACTTTAAAAAAATAAATTATTAAATATTGTCAAAATTGACATAAATGAGTTTTTAAAAAATATATTATATTATTAATTGATGTTGGATTCCTAAAAATATACGGTTCTGCCAAAGGACTTATATAATGATATTTGTTTCATTAATGGACCACTTGGGGGTCTCTTTGAATTATATAGTAATTTTATTAACCATATAATATAAAAATACAAAGGGACATGGTAAATGTCAAACTATTTAACTAAGAGTTAAATATAAAGGATAAGGTTAATATAGTGACCCAAACCTATCTAAAATATATTGGATGAATGGATTCGACCCATCCACACCTTATACTTTGAATAATTCACTTTGGAGCCATTAAAAACTGTATATGAATTTATTATATATTAATACTTTATGTTTTTCCTAAAGAGGCCCTTCACCCTTATAAAAGGACATCACTTATAACCAATTCTTCCTACCATAAAAGCCTTTTGGTTCTGCCAAACCCTAACCAATTATCCTCTAAACATCCCTCAATTCATCATAGAGTCCTTTCTTTATCCAGAAATCCATCCTATGGATCCCGTTTGATCAAATCAAAAGGAAGGACCCAAAGAAGAGGTAATGTTTTCACCCCCTTTTTTCAAGTTCCTTTCTTCTTCAACTTCTTCTTTATTTGTTATTTCCAATCTAATATAATAAATCCAGTAAATTCTATATACTGTGATGTTATTATAAATATTGTACAACCATATTCATTATTCTATCCGTCCTTTGTATGACATGTCACCATACGTGCGTACGTACGGCTTACCCTCTCCATGTTGTGGTGTAATTGTTTTTCAAAACATTATTATTTGGATGGGTATGATAATGATATGTAATTGAAGTAAATAATAAATATAACATTATAATATTTATGTATATATGATATACCATCCAATTATATATTATTTTAATATCAAAATAACGATATTGTCCCTCGTGCGTACGTATGGACTACCGTCTCCATGAACGCAATGAGATTCATTCCCCATCGTATCCATTCAAGTATAATTATCATTTGATGATTAAAAATAATTTGTAAGGACTTGATATCATTATGTATATGAATAAGATACAACGTATCCATAAAAAACAATTCTTATGTAACAAAATATATAAAAGAAAATGAGGAAGTTAACACTTGAAACGACGATAATACTAAGATATTATTAACAAAGAAATGTTAAAAGATCATATATGATATCATATTAATGTATATTATTCTTGTATAATTTAATAACAATTATTTCACCATTATACAAGAGGTTAAATTTACACTCAACTAAAGTAAAGTGCAATGTAAGGGGTTTTCATCTCACTCCTTATTCCCGTTATTCATGCCATATTAACACTATTAACTTTTGTGTGGTTTATGTACTGCCCATAATTGTATTCTTTGTGTAATAAATTTTTATTTATGTGTATATACATATTAATTGCATGATACCTCTTTCATTGGGTGTATGTTTCATAATTTACCAAATTGGTAAGGGTTTATTTCCCAATCTCTTCATTATCTGAGGTTGTTTATACATAATTATCTGCTGGGACCTCTTTATCATCCCCATCCATGTTTCTTAAAAATGTATTTCAAATCATTATTACTATTTTATAGACTATGGGTTAAAGTCATCTATAACATTTTTTACTTTTTATAATATTTTTATAAATGAATCTTTTTGTCATTTTCCAAACAAGGTACTTTTTAACCTTTTTGACAAAATGAAGGTAAGAATGTCTTTTTTAACTTATACGGCAGGTGCGGCTATTTTCCGCCGTTATAAAATTGTCAAAGAATCCCTTACAAGCTTATAAGAATATTTTCAAATTAAATTTTTTATTTTATAATACTGTAACTTTTAAATAATTTCAAAATGAATATTTTAAGAATTTAGGAAAGGTACTCTTTATGAAGATCAAAATTTTAAATGTTTTAATGATATATCTTTCTAAATATTTTTAATTAATGTCTATGTTTTCAAAATGATTTTAAGGTTGTATTTATATGGAAATGAATTTTTTTGAAATGATATTTCTTTTTAATAGTTTCAAAGTGGTATGAGACACTTTGATTCAAAAATATCTTTTTAAATTACTTCCTCTATAAATGTTTGACTTTTCATTGATTTTAAAAAAGAGATATTTCTCTCAAATAGTTTCTATTTCATCTATGTCAACATACTTTGATTGATTTTAAGCTTATTTGAAGTTGATTTATTATGATACAAAATTCCATATTGTATTGACGGTTTTGTGATATATTTGATTGTGGATGTTTTAATTTTATACCATTCATGGTTTGTGGAGAAATTAGTGACATTTAGAAAGCTAGTTTTAATATGAATGTTTATGTTATCATTAAACCTGTTCATATGAGGAATGCATTAGACTTAGTAAGTGACGGGTGGAGCCCGTTATAGCTCCTCGATGCATCGGTAGGTCTCATGAGACAAACTAGTGTCTTGGAAAAAGTCCTTGACAAAATCTTATTTGTATTCTGGGAACAAGGCCTTGACTATGTGGTTATGACAGTCTGGCATTATGCATTCCATCATTATGAAAGTGGTTAGTGATATTGCATGTGATTATTTGACTAGTATAATATCCATGTGGATAAGTAAATGGTATTACTTAATTTTATTTTATTCATATTATGCTGATGTTCAAGTTTAAAAGGATTTTGTTTTAGTTATACATTTCCTTAAATGTTTATGCTTATTTATGAAATTTTCCGCTTTATTGTTATCCTTACTGAGCATCTGAGCTCACCCCTTTCTTATGTTTCATTTTCCCAAGATGTGAAGAAGTATTTTATGACTGACCTAGAGGTATAGCATGAGGGGATATGTGTGTGGACTATGGAGACTATGTTTTTTTAGTTTTTCACTTTATTATTTAATGTAAGACTTATTAATGTATATAGTGTTTCCAAGTCTACTAAACTCATCTGTCTTTTGATACATGATTTCCTTGTGATCATGACAATGTTATGTAATAATGCACTGAATTTGGGTAACTGGGGTCGGGGAGTTACACAATGAATGGTTTATGTTTTAATTTAATCATGTGTAGAGACCCAGGTCTTTCCATGGATGACTTTGAAATGATTCTACATAAATTTCTAGAGTCAGGCACTGAGATGGGAGTTTATTCCAAGGCCTAGTGTGCTAGGAATTAGTTTTATAATTTTTTTTATATTTTATATTTTGAATGAGTGTTTTTTAATGTAAATTATATAAATATTAAATGAAAGTTGATATTATAGTTATAAGACCATAATTAAGTCTGGAATGCGATATATACCCTATATGTGATCTAAAATAGGTCGGCGTGGGGCGTTCCGATATCTCTCCCACTAGTGATACGTAAAATTGGTCAATTAAAAAATTTATTTATATATTTAACCTTTTTATAGTTTTAATGTGAATACTATCATGGATAATCCTATATTGTTAGTTACATAAACATTGGTTGGATTCTAGAAATTATTCCCCTCCTTCTATTTGAAAAACACATCTGATGTCGACGAAATGGTGGATCAGAGTAGATTGTAATGTAGGTAACACAACAACTTCCTTAAATAGTTAATGATTGGGTTATTTGATGAACAATGATTCAATATTCAAGTAAGAAACATCAATTTTGGTTTATTCACTTTTTGATTAAATTGATTGATCAGATCAATCTCTTCCTTTAATCTGCTCAAATTACAGGCTTTGCATCTGCCCATGTACCGATTAAATTGGTTACTAAATTGTATTCTAACATGGATATCCCCATTATTGATCATATTCCAATAATTTTTATCCCATGATGGTTAAAAATATACTATTTTTCATTTCTCCATTAATTTCTTATTGTTCATCAATATTTGGACCTTGCGGTCCTGGTTCAAGAATTTTGTGTGATAGAAAGACTGATCAGACCTCCAGAATCACAATAAAATAAAGAATTAGGAATCAATTAAAGAAACAAGGAAAGATGTGGGATGTTAGATTTAATTAGATGATCGTTTTGAGGACCAAAGATAAAATCATCATCTACAGAATGTATCAGAGGCATGAGGTGTATAGGAGAAAACCCCACGGTCAACTAAATCGAATTTTCATTCACCTGATGGTTAGAAATTAAGAGAGATATCTAGAAACATTATTTTCTGGTGAAATAGAGGTGGGAATTAAATCCAAATTTCTGTATTTATTGAGATTTTCACTGATAAGAAATTATAGAAAAATTTCAACTACACACTGTGTAGTTTGATGAACACACATCGTGTTGGGCCCTGACACCAGTGGCTAGGGATGAATGATTTTACAATGATGGAATTTTATGTAGACTCCCATAAATATATTTACCTATTTACCCATGAGGATGAGCCATGTGGCAAATCTCACAACCATGCACAAGTCATCAGCTTAAATACATAGACCTAGCCAAACAACACGGGTGACACCTCATGTGAAGAGGTAAACCATGTACAAAAGTACATTAACATGGTGTAGAGAACATAGACACAAATTTTATACATAGACACAACCAATAATATGGGTGGGACACCATGTGTAATAAGAATTTAGTGAATACCTCATACAAACTGTATACCACAACATGGTAGGTGAGCCATTTACCATTTGGGACATGGTCAGGTGAAGGAGTGGCATCACAAACCATATAGGTCCCATTACACATCATGTACCCCTTGGTTTTATTTGAGGAAACCTCAATCTTCTAAATATATTACATTTAAAATTATATTTTGGCCTTCTTGTAGCATATCATAATTTTTTCCCACATTGTACATGATGGTGTTCTCTATTGTGAATTCTGATATTCAATGTGAAATGTTCTAAGAACAACAATTATAAAGGAGATAACCAATACAAGGATTTATCAGGAGGGATCACTAGAGGCTTCCTATATAGTATAACCCCCACTAGATTATGAATGGGTCCACTACCTCTCGAGTGGAACCCCCTATCAGATAGGGTGCAGGTCCAAGCTGACTAGAGTGGAACCCACATATAACACCATGGCGTAGTTACTCGACCAATAGAGTGGACCCCCCATTAGCTTGGGCATGAGTCCTTTAATATCCATGTGTAACCCCTTATCATATATGGAATGTGTCCTCAATGACCATAGTGGAACCCCTGTCACACTGGGGGATATTTACTCTACATATATAGTGCCACCCCTATCCGTGTGGGTTTGTGACCTCTATATACCGAGTGGAACCCCCTCACACACCAGGGTGCAGGTCCTCGTGATAATAAAGTGGAACCCCCACCCCAAAAATATGTACATGGGTAATTTATAGATACATAGAGAGTGTAACCACCATAAAATAGTAGGTATCAAGTCATCCACATGGAGGTTCTTCCCCCTCGGATGTGAAACACAGTGGCGAGGTGGGGGCATTCACACAGTTACTTCTGAGAAGATGCATGAATTGTTGGGAATCATTCATGGTATTTTGAAACTATTGGTAAATTTTCTTATTGGTATTACCTAAGAGATGATGTTCCCCTTTATTTGTCATTTGGGTTTCTTTGAAGGAGTATAAATATATTAATCTGCATCCATACTATTTGATTTCGGTTACTCTCTTACCATGGGTTTCAAAAACGTATGTGTTATGCCACGTTCATTCTTTTTTTATCATCACAATGTTTGATTAATATACTGTCTTTTTATAAGTGACATGTACTGTATGTGTTGTTCATATACACATCATGTTTAGATCTTTGTTTTTGGATGAGGTTATATTCTCTCTTAATTTGGGTTGAGTTGTTCTCTTTCACTGTATCTTACATAAGGTTTTATACCCATAGTATTTATATTCTTATTGTTTATCTTACTACTACCCATTCAACTTTAAAGTAATCCTAATCGTTATCTATATACTAACCCATACATGCGATTTTCCCACATGGGTTTTGTCATACAAAAACAAAGGACATATTAACATTTACTATATAGGAACATAGGGATACCTGGTACATTATAACTCATATGGTGGTCACATAATTTATATATGGAGTTGGGATATTTCAACATTTTACTTTCAAGTTATATTTAGTTTGGGACATCATTTGGGTTGGGAATGTATTTTTCCCCTTTACTTTTTAGTTTACACTAGTGTACTCTTATAATGTCTAGAGTTTTTTCAACAATGTTTTTTCTAAAGTTTTATTCTACTTTTTTCAATTATTCCTATTATCTTATTAATTATGATGGAATACTTTGTGTATATTATCACTTAGTTAAGTTCTCCCCATTTTAGTTATTCCTTCATACCTCGTCACCAGACCCTTTACTACGGAGTCAGTTAAGGGGTAGTTGGGGATCCAGCCCGATCGTGGGTCAGGTTGTGATATATTGGTATCAAATGTGGTTTGATCCTTTGGATAGTTTATTTTATTATTCCCCATACAAGGATTTATTAAGGTATTATGGAAATAGTTTCAGAGTCTCTTGGGTGTAGCTCTTTAGCTAGGGAATCCAATGATGGTACAAGAAAACGATATATCCATTAAATAAGACCATGACCATCTCATTTCCTATAATAAAATAAAATTATAAAGGGTTAAATTAATAAATGATACGACTCATGTAATAATGGTGTACCATTATTTTAAGGAGTATACCTGATTAGAAATCCATATTTATGTGTGCTTGGCATGGTGTAGTGATCAGGAAGAGTGACATCCTAGGATGTCTCCAAGGGAGTGTGTGCGTGAGGGTGAGGTACACTAGAAAGAACATGTGATGGCCTATAGGGAAAGAAATTAATTTTATGAAATGTTATAGAATGTGGGTGGGACCCAAGAATGGGAAAACAGGTCTGGAGGACAACTGGTGGTACCTGGCTAGCCATGACCAGACAACCATGTTCAGGCTAGGTGTCTGTTTTGTTAGCGGGGCATAATCATTGCATTGGTATTAGGGAATAAAACTTAACTTAAGTGAGGTGGCACTACCAAGGTAGAGATGTCTGGTTCATATTGATGAAATTTCTCTCTAAAGGTGGGGGGGTTAGTGTAACACCCATGGATGATAAAGTTTCAAATGACTAAATGATATGATTCATGTTAGTAATATGCACCTTTTATTTCAGGATCCTTCCTAATTCACACTCCATAGTTTAGCATTCTTGGCATAGCGTAGTGATCAACATGGGTGAAATCCTGAGATTTTCCTAAGGTAATTTGTGAGTGAGGAAAAATCATACAAAATAGAACATGTTTCGTCCTATGGGGACAGTCATTAGGTAGATGACTTATTTAGGACTGTCAGTTGGTACCCGGAAAATGACCGCATATTTGTGGGGAAATTAGTGATACATGGAGGGAAAATACATGAATTGTATTTTATTCTAGGGTGTATGTTCTAATATTGGGATTCATTTTTTAAATTCATTACTCTACATACTAAGACATTGTATACATGGATCAATGGTACATACATCATATATGAATTAGTCTTTGAAAATACATCTTGAGTCATGGCCCCATTGATGTTATATATATATATATGATCATCGTACCATGGTATGTTTAGATTTAAAATTTAATGATGCCACCATGAGGATAGAAAACCAATATACAATTTCCAGATTATCGAAATGATCTGTTGAGCGATGAGGCCTCAGATAAGGGTCTATCCCAAGACATTCTTCAACTAGGGGGAAGGATTTAGCAGCTCCACATGTAGAGGAGCATATTGTACTAACCCAAAAGGGTGAGGATCAGTATATTCATAGTGCACATTGTGATTTATAGTTCTAGATACCAATGAGATTCGGCTATGAGCGAAATACTTAAGATGTGGAGGATTAGATAGAGTCAGTGATCCGTATCTTCAGTCTCATATTGACATCAACATATCTGGTGGTTACACTACTATATTTCCTTTTCCATAGATTATTTGGGAAAATTTTTAGTCTCATTGCCTATATGATTGATGATTCATCACATTCATGGACCAACTTCCAGGATGACTTAAGGAGGAAAACCATCCAGGATACCCGTTCTAGATTGTGATGAGGATATGATAAGAGATGAGGCCCCAGTTCAGGGTCCATTACAATAGATTGTTCCTCTAGGTGGGATGGTAACAACACATCCACATGACAAGAAGAAGATCATAACATCCAATAAGTTTGAGGTTGAAAGTGGTCTTATCATGCTCCATGACTTCTAGGCCCAGATACTGTTAAGGATTCATAGAGATCCAAATCTTCCAAAATGATGGGCACTAGTGTATTCTCATCACCTTGATGAATAGTGAGTCATAACACTAGTAGAAGGAATTCAAATATCTATTCAGTGAGGAGTACCAACCAACCCTTTTTAACTCAGTTCGAATTCAGGAACATTTAGAGCTATAATAGGAAGAGATTATAGTGGTGCAGTACGCAATGAGGTTTACAGACCATGCATGGTTCTTGATTTGGATGATACGAGATGGGTACATCCGATAAAATAATTTAATTAAGGGACTCCATAGATAGATCTATGAGTTTATAGTTCTTTTTTGAATCATCACCAATTCTGGGGCGTTGGATCTGTCATTGGTGGTAGAGATCTTTCATTTATAGGGACCCCAGATAGATGGATATGGAAGTGGAAATCACATGGATGAGTATTTTGTAGTACCTACTAGATGCCATAATAATGGATCTATATATAGGATATCACACCCCAATTAGACTTAGGAACATGTTCATGGAATATAAAGAGTTCCAGGGATGCTTGGAGAGGAGAGGTGATATGCTTGTGATGGGCGAAGGGCCATATCGCGAGATTTCCCAACCATAAATATTGATCAACACATAACGATAACTGATAGAATTCCATGGAAGTGGTTGATCCATGATCTTGGATTTCTTGGGAGAGGGTAGGGTGGTACCTAGAGAAGAATAGATGGAATATGGGTAGGAGGTTGTAGCCCATCACCCATCAGTTGGAGAGTATATCCACTGGTGTGAAAGTCTCTTCTGACATATAAATTTTGTCATTTATTGAGGATTATGTAGACATCGTCCTCAATGATGTTTCTAGACATCCTATAAGGTGGGAGGTGAAGTTTAATATTGATTTGAATCCTATTTCCACTCTGATATAATCTAGGAAATATCAGATGGACCCTAACAAGGTCTGATAGATGCAGTTTTAGTTGGACGACCTTCAAGAGAAGGTTTTCATTAGGCTTGGTCTATCCCCCTAGGTAGCTCCATTGTTGTACATGAAAAAGGTATATGGGAGATTTATGATTTTCATGGGATATTGTCACCTTAACTAGGCATGATAAAGATAAATTTCAACTTGACAAGGATTGATGAACTCTTTGAAATGTTGAGAGGAATGATATGGTTCTATAAGGTTGATTGCAAGTCTGGATACAACCCATTGAAGGTTCATGAGGTTGATATTACAAAGATGACATTTCAATGTCTCTAAAGACAATATGAGTTATTGGGGTTCTCAATTTTTGGGAATAATTCCCCAATTTTGTTTAGGAATTTGATGAACTAGATCTTCTAGATGTACGTGGACCAGTTTGTGGTAGTCTTCATCAATGAAATAAAAATATACTATGCAATATAGGAGGATCATGGAAAATAATTGATGATGGTTCTATATTTTCTTCGGGAGCACATAATTAATTTCAATCTCTCAATGTTTCAGTTATAGATTTATGATATACACTTTTGGGGTTATTTCATTACTGATCATTATTCATTTTTGTACCTATGGAATATCATTGCAGTTATATCTTTGGAGAAACCCAAGAGTATATCAGAGGTGAAAATAGGTTTTGTCTAGGCGAGGTAAGGAAAGAATGTTTTTGGTAGACTTATCTAGAATTGAATCCCCATTTACCACTATAAACATAATGGGTATCCATTTTCCTGGTCAAAGTAGGACCATATGGACATTGAGGATTTGAGGGTGAGGATGATGAGTGGTCATGTGTTGAGAATACAAGAGGAGGGAATAGAGTTTGTAGTATATTTTGATGCCTCAGGTGATGTGATCATATGTGTGTTTATACATTGGTAGGTATTTATGGAATATGGGTCAAGGTATTTTAGAACACATGAGAAAGACTACGTCACTCACAACCTAGATCTGGTAGAAATAGTATTTTCCTATAGGTTATAGTGGAACTATATTCTAAGGGACAACATTTTGGTATACTTACACCATCATACTTGTAAGTAAATCTTCATAGAGATAAATTTGAACCTCAGAGATCAACATATGATGGAGTTCCCATTGTTCTATTTGGTCAAGATAGTCTGTATTATATGGAAGGGAAATGTGGTAGAAGAAACCTTTAATATGATGTACTAGAATTTCTTACTGTATGAGGATTTAGATCAGTTTCCTTTTCTAAATATCAATGTAGTGTAATAGGAGGGTACACCGTTTTCTTTAGTCGATGGTGTTGAATCCTATGCTTATCGTGTTTGAGAGAGAACCTCATATGGGTGGCATAGACTATGAGGCCATGTGTGACTAGATTTTTACAATGGAGTCTCCTGATTTATATTCTGAATTACTAAATCACATCATCTCTTTTCATGTATGGATGGTGGTTCCAGTCATGATGCCTGAGGTGGTGATGTGAGAGTTCCACATTTCATTCCTGGTTTTATATCCCAGTTTGTGGAATATGTATAGATTCCTCCATGGATGTTTTGGTGGTCCTTCATGAGATGGAATGTATCTAGGTTATTTTCTTTATACCTCACATATCAATAGTTTAAGGATGATCATGAAGTTGCAATAGGTTTTTCAATTCCCCTTTATATCATGGAGTTCAAATGGGATGAAATATCAATGGATTTTGTGATAGGTATTCCACACATAGTGAAGGGCCATGATTCCATCTAAGAGAGTTGAAAAACACAAAACGTATTCACCAATATTTTCTATCAGGGAGAATGTTTAGGTGGAGAATTTGGTGAATTTGTACATATAAGATATTGTTCACATTCATGGGGATCCATCGATGATTGTATTTGATTGTTATGTGTGGCTTATGTGATGATTGTGGATAATACAACAGGTGTAATTCAAGGCCCAACTGAGGGAGGGTACAACCTTTCCGCCCCAGACTGAGGGATAGGGTTTACTGTACATGTGTTGGAGGATATGCTGAGGTATTACATTTTGACCTCGAATATAGTTTGGAGGATCACTTTACCTAGGTATTTTTTTTAGAATAACATCTAAAACTATACCATATGAATGGAGTATTTTTAAGACATATATAGTTGACCCATTTGGTCGGCATTGTGCTATTAATTTATTAGTAATAAATCACTTTTAGGTTCAATGTTAGTGAAATTAATGAAAGAGAAGTCCCAGGTCATCAATGAGAGGATGATGAAATATTAGAGCAGGAAAAAATTTAAATGGATCATTATCATTAGACCATGGAGATCGAACAGGGAGACCAAGATTTACTAAGAGTCTACACACTAAGGGGATTTAATAGGATCATCATGATAGGCATGCTATCCTTATGATATATTTTTCGTTCAATATTTTGGAATGGGTTGGTGAGTTTGTCTACATCCTTAACCTACCCCCACATCTAGAGAAGGATAATGGTGACTTTCTCATTTCGTAGCTAAGGGGATACATGCATGACCCCACACATATCATCAACTAGGGAAAACTAAACAACAGGATATATCCACATTTGTGGAGAACCCGATAGTGACTAAGGATTACTAGTAGATGGCCCTATTTGGATGAGACATAACCTTATTTCATGTTTTGTAGAGGCATTGGAACATGAAAAGAGAGATCCTAGGAGATGGAGAGCTAGATGGGACTCAATATACCATGTGTTTTTTTAGTTTTTATTTTTTTGGATGAAATGAATGATGGAGGGATGGATGTAAAAACATTGGTTTAGCCCTGAATGTCATTGAAATATTTCTACATTTATTTATATAAGTAAGTGCTAAGATGATGTGTGATTTCTAGTCTCCATGTTCCCAAGATTAGTTTTCTTAAAATATTGACTATATTTTTCATTTCACACATAGTTTCTTAAAGAAATTAGGATAACTATTAAATTGATTCTTGAGTAAGATGTATGGTACCACATCTGATTCTAAAACATGATTTTTACCTAAGGCAAAATTAAATAGGTCAGTGAGGGGTGTTCGAATATTTCACACTTTGGAGATACATTCAGTTGGTTAATTTATTAATTTAAATAAATTATTTGTTTATTTTAAAAAAACAAAAATGCATATAAGAATAAAACCATGGTGAATCATGTAGGGTTAGCTACATAAAACCTGGGAGGATTCTTAGTCTTTTTCCCCTTATTTCATTAGTGAATAACCTCAAATGATGATGAAATGGTTCATTAGAGAATATCCGGATGCTATAAACACAATGTATTACTTTAGTCATTGGTGAGCACATACCCCTATGACGAATGATCCAATATCTATTTATGACTAATAAATTTGTGGTATACACCCTATTTGATTAAATTTATTGATAATATCAATCTTATCATTTGATTTATGTTATGTTTCTTATTTTCATGTGCCTCTATACTGATTAAATTGGTTATTAAATTGTTTTCTAACTCATATATCCATGTTCATGAATGTTGGGAATGAAAGCATGGTCAACTATGATTAAACATATGTTATTATGATTTTCTCCCTCAATTGCTTCACGTTCGTCACTAGTTAGATCATGTGGTCCCGGTTTAACATTGATGTTTGGTACTTAGCCCGTTCAGACCCCAAAAGCACAAAGAAATGGTGAACAATTCACGAATCATTGAATTGTTGATGTATTTGTGATATTTTCTGGATACAAATGATATTTTTTATGATCGATGATCAAATCATTGTCAAATTAATATTCATGAGGTCTATGGTGCGTACGGTAAAACCACATGATCAGAGGAATCTAATTTCTGGTCACTAGAAGGACAGAAAATATGAGACAAAGATATATCCACAATTATCATTTGGAATCAAGGACATAATTGAAGTGATATGTCCATATTTAAATCATTGATCACTGATCTAAATTTATGGAATAATATTGCATATACACCATGTAGATTGTAGAATACACATGGTATTAAGGCCTTTCTATGGAGGCTATTTTTTTTGATATTTTACCAGGATAACATTCCATATAGAATCCGTACACACTATGTACGTCATTTCTTTTGTGGATGAACTATGTGACAAAGAACATGGCTTGAAACAATCCATATTCCTGAGTACCTGGACATGACCAGAGAACACGAGTGGCACTCCGGGTGAAGAGGCACCCAATGTAATAATTTAAACAAACACAAGGTAATGTTCACATACATGTCTTGGATACATGTACATGACTCGTCACAGGGGTGGGACCTGAAGTGGAATGTACATTCCATGTATACCCCCTACACATGGTGCACCCCTACACGATAGGTGAGTTGTGTACCTCTAGGGAGACGACCGGTTGAAGGAGTCAGACCGTATGTCATGTGGGACACCTCACATTTCATCTACCCCTTAGTTATATTTGAGAAAACTCCAATATTCCATATATATTCTATTTAATATCAGATTATTGGGCATGGGTAGCCTAAGCTGTGTTTTTTTCACATTGAAAATGATGGTGCACTTAGTTTTGGATTTTGAGATATAATTTGGGTATGATACTTATTTATGAGATGACTGATAATGACAGCGATTGTGTGGGATCACTAGAGGCTTAATGTGGACTAGAAACCACATCCGTATGGGCACATGTCATATAACATCGAACTGAGACCCCTTATTGGATGGTTTTGGTGCCCTGATTACTATATTGTAACAAACTATGAGACCATGTAATGGTTCTAGATCTATAGAGTAGAACCCCTAATCATCTTATGCACAAGTCTTCTATATTTCTAGTGAATCCCCACTATGGAATATGATTTGGGTGCTCAATAACTAGAGTGGAACCCCCTTTTCATACCAAAAATAGGTTCCTTGACATGCATAGTGGAAAACCCCTTAGATTTGATGTATTTCTTATTCTTATCTAGTGGAACCCCCTTGTCGCACCAAGGCACATGTACCCATGACACTATAGTAGAAACCCACATTATTATGGGTGTGGGTCCTTTATGGATACAAATAGATTGTAACCACCTTTAATCACTAGGGCATGAGTCATTTACTTTGTTTTTATTCCCCCTATGTTGTGTGGTATAGTGGCGAGGTAGGGCCATCCTGTGGATACTTCTAAGCACACAAATATAATGATGGGAATCATTGATGGAAATTAGGAATTAATGGTGAATATTCTTCTTGGAATGATATATGATATGGGTATACCCCTAAAATCTCATTTTAGTTTCTTTGAATGATAATATATATACACACACACCCATCTGTATCTTTGCCTTTTATTTTAGTTACTCTCCTTCCACTAGTGGAGAAGACGCACAGGGTCTGCCACACCCTTTCTTTGTTTACATTATCATGGTTGGATGACTCCACACTCCTGCTATAGGTGGAATGTTTTGGGTGTGTATTTCATATACACATCATGTGGAGACCCTCGTGTTTTGATGAGGTTTTATTTTCTATTGTTTTGGGTTGAGATATTTACTTTTAGTGTATCTTTCATCATGTATGTTATCCTAAAATCATTATATTCCTATTCTATCTCTTACCACTCCCCCATTATCTCTCACAGTGTTGTACTAGGTATTTATATACCCACCCCTACATGGGATTTTCTTACACATTTCATGTCTCATGCTAATGACAAATATGTTGGTGATGAATACATAAAAGCTTTGAGATACATGGAACTTTGAACAGAGTATGGTGATCTTATATTTCAGATCGTGATATATGACCTCACAAAGTTTTACATAAAATTTTATCTGGTTGGGACATCATTCTGGTTGTGCATGTATTTTTCCCCTTTACTATTCAATTGACACCATTGTACTCTTGTACTATCTAGAGGGTTCTCTTTCATGGTTGTTTCATAGGTTTTATTAATATTTTTGTATTCTTCCACTAAACTTATACACCTATACTATTTTTATTGTGCATATATGTTCTTAAAAAAGGCCTCTATGTGTTAGTTATTCCTTCATCATTGGTTTCAAACCCTTGTCTTCAAGAGGCAGTCATGGGGTCGTTATGGCTTGAGCCCCATCTTGGGTCAGGTTGTGACATCATTAATGTGGGGGAAAGAATGTATATAATAATTTTAATCGAAAATGTCATAATTATATTATTTATATCTCATTTATTCATCATTTCATCCCTTATAACATGTGTATAAAAGTTTTGGTGAATAACTAAAGGTGTCACATTTTGGAGGCAGTAGTCCCCAAAAACTCAGGACAGATGTTCTTGTCTTTTTATAATTGGATGGAAAAAAATAAATATTTATTTTCACATTAATGAAATGAAACCTAAATATAAAAATAATACTAAATTATTTATATTACTATATCCAGGGAAGGTTTGGATGTAAAAATGATAATAAAAAAGGAACGCATAAATTAAAACTCATGTAGGGGCCTTATTTGTGATTTTGAATGTTTCCATGGAAATTATTGGATTATGATAAAAAAAAATAGATAAAATACATATTAAAATTTTATAGGGTTATATTATTTTAAAAATTTAATACTTTTTGATGAAATTATAAGGGTTTGTGGTTTTATGAGATAATTGAAATGTTCGCAATATATATGTGATGAAATTAAAACTTTTGTGAAGACCCATTATTTATCAATAATGGCATGAATCTATTTAATGTTTAGTGGTTATAAAAGATATAAACAATTTATTTCTTAGTTATCCTGGGTTTATAAAATCTCATAAATGAATTTCCATTATTGTTTTAAAATTATTTGTAGTAATTTACTCAAATATTTTTTAGAACATTTTTTATTTTTATTGGTGTGACTATATTTTTCTCGGGTTATTTATATTTTATTAAAAATACAAATTTAATGGTATTATGAAATATGGATGTTGTAATAATGATTTTATCCTCTATTTAATCTATTTTTATTAATATTTAATAAATAATAAATATAAAATTAAAACATTTGATATTTTGGAAAACACTATTGTTGAAAAATTGTTATTTCTCCATTCGATGTTATTAATACAAAGTAATATTAATTGAATATAATTGATAAAATAGTTTTCTAAATAATAATGAATAATATAAATTCATTATAATAAATATATTATTTTAATTTTATAGATATACATTTCTCAACTTTAATAAAATAATTCTGTGAAGTTTTCTTTTTCACCATTATCTTTGTCACTAAGTATTAACATAGTAACCGTAACATTGTTCATAAAATGAAAATGATATTAATTAATCATAAAAATATGATGATCAAACATAAGTAATTAATTTTATTATATTTAGTTTATAAATTTTCTGATTTTTTTATTATAAGTGATTATATACAATTATCAAAGTAAAATATTAAATAAGCTTTGATAATTTTATATAGTGGTTTTATATATAAAACATACAATATTAATAAAATTTTCTTTATTTTATATTTATATATTATAATATAAAAAAGTTTTTCAAAAAATATTATCTCATTCTTCTATTATGATAATGTCATAAATGTGAGAGGATTATCAAAATTTGTTTTTTTGTTACTATTCACCAAAATATTAATTATTTTAGAAAAAACTCATTTATTAAAATCTGGATAATTTTGATTTGTATAATTTATGAAATAAATTATTTTTATTAAAATTAAAATACAATAATTTCAAATGTTAGATTTAGAATGAAAATATTTTTTTATTAAGGGAAACTACATTTGTTGAAAAAAATACTTTTTTAAGAACATCATATGATCTTAATTGTATTATATATTTATTTATAATTAATTAAATTATTTTTAATTTATAGAGTTTTTATTATTACTTTTAGTTTTCATAATTATAGACATGTCATGTGTCATTTTAGTTTGTTTTTATTTATAGAAAATGATATGTATCATCATATTATTTTCTGAAAAATATATTTCAAACACATGGGGCTTAACACCCCCCCAAAAAAAATTGATTCCCATTAATTTATCTTAGAATTACATTTGAAATAATCTAAGGGTATCTATGAGATAGAAACAACATAATATATAATTAATATAGTGACATCAACAATATTTTGAAACATATTTTTCCCAAAAAATCAGTTAATTCTAATATTGATTTTCCCAATTAATTTGAGATAAACATATTTAATTATTAGTTATCATTACTAATTTAATATAATTAATTTCCTCAAAGACCCCATTGTAATTTTTTCCCTGATAAATAAAAACATGGTTTGAAATAAGAAATATTGATTCACTATTTTGTTGATTAATATTGATAATATATTATGATGGTCGATAAACATCCAAAATATCATTAAATTAAGATAAAAGATGGATAATAATAATTTCAGAGAGAATATTATATAAATATCATCATGAGATAAAATAATAACATATTTTTTAATGATAATATGAAATCATTATTTTTTTATCTGATTAACATAGAAAAATTTATTATCCAACTAGTGTAGGTTGACCATGATTTCAATTAGATAGAAAAATATTATGATTAGATGGTTTGTGTACATTTTTAATCCTTCATAAGTTTATGAATTCATTAGTAGGGATAACTTATGATTTATCTTATTTCCATAGGTTCAGACATCATTGATGTTAATTATCATTATTGGCTATTAGTTTTGATAATTTATTTGTACAATTCACATGATCCATACAATTTAGTGATTAGACACTCTTAACCTCTATTTCAATGATTATCTTTTTTTCCCAAGATTATAAAAAATGATCACGATGGTCAATCCATCCATACTAGTGGAATTTTCTTGTTCCAGTAAGAAATATCCATTGGTATATATTAGAGAATCTTTAAAATTCATGACATTGAATCATCTTTAAATCATCATCATCAAAACCTAATAATCTATAAAACTACGTCAATCTCTTCATTTTTGCATTCGGGTGTTTAGAGAGATTGAACTTTTAAATCACATGAGATATTTGGGATAGTATAACTAGAAGATTATAGAAAACATATTCTATCCCATTTAGATTTCATTAGAAAATACTATAAATTATAAATCATATATATTTTTAATTTTGGTCCACCTTGATCCATAAATTTATAAAACAAAAAAGCATTTATTCAAAAATGATGTGTGATAAACACTTTATTTAAATTGGTTTAAAATAATTTTAAGGAAAAATCAACTGAAAAATATCATTCATATAAATTTTTTTAGAATAAGTTTTTATGGTTGAAATTTTAAGGGATATTTGTGGAAAGAGGTTATGGAAGTGTTCTCGTATTATAAGTGACTATAGGGAACTTTCATGAAATATAACAATTTTCCAATAATGGTATGACATTATTAATGGGAAAATGTCTCTATATGTAATAAATAATGGATTTATTCGGTTAACATTTCTTCATCATTCCACAAATGAAATTTTTTAGTCTTTTTTAAACATCTTTGAAGTTATTAACCCATATATTTGAACATTTACCATTTTGATTATATTGATAAGGGGAAATAGTTTTCCCCATGTAAATTATATTTTATTAAAAATATAATGTAATCCATATTATAAAATAATGTTGTTTTGAACCAAAGTATATTCCCCATAAAATCTAATTATGTTTATTAATATTGTAAAATTAATCTTAAACTAAAATAATTAACATATTGAAAAACCATTTTGAAGTAAAATGTTGTTTTCAATCATAGGTTGTCGTAATTTTATATGAAATTAATTAAATTTTTTATAAAATATATTTATATATCTTAAAACTTCATATAAATTTGTTTTTAAAAGTTTATGTGTTCTATATTGTATTTAAAATGAATTTATAATGAATATTAAATTTTTATTCACTAGAAATGTTTAGATGATTTAATTATTTTGATAATAATAATATCATTAGTTATTTTTGTTTGATTTTGTGTGTAGATAATTCTCTCAAAACATGTAATAATTTAGGAAATATTTATTCCAAAATATTATCGTACTAAACTGGATGGGATGTTGCCTGACCCTTTCCCTTTTATGTTTTGAAACACAATCCGGTAGGTGAAACATGATCATTTGGGGGATCCCCAAATTTTGGGTTCTTACTTTATCGATGAGTAAAAAAACATCATTATTATTATTGAAATGCAATATATTTTGGACCTATAGATTTTCATCATTTAATATTCCTCTTGAATTACATTACAATACATCATTTGGGATAACACCAATAAATTTTTTTGATGCATTGAATAAACTAGTAACTATTTCCTCACTGTAAGAATAAGGATATTTTTTCTCATAGAGAAAATATCAATAAAAAATATGACTATTCAATTTTTTTACATTAATGGTTGAAATTGTCATCCAGTAGCCCCATTTAGGAATTGTGTCCTTCATTTGACAATTCCAAGGAATTTATCAGTGAATAATTATCTAGAGGGTTTCAATATAAATCCTTATAATGATATCCCAAATGTATGATATGGGTCACATAATTGGAAAATAAATTAAGTAATTTCATAGAATTTTTAATAATATCTTCTAAATGAAATATTATTTTAGATTAGTATAATTTTTTATAAAACATTTCAAATACCTATGTAGTTGTTTTGATCATGTTATATCAAAATGAAATAATTAACCCATAATGGATTTTATGTTCCACAGGTTGGCGGTGGAGATAAAAGTTCCCCCAACCCTGTAGATTGGGTTTCTTACTATAATTATTTAATGATGGATACAAATTCATTCTTTTATATTATATAGAATTTTGTATGGGCATGATATTGGTTAAGAGTATGTTCTGAGTGGGAGTTTCTAGCTATTATTAATATGAATTCATTTGATGTTTTGCTTTTTTTGGAAAATGAATCAAATTAAAACTATTCAAAGGCATGATATATGAATTAATTAATATATCATTCTTGATGAGATTAAAATTTCTAGGATTTGTAGATGAGGAATCATTGCTTGATAGGATAATTAACTTTTGAAGGGTCTTGTCCGTTGACATATTCTGAAGTGATGAAATTGTGGAATGGAACTTAATAGACTCTTGAATCTTATGAGAGAGGAAAAATTTTGTACTATATTCTCACCCAAGCATTGATATAGGCATCTAATGATGTTTAAGAGATCTATTTATTCATGTAACTAAAACAATTAAGGCATGAAAATTGTTGGTCTCCAAAATGTCTTCTTGTTTCAAGTTTCTTTTAACTGAGTGGGTGTCTATGTTGTACTTATTGAAAATTTTCCCTATTTACGTTTCATGGTTTTCATATTCTATATATCACAGATATTTTTTCATCTGATGAAAACAATTATTCAATAGATTTATAAAAATATTCTTTATATATTCTACTATTAAATTCATTAAAATTTAAAACCATTATATGGATTTTGGTGAGAAAATTAACATATTTTTTCTATTTATTTACTCATTTTGTTGGGGTTAATTTTATCATCAATGAGAGATTCCACTACCAAATTTGACTATAGTGATCATTTCACTTCATCGTTACTGAGGGAGGTGACATTGATTGTAATCTTTTATATTACATTGGATATTGTGTGACATAACTGTGGTATAGAAAATGATTTATATATTGTGTTTTATTTTTCTTCATAATAATAAATCCTGTTACATATAACCTTATTGGTGGATACATATACAATAAATCATGTATCACTCAAAATGTAATATTTACCTATGTATATTTGATAATGTGATGACCATCTTACATATATGTTCAATAATTTTTTTAACATTGATTAAATTCCATCATGTGGATAAATTCCAATATGGAACAATACTTAGCTATAGGGTGCACTTCATTGTGGATAATATAATAAGGAGGAACTACTTTTAAAATGAACTTCTTACATTATGTAAGGTTTTCACTGCAATAATTGTGAAATTAATTTTAATCCATGAGCCTGATTTATCCATTGGTGTAATCTTCATGTTGAATGGTATGGGGGGACACTAGAGTTTTTGATAGTACTATTAAATTGAAAATTTTTATGGCTACCTATATCTAATAATGTTTCAATAGATTATTGGTCCCAATTTGAACATTTTTTATAGATCGATGAATTTTGTAATTGAGCATGGAATGGTTATAGGTATCCTCTACTACATTGGGCCAACTCAGATATACATCTTACAAGATTCTCCCCATAGAACAATTGATGTAAAACATTATGAAAAATTGTATTCATATTTTTATGTTATTTTATGGAACTTTAATGATATGGTTAGAATATATTGAGGGGATTCGTTAAAATGTGTAAGAATGTGGACTTTAATCATTTGGATAGGGTGATAAAATTATATACACTATAGTGGAGACATAATATTCTCATTATAATGAATAACTATTGATACATATTTCTCATTGAATCATTTATATGAATATTATGTAGCCATAATGTGGTCATCAAAAGGGGTTGATGATCTATGGATGGAGTTAGAATATGTGGAATATCTAGTTTTACATTCATATATAGGATATTATTTTTATCTTGGTAAATTAGAGTAGGATTATAAATTTACACTGGTAATGTTCTTGATTTTTGTTCAATATATACTATAGTATTGAGGGACATGTTATATTATATCTCTATTATAGTCACCAAGATATGCTGATGACCATCATCTGTTTTTACCTCATTGATATGATAATAGTATTTTTGTGTGATGTGACTAGGGTTATATGCATAAAATTCCATTCCCTAAAAGATGTTTTTATGGGAATATATTTTGGAGTTGGAGAAATGTTTCCATTCAATTATAATAGTGTAAATATGTTCCCACTTTGGTTTTCTATTTTTCATTGGGATATATTAAGGGTTTTATTTAGTGATATCAAGAATATGTTTCTCCGCACTTGTTAATGATAGGTTATACCAACATGCTTCCTCTAATTATTCCATAGTATGACCACATGCTTATAGAGCATGAACAAGGTTGTGTGTATTATTTCCAAATCACAAAATTTTATATCATTATAGTAACTAAGTGTATCTGAAGATATAAAATCTCTCTTTTTAGTTGTTATCATTCCTATCCTCATGAGGTTTTATGGGAACTTAGGTCAGAATGCTCATATAGGGGATCCATAGAGCTGTTTACCTTGTGGGTTATTAAAGGAATGATATGTTATAACTCTAGTGGTGATAAATATTTATAGTGACTCACTTATGTGAAAATGTTTTTGAGGTGGGTCATAGTATATGTATTGATATACCACCTAGTGATTAGGGATATATTTTTTTCGAATTCCATAGACATACACCAAAAATGGTTTAATTTTTCAATGGTCTCCAACTATTTATTTGAGATCTCTCACTTGTAGTGTGGCCAGTGATACTCCCCATAAATGAGTGATTTAAATAAAACCTCCACGATGGTGTTGGTACCATTGATTAAGTACTTCCTTACCAATTCTTTTGTTAATTAGATATTGAGATATTGCATGATAGATAATGCCTTCTTATTTTAAGGGCTCCATATATTTGAAGTGGATGATGCATATTTATTTCATTGATATGATTCCATTTTTTTGGATTGAATGGTTTTATAATAGTCATAAGATATTAATAATCATGAAAATTAAAACATAAAAATCTTGTATAACAAGAAAAATGGAATGTCCAACAAATCTATTTCGCATTTAAAGGATTCATTCTAGGTTAATCAGTTTTTTTAATGAAACAATTTTAAAAATTATTTAATGCATGGTTATGAATGGATAGACGATTTGAATTATTTTCATCATGAAAACCATTTTCTAAATTAAAATCACAACATGACCACTCATCCATGATGACATGGAATTAAAATTATTGCACACCATCATTCCAATAGAAGACGATCATTAGTGAAATTTTACAAGTGGTGCATAAATAAGTATGTTTGGCTAGAGGGTGGGATGATTGTCTTAAAAAACATTTTTATATGATTATTTCATACTCTTGGATAGTTCTTTAGATTTTAGAGGTATATCATGAATCCTATAAATTTCCTAAAACAAGACTGGTTACACTTGTAACAATGGATATTCCTTTAAAAATAATGATGTGAATATCTACAAGAATTAGATGACTTATATAATTTACTTCTATTTATTTATAATGCAGAATATTTTTTTTAGAGTTTAAACAATCGTACTTGGACATTGGATTTTATCACTATCTAGGAATGTAGTTTTCAATTATGGATATTAGATTTCACCTTTTGGATCAACTAACTATATATACTTATAAATGGAATGATAATGCATATTTTTATGTTCTAAATAATAGGAAAAATCATTGATTTTAAGTTAATGTGGGAAGGAACTTTCCATTATATTTAGCATCACATGGTGAGGATAACTAGGAAATATATCCAATAAAATGGTCGAAATTGGACATAAACATTTTCATTCCATTTGATTTGACCTTTTATTACATATTTCTCACATGGTAAATGATATAAATCCTTGAGATAATATGGATATCTAGAAGGGGAATGATTTTATTTATAATATAAGTTGAAAAGGGAAAATCAATGGGGAATAATCCCAATTAAATTAAAGTGAGGTACCTATGGAAATATTTAAAAATATTTAAGGATTTTTGGACTCATTGTAAATATATATCGGAATGGAGGGTTGTATGTCAGTTCATTTATTATAAACCCATTGAAAATTTATATGAATCATTGAAAATGTTTGGTTTCAAACTCTAAGAGTAATCCTATGTATCTTATTTAACATCTATCATATCCTACATAATTTTATAATCATAGTGTAAGGTCTTAAGAAAATAAATTTACTATATAAATGAACATAATATTGTAAGGAAAATGTCCCATAGATTCAAAACGTGTGACTAAGATGTTGGGAAAATATTTTAGTATTGTATTGTAAGGAACTCTTTTTGTGAATTTTAATGTAATACTACTTGGATTTTTAGGTTGATTAAGTTTTGTTGAGAGTTCATTAAGTGGGGATATCACATATAGAGATTCTTATTCATTCTCATAATAGTATTTGTATTTGGTGAACGGTTGGATATTTGCGTATTACAGATTATATAAGGATTATATATCAATTCCCCCACTATGAATGAGGGTGAGGATATGAAATGAAGGAGAGATATTTTGTCTTGAATGAAGGACTACATACTTACTCTATGAGTGATGACTATCATCCTAAATTATTTCCTACGAAAATGTGAGGATAGATAATGGAGGATGAATACAAATATATGGGAAATTAGTATCAATTTGGGGATTAACCCAAAATTTTATTCCTACCTCATTGGGTATACCTGGTAGTCCACCACATCCTATAGGCAAATATATTTGTGTGAAATTCAGGAATATTGTGTTCCATTTTGAATGACGGTATCACTATTTTTTATAATATTGGAACATTAATTATCTAGTGAGTTAATGATTTTACATTCTTAGAGGGCCCAATCAGTTTGGGAGGACAAGCAGTAGACACCATTTATCTTGGAAATTCATGATCGATGGAGCGGTAATATGGAATACCAAAAAACTAAACCATTTTAAATAAATGGGTTTGGAGAAGGTCTCATATTGTATTTTTCATGGTTTCCATGGAACAATGGGTCAGGAGTTCATTGATTACCTTATACATTGATAGAATGAGAGATTAGCAAGGTCTATATGTATGTTAGTTCACTATATTGCCTCATAATGGGGTTTTATCCGTGTGGATGGATCAAGTCCTTGTGGTTTATTTGTGGAAGTGATAAGAAGGGGACATAAAATTAGGCATTTGATATGCATGATAGGAATATGATGGAATTCGTTCCTCTCAACTATCACCTAGAATGGAATCATGTTCATACATCTAGATTTATAGGGGAGGTTTATGAACATGGAAGGGGCACAGTGTATGTTGGATTTTTCTATAGGTAAGAACACAGATGGTAAACCATCATAGAGGCCTTTTGAATGAGGTATTTCATCATAATTGATACACTGAGGGAACATCCTTCATGGGTAGAAAGTGTGTAGAAAATCAATTCATGTTATAACCTTACAGGTTGGACTATCCGATGATGGGATATGTGACGTATCGTTGTATAAATTAGTCATTGCATGAAATAAATATATTTTCATGGTATCATAGGGGTATTGGAGAAATAGTCTATACATGAGCTAATTCCATTAATTAAGTGGATTAGAAGAGGAATAAATTTCACATAGATTTCAGAATTTCAAACATTTCCTTATGAATAATTCATTGACGTTATCTCTAATTGAGTATATCAATATTCTCAATCCTTACCCCTAGTGTCCCCAACCAATGGAAATCATTTAGAATTTAAAAATGTTTACTAGGGAAAATGTTTCGACAAATATGTGGCAATGAAATTGGGGGTTAATGACCATGTGGTGCCTCCACCTATTATCTTGATAAGATGGTGCTTCAGCAATTGATCATGTGGTGGATGAGAACAACACATAGGGATGGTAACCACCACGTTGATTGGAAGCCATTTTGTGTTTCCTTATAAGAATCCCATGGATTGTAATTGAATGTGTTGTTGATGATTGGTCACCTAGTTCATGGGTGATCATGATTTTTATGGTGAGTCTCTAATAAATATCATCACGGAATTGGTTTCCCGATAGGAGGAAACATAATCTCTAGAAGGATATATGACAAGTGCATGGTTTCATATTCCAGGGATGGTCACATGGCTGGTGGGAGGTAGTGAAATATCACTAACATGGAGTGACATGATCAGTATGCAATATCATTGAAAATGGTATATGTAGGTGGGTGGTTCAAAAGGTAATCTTATATCAAATTTTTATGAAATGTTTTTGATAATGAAAATATCTACCTATTTATAATGGAAATGAATTTATTTTCACTTAAAACATTATATGAAAAAACGTAATAATTAAGTTGGTTTAAACATTTTTGGACACTATTATGACTAAATCAAATGAATTCATAATTTAAATAAAAGAAACAATTTCTTTTTTTTTAATAAAAATAAAATCGAGTAATATTAACTCAATTTATAGTAGTTTATACTTTCATACCTGTTAAAGATACTTAAAAACAATATGAAACTAAATAATTCCTTTCCACATGGTTTTCCCTTTCATTTCACCCTCACTAATTCAATATTATAAAAAAATTAATATTTGATTGTTGAGTTATAACATGTTTAAGAATATGTGGAATTGTAAAACCTTAATTTGTTTTTGATATAGTCCACTATAATTGTTGTTTATAAACAACATTGAGTTTAAATGAATTAGGCTATATAATTAAAATGTTATTATTTAATTTGAAATAAATCAAATACTCACTAGATTTGCGGGGATGAATATGACTAACGAAATAATGATAACATAATGTTCATATATGTATAAAATGAAATCATTTTTATTCAATAAATTATAAATAAAGAAAATAATTTTAATGAAAATTTATTTTTTATGAATTTTTTTTAAGCATCCAATGTGTTTTTATTTAGATAAATTAAAATAATAAATGTTTCTGATTTATTTTAATGAAATTTTTTAATAATATAATCCTGAAAATGTTTCAACATTCATCTAATTTTTTTAATAGGCATCATAAATGAATAAATCTAGATCTATACTTAGAAATATATTTATCATAAAAAAATTATGTTCATATCATTTCTTTTAATATTAATTTATAATATATTAAAAAATTTAATTGATAAATATTTATTCTATATTTGATTTCAACAAGTATGAATTTCAATGATATGACCCAATTACTTTTATGCATTATGAATAGTGACTATGGTAACATTTATCACTTTGGAAGAGGATAAATGGGGTCATCTTAGGATAAAACGAAATATTAGAGTCAATTTTTTTAATATTAATTCTTATTTGATGAATTTGATTATACCATTATCAACATAGGGTCTAAATTTAAATTTTAAATATATGTAAGTCCATGAAAATTACCTATATAATATTTCGTGCAAAGAAAAATACAATATGTCACTCTTTTACTTTTAAATATATTTTATCTGTTCAAATATAGACCTAAGAATGTTCTTATAACGACCCAACCTTTTATCTATGAAAATACCTCTTGATATAATTAAATTTATTATTATGTAAAATAGTTGTATAACATTTTCACATCTTTATTTATATGTTTTTTCATTTTAAAATACCGTTAAGAATTATGACCATTCCCAATATAGCTGCTGAACAGTGATATCATGAATAGTATAAATATAGGGCTTTAACAAATTCATTTTACTTAGATAAAGAAAGTGATGGAATCATCCAAATGAATTGCTCCATACGAAGACCATTTGTCAGAGCTCAGAAAGGAGGCGGTGTCAGTGGGCTTTGATCTTGACAAAGCCAAATCCATGATTCAACATGTTATGCCAGAATAGAACCGCATACGGGAGAAGTGGAAGCTGATAGAGATTACAACCAGAAACATTTTACCCAAACCACCCCAAGAGTCTATCATCATCACAAAACATACCATGCAGTCACATGTAGGTGTTATAAGGGGTTATGTAATGAGACCCTAGTACTATGATTATGTACAATATTTTTTGTATAGAGAATATACATTCATTTTATTATTGTTACGTTGTAAATAGTTTGTAAAGAGAAAAATATCATTTTTAGTTAATTAAGAAATCTATTTTTATGAGTTAATGGATTTTTTAATTAAATAATATTTCAAGAAAATATTATCACTAATTAATTTTTATTAAATATAAATGACCATATAATTATTAGGAATACCATTGTGTTTTTTATTAAGGCTTGAAAGCTAATTTTGTCAAAACCCTTGAATTTTTGATAAATGTAGATTTTTATTTTAAAATTAAAAATTCAAATATTAAGAAAATTATTTCTATAAGAAAAATACTGTTTTTATAATTAGGATATCGAAATTATCCAATGGTGAATTTTTCATAATATTTGAGACAGTCAAATTTTTGGGTAAAAAGTACATACAGTTTAAATATATAATGTGTTTTATGACATCATAATGACCCAGCAATGATGTAATAAAATAATATAAAAATTATTTTTGTACAATATATGTTTTCCCATTAAAATAATGTGATTTTAGGTTTATTTTATTTAAATTAATATGCTTTAGTGGACCCTTCAAGACTTATAAAACATTTTGTCTATTTAAATTTATTTCCTTGAGAGTGTGACTCACCTACACATAAGAAACCTTATTATTTTAAGATGTTCGGCCATTGGCCTTATAAAATATTGTTTTTCACTCCCCTTTGTAAAAATACATAGGTAAAAACAATGATTTGGTTTATGGTTTTGATTAGTTTAATGTGTGGTGTCCCAATCCTAAATAATAAAGAATTCCCTCACATTTCCTATGTAAACCGACCCAAGATTCCACTGCCTCATCACGCAATGCCTTTGGAGATCAGCCAAAATCTTCCATCCTTTCTCTAGATTCCTCCCAAGGTGCCCTAAGCTACCATGAATCCTCTCTCAAGCCTCTCCCAAGCCTTTTGGATCACACTTCCATGTAAGGGATTCCTTCCTTTCTAATTTTATCCTTGTTTCTTAATATTGTTATTACCTTTTATTTTCTATTATAAATGTTGGGGTATGATTTCACAGTTCCCCCATCCTTCCTTATTTATGTTTTAATGACTATATACCCAGTTATATCTCATTAATGCCTCTCTTTTACACTTGTTACCATGCTGAAATTCTGTAAGCAATTTCTCTCTTCTCATTTACATCTATGAAATTATTTTATGTTATGAATCTAAATTCCAATAAATTATTTGGGACATGTATCTATATGACAATTTTCATTCCATTTCAAGTACATATTATTGGAACCATGGTCATTCTTTGCATGATTTGGAGTATGGTTTTTGTTTGTTGTCAATCCTAACTAGAAGTTCAGAATGTGTGCCAGCAAATTGATCATACAGAACAAGCAGATAACAGTAATGAAGGTGGCACTGTTCTCCAATGTTTGCCAATTTTTTTGGGCCTAAAAATAGAAAAATAGAGAAAAGTGGTTTTGTCAAAGAGAATTGCGTGTTGTTGTCTTGAAGGAGGAGAAACATGCGCGCCATATGTTTTTCAAGATCAAAACATGAAAATATGGAAAAGGGAGAAGGGCACCCAAGTATTTTTTTTGGTCGCGCAAGTAAACTTATATGGCATAGACTTTCACACCGAAACTTGTGCGCTGAGGGAAGACTTTCACGCTATCATACAGGGTATCCAAATGCCTATAAATATATGCTGACACCTCATCATTCTACACGAAGTTCAGAATTAGAGAAAATTAGAGTAGTCATCACGTAGGTGTGGTGGTTGCGCAAGTGGTTGTGGGTCGCGGAAGTAGAAGTTGTGCGACAGTTGTTTCCTATACACCCAAGGTGGTTTGGGTGAGAAGGGGTGTGAGTCGAGCAAGTTTCGAGTTGGTGAATGAGGTGTCACACAAGTGGGTTGATGACACTTGTACACCAGAATATGTGGAAGAATGACAGTTTATAGTTTCATTCCAGAATAGGTTTGGGCGTAAAAAGGAGTGAGTCGCACATGTTTGAAGTTGAAGAAGTGTGTTTCATGCAAGTGGGAGAGCTACAATTTCACGCCGTCTTGAAACTTGCATGCCGGGATTGGAGAAGCGCGTCAGGCGTAGTTAAAGTACGCCAGTATTTCTAGGGCTGCACAAAAGTTGAAAGTTTTCCTGAAACCCTTGGTGCAAAGTGAGATTAGTCTACAATAGGATGCTGGACTTCAATAGAGAATCTACACACAATAGAGGATGTATTCATTAGCAATGATGAAGAGACCTTCACATCTATAAACTGAGTGGGACTTCACCAAGGGAAGTGAGCCAGGGGTAGTCAACAGGAGTGACCCAAAGCACACAGGAGGCTATCCCTGAACAGTTGTAAAGACAGTGAGCCTTAAACATAGTGACTATTCACAAACCTTTGTAATCCACAATGAGTGAAGAATAGTTGAATTTGGAATGACCAAAAAACTGTCGGAAAATGCTCTTTGGACTTAGACCTTAGTGGTGAACCAAGTAAACAGTGATGTGTCATTTCCTTTCATGTGAATGTTTTATTTATTATCATATCTGTCATACATGTTAAACTAGTTTCTACCAATGTGGGAACAAGATCCATCACTTTAAAAGAAACATTTTTCATCCTGATTCACCCCTCTCCTCTCAGGGTGTCCCTTGGTCTATTCATATTATGAGACACCCATTTATCCCTCATTAACCATTTTTATGAATCCTTATGTCACGCCATTATGCTCCCAAAATTACACCGCAAGCCAAAGTCATTATTTCGTGAATACGATGCCCATTTATATATCAAGGGTATTCACCATTGTGAACATTTAGTTATTTATTATAGAGTTTCATGTATGCATTTTACATTCCTTTATCATGGAATAAATTATGATATTTAATGATTCCATGTTGAATGACCCATGTGGAACACTTAATCATGAAATGAAATGTTTAGGAATGGTGCACCCTGATAGCGCTAAAATGCATTGGGTAAAGATTAGAATCATTATATGTCAAGTGAAATGAGGTTTTACTCATGGAAATTCATGTGTAATGAGAGTTTACTCATTCTCCATGTGAAATGATCCTTGGATCATGCTAATATCATGTTAAATGTTGTTTCCATATTTCCATGTTATGATAATCATGCTAAAACATGCCATTATGTTCATTTTTCTCTTATTCCCCATTGATATTCCAATTGGCTAACATGTATTTTATTCATAATGTTATGCCTTATTTACTCCCTTACTGGGCTTTATAGATCCCCCTTTTATTATGCATGTCCTCAGGTTATCCCATGCAATGCTAAGTACGAAGGAATGTAGTGGTCATGTAAAGAATGTTTTAAACAAAGATGTTGTGTTTTATGTTATAAGATGTAATTTAATGTTCCTAATCTCCAAATCCACTTTACCTCTCGATTTTTTATGTTGTATCAAGTGAAGATTTTATGTATCAAATTATGCTTAATTTTTTAAAAAAGAGTAGGGTTCTTATAGTTGGTATCAGAGGACATGTTTAGTTATTTTTGGGATTATGATCAGGAAAACCTAGTGAAAGCCTTAGAGATAAGACTAATTGTAATAAAAACATCCCTTAGTTTTAGAGAGTATTAAGTAAGTGGTTTATCAATAAAATACATCCCTATGTAGATATAAGCAGGTATAGTTAGCTCTGGCATAGATATACCAAGGAGTGAAAACTCCGACAAGGAGTTTTTGGCTTGACCCAGGGTATCCTGGTACACAACAACAATCCTTGTTTCACTCTTGGTCCTGGCACTCATGGGGGATATGATTTGGTAAAATTACAATCTTAGTATGAACCATTATTAATGGAATTAAAAAAAATTCCCCTAAGAGTATATTATAGAAATTAGATCATGGATAACATATATTGAAACCTATAGATTCACAAGTTAATAAGATAAAATTTATTTATAAGTATTCCTTTTTTTATCCTTGTATTACCCTTTATTTGTTATCCCTAACATTCCTTTATTCCAGGCAATGGCCAGTAATATGAGGACTTTAGATAACAACCGATGTGAAGATCAATGTGACGATTGTTCTAATTAGATTCCAAATCTAATGGGAGTGAGAATAACAAACATTATCACGATACTCCCTTAGATAACTCAATATTTAAATAGAAACATGGTTCAAGAGGAACGTTCAAACCCCCTCCAAGAAATAAAAAGTTACATTAGAGATATTTTTGTGACAAAGACCTATTACTTTTAATGGATCATCCAATCTCTCAATTTCTGAACAATGGATCAACTCCATATAAAATATCCTCTCCATCCTTCAATGTTCTGAACAAGAGAAGGTTCTTCTAGCTGCTTATCTTATGGAGGGTGAAGCCAATAAATAGTTTACATTGATAAAAAATACAATGCATGAGGAGGATATTGAGGCATTGGAATTTAAGGATTTCCATAAAATGTTTTTTGAAAAATATTTTCCACGCACCCTCCGACTTAGGATGGAAAGGGACTTCTTTGCACTCAATCAAAAAGACAACAAATCTATCAGAGCGTACGATGAAAAATTCAAAAGGCTTGCATGATATGCCTCTATCTTTTTCATTACCCCCAAATTCAATGTTGACCACCTCTTTAGTGGGCCAGAACCAAGCCTACGGAATGCTCTGGAGAACTGCGACTTTGATAGCTATGAAGAAATTGTCTGATGTACCCTCAAAGTCGAAATAAAGATAAAAAAATCTTAAGCGTATCATGGGGATAAGAAGCATATGGTGGAATTAAATTCTAGTGGTCCGATTGATAAATCTAACAGTGCTAAGAAAATACAGCACCCCGCTTTCCAAAGGTGCATAAAAAATCACCCTAGGAATTTCTTGAAGGGGATGGGGAAATACTTTATGTGTGAAATATAATGGAACGTAGCCATTAACAACTGACAAGAAAAACATGCGTCTGCGATAGAAGAGTGTAACACTCTGTTTGACTCTCAACTTATTGTTTATTTCTTCAATTTCAAAGAACCAGGAAACCTTGCAAATTAGTTCCCTAATCCAAGGGTTTTTGGAGGTAACTAACCACCTCCAAGGCCAAAAGGGCGAGCTTTTTCCATCACTAATTCCAAACTGAACATTAACAACAAAGTGGTGATAGGTACGCTAGTTATTAAATAAAGAACAGAGAATGTAATTTTTTGTTATGGTTCTACACATTCTCTTATATCATGAAATTCTAGTAGAAAAATCTCAATACCACCAAAAATCATGTATGTAAAGATGTCGGTGATTATAGAAAATGGGGAAATCATTGCATCCCATGAATATAAATCACCCCTATCATAATTGGTGGATTTAACTTCCGGGTGAACCTCATTATACTCCCTCTAGTGTAATTTTATGAATTTCTTGTCATGGATTGGCTTTCTTTATATAGATATAACATTAATTTTTTAGAGGAAAATCACTCTCTATAAGGAGAATCGACCCCCAATTCTATACAAGTTCAAGGAGGAAGATGAATCATCATTAGCACCATCATCTCAAGTGTGGATATTAATGCCCAATGAGAACACATATCTGACTCAGATGATTGAGTCCAAGGAGGAAACAATCCTTGAAGACATGGCTTTTGTGAGGGAATTTTCTAAAGTGTTTCCTGAGAAATTTGCTGATCTTTCTCCTATAAGAGATGCTGAATTCTCAATTGAACATATACCTAGGGATTTTCCAATATCCAAGACTTCGTATAGAATGGCAGTTGTGAATCTTGAGGATCTGAAGAAACAACTACAGGAGAATCTGGATAAAGGGTTTATATGCCCAAGTGCTTCACCATGGAGTGCACTAGTCCTATTTGTCAAGAAGGATGGGTCAATAAAACATTGCATTGATTATCGTGAGCTTAAAAAAGTCACGATAAAGAACAAGTATACTCTTCCATGAATTGATGACTTGTTTGATTAGCTATGTGGATCACAATACTTATATAAGGAAGATTTGTGGTTGGGATATTACCAAGTAAGGGTGAAGAAGGAGGACATCCCAAAAGAATGATTTTCACACAAGGTACAGGTAAAATGAATTCATTATAATGCCTTTTGTACCAACTAATGCTCCAGCAATCTTCATGGACATGATATATAGAGTATTTAGAGATTAACTCGACAAATTTGTGGTTGTCTTTATAGATGATATTCAACTATACTCAAAAACAAAGGAGGAGCATTGGGAGCATCTAAAAACTATACTGGAGACCTTGTGAAAGGATAAGCTATATGAAAAGTACAACAAGTGTGAGTTTTGGCTGATGTTGGTCTCATTCATGGGTCATATCATCACAAGAAATGAGATATATGTGGATCCCTCTAAGAAAACTGCAATTGAGGGATGGTCGAGGCCAACATCGATAAGGGATATCTATAGCTTCTTGGGGTTAACTAGATATTATCACCTATTTGTGAGATATTTATCATGATTGTTGAACCCACATTCCAAGATAACTCGGAAGGGAGTAAAGTATTCTTGGTGTGATGAATGTGAAGAGACCATCAAGGAGTTAAAAATGAGACTTATCACTACATTCATGCTCACATTACCCATAAGTGGAGAAAGTTTTGGTGTATTTAGTAATTATTTGAAGAAGGGACTGGGTTGTGTGTTGATGCAGAATGACAAATTCATTTCCTATTATTCAAGGAAATTGAAATTTGATGAGAAAAAATATCCAACACATGACCTGGAGTTGGCTGTAGTGATCTTCAATTTAAAAAATTTGTGGCATTACCTCTTTGGGGAGAAGTGTGAAATATATACGGACCACAAAAGTCTGAAGTATATATTCACACAGAAGGATTTCAACAGTAATCAACGAAGATGGTTAGAGATGATCAAAGTCTATGACTTCTCAATCCATTACCACATTGGGAAATCTAAGAAGGTGGAAAATGCAATTCTATCATTGATGAGAATTGAAAAGGATCCAATCTTTTTATATTTGAGGAATATGTACATATGAATCATAAATAATGGAACATCATTAATCCTTTCACAAATTATTTCTCAACAATATCTTTTGTAAATGTTATAGGATGCTCAAAACGATAATTTGGGAATTCAGAAGAAGGTGGAAACTATCAGAAAAAGGAAATCCTCAGATTTCAATGACAATGAAGAATGAAATTGGTTAAAGACTATGTGTTCCATTGAATCTAGAGTTAATGAAGGACCTTTTGGATGATACACATAGTTCAAATTTATCCATTCACCCAGGGAACACAATGAGGTATCGAGATATCTGAGAGCATTACTAGTGGGATAGCATGAAAAAGGAGATCGCTGAGTATACATCAATGTGCTTGGTATGTCAGCAAGTGAAGGATGAGAGGCAGAAGTATAATGGGATGATGCAACCATTACCCATACAAGCATGGAAATGGGAGAATATCACCATGGACTTTTTCACCGTACTTTTGAATACATCCAAAGGAAATAATGCTTTCTTGGTTGTTGTGGATAGTCTTACAAAGACAACACCCTTCCTTGCAATTCGAGATGATTTATCATTAGATCAACTGGCACAGATGCACGTCAGAGACATGTTAAGGCTGTATGGTGTACCACTATCTATTTTATCTAATCGAGATCCAAGATTCATGTCTATGTTTTAGAAGGGTCTTTAACATGCTCTGGATACTGAGATGAACTTCAGTACTACATATCATACTCAAACTGATGGCCAATCTGAGAAGACTATCCAAACACTTGTGGACATGTTGAGAGCATTCTCAGTGGAATTTAAAAGAGGATGTTATTAACATATCCCTTTTTTTGAGTTCTCATACAAGAATTGTTTCCACTCAAGCATCCAAATGGATCCTTATGAAGCCCTGTATGGGAAGAGGTGAAGTACACCAGCATGTTGTGATTAATTTGGGGAGAGAAAACTCGTAGGTCCTGAAATGGTTGATGAAATGTTGTAGAAGGTTAAGACCATCCAGTAACACATTAAAGATCCTCAGACTCGATAGAAGATATATGCTGATAATCATTGACGAAACCAAGAGTTTCATGTCGGAGACCAGGTATTCCTCCACATATCACCATGGAAGAGAGTTATGAGATTTGGGAAGGAGGGATATCTTAATATAAGGTACATCGGCCCTTTTAAGATCCTTGATTGCATTTAAGTAGTGGATTATCGACTAGAACTACCATTGAACCTATCTCAATTACATGATGTATTCCATGTATCACTCTTGAATAAGTACATACCTGACCCATGGCATGAACTCAATACAGAGGTGGTACCATTGGTGAATGAACTCTCCTATGAAGAGAATCCTAAGAAGATCTTATATCTTAGGGAAACTGTTCTACAAAATAAGATGATTCCCCTCATGAATGTGATGTGGAGAAACCACAAGTTCGAAGAAGAAACATGGGAATTAGAGGAATTGATGAAGTAGAGTTACCCTCATCTATTTTAGTGTGGGAAAAATAAATTTAGAGAATGAAATTTCTTGAAGGGGGAATATTGTAATGATACAAAATTTTATTAATGAAAATTCAACTTGATCTAATTAGATGATTTATAATGTAAAATTTCTAAATAAAATATACACTTATTTGGTTTTATGTTTTTTTATTTTAAAATACCATTAATAATTATGACAGTTTCAAACATAGACATTGAACAGTGATCACATGATTAGTATAAATATAGGGCTTTAAGAAATCCATTTTACTCAGACAAAGGATGTGATGGACCCATCTAGTAGAATTGATCCATACAAAGCACATTTTTTGGAGCTTGAAAAGGGGGTGGCGTCATTGGGATTCGATCTTGACCAAGCCCAATCTGAGGTTCAATACGTTAAGCTCGAACAACTGCCTACAGGATAAGTGGATGATGATATAGATTACCACCCGAGTGATGTTATTTGATCCATCTGAAGAGTATTTCACCATCACACACCTTACCCTTCAGTATTATGTGAGTGTTATAAGGGGTCATTTAATGATAACCAAGTACTATGATTATATAAACTATTTTTGTATAGATAATGCACATCTATTTTATTATTGTTACTTTGTAAATAGTTTTTAAATCAAAAATATAATTTTCAGTCAATTAATAAATCTATTTTGATGAATTAATGGATTTTTGAATTGAAAAATATTTTAAGAAAATATTATCACTAATTATATTATATTAAATATAAATGTCAGTATAATTATTATGAATACAACTATTATTTTTGTTAAGGTTTGAATGATATTTTTGTCAAAACCCAGGAATTTTTTTTAAATGTCAGTTTTTATTTTAAAAATAAAAATTCACATATTTAAAAAATTATTTAGATAAAATGAAAATTATTTTTTGAATCAAGACGTCTAAATTATCCAATGCTGATGTTTTCATAATTTTATGAAATATATGAATTTTTGGGTAAAAAATTAAATACTATTTAAATATATAACGTGTAAAATGACATTATAATGACCTACCAATGTTGTAACAAAATACTATAAACAATATTTTCGGCCAATATAAGTTTTACCATTAAAATAATGTGATTTTATATTTTTTTTCATTTATTTTACAATGCATTAGTGGACCCTTCATAAATTATAAAACATATTAACTTTTTAAATTGATCTCCTTGAGAGTGTGACTCACCTCTACAAAATAAACCCTATTATTAAAAGAGGTTTGTCCATTTACATTATATAATATTTTTTTCCACTACCCTTTAGAAGAAAAAATGTTAAAAACCCATGGGTTGGTTTGTGATTTTGATCAGTTTAATTTGTGGTGTCCCAAACCTAAATAATAAATAGTTCCCTCTCATTTACAATATAAAGCCACCAAAGCTCTCACTTCTTATTTACTCAAATCATTTGGAGATCAACCAACATCTTCCCTCATTTCCCTAGAATCCTCCCAAGGTTCCCCAAGCTCCTAGGAATCATCTCTTGAGACTCTCCCAAGCCTTTGGGATCACACTTCCAAGTAATGGATTCATTCCTTTCTCATTTTATCCAGGTTTCTTAATATTGTTATACCCATTTATTTTCAATTAAAAATGTTCGGGTATGATTTAACACCTCCCACATACTACCCTATTTCTTTTATAATGAGGATAGACAACTTTCTCTCTCATTAATTCCTCCCATGTACACCTGTTACCATGCTGAAATTCCGTAAAGAATTTCTCTCCTCTCATTTACATTCAAGAAATTATTTTTTATTATGAATCCAAATTTCATTAAATTTTTTGGGAAATGTATATATATGTCCCCCCTTACTATCCATTTCACATACATATGATGATACACCACTTTCTCTCTCATGATCCTTTTTTATGAACCCTTATGTCATGCCATTTTGCTACTGAAATTACACCGCAAACCAAAGTCCTTGTGTCGTGAATACCATGCCAATTTTTCTAACAAGTGTATTCACCTTTATACACATTTACTTATTGATTATATAGTTTCATTTTTGAATTCCACCTTATTTTATGATGTAATAAATGATGATATTTATTTATTCCATGTTGAAGGATCCATGTGACACACTTAAGCATGAAATGAAATGTCTAAGAAGGGTCTGCCCTGATAGCGCTCCAATGCATTGTGTAGAGATTAGTATCATGATAAGTCAAGTGCAATGAGGTTTTAATCATGATAATTCAAGTGAAATGAGGGTTTACTCATGATTTATGTGCAATGAGCCTTGGCTCATGCTAATTTCATGTTAAATGTTGTTTCCACATTTCCAGGCTATAATAATCATGCTATATCATGCCTTTATGTTCATTTTTCTCTTATCCTCCATTGATATTCCTATTTATTAACATGTATTGTATTATTCATGTCATTCCTTTTTTTACTCCCTTATTGGGAATTATAGCTCACCATTTTCTTATGCATGTACTCAGGTTGTCCCATGCAATGCTAAGTACGAGGGAATATAGTGGTTATGCAAAGGACGTTTTCAATAAAGATGTTGTGTTTTATGTTATAAGTTCTTATGTAATGTTCCTAAGACCCAAAGACACTATACCTCTCGATATTCAATATTTTATCAAGTGAAGATTTTATGTAACAAATTATGTTTAAGTGTGTAATAAAGAGCATGGTTTTATAGTTGTGAAATAATTTTAACTATTATTTCTATAATAATGATATTAGTTACATGATTATTATTTATTGATTTTTTAACTAATTATATAATTATCTTTAATTCATACATGATGCTAACATAATATTTGCTCAGTTAATATAAAAATAAAATATAAAATTTTATAAATAATCTAAATTTCTATAGCAATAGTGAGTTATAGGATTTCATTAATTTTATAGATTAATATAAAATATTAATGTTGTGTGAAATTAATATATTATAATTATATCTTTTTTAATGTGTCCTTAGTGTCGAATTTAATGATTATTGTCAACAATTACATTAATTTCATTTTATAAAATTAATATTTAATAAAATTATATAATATAATATATAAATATTGAAAGATGCAAGGGTGTATATGATATAGTCTAAAAACCTATCCCATAGTTGTTTATAATAGAATTCTCAACATATATGTAAAATTATAACTCTTTTAGAATGAAATTGTTTTACTGGAGTTAAATATAAAATAGGTTAACTAGGGGTTAAACCAAAAGAAAATATTTGAAAACCAACATAAACATATAAAATATTTGATTTATTTTATTTGAAATATATTATAACATAGAACCAAATATCTATCCATTTGGATTCCTTTTTCTATAAAACTTATTTTAATATTTTTATCACTTTATTAATTACAAGGGTTACCCTCACCACATTTATAAAAGGTATCCCATACTTTCTATTCTCTACATCACATTAAGCCTTCTATATCAAGAAAAAAAATATAAAATTATATTCACATCATCTTTATACATATTTTCTTTTTAATTTTTATTGTAAAAGGGAAACTCTAGGATCATTATGAGGATATCTAATAGAGTTCTTCCAATGATGTGGTAATCTCCTTAACAGATCAGTTTTTTTAACTTCTTATATTAACTCGTCTAAATATGTTGTATTTATCATAAAATAAAAAAATCAAAATAAATGTCATAAAATTTTATTAGGATTATGAAAAAACCATTATTCACCCTAAATCCAAACAAATGAGATGTAATATTATCACTCATGTTATTTTAGGTATTACCTACTCCACGTTGTGATACAATTCTTTTTTGATCACCACGTTTTATTGATGGATATTATGGTGGGTATACTGTTTATATATTATATTTATGAAATAATTATAGTTATGAAAAAATAATTTAATATAAACCATTTTTCCATTAAACCCCCTATAAGATGATAATGTCACTCCTACGGATGTGTGGACCACCATCTCCACAAACCAATGATATTATTTATCATTTATTCTTCAAATGGATGGTATTAATGACTTATTTAACGAATATATATATATATAATTTATATAATATAATAATTATTCTAAAATAGATAATTATTATATAAATTTATTTATTTCCCCCCGTCAAAATGTAAAAATAACATTTTTGTATATATACGACACACCTTCTCCAGGAATGATATAATTAATTTTTCAATTGTTATATATTATGGATGAAACAATATATATAGAATATTTATTTCATGATTAATTTTATTGATATTATAGAACCCTTGTCAATGTATAGGGACTAGAAGTACTAAACTGATATTCTATTGAAAAAATGAATGAGTTATCATATTTGAAATGACGATTTTAATAAGGAATTATTGAAATATGGTTGTTTAAATGTTATTAATGAATACTATATGATATTATAATTATTTAAATGATTAGAGAATAAATTTTTAACAAATTTATATTGATTATATATGTTAATAGGGAACATTCAATGAATATGTAACTCAAGACAAGTGATTTTGATATCTCAGTTGTATTTCAAGGAGAGATATGTGTAATTAACCCCTTGATTCATTTGTGTGCTGTATGAACTTCATATTTAAAATTTTATGTAAAAAACAACTTTTTATTCACTATATTTGATCATTCATTTGATGTTATTAATTCATATGTCTTATGATTAAAGTCTTACCAAAGTGGTTTGGGTTTTATGTTATAATATAATCGTTTATCTAGATTGTATAAAATTATGTTTTCAATGACAATATTTAATGAAATATGTAAAGGTAACTCATGAAATTTCTTATCATTTTTCTATTTCATGAATATATGTGTTTTTCATTCATTTTATTCTCTTTAATAACCGATTCTACTAAACAAATATGGTAAGTTGATGTTATTTGTTTCTTCGATTGAAAATATGGTTCATTAGAAATCGATGTTTTATAAAAAAATCATGGAATTTTTTATTATATTCCAAAAATTCTATAATGTAATTTTTACTCATGAATAACATTGTAAAAAAAATTCTAAAATGAATTTTCTTGTATTTTTTTAAATAATGATATTCTTGAATTTTATAACAATGGTACAAATGGAATGTTTTCTTCTATCTAATAATATATGGAGTGAAATTTCTCCCATGATGACCACTCAATTCATTGCAGATTACATTAATAGTTCCCAAGATAATTTTCAATTAAATTTGTTTCCATAATATATTTTTTATTTTTATATTTTAATGAACATATTAAATCGTAAAAGTATATTTTATTCATGAAATATTATAATTTATATTTTAATTTAATTTTTATCTATGATTTAATCCTTTAAGGATTCATAATATTTTCTAGGGATATGATCCTATGATACCATCAATAATATTTCTCGAGATAGTTTATGATTATGATGATAATTTTTTTTTTATAAAATAGTTCATTTACCAAGATCTATTCTATGATTAATTAATGAAATCATTATGTAACGAATTTCATTTCCATGAAATTTTAGATGAAAAATGTTTATAAACCGAATATAATTTTCATGGATTATGATATCTGGAAAATTTTATTATCAAGTGACCAACATCAGTATTATTTTCATTACATGATGAGTGTACTAGAAATTTTATATCTAATAAATTCATTTCGAAATGATAGATATATCATGTGATAAACAAGTCATGAATGTGGATATAACCTAGTTAAGTAAATGAACATGACCAATAATATATTCTTAGTAGTGAAACATGAATACTATGATAAAATCTAGAGTTAATGGAATCCATAATTACAATCATAGATTTAATCCATGAGTATGATGAAAATGATGTTGTATTCTTATGTGTATTCTGGAAATATATTTTTTATGAATATTTTAAGATCCAATGGATCGTGTTCCTTGATTATTTATGAATCATGTCATCTGAACATATAAGAATTATTTCATAACTCATGATTTTTGTATTTGATATTCACTGTATTTCTAGGAAATTGTGAGTTCATGTAATACCATTATGCTGGTGATATATTTATTTCATCATTAATGCCTCCCTTTCTTACCATTAATGAGAATCTCTGCTCACCCTTTCATACATTTCCAATCCCTAAGCATATAAGAAAGATTTTAGTAATGATATGTATTGAAGGGTGTTAGTTTTGATGAACTAATTAGGAAATAATATAGATATATTATGGAAATTATTCATATTTATATGTGTTTACAAATTTATTATACCTATATTATTATGTTTTAGATCATTATGTATTGTAATGAATTTTTATCTAATAATATTAAGTATCTATTTATGAAAAGTATGGGATACAATAGTTGTTATCAAAGAAAGGTTTAGATATATTGGGAAACTAGGTTGATAAAAATTTACTGAGTGACCTTTGGATAATCCAATGTAATTGATAATTTACTATGTTATATTAATGAACATATTTTTATTTTACTATGAAAAATCATTATCTTGATACTATATGTGGACATGTTTTTGGAACAAACTATAATTACCCCAAAAGGGTTGGATGTGTATACATTTTCTATAATTCAGGTGTATGATTTCTATGTCATTATTATGAACCTATTTTTAAACTCTCAAATGATATGATTTGATAACTTATATTTTCATTATGAACCATATTTATGGATTTTAATAGATTATTACCATGAATGAACTAGTATAAACATATAATGTAATAGATTCAAAATATAGTGAAATTCTTTTGACATAAAATGAATGATTTTTCATGATTGATCAATATCATAAATGTTTCGTGATTTTAATGCTAACTATTAGTGTTTTACTAAGACAATATATATATAATTATAGATTCCATGTAGTTATAATTATAATAAAATTATTTAGTACACTATTAGATCTTAGTTATGTGAGTTTATATATATCATTAAAAGTATCAAGGAATGTTAATTCTTATTCCCAAATAATATATATTGAATTATAATGGAAAACTAATACTAGAACAATAATCACATCTAATGTATATTATTCTTATTTAATTGATATTTTAGTGAATGTGCAAATGATAAATCTTTTTATTCTCCCTATAGTAGAATTTGTTGTTATACTAGCCACAAATTCTATTTTATTACAAAAATCCCACATCCATATTAGATGAATGGATGTATCATTTTATATTCAAAACTATAAAATAAATACATTTTAGTGTAAAGGTAAATAAGAAATTCTACTAGAAATCATATCCATTATATGGGTCTTGATAACTATTTAGAAGAATCATTATCTCAAATGGATGAGGAGAAAAAAAATTTAGAATATATTACTATTGAATGAAATTTTGTTGATAATTTTATAGAATATATTCATAGTATTACATTGAATCATGATATTGAGTTTTTAATAGAACCCATACTTGGGGGTAAATTATTTTAAAGGCTCCATATGGAATGATATAACACCAAGACACCAGAAGCTCGGAGCTAGTACATTTTTTTATTACATTGGAATGATTATAAAGAAAACAATATCGAAGGACCAATCTATTTATTATTCTTGGAAAGATAAATTATATACATGACACAAATAATACATTGGGAAATAGGAAATACAAAAATGATACATAACAAAATGAAATAAAGAATATCCTTGAAAGCTTATTCAATGGATTCCTCTTCATAACCTGGAGAAAGGAATCATAATAATGGAGATATGGAATTCTTAGTAAGGGTATTTAAATAGAAATATATAATGAAACCATGAGAAAAAATAAACATGGAATTTTAGATAAATGATAACACATTCCATTAAATTAACTAGATAAGGATACATAAATATGGATAGGTAAGAAACTAAAATCCATGACATTTAATCAATGAACTGAAAATAAAATGCATCCATTGATATATAGACACAAAATATCATGGATAAGTAATAAATAAGAAAAATGATGTAAATGATAAAATATTTTACACAAATCTTACAAAGTATATAGATCCATGGTCATTAACACATTTCACAATACAGTTTAGCTATCAGGTAGAAACCCATCTAATTTGACTATATATTTCATATCCTGCGACTACTGATGCATCGAGAGGATATCTATAACAAGGACCTTAAAATTTAGTATCTATAAAAATAATTCTTCATATCCAATAATTTATTCAAGTAATAAGAAATATCCCTTATAAAATATACATATTGAATGATGGATACAAGTTTATCAATTATTCCCTAGTTAATCAAGTAACTGTGAAGGTAAGCATCATATATAAAATGACATACTATTTCCGAAATAGTAATATCAATAGTATAAAAATATAGATATTAAATGATGTTTTCCAACGAAAATGACTATAATAATTTGATTCTTTTCAATTGAAATTTTACAATCACAAATGGAAGTGAGGTTGTAAAGATTATAATTAAGAGCATTATTGAAGAAAATAATATTTAAACATTCCAAAGTGTCCCATACCACATTAAAAAATATTAGTATCCTAATTCCAATGATTTTATAACATTATATGGAACCGATAATTTGATTAAATTAATAATATTTAGGATATAACATGTCTAAGGGTAGTATATACACCATATAAAGGAAACTAGGCACATAACAACTAATAAGTCTCAATGGAATGTATATTGAGTTGAAACCCCTAAACTTGACATTAAATATTTTTATGTGGTATTTATACAAATATATAATGGTTTAAAATATGTTACTAACTTTAATATAACCACACACATTTTTATAAAATCATATATTAACTTCGTTTAATAATTTATTACCCATTTTTTAAACTCTATCATTATTTTAGCTATGTTGGGTGTTAATTCCCTAGTTTTATCAAGTATTTTTGGCTTATCATTAGTTGTTCATATTAATTAGATCGTGATTTAATATTATTAATAATTTTATCAATGAATTAATTATCATATATAAATTTTATATATTTATTTATAAATATCCATTATATTTGGAGATATGAAATGAACTCCACCATTCATTGAGACTGAAGGGTATGTGTAAACTTGAATGTTACTTCCATTTCATTGTCTTATTATAATAATGAATAATAAATGATACATATGTATTTTAATTACTGTATAATATCTATTTTATATATGTCAAATAGGTTTATTAAAATCACACCTAATAATTTTCATGCATATCCTGAATGAATCACATTGCATTATGTAAGTAGTAGTCCACACTAACATAAACGATGTTATCATATATACAAAAAGAAGGATAGAGGTATTTTTTATAAATGAATTAAATAATAATAGATCGTTTAAAAATATCATATATCACTATATTTTCCAATATAATGACCACAATGAGAGTCGGTAAAAGAAGAATGAACAATCATCATTTAATGAGGCAGTATTTCGCTGTTCACATAAATAGTATAATAGTTACCCATTTGATGGGAGTGTGTGTTAGTGTAGGTATGAACCATAAAATAACAACATACTAGTATACTTGAGATACTATTTTTTATATATATAATAATGGAATAAGAAGAGTTTCGGGGGTGGATAATGGAAATAAAACCACCGAGATTGGTAGAAGATGTTACCTCTTAATCGAGTAACTCCTTTTGGTTTGAACCAATGGTCTTAATTGGATAGATTTATGTATATGGATAGGATTGTATGATTATGGGAGGGAATTTAGGAGCTATGTGGATAGATATTGGTCGGCCCAAATTTTCTTGTGAGGTGTGAGGAAGGAGGAGATGTGGTGGCCATTTATAATGGAAGAAAATGGATCACTTGGTACTTTTGGAAAGACGTTAGGTGTAACGACGTTTTTAACTAAAAAATTAATCAAACAACAAACAAAATAAACAATGGTTCGTTAATTTATGATATATGTCTATAAAAGGGTATTGGGAAAGTATCTGGGTTTTTGGTCTCTTATGATAATGGATTAGTGCCATATTAAGCTTAATTTTTCCTTAATAATGATAACTAATTTTAATCACCTTCACTAATATTTCTGATCAAAAAATAATTTTAAATTATTAAAAATTAATTATAGTTATTATTAAAATTATGGAATCCATTTTTAAAAATTCCAATAATATAAGTTGAGGAAATTAAATTAAATTCAATCCCACAGACACGATGAAAAGGAATGTTTTTTAAAGTTAAAACATTTAAAAGAGTGCTATTTTTTATAGTTAATTTCAAATTAAAATTTATATCAATGTAATTTTTTTTATTAATTTATAAATAATTTATCTAATTAAACTTTAAATTCAATTTAAAATGTAATTTAACCATATATATAAATTAGATGAAACATCAGTTTTGAATTAAATTTCTATCTTTTTCATTATTCATTAGAAAATGTAACTTAACATAAAAATAACAAACATTTAACCTAATATATTATTGTTTTTCATCGAAATATGAAGTCTAATTAGAAATATGAAATTTATAAAAGGGAAAAAATTAGATTTAAAATTTTTTCACAATTAAAAGGCTGTAAAATTGCCATTATAAAAATATAATATTTTATATGAAATTTTCGGTTTGTTCTTATATTATGTTTATAAAAAATATTTTACTTAATATATAATATATAAATTACATTTATTTCACTCACTAACTTTAATTTATTTATTTAGTTAATATAAAACTTCTTTATTGGCCTAAAAACAATAATACATTCCTTTAAATTCAATGGGTTTTATATTCATTTCTAATTAATTTGTGACCAAAAAGTTAATTTTATATTTTTGTAGACAATAGATTTTAATTTTTTAATTTTTTTTTAAAATAATAATTTTATCATCTATTTTATATCTTATCATATCAAATCGTAATATTTTTATAATATATTTTTGTTTGGTAAAACACAGTTTTGTGTGTAACATTAATTACTAAACAAATTCACTCTAGAGTTTACCCCAAGATAATTTATTGTTTCATGAATTTATGTATTTAGAATATATTTAATGTATTTAAAATAATATTGAAAAAATATAAATTATTCAGTTATAATATTCTCTCATTTTATTGGTGTTTTGTGTCATACATGATATTGAATGCAATGTTCTTACTTTAGAACATTATGGTGTAACATTCTCCCCAAATTAATTAAATTGAGGACTCAAAATATAAATTTGATCTCAATAATAAGGGGATAAATATTTGAAAATAAACTATTTTTTATAAACCCAAATCATAAATAGGGTTAAAAACATATTTTCTTAATAATAGAGAAAGTATAAGTGTCATGTAACTAGGTTCCCAAATAGGAAAACATAGGTGGGAAATGAAACATTAATATATAAGGAAAATATAACAATCAAGTTCAGATGGAGAATTCTAGAGAAGATGTTCATCTCGAAGTTGTAGACCACCAAACTATAACCCATTAGTGCGAATAAATGCCATTTATATCATCAAAATTGATGATAATAGGACGATATTTATTGTTTCTAGATCAATTTTCCCAGAATTATGGAATTCATTCACTCTCTAAGAATATAAGTAAATATAGTTAATTAGTACATTTCCATAAGCAAAATCATATCCTTTATTTCTGACATGAATTAATTCTACTTCATCCCTTAGAAAAAGACTCATTGTTCAGTGATGTAATATATAAATCTCTAAAACCAGATTCAATTTTAAAATTAAACCATTTCATAAATGGTTAACCTTTCTAAAATATTTTGATCGAACACTTTATAAGTATGGTTAGTGAATATTTGAAATGAACTTATCATTAAACATTAATAAGCATGAATCATATCTAAAATTTCTCATTCCAAACATGTAAATAACATCATCATATATCCTCTTTAAATATGGTAATAACTATAATAAACATAAAACCATATTGGAAACAACAATTATTCCATATTACTTATGTAAGACACATGTTATTGGTTATTTAGCTAAAATCTAAAAGTGTTGAAAAGTCCATAAATGATGTAATAGAAAACTTTTCTACAAGTTATTAACCATTTCTAAGGTAGTCATCACATTTACAAATCAATCATTTAATCATCATTATCTAACCATCTGGAACATAATAAGGGTTTAATTTCCCTCAATCAAGTGTTTTTTCTGAAAATTGTAACTTTAAACTGGTAATAATTTTTTGGTTCAATTCAGTATATGATCTCAGATCCTTAACAAAAAATTATTGAAGAAAAATCCTTTTAAATTTCATATATCATATGATGAGAGAGTCATAAATATAATACTTTTAAAACATATTTCTTATAACCACATATAGAAGTATCTTAATCATTACACTTTTGTGGTTTCAATAACATATGATTGACCTTGACCCCTTATATTCTTCTAAGGTATATTCTCTTGGGACCGAGGGCATTCATTTGCATAGTGACCCATCGTTTTTCAGCTATAGGACTAAATATCAAATTTTTTATTATTCCCTTTGAATTATTTTTCTTTTTTTCCTTTCTCTTTGCACTTATAAAAGAATACTAATAATTTCTATAATTTACTAGGTTGATTCTTTTCAAGGTTATCACATTTGGGAAAATACTTCTTTCCCAACATCCCTTTTGTCTATAATATTATCTCCATTTATCTTATTCTCTTTCTTCCCTTTGAATCCATAGGATAAGGAGAATTCATTCTATGTCTTGATATCACATAAAAAATCTCTTAGTATGATGAATTTTATTTGGAAGCTACTTCCCTTTGGATATATGGTTGAAGACAATCAATGAAGTGGTCGATCATTCACTTCATATAGAATATATAATATGTAGCATACCTATCTATCCTTCTAAAGTAGCTTCATAATATGTAACAATTTCTACATTATTCATATTTAAGCTATGAAAATTTATCTTCATCTCAATTTGATGATCACGAGGTAATACATATCTATGAATGTCACTTTAGAAGTCATCAATTCCATGAGGTTAATATTTTCTTCCACTTTTGCATTCTGCATCATAGACCACCAATCATCAGCACCACCTTGGGTAAAATAGACCGAAATTGAATCCTTTTCCATTTCACTACATTCCATGGTTGTAAATAACTTCTCCAGAGAATAATTCTATTTCTCAACTACCATTAGATTTGTATTCCCACTAAACTATTAGGGATTCTTCAGCTTAAAGTGATCTGGTATTTGAGATTCTCTCTATAGAATAGGTTGATACATTTAGTAAAGGTTATTTGTCAAAAAATAACTAATATCCCCTAACATATTCATACAATTCTCAGTTATAATACCATCTACATTAACTTTCTTAATAGGGTAACCTCTACATTGGCCACAAGTATTGATAGAATTCTTCCTTCTAAGCACCATTTTTAAAAAATCACATATAATAGATCATCTCATAAAATTATTATTTTTTATAACTATTAATATGGTATATAAAATAACATAAATTTATGCATCATAAATTGTATAATCATAACCTTTTGTTACATTGGAGAAATCATTACTTTCAAATCCTTCATAATGGAAAGTTAAAAAATGTGAACTACCTATAGTGTATCCCATGGGAGTGTCAAAAAAAGGTGTGCAGTAAGGTCTATTTTCATATAACAGGTTACAATAAGTCATGCCCGACAAACCCTTTCAGATAAGCTACTCTTAGGTACATTTTCACCATAACAACATCCAATTATTGTATCTAGACATTAATTTATTTTTAGGAATACTAAGATAATCACTACATTAACAAAATTCTAGGATGTTGTCCAATACTAGTACTGAATTTCAGGGTTGTGATCCCTAATCTATGTTTTCTAAATCATTTTCCCATGGTTGTTTCCAAACACACCCTTCATACAAATTATAACACCCCAACCCCAAAATCCCTAAGTCAGTGTATTATTTTATTATATTTCCATGATTATAGAGAAAATAATCTTGAAGGAACTATCAATTTAACAGTATTTTAAATCCATATTAAATACATGATACCAATAATACATTAAAAAATTGGAAACAAGAACATGATACATAATAAAACAAATTAAAAAACATCCTTGAAATCTTATTCAATGGATTCTTCTTCATAACCTAGGGAAAAGAAAACATAGTAAGAGTGAGCTCAAATACTCAGTAAGTGTAATTAAAGTTAAATAAATAATGAATCAATGAGAATCAATCAACATATAAAGGTAAATAATAGATAACACATTTCATCTAAATAATTAGATAATCCAATATCAATATAGCATGTTAAGAAACTGAAAAAACATTCCATTTAATCAATGTACTGAAAATGAAATGCATCCATAGATATATCGACGAACAATATCATGGATAAATAATAACTGAAGATAATTGAAGGAAACGATTAATTATTTGATTCCATGTTTCCCAGGTATGTGGAATCATTACCATCTTGACATTTCACGTGATAATTTATTATATTGGGTAGAAACCCATCTAATTTGGTCAACTATTTCAGCTCATGAGACTACCGATGCATCGAGGGGTTATCTATAACCGGGCCCCACCCATGTCGTACATGTACAGAAAATTACTCATATTTAATATTTGATTAAAATAATATATAATATTCCTTTTCAAATAATCTCATTGACAAAAGTATACATATATTTCAATTATTCCTCAAATAATCAAATAATTTTCAAAAAAACACCATATGTAAAATTATATATGGTTAAAGAAATAATAATTTCCATCCTAAAAAAATACGAATATTAAAGAAAATTATCCAATGAAATATTATTATAATAAATTGATTTTTTTAAAGAGAATGTTTACAATCACAAATGGAAGTGAAGTTCCAATGAAAATCATTAAAATCATTCATGAGGATAATAATATTTAAACATTATAAAGTTTCCTATAGAACTTTGAAACATTTAAAATCATAATTATTATGAAGTTATAACATTAAGAGAAACATATAATATCACTAGAATAAATATATTCATGATATAACATGTGAATGTTATGTATATATTCCATATAAACGATATAATGTGACTAAAAACAAATAAGTCCCAATTAAATGTAATTTGAGATGAAGCCCGTTACCTTAACCCTCTATTTTGGGGTGTGGTATTTATTCTAGTGTATTGTGGTCTAAAACTTGTTAATATATTTTAGAATAACCAAATCAAGTTTATAATATAATATACTAAATTTTAATTATATTTTATTACCCATTTGCAAACACTATTTCATTATTTTAACTATTTTGGGTGTTAATTGCCTAGTTTTATCAAGTATGTTGTGACTTGAAATTTTCTAATACTATTAAATAGATATATATTTGTTGATATACATAATTTAAAACTTGAATTACTATTCATATATATTAAGTATATATGTATTAATAAAAGTCCATAATATTTTGAGATAAGAAATGAAGTGCATTGTTCATGGAGACGGTAGGTCATACATACCCAATAACGCTACTACCATTTCATTATCATACGTATAGAAGGAAATGTAAATGATAAATACGTACATTATAATTAAAATATCATATAAATTTCATATATGTTACATAGTTTTATTAAAATCTTCCTTAATACATTCCATGTATAGAGGGAAAGAATCACATCTCTTTAAGATGGCAACAGTCGACACTACCACAAATGATGTTATAATATTTAAAAAAATGAATGTATTGAGGTATATGTTATAAAATAATTAAATAAGTATAAATAAAAAATAAATATCATATAAAATATTTTTTTCCTCATATTGACCAATATGATTAATTATAAAAGAAGAACCAATAATCATCATTTCGTGAGGTTGTAGTTCATTGTTCACATAAATTGTATATTTATTACCCATTATATGGGAGTGTGTGTAAGTTTTGGTCAATATAGTAACAAAAAATTACTATTATATTTAGGATAATGTTTTATATGAAAACGAAAAAGAATAGATGGGGGTGTAGAAAATCAGAAAAAAAATATGGAGCTGAAGAAAGAGGTTGCCTCTTAATATGTTAACTCAGTTTGGTTTAAACCAAAGGGATTCCATGGATGGATTAATAACCAAGGTGATTCTTCAATGATTAGGGGATGTATTTTGAGTAGCTATTTGGGAATATCTTAATTGAGACATTGTGGCTTGAGATGTGTGAGGAAGGGCGAGAGGTCGTGGCCTTTTATAAGGGAGGAAAAGGACTTAGTATTTTTGAAAAGAAGTTAGGTCTACCCACATTTTTACCTCAAAAAAGTAATAAAAAAATTCCAAATAAATCATGGAAGTTTCATGGAACAATATTTTATATCCAATGGTTGTTGGAAATGTGTTTAGGTCATATGGGCATTTATGATATGAGTTTAGTTTGTTATTAAGATTATTTTTTCCTTAATAATTGTAAGTAATTTTAATTACATTCATAAATAATTTAGGTAATTTTTTTTGACTTATTAAAAATTAAAAATTATTATGATTCCAAATATGAAAACCAATTTTCCAAATTACAATAACATAATTGGTAAAAACAACATAAAGTTAATCCTGCAGAGGGGACAACATTTTGAGTTTTTTTATAGTAAAACATTTGACAGTTTGCTATTTTTTATAGTCAATTTAAAATTGAAATTTATTACAATGAAATAAATTATATTAATTTATAAAATATTTATTTAATTATTATGTAAAAAAATTAGAAGTCTAATTTATCCTTATAAATAAATTAGATGAAAAAGAAGTTTATAATTATATTTCAATAGTCTTCACTATTATTTAAAAAAAGAAACCTCCCAGAAAACTACCAAAAATTCACTAAAAGTATATTTTTATATTTCTCTTAAAAATATGATTTTTATTTTGAAACATTAAATTTATAAAAGGTTCAAAATTTGGAATTTAAATAGGTTCCCCATTAAAAGGCGATAAAAGATTCTTTATAAAAATATAGTGTTTTATTTTTAATATTGCAGTTTTTCTTGTATTATTAATAAAAAATTTATTTGATGAATATCCAAAATATTTAAAATATTATATAATATATATTACACTAATTTCAATCACTAATTGTAATTACTTTAATTTATATGATAAAATATCTATGTGGGCATAAATATAATAATACCTTCCATTATATTCAATTGTATTTCATATTTATTTCTCATTAATTTGTAAAAACTAAATTGATTTTATTTTTTTTGTAAACCATAGATTATAATATTTTAGTAAAATATTTTTATAACTACTAATTTAAGGTCTAGTTTATATATTATTATATTAAATAATAATATTTTTATAAATTATTGTTATTCAGTAAAACTGGGTATTTCAAGTAACATAAAATACCGAACAAATTCGATATTATGTGTAATTTGAGATAACTCTATTGCGTGAATTTAAATATATAGAATATATAGAATATATTTAATATCCTAAATAAATTATAAATTCAGAGGATTTTATCTTATATCATGTGATTATTGTTGCGTTTCATACATGATATAGAATATAATGACCATATTTATAATTTCAGGGTGTTAAAAATGACCCCTTTTGACTATCCAAAAATGAAAAATAAACCCTATTATAATGTTCAAAAGGATTAATTTATCCATGTACATAACCTTGGGAAGCACCTATTATTTATATTAAATGAATTACGGTTCCATGAGTCAATGAATTAATTATCCAAAACATAACAAGATCAAAATCATGATTTAGTCTCCCCTAGAACATATCGATGATTTTATTTATTGATTTTGTGGAGATCAATATTTTTCCATGATTGAACTTCATTCTTGATATAGACAATATAGGGTAAGGAAGGAAGATATAACTGTTAAATCATTCCATATGGGTTATTAATAATTAGAGTTTATAGTGATTCAATGTGGCCTTACTAGTGACATCCCATTCATTATGGAAAGATTTAATTGGTTCATCAGAGAACTACTTCAACTATTTATGGTAGTATGTATATATGGTATTATTAAATATTTAATGAGGATAGAATATCATGAAGATTATTTGAGGATTTTATAGAAGACCCTATGAAAGGAAATATTGAAGGAAAAATTTACCAAGTGATAATTTTGGTAAAATACATTTATCTTTTGGTTATATAATCTCAAGGGAAGGTATATATTTAGATTGATTAAAGATAGATGTTATTGAATATTCTACTAGACAGTTCAATATGACTGAGTTCCATAGTTTACATGTAATGTCTAGATATTATTGAGGATTTCTAAATTATTTCTTAGGAATATCTAATCTAAACAAGAAGTTAAATTTAAAGGGATTAATGTTCATTTGGATTCGTGAATGTGAGGAATCTTACTTGGGACTAATGTATATGTTATTTGAAAAACATTTCCTTATATTAATCTCAATTAGGTAGGTTTTTTGATCTATTGTGATGTATTTAATAAGGAATTATGATTCATCCCTGTGTATAATGATATGGAAAAATCTTATTCCTCACAAATTTTTATACTTCGTTAGAAAATTTTATCAAATTACGATTTAGAGTAAAACTGGGTAATTTTTTAATTATTGATATTAAGGATTTATTTTTATAAAGAGTGTTGAGATATATATACATATCATAATACATTGAAATATATATTTAAACAAGAAGTATTAAAAATATTCCATTGAATATGGTTGGATATGATTACGATTATTTATTCTTAATACGTTATAGCTATGGGAAGGATATAAATGCTACAATACAAAAGAATCAACCTAGATTATCACTAATGAGGATCACAAAATAAAAAATATTTCTCGATTTTCAAATAATGGATTTGGGACTCTTGAAGTGGATAAATCTTATCTTACTGAAGTTAATGTTTAACCATCTATCCATGTCATGGTTAAATAGGTTTATATTGGAGATGTATAACTACAAAAGAAGGTGAGAAGTTTTACTTATTTAAATTTTAATTATGATGGAGTTATATTTTTTAAGAAACTTATATGTGTTCCATTCATAACAAAGTGGAAATTGATTTTTTGGATAATGATCATATATCTTTTAATGTATTTATCCTGGAATTATGAATATCTATTGATATATGAGGTTGTATTTCTAGTGGGATAGTATAAAAAGAAATATTAAAGAGTATACATATTGCTTCATCTTATGTCAGTAAAAAAATACTGAAAGATAGGATTCTCAATTGATGATATAACCATTACCCATATCATATTAGAAATAATAAAACATACCCATAGATTATTTCAACAGACACCCAAAAATTTCTAAAGATTTGAATAATAATATTTTATAGCCTATAACCTTATGAATTCAACACACTATTTTTTCATCAGACCGTACTTAACTTTTCATAATATTTATATGAAATTAATTAATTAAGAGGAAAGTATTCATGGAGTAACACATTATATTATATCTAATCTTGAGACATGGTTTACCTTGAATATTTAGAGAAGTTTTCATTTGGATTGAATTTCATAAATTCTTATCATCTCGAGTTAGATAGATAGATGGATAAGACCATATAAAACCATAAGGTTATTTGGATGTCTTGTTTCATGAATTTCAGATGTTCATGATAATAATACCTTATTGTTTTGAAAATTTATATTATACAAACAGCTTTCTTTCATTAATTTAGTTATCTCCTTATAAATTTATCTATGGAATTATGGGTAGAACTCGGTTAGGTCCAACATGGACTAGACCCCATGAGGGGGGAGATTAGGGTATAAATATTCTTTTAGAAATTCATCCGGTCCCACTAGATCTTGACCGCATTATTATAAGGGTCAATCGTTTTTCACTTTGATGTTAATATTAATATTATCCTTTCCAACATTTATTTTATGATAATATATAGAAAGTAAAATAGGAAATTAGATACAAGGACATCGAGATTTTTACTTGGTTTACCCTCACTAGGCTATGTCCAAGGGGCATACAACAACAATGTGCCAGTGTACCAAAACTGATAAGGATCATTGAAAAAATACAATGCTCTTGATACATCACTTGTATTCCCCAGATAAAAACCTTTATAATGTTTATGGTCATCTCACTACATTCACATGGGTTACTGCCTAACTCGTTGATGGATCACTACTAGTGGAAAATATAACATTATTTCTATTCATTTGATCACTTCAATTGAATGGATCCACACACAATTTATAGGCATGTATTTTTTTTTCGTTATCACCAATGATGGAATCCTCAATTGTCGGTATATTCCTTATTGATTATCATTATATATTTCTCATTCACTTATGTCAAAAAACCTAGATGTTACACTTCCAATTTCCCAAAAAACTAGAACAAACATATCTTTACTATAGAAACATAATTACTTCTACTTTTTAATGATCTCAGAGTGATTCCATGCCTTAATTTCATCGCTATAAATATAGAAGTGAAGGTGCTCCTACTGAAAATATAGTCAAATGGTGTAGTTCCTCTGCCTTTATTTTCTTCTTCTGAATTCGAATATGAAAATTAAAATTTTCAAAGGACAACGTAATCATATATCTCCATACTCAATATTCTAGTGTGATACCCTTGTGTGATACCCTCGCATGTAACCCCATATTAAATATCTTGGAACATAAATCCTTTCAAAATATCATGGCACAGGATATTGGCATGAGTCTATTTCATGAGCTCGCATTCACATTGTGCATGAGTTCCTCATGCAAGACCGCCTTAACGATTTATGTGAGTCCTTAGTGTCAGACAGATTTCATGATTTTCACTTGATCCTAGTGTGATTCCACTTTTCTATGTTCCAATGAAAGGAACCACATTTTCTCTTTGCGTGGGTTTTCTTCTGCAAACCCCTAGTACGATTCATCTTTCATGCTTTGCGTGAGTCCCCTGGGGTGAACCCCCTCTCACGAGTCCCTTTTCACGCATTGTGAAAGACGCAATTTTTATCATGAAAAAGACATATACGATGCTAATCGTGTATACTACATCTTGAGATATTTTTATGAACCTCTTTCATGGGATCTCTCTATGAGTCGCTTTCATGATATCTATCTACAAACCTTCTTCCCGAAAATTTCTTTAGATAAATATTACAATGAAAAATTCTTTGTTATTTAAGGATGGTTTAAGGGATATTAATAGTAATTAATCCATCACCTTATCTCCACAAATCATGGAAAAAAATAAACATCATTGAAATCACATGATATATCAGATACATGAACATGTTCTTCTAATAGTTTAAAATATATCAAGGCATGAGATCCAAAGGCAATCATGAGTATTTCACGAGATCTTATCATGAGTCTGAAAGAAAATCATGCACTTTGTGAGATCCCTTCATGAGATCAAAAGTAAATATTGTGATTATTAGTGTTGTTGGATTCCAATTCCTTACATGACTTATCGAATGTTCCAAATAAAATCATTAAAGATACATGAGACCCCTTCATGAGATCCAAAGACAATCATGAGTGTGGCATGAAATCACATCATGAGACTCAAATACAATTACAATATTTGCAAGTTTTCCACATGATATCACAATTCAATCTTTAGATTTCCAGTGTTGTTATCTTCCTCTGCTTTACATGATCCAACATGAGTTTTGAATAACTTCATGAGCTCCAAACAAGATCCCAACATGAGTTCATTTTAGAAAATTTTTCTCCACAAGATCAGTCCATCATTATCTCTCCATGAATTATGTTCATCATTTGCACTTGGATTAGAACAATGAGATCCCACTTGTTCATGTCCATAGAGTTTATTCTTTCATGAGATCAAAAACACTCATGCCAACTCTTCATGCCATTTTTGACAACCAAACTTCTTCAACAACCACAAACCAAGTCAAAAAACTCAACCAACCAAAAATAACCATATTGAGGGACTATTTTCTAACAATATCTTCCTTTGGGTTTTTTTAAAACAATTCAAATTTTGATACCACAAAAAAATATTCTTCTATAATCTTCCAAAAATTATATTCTTTTGAATTTGATGGTGATCATAGATTTTCTCATAACACACTCTAAGCCCACATGATCCATTCTCGGCATGAGAAGTAATAGTAGAAAGCAATTTTCTTCAATGATTCACTTCACTCAAAAATAACTCGCGTGCAATCATCACGAAACTAATATATCATGATATAAAACTATTTATCAATCACATTTAGCATATTCATATTTAATGTTCCCCCTACTTCATTTATCCCCCCCATCAACCTCTCCCCCTGTCTAGATTAATACATCATTTTTTCCTTTTAATATACATAATTTATACCCATTTTTCAAGGAACCTGAAGTTTACTTCATAGTGGTTAGTATCTAGGTAATGAACACATATCAGAATATCAGGGAAAAACACATCATACCTTTGGGATATGGGGTCCTATATGTTCAAGTCACAATGGAAGCACGTTGGTGGGTGTACCCAATATTGATTTTAGTGTTAAAAATGATCAATCTGAGATTCATCATGATAACAAAATACTAGATCATCAGAATAGAATTAAGAATTAAAAAGAAAATAGGGGAGTCCTAGAACCATATACATTATCATCATATGTTGGTTATAATTAATTTAATTAACTGACTATAATTACCTTGATGGAACACTGTCTTTGTTGATGTTTATGTTCATGATCTGATGTGATCTGTTGTTGTGTCATAGAATCCAAGTGTTTGATTCCTCTAGTGGTGATCCACACATGCTCCACACATCTCTTGACATCTCTGAAATGATCTCTGGGTGCTAGCACATAAGAACCTTCTCTAGCAATGTCTGCCTTCGATCCCCCTAATTTGGTGGAGGAGGATCTCTCTGCCATAGCTTGAGATTTTTCTTGGAAGAAAATGATTCTATATTGTTTTGAGTTGTTTCTCTAGATCTTTTGTGCGCAACCATAGAAAAAAATGGCTAGGATAAATAAGAAATATATAATTGGGATTTTTAGTTACAATGAATAATAAAATGAATTAATTACCTTAAAGAATTTATTCAGTTCATTTAATTATATGCAATACCCCATGTCAAATAATAACAGTTGACTATTATTATTATCTGACATGAACCCAACGAATTACACCTAATATTATTTAATTAAATTAATAATATTATTTCTCATAAATTCTCAGAAAAAATACAAGGTGTGTATATTTAATATACACTCCATGTACTTTTGTTTTTCCAATTTTCTTTAATTCTCCCACCACATTTATTAGACCTTAAATAATGGCTATTTATTTCTTAAATAAATATCACTGCATTACACACTAATAAATATATTATTTCGCACACAATATATTCTCTCGAATAACAAGTGTCGAAATAAATGTGATCAGTAATCCTTGAATAATTATTTAACCACAATCAGAATAATATTTTTTCAACGTGTTAAATAAATATTAAAATGAGATACTTGGACACACATAGTGAGTGACCCTCTAGGCATCTTTCTCAGTGGAAGTAGGCATAGCCTGCCTAAATTCCTAGGTTAGTGTCTAGTAACTTTCCAAGGCATCCATGGAGAAAGAAGTTAATTCCACAATGATGTGTCAACTCCTAAGAACACTTACCATGTAATATAATCCCTTGGTCTCGATATCCCAAATCAAGTGGGTTGCATTCTAGTTCCAACAACACATGTGCTCGATTAATCTTCATATGAATTTCCAGAATTGGACTTTCTCATTCCTCAACATGGCCGTTGAATTATTTAGGATATATTTATTCCATCAATGATCCTGAGATATCTACTTCTATTATGGAATAGAAGGGACAATTCATTTCTTACATTATATATTAATGCAGAATCACTTGTGGCACATGAAACATATCCCCCTCACTGCGAATAGTGTATCGTCAAAGTTTTTCTGAATACATTTAAGTGCGTGAGTTATAATACCCATTAATAATAATCTTAAATTACATGGAAAAATACACATTTCCGCAGATAAGAACATCCAATTACACTATGAAATGTGGATTTCCAACTGGCGGGTCTCGTTCTCAAAAACTCCTCATGGATATTACCAAGGGTTCACACCATGAGGATGTACCTCAATGTTTTATGATTCCTCCCCGATAATGGCCTGTATTATTTTTCCCCCAAATAAAATCATTCGGCCATAGAAAATATATTCAAGAAAAGTCTTATGGAACTTTCGGGTTCTCATCATACCAGGGATCCTTTATAACCCTTTAATGCAATAGTTATCCTTAAAACATTATCACATGCATTTTCATGTAGACGAAAAATAAAGATTTGATAAAATATTTATTGATTAATAATATACAAAGAAGTTTGTTCTAGTCCACCAACTCCAATATACTCCCACTTGGACTAGAGAGAACTGCTAACTACTTTTAACCCACTTGTTATCACATGATATTCATGATTCTGCTAAGATTAGCCATTAGTCATGAGGTCCACCACTTTCTCTTTCGTGGATACTATGCTTACTGTAGCTTCACCACATTGAAAGAAATTCCTCAAGAGGTGATACTTTCAGAGTGTGTTCTTTGTCTGTTGATGTGACCTTAGTTCTTATGAAAGAGCCACCACTGTAGTAATATCACAATATAATGTGATAGGATATTTACAGCTAAGAATCACATCAAGCATTTGTACAATGTTCTGAATCCATATGGCTTCCTTGGATGCATCAGAAGCCTCTATATATTCAGAATCTTCTATAGAATGAGAGACATATATTTTTTTGTACTCCTATAGCACACAACACCTCCATTATGAATGAAAACATATCTCGATTGTGACTTCAAATCATTCTGATCTGTCTAAAAACCATCATCAACATACCCTCTGATGACAAGATCATCGTCTCCTCCATAGAACAGGAACATATCCTTAGCTACTCTCAGATACTTAAGTATAGTCTTTTCAGGAGTCCATTGTTGTTCTTCAGGATCTTCTTGATATCTTGCTTCCATGCACATTACATAGGCAACATCAAGCCTGGTACATTACATGGAATACATGATAGATCCAATAGCAGATTCATTTGGGATCATACTCATTCTATCTTTAGCTTTTTGTGTCTGAGGACATATTTTCTTAGAAAGATGTAGGTCATGTGAAACTGGAACCAATCCTATCTTGGATTGTTCCATACTAAACCTATTTATTATCTTGTCAAATTTTGTACCATGACTTAGTCCATGAAGTCTCTTGGATATATCACGAATGATCTTGATCCCTAGAATGTAGGATGCCTCACCCAAGTCCTTCATAGAGAAACACTTGTTCAACTAGTCCTTGACTGACTGTAAGACTGGTACATCATTTCAAATAATCAATATGTCATCAACATATACTGCTAGGATAATGACCGCATTCTCATTAAACAGCTTATAAACACATGTCTCACATTCATTCATAATGAAACCAAATTGTTTTATGGCTTCATAAAATCAAATGTTCAACGACCTGGATGCTTGATTTAATCCATAAATGGATTTCTGCAAATTTAAAACCTGTTTGGCTTCCCCTGGTGTCAGAAACCCTTCTGGTGGTGTCATATAGATATCTTCCTAAAGGATCCCATTAAGGAATTTTGTTTTGACATCCATTTCCCAAATCTCATAGTCATGGTAAACTATTATGGAAAGTATTATTCTTATGGATTTAAACATGGTAAAAGGTGATAAGGATTCATCATGGTCAATTCCTTGACACTGTCTGAACCCTTTATCCACTAGAAATGCTTTATAGGTTCTAATGTGAACATCCATGACAATTTGTTTTTCTTGAATACCCATTTTCATCCAATGGGATTTACATCAACTGGCTCCTCAACCAAAACCCAGACTTGGTTCTGATACATGGAATCCATCTCATAATTCATAGATTGTAGCCATCTTGAAGCTTCTGATCATTATACTACTTCCTTATAGGAGAGAGGTTTTTCATTACCCAACAATAATTATTCACCATTCTCAGTGACTAGGAATCCAAATCCCTCTGGTTCTCTTACCTCTCTTGAGCTCATATGCAATACATATGTTTCTAGAACCTCTTCCATTAGGACCTGTGGAACTTGTTCCTGTACCAACTCATGTGTACCTTGAGCATCAACTTCTTTGAAGTCAATCTTTCTGCCACTATACATTTTTAGGACATGATCCCTCTAATTAAAGATGGCTTGTCTAGTGACAATCACTTTTTTGTCTGAAGGGTTATATAGATAATATACTTTCATTTTCTTGGGATATCATATAAAGATACACTTTGTGCCCCGGGGTGGTAGATTATTTTCTTAGATGGTCCTAACAAATTCCTCACATCCCCAGACACATGTTGTTGATGCTCCTTTCCATCACAGAATCGAATGGAATGTAAAGGGAAATTCCTTGAACCCAAAGTGATTCATCCTTTGAAGAAACATAAAAAATTGACACAAAGGCATGAACCTAGATTCAAATGCACTTGGGTCGGGCAAGATCTACTACGGTCGCGCAAGTATACTTGCGCGCCACCCATTGGTCACATAGGTGACTTACGCACCTTCTTTGAAATTCTCCCAGGGTCTTCTCTAGCCTATAAATACCCCCTGTGGGCCCCTATTTCAGAGATGAAAAATTCCAGAAACTCAGATTTGAGCTCCCAACGCCCTAGTCTCTTCTCAAAGCTTCCGAACACTTCTAAGGTAATTTATTACCTATAATGGAAGATCATAAGAGGGGGGGAGGCCTATGTGTCGAAACTCATCAACACTTGTGCGCCTAGGTGGCCATCCCTTAATGGAAATGGCCACACTTGCGTTACTCCTTACCCCTTCAACAAAACATGTGTGCCACTCTTCTGAAAGCATCCAAGGATAGTACTAAGGGCTTGAGCCATGCCTCCCCCATGTTTGACTCTATGGATTCATAGGCGCGCAGGTACCAATGTGTCGCCCAAGTATACTTGCATGACCAGGACTTCCGCGCCCACGTAGGACATGCATGCCACCTTCTTTATGGGTGCCCCTCATGCTTATTTCACCTCTCTTATGCCTATCCACTCATCGTATTCAAGATGAAGCCATCAGAACTCTATCCAAATCCATTCATGGAATGATTTCCTTGCTGGATTCCTTATCTGAAAGGAATTATGTGGAACATCAATTAAAACCTAGTGATTTACATATCTTTATGTCACTGAGGTTACAAATTTCATTCATTCAACCTCATCCATTAAGATGATAGAATCCCAAACCTGGGCATCCACCTCAGGAGTAAGTCCCAAGTTCCCAAATATAGGAATCCTCCTCAGGAGTATGCCTCATGTTACCAAATCTGGGCATACTCCTCAGGAGTAAGCCCCAAGTTCCCAAATATGGGTTTCCTCCTCAAGAGTAAGCCCCAAGTTCCAAAATCTAGGCATCCTCCTCATGAGTAAGCCCCATGTTCCCAAATCTGGGCATCTTCCTTAGGAGTAATTCCCATGTCCCTTAACCTGGGACTTTTCCTTAGGAGTAAACCCCAGTTCTCAAATCCCTTTAACCTAGGCCTCCTCCCCAGTCCTAATTTCACTTAACCAGTATTAATTTACATTTGATTTGGGATTCCTTCTCATGAGTAAAACCCAACCATAAGTCCCCTCCTAATTTAGGTATCCTTCTTAGGAGTAAGTCCCAAGTAAGAGTATCCAGATCTCCATAAAGTACATATATAATCCCCGCATCATTTCTTATGATGGCACAATTGTCTGGTTATACCAATACCTCTAGTTTCTCACACCGAGCATGACTCACGTGAGCTTAGAGTGTAAAAGTAATTATGACATCTTTCTTTGAGCCATAAATCATACATAAAAATCATACTCCCTTACATGAACTACGTGGGTTCTAATTCCTTTTCCAAAACAAAGGATACATAGGTAGCCCATCTACGGGTACGATCCTAACTCTAAAATAATCCATGTCCTTCTGAATGACAATAACCATCAAGTGCCCCACAGAGTGGCTTTAAAACCATTATGGTCATCATAATGACCAAGAGACTTTTATGTATTGAAGGATACCATTGAATAAAATATATAACAAATACAGATGATTCTCTATCAATAAAGAACCTCAAATACATATAAATTATTATCTAAATCTCCTACATATCAATCATTGATTTTCAGATTTAAAGGAAAGCTCATTTTATACTTGGTAATGTAATAAGGATTCAAGAACAAAACATAAATCTATAAAGAGAGTCTCAGAGTAGACAATAATTCCCCTAAAAAGGGTGCAATGAGTCTGAGCTCCCATTCTCTCGACCAATGAAAATTCCTAAGCCTCATCAGTCGACAACTAATAAGCTCTTACCTTTGGAAAGTAGGTCCAAACGGATATGGAATCATTGGATGTTTCTGGTTCTACGAACAATCCCATTAGAAAGTGATTGGAATGTATGAACCTTCAATCAACGAGGTCATTCCCAATTTTAGAGGAAACAAAAAATGGTGAACCCAATGTGAATCCTTAACGAAGATAAAATGTTTTTTTACTTATTTGTTAGGCCCCTATTTAAACTCAATGAAGGGGCCAACAAAGCAATCAATAACATATGTGCTCATCTAAAAGATGTAGAAACCGAACTTATCTTGATTATGTTTTTTATATCAGACATGCACTCTTTTCCAATATCATCTGCATTACAATAATGGATTCTCTTAAATTCACACATGTGAATGACTCTGTTGTGAAAAACTTTGCTGTGAATGCATCTACTGCTACTCCTACTGGATCGTCATCCGCTCTGAGGGAGACATCACCTACTCAGCATCTTCAACATTGGGTATCGAATGCACTAGTTAAGGAGTACCATCAACATGGTAGCATTCCAACTCTAGAGGCTGCTCGACAAGCCCTCCAAGTGAATAACTCACCCCGGTTGTCCAGACAGCGATGACAAGTGATCAAGAAGCAGGCGGTGCTAACCACCGTCTCCAACCATTTTGGGTCGTTATCTCCAGAACTCAAAAACCACTCCCTCCCATATTATAAGGAGGTGAATTAGAAGGCCACTCAAGGCCTTAATTAAAAGAAATAGGAGCCCTTTATGAGGGATACCACCAAAAATCGCCACCAGACTTGTGCGATAGTGCACCCTCAACATGATGAGAGTGTCATCTCCAAGCGTTCAGCTCAGGTTCCTCGAACCCAAGCAGGAAAGATGAACCACCAGAGTGACAACTAGTTAACAGTGAGCAGGTTCTTATCTCTAACGTTTCTGGAGAAGTCCACCAACATAACTTGGTGTCAAGCAACGAGTGGGAACACACACTCGTCCGTTTTAATTCCGATGTCTAGTAGACTCGTCTGGCAGCATCACTCTAATCCCGCCAGGCAATTCTGGCAGAGTACTATAGACAGGAACATACACTAGTTTATAAATCATCGACTAGTCAGCAGGCTCGTCTGACTACATTTGATGGAGCCTGGTAACCAAATGTGTTGACAACTGCTAAATAGGTACATACACATACTTAAACTTATCAATCCTGCTAGCAGCCTCGCCTGCCAGTATTGAAGGAAGCTCATCAACCACGTTCGGCAGAGTTCAATCAGCAGGCACATACACCGGCTAGTATTGATCAAGCATACCAATAGACTTGTTTGGTAGCATTTGGAGAAGTCAGTCAGAAAGCTCCATCGAAAAACATGAGGCAGAATCAACTCTCTGCCCCCACACATGAGTACTGTCAGAATTCACTGACAGGAAAAGGAGGACAGGAGCAGGCACATACACATACTCCAATCATGGAATGGACGTATATCCTCGTTCTGACTACTGAAGTCACCAATCACATTCTGTCAATGGTGAAAGAGCAGAAGAAAATCCCTACTCATATTCTGGATGCCTTCCAGGATATTATAACAGCTTCAACAACATCTCAGGTAAAGACACATAAATCTATCCCTACCAGTGGACTGACACATCTACAGTTCACTTCAGAGTAGATACATACATCTTTTCCAGTCCAAATGGGTTGTGGGGCGTACTCCCCCATAACATACGGACAGCCAATTTAGGCACATACACCTGATTTGAGTGGAGACAATCAGCCTATCCTAATAATTTCTCCTGAGCAGGCACATACACCTTCCCATAAGGACCACATTCATCAACAAGTGGTTCCTAAAGAAAGTAAGATGGAATCTAAAAAGAAGACCCACCCAACACAGTCATGAAATCAAGAGCCAATCTGTAACAAGTCCTTGCTCGATGATGGAGTTCTTGATTCACTCATACAATTATCTGTTACAACTCAAGATTCTACTCCCTTAGTTCCCAATAGTGGGAACATTAATTCTGTATATCTGCATCAAATACTTCCTCGTGAAGGCTTGCTTCATGATGATTCGGTCGATCTTGATGTTTCATCTTCAGATGATAGCCACAAGAACCCTCTATGTGGCCAGAAGACCAAGGAGCAAAATGTTTCAACTTTTGTTGTAACTCACCATGGTGGTCCTCTCCATGATAATGAATTTAGTTGTGAAATTCCTCTCCACAGTAGTGATTCACATTTCCTAGAAAATTTTCCAATAGACAATATAGTGAAGAGAAATCCCTCTTATCTTGAGGCACTTGAAAATGTGAAGTCAATCATGTCTGATTCTTTACCACTAATAGGTGAAACGCATTCTCAATCAAAAGATAGTGTGGGGTGTAGGTCATTCTCTAAACCACCCTTGGGTCGTTTATCTTCTAGTTTAATCAGTGAATTCTCTACCAAACTTGTTGAATTTGATGAATGAACAAGGTAGCACCATATCTGATCTAATCAGGTAGAAGAATCTTAGTTGAATGATAAAGAGGAAGTACGAAATATGAGAAAACAACTGGCTAAAGGTGAAGTGTGAGTTATGTTTTGGCCTTTCGATGATTCTCAGTATGACATTCCGGAAATGTTGACGAAAGATGGAATTCATGATATTCATCTCAACCTTTGGAAAACACTTTCTCAGTTGAAAAAGAAAATATTATCTTACGATGAATATGAAAATAATCTCAAGATAATAGAAGGGTTACAATGCCAAATTGATTTGCCATCTATCTCAGTTTCACGATATCCGAAGGCTGAAAAATAGCAGAGTGCCCTTCAGTGTTCATGCCTTGGTGCACTAAGAAGATTGCGCCAATTAATTGCCAATTCCCCATCTGGTATTCATATCAGGGGATGAGGTGTTAATGGAGCGATACATTTCACTGTACTCTCCAGTCAACAATGCCCGCTGAAAATGGTCTCATGCAATGTTATTGTCCATGGCTGGCCATAGTCAATGGGTTTTGTTTGTAATCAAAACCTTTCCCAAGAACATGCCTCAACTAGTTCCTCTAAAAATCAATCATACAAAGAAAAAGAGGTTGAATTACTCCTGCATCAATAAAACGATAATATTGAACATGCCTCTCATTTGGAGCAATCACATCACCAAGTGACATAAGTGTCAGAAATCATCCAATGGTCTTTTGAGCCAGGTGATAAAAGTGGATGCAGGTTGATGCATCCAACTAATTTCTGGACTAAAGTCCACAAGATCAAGAGATCTTTCAACAAAAGTCTCATATATAGCATGTCAAGAGTCACCCCATCTTGCGAGACTGGGGACTCTTTTAACCCAAACCTCAGAATCAACAAATAGGATTTGAGGAGTTGAGCAGGAACAACCCCAGTCCACCGAACTAGGGACTTTTTCAAATCCTCAATCCCTCCCTCAGAGAAAGTCAGTCTTCTTTTGATTGGGGAAGAAGCATCAAGAGGAACGAAGAGAAAAATTATCAGGATATTCCCTCCGAATTACGGTTCGTCAAGAAGTTCTTAAGGGATTCAATCAACAAAAGGAAATGTCTAATCAAGGACATGGAAGAAGACAATATCATAGAAATGCCGATAGAAGGGATGGAATTCATTATGAATCAATCAATGCCATCAATGCCATTGTTGCTGATCCTCCAGATGATGTTCACTCAGAGGGATCAGATGAAGAGGTTCCATCTCAAGAAGTTGTACGCACAGACACAAATGAAGAAGGTGCGAGTACATGAAATCAAAGGATTACTCAGAACCTAGGTAATCCTTCAATTAACCCACATCCCCTCTCCTAAAGGTGTCAAATAAGGGGAATGGAAAGAGTCAGGTTGCATACCCTTCTTCTGGGGAAGGCTAATCAATCTCACTAGAGAAAGTATTTGCACAACAAGAGGAAGAAATGAAAGAATTGAGGAGGATGAATGCATAACTACTTCAGGGTATTCTTCCTTCTAAGAGTGCTAGAGTTAGTCAGCCAAAAGAATTTATTGTGGCTACTGATATGGATCAAGAATATCCCCCTTTATCAGTACACCCTCACAAGTCTAATACTATGGGTCAAGTGAAACAACAATCAGCAGTGCTGCCATCGATTGCAGTACCAGCTGCCACATCTGTCCAAGTTCCATTCATTGCACCTATTCATGTCCAAGCTCAATAGGATGTTTCTCAAAAGTTAATAACTACTATTGATTCATTAATAGCTCAGTTGGAGGCTATGGAGGGAAAGAGTGCTCAAATTCAACTAGAAAAGAGAGATCACCTTGAATGGGTTGATGCAATTCCTCCCCCATCAAATTTTGAAAGTACCACATTCCCAATCTTGAATGGTTCGGGAGACTCAATGAAACAGTTAACACATTTTTTTTCTCATTGCGATCCTATGATGGGAACCCCTCAGCAATATGAACCAGTTAAGCTCAGGTATTTTGTACAGTAATTACAAGGGCCTGCTTTTGTCCTGTACACAAGCTTGAAATCACGGTCAATTACCGGATGTGAGGATCTTTTCCAAAAATTCCTTCTTCAGTTTAGCTCAATGTTGACAAAGACCAGAGTTTTTGATCTTACAAATTGTAAGAAATGGGAGAATGAAAGGGTTTCAGATTTCATTGCTCGCTGGAAGGGATTAACTTATTCCTGGGGCTTAGCACTCCCTCAAGAGGAATTGTTTCCAATCTATGTGGAAACATTACATGATGAGCTACAGACACCATTGATCCCTATAAAATACACAGGAGGGTTTCCAGACCTTACTTCAATCACTCAACAGATTGAAGATTCTCTTATGAAGACTAAGGATAAAGCTCGTGTAATTCCATCAACTCCAAGAAGGAGAATGGGTAAAGCAGATACTGCTACAGTTATGCTTAAACAAGAACCTATACCTACTTCTACTTCAAAACCTTCATCTTCTTGAAGGGATCCACCTCATGAGTTCCAAAAAAAGAGGCCGTTTTGTTAAGATGATCAAAGAGATCAAGGATAGAAACAAATTGAGGATCTAAATTGTAAAGTTTAATCTTTCTGAAATGAAATAGATCCTAGTTACTTCCTTTCAGCTCTGGAAAATAATTTGGTTCAATTGCCAAGGCCCAAGAGGCCAAACCAGGAAGGAGATGAAGACTGTCCCAACTATTGCCCGATTCATCAGATGTTGGGGCATCCCATTCAGGGGTGTTTTGTCTTCATGGACCTCCTGAAAAAATTGTTGACTTTGGACAAGTCAAACTGAAAGGTTATTCAGCTTAGGTAGCATGTGTTACTACTATAGATCCAGAGGAAGAAGGAATGTTGCAAAAAGTAAAGAAAAAAAATGCGTAAAAAAGGATGATTGGATGGTCAGAAAAATGATCAACCAAACTCATGCCATTTTGCGAACACAATTGAAGAAGCCAATTTTGTCTTCTTCCATGAATGTTGCAGCAAAAACCTCTTCATCAGAGGGAAAATCCTCAAAAGGGCAGCATAATTCCAAAAAAGAGGAACAATCAGAAGAATATGAAATTGTGTCAAAGCCCAAGTTTCCTATGACTATATCAGATTTTATGCCATCTACTTCGAAGCACTAGGCACCGCCCCACCAAACGGCACAACCTAAACAGGCTAATTAGGAAAAGTCTTCATTAGATGAAGAATTGATCTTCAGTTCTGTTAATTTGATTCAATTAACAGATCCATATGTATTTCATAGTTTCAATTTTGATAAGCCCAAGTTCCCTATATCAAACAAGGGAATCAGAGGATGTTCCAGAGGCTCAGGATATAGGGGAAGACATGGATCTTTCAGAGGCCACTATTCTAATTCTACCCCTGCTAGAACTGTGTATGCGGCAGAAAATCGTGGCAGAGTCCTTTAACGAGCTCAAAAAGAACAAGAAAGTTCTTCTACATAAGGCAGATTCAGTCCTGGAACAGTCATTCTGGATGATCAGTTGGAGGTCCCACCTTCTTCCTCTCAGCAAGTAAATAGTTCTAATCAGTCTAATCTTCCAAATCCAGGAGTATTAATAAATCCTATCCCGGTACAATATGCATCAACTTACAAAGCATCAACTTCTAAGGCACCTGTGAAACCACATGTTTCTATTGGGAAACACAGAGTTTGGATCAAAATTATGATGTATTGAAAAACATGGCCCAAATACCGGCCAGGATATCAATTCTATATTCTTTGAATTTATCAAAGGATCTTTGGGAGGCACTCATTGAGGCTTTGTCGAGACCTCTAGAGTTTGAAACTGAAATTGTTGCAGCTGAAGTCTACCATGTAGAGAATAATCCAACAGAATGCCATGTAGTGATATCTTTTACTAATGAAGATGAATATGATGTCGTGCATGGAAATATTAGACGTTTTTACTTATCTGGAATGTTCAATGGTGTAGACGTCCTAAGAGTTTTCATTGATAATGGTTCAGGAGTCAACCTCATCCCCATTCGTACACTTCTTCGATTGGGCCTCACAGAATCTGATTTATATCCTTCTAATTTTATGTTACAAGGATATGATAAAAATGAACAAGAACCACTAGTAATGATTACACTCAGAACTCAGTTTGGAGTTCTTGCATCCAATTCAGATTTCATGGTTGTTGATTAAGACTCAGCCTTCAACATCTTGCTTGGAAGACCCTGGCTACATTAACATAGGCTATCCCTTCATCATACCATCAATGTCTCAAATATTGTTTCGATGGTCAAGTTGGGACATTGTATGGTGAAAAGGACCCATTCAAGACATGTGAATATCAATACATTGAGGCGGAATTTCATCACATGAAGGGAAATGAGAAATCCACAACAAGGGAGATTACCAAAGTTAATGCTTCGTTTGGTTTGGAAAAGATTCAAGTAAATCCATTTACAAATGTGAGTGCAGATTATGTGTTTCCTATCAGTCAAATAGATAGGATAGACCCAAATCAAAATACTCTTATGGAAACCTCCATAATTTCAATCACGAAAATCATGCCAGAAAACATGGTAGAAATTGGTGATTCACCAAGCAGTGATGAAAGCTCAAATGGAGATGTCTTCATTTCATCTGCTGAAATACAAAAAGTCTATACTTCGCCAACTAGGCCAGAATAATTTATAGATGTTTCAGAGGTGAACGATGATTTCGATTCTCAATCCATCATCTCCCCTATATTACCAAGGTATGACCCTTCGTCATCAATTGGGTCGGAAATGGAAGCTTCTTCTTCAAGATGTGAAAATTTTAACATCTCTTCTGATCATGAAAATTATTCTTTATCATCTACTATGAAAGTAGAAACATAAGAAATAACACATGTTGAAGAAGAAGAGGAAGCTCTCAGGGATTCTCCTCCAGAATTTGAAGAGGGTATCTCTACCACCGTGGATGAACTCAGAGAAATAAATCTGGGTACAAAATAAGATCCACACCCCACTTTAATTAGTGCAGATATGACTCTTGAAGAGCAAGAGATGTATATTCCCTTTCTAAAGAAAAATCGAGATATATTTTCTTGGAACTATATAGAGATTCCAGGGCATGATCTTGATGTGACCCCTCATCGTTTGTGTTTTCCAGAAGAACATCGAGGATTCAAACAAGCCGCTAGAAGAACACACCAAACCTATGCTTCCAAAATTGAAGATGAAGAGGATAAGCTCATCAAATCTAATATTTTCAGAGAATTTCAATATCCCATGTGGTTGGATAATATTGTCCTAGTGAAAAAGAAGAATGGTAAAATTAGAGTTTGCATTGATTTCATAGATCATAATCATCATTTTCCTAAAGATGTTTTTCCAGTACCGATTACAGAACTCTTAATTGATGAAACAACTGGCTATGAAGCACTTTCCTTCATGGATGGATATTCTGGATATAATCAAATCTAGATGGCTCCAGAAGATGATGAATCTAAAGCCTTCAGGGCCCCTTAGGGTGTGTTTTGCTATTGGGTAATTCCCTTTGACCTAAAGAATGCAGGCGCAACATATCAACATGCCATGCATCGTGTCTTCAAACCCTTTTTAGGGAAGTTTGTTGAATGTTATGTGGATGATTTGGTGGTTAAATACAAACAACATTATAATCATTTGGATAACTTGGAAATCATATTCCACAAACTTCGGCTACCTAATTTGAAGATTAACCCCTTAAAATGTGCTTTTCAGGTAACCTTAGGGAAATTTCTCGGCTTTGTTCCACACCATCGGGGTATCGATGTCGATCCTTAGTAGATAAAGTAAATTCGTTTTATGTCACATCCTCAAAATTTAAAGGAATTGAGAGGACTTCAGGGACACATGGCCTATATTTGGTGTTTCATCGCCAATTTGGCAGGAAAAAGTTTACCCTTTACCAAATTGATGAAGAAGGGAGTCACTTACCAGTGGACTGAAAAATGTCAAGAAGAATTCGATATTCTCAAGATGTATCTCTTGATTCCACCAATGTTAATGCCACCAGTTGAAGAAAGGCCACTTATCCTTTATGTGACAGCTCTAGAGCGATCATCTGATGCCTTTCTTGCTAAGAAGAATGATGCTAGGAATGAAAACAACCTCTACTATCTCAGTCGGACTATGCTTGAAGCAGAAACCTGATACTCAAATATTGAGAAGTTCTACCTATAATTAATATTTGCAGTTAAAAAATTGAGACACTACCTGAAACATCACGAGGTTCAATTGGTATCTCGCAATAACCCGCTCAAACTCATCCTTAGTAGTCCTATTCTTACAGGATGTCTGGAAAGATGGGCAGTTATTTTGCAGAAATTTGATATTCAATATGTGTCTCAAAAGGCATTAAAGGGCCAAGATCTGGCTGATTTCCTTACTGAACAACCTTTAGTGGAAGATATATCTCTAGATATTGAAATTCTTGATGAAGAAGTCTTTTTATTCAAGATAGTCTTCAAACATGGTAAACCTACTTCGATGGTGCTTCCAGAAGTCCAACAGGGAGGAAAATGGAAGATCCTAAGTTCAACAAATTTGGGTTAGGAGTTTTACTCATTTACCAAGAAAAGGAATTGCTAACTTAATCCTTCTCATTATTGGGAGGCGGTACAAATAATGAAGCAGAATACCATGCTCTTATTGCAGGATTAGAGTTGGCGCTTCAAGAACAAGTGAATCACTTAAAGGTGAAAGGTGATTCAGACCTGGTAATCAAACAAGTCAATGAGGATTATGCAATCAGAAAAGAAGAACTAAGCCCTTTGTATGATTATGTTTGAAAGTTAATGGAAGATTTTCCTTCAAAATAGAAATTTTCTTATGTCCCAAGATCACAGAATACCTAGGCTGATGCACTGGCTAAAATTTCCACATCTTTGGAAGATCCAAATCAGGACGAGACAACCATCAATATTTCCCACCATCATACAATTTCACCTTATGTTCAAATCAGAATAGAGGAAATCAATTAAATTAGTCCCATATCTGAACCATATGGTCATACTACAGGATGGATGCCACCTATCAGATAATACCTTCAAAATGGAACACTTCTGCCTGATAGATCCGGGAAAGAACAAGTCTAGAGACATGTTGTCAATTTCAATCTTTTTGATAGCCCAAATCAATTAGAGAAATTTCTCCACATGCATGGTTTTGATGGAGTTCTCTTCAGATGTATTGATGGAGAAGAGACAATGACTGTCATGAAAGAAGTACATGCAGGAGTCTGTGGTGCCCATCAGTATGGACATAGACTATCTGATCAAATTTGAAGGCTTGGAGTTTTTTGGCCTTCAATGATATAAGATTGTGTTGATTTCACAAAGAAGTGTCACTCTTGCCATGTACATGCCAACATCATTCATCGATCCCCAGAGATGCTTCATACATCTTAATACTCGTTGCCATTTTCCACATGGGGAATGGATGTAGTGGGACCTTATCCTTCGGCTGCATCCAAGCAGTCTATGTACATTCTTACAACTACTGACTTCTTTTCCAAATGGACAGAGGCAATACCCCTCAAAGAAGTCTGTTCTAAATGCATTTTTAGATTCATCAAGTCTAACATCATTACCAAATTTGGTGTCCCTCACACCATATTGACGGACAATGACACCAACTTCTGTTCATCCGAGGTGAGGAAGTTGTATCAAGAATACAACATTAAATCCAATCATTCCTCTCGGTATTTTGCAGCAGCCAATGGCCAGATAGAAGATTTCAACAAGAAACTATCAAATATACTACAAAAGATGGTGGATAAAGATAATAAATCATGTCCTGATAAACTATTTCATGCTTTATGGGCTTATTAGACCACCACCCGCACTTAAACGCGGTCAACTCCATATTCATTGGTATATGGAACAGAAGTAGTCTTTCCCACTGAAGTTCAATTACCTTCACTCAGAGTATCCATTTGTGACCAGTCATCTAAATATGAACAATCTCAAAAGAGATTGGATGAATTGGAACAATTAGATGAGAAAATATTGTACTCCCTACACCACATTGAAGTTTATCAGAATTGAATAGCATGAGATTTCGAGAAAAAAGTTCATCTTCATTCATTCGTTCAGGGAGAATTGGTATTAGTTCTCAGAACTCCAATGATACCAGGAAAAAAACCTCCCAATCTTGAGCCAAAATGGGAAGGAGCTTATTCAATTCATAAGGCCTACTCCAATGGAGCTTATTCTTTACTCTCAATGGATAGAGAACTCATCACTACTCCAACCAATGCCATATTTCTAAAGAAATATTTTTTATGAACACAAAATACACAAAGGGTCCATGCATAAAACTTTAAACTATTGGGACTTACATCCAACATGACCTTAAACTGTGACGTCCTAACTACATGATGCTAAACTGTACAGAAGTCCCTTATGTCCAGCAAGACGTTAACCTGCATAACCAATGATCCATGCATACGACCTTAATCTATTGGCATTTCTCTCATCCAGCAAGACATTAAACTACATTATCATCTATGGTCCATGCATATAACCTTAAACTATTTGTACTTTTGTCCAACATGACGTTAAAATGTGTCCCTTTCATCGTCCTATACGATGCTAAACTATACAGCAATGGTCCATGCATATTACATTAAACTATTCGAACCATCGTCCAACATGATGCTAAACTGTATCATCCCTTTTTCATCCAAAATGAAGTTAAACTGTGAAAAAGTCCCTAATACGTCCAAACTGACATTAAACTGTGTCCTCTTTTGTCCTTACAGCATGAAATTAAACTGCATAGTCCCCCTTTTTTGTCCAACATGACATTAAACAGTATTGTCCCCATCATCCTAACTACATGACGCTAAACTATACAGAAATACCTTAATATGTCCTACATGACGTTTAACCGTATTTTTCCCTGCTACACGACACTAAACTGTGCAGTACTAATAGTCCCAACTGCAAGACTTTAAACCGCATAGTCCCTTCATATGTTGTACATGACATTAAACTGTTCATTGTTAAGGTTGTTACTACCTCTTGATTCTCACACCGAGTATGAATCACCTGATCTTAGAGAAAACTTCAACCATAACACCCTCTCTGGGCTGCTAACCACGCATAAGTCCCAACACCATTTTTTAGTTCGTTGTCCCCAAGAACAATTTGATAACTAATTCATTCTTTAATTGAACTACGCAGACTTTGATCCTTGCCTTACAGGCTGGGTACATAGGCAACCTCTCAAGGTTCAAGCCCAAAACCAATCTCTTTACATTGGTTTCCCTTGGTCCTTGCTACATGACGTTAAACTGTACAACACCTTTTGTCCTGTATAACAGTAAACTACAACATTATTTGATACACTCACCTGGGAGGAAATCATTATTTACATTGATATCCAATCATGTTATATTTCAAAGACTATTTACATACATGGTAATGCCTGGACCTTTTATCTTGGGTCAAACCATCATTGCACTAAAGTCCCCTTTTTCACCCTTCACATGTATGAACCAAATCAGTAAAAAGGGTATTTCAAGAACTACATATGTCTTGATTCCCATCCATATGGGATACATAGGAATGTTCGAGTGCCCCTCGGATCCATCCCCAAGTCTTTTGGGCCTAACCCCAAATTCCACTTTCAGTCCACTGGCTGAAAAGTCCCTGTGAAAACACACTCTGTGTATTTCTTATAATGATCCGAGTTCTATGACCCTAAACTAAGATCTCTTACACTTACATCCCACACGACGTTAAACTCTATTTCAAGAACTACATATGTCATGATTCCCATCCTTATGGGATGCATAGTGAAGCCCAATATTTCAATTCAGGACCCAGAAACAACATGATTATGGTTAGCATTGATTTGTATATCTCTACATACAGTGGACAATACCCATTTTTATGTGTCCTATTCCTAGTCTTAAATACTTCCAGATCTTCATAATCCTTTTCTTGATTTTTGGTCACAAAAGGTCCAATTTCCGAGAGTTCTTTTCTTGACAATGCAGCACGTGCACTTAGACAGCCTTGCATAAACAGTCTACATAACAGACTTGTCAGCTAAAAGATACTATTATTTGACCATGTTGCCGATGTCCTCAGGTGGCCCTGCATAATTCAACCCCCTAACGGGTTTGTTAAATAGTGGTAACTTCATTCTTGGGAAGAATACATCTTATGTCATTATTGGTCTTATCAACAATATGTAAGGATCCGCAGAAAATAGCCATCCTTAACATATTTTCCCCATGTTCTTTTTCATGATCTGAATGTATTCAAGTCTATGGTCTATATTTCTCTTCCCTATGTTTGGGTCAAACCTTTGTAGGAGTGACATTCATCCCATTCATAGACAATCTTGTTTGGAAATATCATTTCCATATTCAAGTACCTCTCTCCATATAGCAAACTCTATGCTTCAGAAAATTTGAATCCCCATAAACATTCAATGGCTTTTTAGCAGTAGAAAAGTAAATTTCTGAGAGTTCTTTTGCTTGACTATAGAACACGTGCCTTTAAGAGGCCTTGCATAAACAGTATACATAATAGACTTGTCAGCTAAAAGGTACTATTATTTGACTATGCTTACAATTCCCTTAGGCGGCCCTACATAATTCAACCCCCTAACAGGATTGTTAAATAATGGAAACTTCATTCTTGGGAACTACTTCTTCTAATGCCTTTTATCCCTTTTTTGTATCATTCCTCAGATTCAAAATTTCTTAATTCATAGTTTACATGTTTTCCACTATACTTGAGTGTGGTAATATATTTTCTGATAAATTGTCAAGGAATTGAGTCAATTTTAATCCATTCGATCAAAGATATTTTGACCTTAAACATTTGCCTTTTTATGTCCGACGTGCATTACTTTAAGCTGCCCACAAAAGACAAGGTAACTCTGAATAAAAGTCATGTTCCATATCAGTAAACATATATTTTGTATGATTTAGGTAATATTGAGGAACAAAAGGATTCAATGTTTGTAGGGTTATTTATAATAATCCTAGCAAAAAAAATCAAACTATGCTTACTAGGCCCATTGGGTTATGTAAAATTTAAAGCATGGAGCAAAAGAAGGCATGCAAAAATGATCAAAGATGAAAGTGTTTTTCATTTGATACCCAAGATTTAGAAGGACTTCCATAGACTGGAGTCTCTTCTCTTTTCCAAGAATTACAAAAGGCTGTCAAAATAAATCATTATTTGATTTACAGCATCTCGAGCTTTATCAGCAACCTATTGAAGCTCATTCACTCGACCAGCTTCACTCTTTTCAGATTGATAGAGTGCTATCTTAGAATCTGCAATGGCTTTCATACCATTCATTTGAACTCCTTCCAATGAATTTTTAAGTTGTCCAAGTTCCCCAGTAACAACATCTAACTATTTATGAAGCTGCTCTTCTATTTCTTCTTCACCTCAGAGTCACATCCTCTTTCTTTCGGATCCAACTATGAGGGGGGAATTTTGTTGACGATCCTTTACATCACAGAGTCTAAATGAATGAAAATGGAAATACCTTAAACCCAAAATGATTCATCCGTTGAAGAAACATCAAAATTTGACAAAGAGATGAACACAGATTCATTTGCAATTGGGTCTCGCAAGTTCCACTAAGGTCACACAAGTATACTTGCGCGCCTCCCATTGGTCATGCAGGTGACTTGCGAGCCTTCTTTGAAATTCGTCCAGGGTCTTCTCCAGCCAATAAATACCCCATGTGGGCCCCCCATTTCGATGACGAAAAATTCCAGAAACTCATATTTGAGTTCAAGGTGCCCTAGTCTCTTTTCAAAGCTTCTGAACACTTATAAAGTAATTTCTTACCTAGAACGTAATATCTTAAGAGGGGGGGAGGCCTAAGTGTTGAAACTCATCAACACATGGGCGCCTAGTTGGCCAGCCCCTAAGGGAAATGGCCACACTTGCGCGCCGCCTAACCCCTTCAACAGAACTTGCGTGCCACTCTTCTGAAAGCATCCAAGGATAGTACTAAGGGCCTGAGCCAAGTATCGCCCAAGTTTTACTTTAAGGATTCACAGGAACGCAAGTACCCTTGTGTCGCGCAAGTATACTTGCGTGACTAGGACATGCGTGTCACCTTCTTTTTTGGGTGCCCCTCCTGCCTGTTTCACCTCTCTTATGCCTATCCACTCATCCTATTCATGATTAAGCCTTCAAAACTCTCTCCAAAACCATTCATAGATTGTTTTCCTTGATGGCTTCCTTATTTGAAATGAATTCTCTGGAACATATCTTTAAACCTAGTGATTTACATATCTTTATGTCACTGAGATCAAAGATTTCATTCATTCAACCTCATCCTTTAAGATGAGAGAATCCCTAACCAGGGAATCCTCCTTAGGAGTAAGCGACAAGTTCCTAAATCTGGGAATCCTCCTCAGGAGTAAGCCCCAAGTTCCCAAATCTATCCATCCTCCTTAGGAGTAATCCCCATGTCCCTTAACCTAGGCATCCTCCTTAGGAGTAAATCCCAGTTCTCAAATCCCTTTAACCTGGGCCTCCTCCTTAAGAGTAATCCCCAGTCATAATTTCTCTTAACCAGTCTTAATTTATTTTTGATTTGGGCTTCCTTCTTACGAGTTAAACCCAACCATAAGTCCCCTCCTAATTTAGGTATCCTTCTCTGGAGTAATATCCAAGTTCGAGTATCCAAATCTCCATAAATTACATATACCTTTATGGACCTTGTTCTTAGGTTTCTTCCCTGAAGTAAATCATAGTCTTCATCTATTTGGGCAGTCATACATAAATAAGCCCCACATCGTTTCTTATGATGGCACAATTGTCTGGTTTTACCAATACCTCTTGTTTCTCACACCGAGCATGACTCATGTAAGCTTAGAGTGTAAAATTAATTATGACATCTTTCTTTGAGCCATAAATCATACATAAACATCATACTCCCTTACATGAACTTCGTGGGTTCTGATTACTTTTCCAAAACAAAGGCTACGTAGGTAGCCCATCAGTGGGTACAATCCGAACTCTGAAATAATCCATGTCCTTCTGAATGACAATAAACTTCAAGTGCCCCACTGAGTGGACATAAAACCTGTATGGTCATCACAATGACCAAGAGACTATTATGTATTGAAGGATACCATTGACTAAGAATCTATAAAAAATACAGATGATTCTCTATCAACGAAGAACCACGAATACATATAAAAAATTCTCTAAATCTCCTACATATCAATCATTGATTGTCAGATCTAAAGGAAAGCTCATTTTATACTTGGAAATGTAATAAGGATTCACGAACATAACTTAAATCTATAAAGAGAGTCCCATAGTAGACAATAATTCCCCTAAAAAAGCTGTGATGAGTTCGAACTCCCATCCTCTTGACCAATGAAAATTTATATGTGTCATCAATCCACAACTAATACACACCTAACTTTGGAATGTAGGTCCAAATGGATATGGAATCATTGGATGTTTCCAGTTCTACGAACAAACCCGTTAGAAACCAATTGGAATGTTTGAACCTCCAATCAAAGAGGTCATTTCCAATTCCAGAGGAATCAAATACCATTTCAGAAGATCCTATAGAGAATGAGTATAGTTTAGGGTAATTAAGAGAAGAAGTTCTTATCCATAACATGGTACACCCTAAAGAAAATTAAGGATGTGTTTGTATATGAGATAATAGGATTACCCAGAGTCTAGGTATGCCTTTAAGTCCCCAACTCCCGCCATTTTGAAAAGAATCTGACAAGTGGGATGGTAAAATTCAGATCACAACTCTCTTTTCCACTAGATAATATCAATATATTTCAATTGAAGATATATTTTCCTAGTAAGAAGTGGAGATGAAGGAGTTGAAAAGACTCAATACAGAGTTACATCGGAGCATAATTTCTGCCAGGCATGCTCCCCATGAAGATCTTCAACTTGCACATCCTATATAAACTCCAAACCAAAGAGGATTTGGGTTGAGTCAATAAGGTTTTCCTTATGAATTTTCCATTCCTTCTTGTTTTGAAAATCACAAACACCTTATCATTAAGGAAAATCGCTTTTATAATAAAAGTCCCTTTTTTAAGGATGGTCGATTTTATAAGAAAACTTATCCTGATCATATTTTCATCCATATATTTCTTAAGAATAAGATTAGGATTCATCTCTATATTCTCAAAATCGTTTGAAACATTGATATAAAGCATTCTGTTTTAGGTTCTGAATTCTGGATGAGAACTATAATGAAGTTTCACACCAAATTCTGGATGAGAATTGTTATGCAGTTTCACTCCGAATTCTAGATGAGAACTGTAATGAAGTTTCATTCTGAATTCTGGATACAAACTCTGATAAAGTGATACTCTGAATTCTGGATACGAATTATCATTCCGAATTATCATTCTGAATTCACCTATTAAACAGAATCTGATCATCTTTTCTTTATACACTTCGAATTTATTTAGACTCCAAAAAATATTTTTGGTTAGACTCCGAATATTAATTTTGCTTACACTTTTATAATTTGTCTACTATTTGACATTTTGTTTACACTCCGAACCTTCACTCCGAACTTTTGAGTTAGACTTTAAATAATTTCGTACATTATGTTTCACTTGTTTTGTTATAAAACGATTTCGTCTATTCTGTTATAAACTAACCGTTGGTTAAGTTACACGTGTACAGGTCCCTCTGATTTTTAAGGAAAATATGACCGTTGGAAAGGAGGATGACTTTGCCTATAAATAGGAGCTCATTTGAAAGAGCTCATAACGACACAAAAGTTGATCAATCTAGAGACCACATGATGATAAGGTGATTTTTAGAGAGAGAAAGCTTTTCATGCCTTGTGCGTACTGAACCGCTCATTCAGTTTTTGCTTCGTGAGACTCCGAATGTTGGTGATTACATTAAAGGTCTTCTGGGGATAGGAAGACAGAGGTGCCGACTACCTTGAAGTTCAAGGGATTCCTTACCGAGGAAGACAGAGGTTGCCAACTACCTAGATGTTGAGGGCTTACGAGGATAGCAAGACAGAGACTCCGATATTCATATCGAGGGCTTACCCTGGTGTGGGTAAGACAGACGTTCTTGAAAGTATAAATCAAGGGACCTTTATCCAAGGTTGTTTGATACCCTTCTCTTAGGCTTAAAAGACTTATATCTTGTTACTTGTAGTTTTTCTACTTGATTGTTTCCTCTGCATATTGTATTATAAGGAAAGTATAACTTTCTTATACTTTCTTACTTGTACTCTGTTCCATTTAGATTCTATACGCTTTAAGTTAGAATCTCATATTGTAATCTTTAGTTAAAGTTTCAATTTCTGGATCCATATTTCCAGAACCTACTTTCGGAATCTCTTTTCAGTTTTAAGAAAGTACATAGGACTTGAAGTTTATAACTTCATTCCTTATTCCAAGTTTTCATTTGGTGTTAGAGGTGGTGTGAATTTTCTTAGTTTAACTTTGTTAAACTTATCTCTTTCCTTTGATTAAGGAAAACATAGTTATTCGTAACTAACTTTAAAGGTTCCCAAGGAATTTTTAAAGTGTAAAATTCACCCCCTGTTGTATATTGAGCATTTACATCATTATTTCGATCCTACAATTGGTATTAGAGAAGGTCTCTGAAATATATGTACTCACGTATATGTTTTTTCTTGCTCACTTTATCATTCCGAACATTGTCATTCCGAACATTCTCATTCCTAATTTTGTCATTCCGAACATTGTGATTACAAACGTTTTCTACTAACAAGTTTGTGTGCCAAAGGTTATTTTAAGTATAGAAGGAATTAATGCTAGATCCATTGATAATCTAAATCCTACAAGACCACCATTCTTTGATGGTAATGACTATGAGTACTGGAGAGATTGAATTAAGACTTTTGTTATCAATACTTGAGTGGACAACATTGTTATGCTTAATGGAGATTATAAAATTCCTGATAAGGAAGTTAAAACATTTATTAACCAAGAAAAGAAAGAATATAAACTCAATTATAAGGTATGAAATACCTTACTTTGTTCAATGACTTGAAATATATATAGCCAAATTTCTTCTTGTGAAGCAGCTAATTGTATCTGGAAGAAGTTAGAGTTTACACACTTTGGAACTTCTAAAGTGATTGAGACTAGGAGAGCTATACATAGAGCTGAATATCATGGATTCAATTTAACATATGGTGAACCAATTTGTAAAGTTCAACAGAGACTTATGACTATAGTCAACAACTTAGTGTCTATGGGAGAAAAAGGTTTAGATGATGAAGCACTTGTGGATAAGATAATTGATATTATGCCCAATGAGTGGGAATCCCAAAGAACTGCTATAGATGAGAACAGGAAGGTCACTCAAATTTCTCGTGATGAGTTATTTGGAACTCTTCTCCAACATGAAACCATAATGAAGAAAGATGCTAACAACATCAAAAAGAAGAATGGGAATGGAACGGTTGCTTTTACAACAACATCAAATCACATGAACGCTAAGAATCCTGAGAGAGTAACCAGATCCAAGTCTAAGAAGGTACTTATTCAATCAGATTCTAGTGAAAGTGAAATATCTTAAAATGAGTTAGAAAATCTTTCTCGAATGATGAACAAGACAGCTAGTCCGAGAAATTTCCAATCCAAGTATAAGAAAAAGGAAAGGAAAGATAGGAAAGATGGAGAAGTCATATGTTATGAATACAAGAGAGTTGGACATATTAGACCAGATTTCCCTTTTCTCAAAAAGAAAGAAAGGAAAGAAAGGCATTCAGATAGGAACATAAAGAATTATTATAAAGCCAAAGCTAAGAAAGTTCTGAAAGCTAGTGATACCTGGAGTGCTAGTGGTGGTGACTCTTCAGATGAATCTTCTGATTATGAATCTTCAAGATAGAAGAATCTTGGTCTTATAGCAAGATTACCTATTGATAATCATTGTTTTATGGATAAGGTACGAAATGATGAATCATTGACCAATTTTTTTTAAGTTCTAATGATAGTAAGTATTATAACTCCTCAGATGAATAATCCTCTTCTAATGAAGAAAATACTTCACCTACCTTTGAAGAAGTCTCTAGGTTTGATGAACTTCTTGAGATTGAGAATTTTACACTCAATAAGAAACTTGATAAGGAAAAATCTAGGAATTCTATTCTTACAAAAGAGATATCATATCTTTCTAAAGACGTTGATAGGAAAAATTCAGATTTTGAGAGTGTTTTGAAAAATCTTGAGGATGTATGTTCTGAGAAGAACAAACTTTCTAAATCGTTAGAAAAACTAATTTCTAAGAAAAGTGTTTTCGAGCCTAGAACTTGTTCTAAATATAAATATTTTGAAGATAAAAACTTGGTTATAAAACTCAAGTCCGAAATTTTTTCCTTAAATAAGTGCTTATCAAACTTTACTCATGGTAAAGAAAATTTTGATAAAATGTATTCCCAAATATGACCATTAAGAAATAAATCTGGATTTGGTTATACCCATGAAAAACATTTTTTTAGTAACAATTATTTTGTTCCTCAAAGTGCCCCATTTTGTACCAAGTGTCAATGTGGTGGTCACTGGGTAAAGACTTGTTCCTTAAACAAAACCCAATCTCTAGGATTTCATAAATCTTATTTTTCTAAGAAGACGTGGGTACCTAAAATTTTGTTATCTGGAAATCTCCGATCCAAAAAAGTTTTGATTCCGAAAGTCTAATTCTATTATTGATTTCAGGAAAGTAAAGAGAGTACCAGCAGTAACACATGGTACATGGATAGTGGATGTTCCCAACATATGACTGGTAACAAAAGCTATTTTGAAAAGATTATCAAAACTAAAGAAGGAAAGGTAACTTTCAGAGATAATTCTAAGGGAGAGATTATTGGTATTGGTAATATTGTTCTTCTAGGTAAAACCATGATTTCAAATGTTCTTTTTTTTAAGGGTCTTAAGCACAACCTCATTAGTATAAGTCAGTTATGTGATGAAGGGTACCTTGTAAAGTTTAGGAATGATAAATGCTTAGTTCACAATTCCAAGGAAGAATTTATTCTCTCCGCCAATAGGTAGGAGAATGTTTACACCATAAATTTAGAAGACCTTAAGAGCCTAGATTTACCTTGACTAAGAGTAATGGAAGATCATTACTGGTTATGACATAGAAGACTAGGTCACTATAACCTTAGGAACTTATGAAAACTCTCTAAGAAGAAACTAGTTAAGGATCTACCTGAGCTTATATTTGATTATTCTAAAGTTTATGATCCTTGTCAATATGGAAATCAAAATAAATATAGTTTTTAATCAATCGGTGAAGTCTCAACAACTGATGCATTACAGTTAGTGCACATGGATCTTTTTGGTCCAACAAAAACTGGAAGTATTGGAGGCAAATACTATGTGTTTGTTCTAGTTGATGATTACACTAGATTTACTTGGGTCTATTTTCTAGCTAATAAGTCTGAATCATTTTCTTATTTAAAAAGTTTTAGAGCTCAAGTTAAAAATGAGAAAAACCTTCCATTGAAAACTATTCATAGTGATCATGGAGGAGAATTTCAGAATTCGGATTTTGAATCTTTTTGTAGTAGAAAAGGCATTACTCACAACTATTCAGCACCTAGAACTCCTCAGTAGAATGGTGTAGTTAAAGGAGGAAATATAATTCTTCAAGAGATAACTAGAACTATGTTGAGTGAATATTCTATAGCTAGACATTTCTGGGCTGAAGCTGTAAGTACTGCTTGTTATACTATAAATTGAGTTTTGATTAGACCTTTTCTTAATAAAACACCTTATGAGTTATGGAATGGTAAAAAAACAAGACTATCCCACTTCATGGTTTTTGGTTGAAAAGTATTCATTTTGAATACTAAAGATAACTTACACAAATTCGCACCAAAATACGATGAAGGGATTTTCATAGTTTATTCCACAACTTCTAAGGCTTATAGAGTTTTTAATAAAAATACTTGTACAGTTAAAGAAACAGTGCATGAAAAATTTGATGAGTCTGATCCTTTTGTTTTTAAACCATCCCAGCCTACATCCTCGGATGTGTTTTCAAAAACTGATTATCAATCTTTGATAGAAGATCCTTCTGATAAGGAAAATGTTCAAGAAGATACTTCTGAAACATTTACCCCAGAAGAATTTCTACCATATGTTGATGAACATGCTTTTCAAAACCCAAATCAAGTGTTCCTTAAGAATCATCCCAGTTATAGTATCATTGGTGATGTAAATAAACTAGTAAGGACTAGAAGTTCCTTCAGAAATGAAGTAGAACATCTAGAATTACTTTCCCAATTAGAACCAAAGAGCACTGAAGAAGCTTTAGGTGATGATGATTGGATCAAAGCCATGCAAGATGAACTAAATGAATTCTGAAGAAATAAAGTCTAGACTTTGGTTGATAGACCTAAGGAAACTTCTGTTATTGGAGTAAAGTGGGTTTTTAGAAATAAATGTGATGAAAATGGAGTCATAGTAATAAATAATGATAGACTTGTTGCTAAAGGCTACAATCCGCAAGAAGGAATAGACTATGAAGAAACCTATTCTCCAGTATCTATACTTGAATCTATCCATATTTTACTTGCCTTTGCAGCATTCTTTAATTTTAAACATTTTCAAATGGATGTGAAATGTTATTTTCGTAACGGTTATGTTCAAGAGGAAGTTTTTGTTGAACAACCTCCTGGATTTGAAGATATAAAACATCCTGATCATGTTATTAGACTTACCAAAGATCTGTATGGTCTTAAACAAGCCACATGAGCATGGTATGATAAACTCAGTAGTTTTTTACTTCAAAATAACTATGTTAAGGGAAACACATATCCAACAATTTTTATAATGAAAGATAAGAAAAATGTTTTGATTGTTCAAATTTATGTTGATGACATCATATTTGGTTCAACTTAGCAATCTTTAACCGACTCTTTTGCAAGTCTAATGAAATATGAGTATGAAATGAGTATGATGGGTGAGTTAACTTTTTTCCTTGTTTGTCAAATTTCTCAAAAACCAGAAGGAACCTACATATCCCAACATAAGTATATTAAATATCTTCTCAAGAAGTATGGCTATGACAACACTAAGAGTATAAGTACTCCCATTGGTACCTCAAACTCTTTAGATCTTGATGAAGATGGGAAACTAGTGGATCAAACATCATTTAGAGGTATGATAGGAAGTTTACTTTACTTAAAATCTAGTCGACGAGACTTAATGTTCTCGGTATTCTTATGTGCAAGATATCAATCCAACCCTAAGGAATCTCACTTAAAGGCAGTTAAAAGAATTTTTCGCTACCTTAAGGGAACCATGGATCTATGATTATTTTATACTTCTAGAACTGATTTTGTTCTAAAAAGCTTCTCTGATGCTGACTTTGGTGGATGTAGAATGGATAGAAAAAGTACATCCGGAACTGGTCATTTATTAGAAGATTCATTAGTTTCTTGGTCTTGAAAGAAGCAACATTCTGTAGCACTTTCCACTGCTGAAGCTGAATATGTAGCAGCTGGAAGTCGTTGTGCTCAAGTGTTGTGGATGCAACACACACTCACAGACTATGGCTTGAGTTTTACTAAAACTCAAATTTTGTGTGATAACACAAGTTCCATTTCCCTAAGTAAGAACCTTGTACATCACTCACATGCAAAGCACATAGATATTGGGCATCAATTTCTTAGGGATCACACACTAAAAGGAGATATTATTCTTCAGTTTATCGGAATGCAAGATCAACTTGCTGATATTTTCACAAAATCTTTGGCTTTTGAAAGATTTGAAAACCTTAAACATAAGTTAGGAATGATAACCGTAAGGTAATCGTTCTTAATTAACTTTCTGTTGAAAAAGTCTCATTACAGTAATAAACTCCTTTTCATAGGGGGAGTACATTTGATTGTTAGTGTAACTAATTTATTTTTCAAAGTTAGTTTTTCAAACTTTTCGGAACTAACTTTCCGGAATGGGAATTTCCAGAGCTGAAATTTTCCAGAATGGATATTTTCGTTTAGAAAACTTATGGAATGGAAATTTTTGTATTGAAGACTTCCTGAATGGACAATTTCATATTGGTGTTTCCGTAACGAGATTTTCATACTGAGACTTTCTCAATGAGCTTTTCGTTTTCAAACTTTTGTAATGAAATTTTCATGCTAAAAATATTCTGTTGTTTTTTTCTTTGTTGAGTTTTTTCGTAGTGAGTTTTGTGAATTATGTCTTTTCATTAAAGTTTTTTCTTCAAAAAGAATATTACCCATTACGAATAATTCTCCTAAGCCAATCCAAAAGGTATGATTTTCTTACTCAAGTTTTCGTAATCATACTTTACTTTCTGGTATTTTCTTATATTTTGTTTTCGGATTATAGTTTTCTTAAATCCTTGTTTTAATAAAAACCTCAAAAGATCAGATTCAAGTTTTCTTGAGAATTGGTTTTCAACCATTAGATCTGATCTCAGCTTGTTACAATCGTTCTATCAACTGAGGAAGATAAACCGTCCTTTAGTTGCCTATATAAATGGGACCCAAATGGTCATCCCATATCAGGTTTTCAAGCTCCAGCGTCCCGAAGCTCTGCCTCTCTGTTTTAAGGCCATTCTGATCTTCAGCAAACATCGTTCCGAACTTCCCAGAAGTCTTCAGATCCGAATGTCTGTGGAAGTAGCTTCTCAAGACATGTCTTATTCTAAACCAATTTCCTTGTGGTTAGTATATAGAGAAAGGTTGGTTCATCCTGATTTATTCAACAAGTATGATTCTCTTATATCCAACAACATTTAGATTAATGGGTGGGAAGATGTTGTTGTGTCCAAGCCTGGAAATCAAGATGAAGATTTTTCATATTTTCTTATAGAGTTCTATGAGACAGTTTCCTTCCTTAAGGAAGATGGTAGGGAGATGTTGTCATTTAAGTCCTACCGTAAGACTTATAAGCTTTATTATGCCAAGGCATCCATCTTGGTAGGGATGAACAATGAAGGAGAAGCTGAGTTCATCTCTCATGTGTTGCCAGATACAAAGGGAAGCTTCAACAAGGAAAAGGCATTGGAAACTCTCGGACTGACAGATGACAAGGCTCCGAAGATTGCTACTCTGTCTATGAATTTTCATAATCTCGAATTATGGTTACAAGGACTTATCGTACTGAGAAAGGGTGACAAAGACAGTTTGAAGAATAGCGCGATTTATATCCTAGATTTTCTGATAAACTTGAGGAAGTTTAATCTGATGAAACACATTTTTATTACCATTGAGAATGTTAAGAAAGGGAATCTGAGAGCTTAGATCATAATGTTTCCAACAATCATCTCGAAACTAATAGTTCGGTGCATTGAGTATTTCAAGGAGGCTTACAAATCTAAGACAATATTTTTCAAGATTATTTTGGTGAGTGATGGTACCCTCAAAAGGATGGATGTATCCTTCTACAAGAAGACTGGTCTGTTCGTTGAATTACCTGCTCAAGAAGAAGTGGTTCCGAAAGTTGGTGAACCTGAATCCTCCAAGCCAGTGAGGAAGAGAAATTTGAAAGAAGTTGAGGTTGAAGCAGAGAATCCAAAATATAATGTAGTGCATTCCGCACCTCCAAAACCGAAGAAGAAGAAAGCTTACCCTGATGAGGTAGTTTCTAAGTAGAGGGAACTCAAAGAGAAGAGAGTGCAAGGGGAGCCTCAGTTTGGCTTGGATCCTGCGGAGGCAAAGTCCTTGAAGGAATGACATCGGATGAGCATGAAAAAAAAGAGAAAGAAAAGAAGCTCAAGAAGAAGATGTCTGAAGCTGAGGTAGTTCAGACATTATTAAAGTTTACTAAGATGGCCTCTGGAAACATTCCCGTTTCAAAATCTTTTTCTTTAGAATCTCTACCTGAGACACTAGGAAGAAACTTTGTCACTCTGGAAGAGGCAGTTGATAAGCCTGTTGATGAAGTTGAGAAAACTGAGCAAGTGGAAGAGGAAGAAGCAGTTTCTGAAGGTAGTGGTGAGACCAGAGATATTTTGAAGCAAGTAGACGATTTTAAGGGAACACCTTCGGAACATTTGTCACTCCGAACTTTAGAAGCTGAATCATCTAAGTTAGTCACTCCTGGGAAGGATGAGGAGAAAGGAGAACAAGAAGTATCCTATCATGCATAGGAAGAATAAATCCTACATGATGTTTCTCAAACAGAGAATGTAAAGGATGGTGCTCAAAAAGTTTCTGATGATGGACCCAATGTTGTTCATGTGTCTGACAGTGAAAAGAGAACTCTGGAATAGGACTCCATTCCGAAAAAGGACAAGGGAAAGCAACTCATTGTTGACACCCCATGCTCAGTGGTTGTAAAGAGAAGGTAAGTTTGTGATTCTTATGAGAAGAAGAATGAGCAATTTTAAGAAGAAAATTCTCTGAGCAAATTCTCAGATTCGGAGTCATCTTCGTTGGGGCATGAATTTTTTGTTCATTCATTAAAGAAGTTGGTAGGTACTATTCTGACTTTCTCATGTATTGATTCAAGATTCCAGATGATCCAACACGATTTTAATCAAAAAATAGACTCTGTATCCATGGTTATGGACAAATGTGTTGAGATTGAGGCTCAGTTCAAAACTTTATTTGTCGGCAATGAAGCCCACAAAAGGTCTTGCAAGAGAATGACTAGTTGGTCAAAGAAAACTTTAGAAAAGATGAGGCTCTTTGATGAATTCCAAGATAATGTTAAGGATGATATTGAGATAGAAGACAAGATGATAAATAAACTTTCTTCATCCTTTGAAGAAAAGTTGATAGATGAAAGAATTTCTTGATTCAAGAAGTCAGAGATCTGAATGGGAAACTGAATTCTTTTTCTCAAAACTGGAAGTATGAAAGGGATCATCAGATTGAGTTTGAAGAGAAGTTGTTAAAGCAAGAACAAATCTTGAAGGCTCAGGAAGAAAAGATTCAATCCCAGGAAGAAAAAATTGAAGCTCAAAGTGCAAGAATAGTTGTGTTAGAGAAGCAAGCTAAAGAAGACCATAAAGACATAAAGAAGATAAAGACTATTCTCAAGGGTCTCATGGAAAAGGAAAAATATCCAAAATAGAAAAATCCGATATTTTGTTGTATCTTAACTTCCTTATTGTTGAACTTTCAAACTTAATGAAAATTGTGCATGCTCGTCTCTTTTATTGTTGTTACTAATTTTTTAGGTACTTTTTAATATTTTCCATTCCCTCGAATTATTTTTGAAAATCACAAAGGGGGAGAAGGAAAAGAACCCTAATAAATGTGGAAAAGGAAAAAGAATCTTAAAAAAGGGTGAGAAAGAAAATGAACTCTAATACAGTTTATCTATGGGGGGGTTTTTCATTAAATTATACATTCTTATTCTTAAATGAAATATCATTCTGAAAATCTAGAATACGATCCTTAGAGTTTCAAATCCTAAGGGGGAGTTAGTTGTATTCATCAATAACCATAAGCAAAAGGAGATAAGCCTTAATGTTTTCTTTCTTCTTAGACTTTTTTTCGTATGGATGTTTGTGCTTTCCAAAAAGGGGGAGATTGTTTAGTCAATTAGGGTTTCCTTATGACTTTTCCATTCCTTCTTATTTTGAAAATCACAAACACCTTATCTTTAAGGAAAATCACTTTTATAAGAAAAGTCGCTTTTATAAGGAAGACCACTTTTATAATAAAAATTATCCTTATCATATTTTCATCCATATATTTCTTAAGTATAAGATTCGGATTCATCTCTATATTCTCAGAATCATTTGAAACAATGATAAGAAGCATTCTGTTATAGGTTCTGAATTCTGGATGAGAACTGTAATGAAGTTTCACTCCGAATTCTGGATGAGATCTGTAATGAAGTTTCACTCCGAATTCCAGATGAGATCTGTAATGATGTTTCATTCCGAATTCCGGATATGAACTCTGATAAAGTTCTACTTCGAATTCTGGATATGAATTATCATTCAGAATTCTCATTCCGAATTCACCTATTTAACAGAATCTGATCATCTTTGCTTTATACACTCTGAATTTATTTATAATCCGAAAATTATTTTTGGTTAGACTTCGAACTTTCATTTTGCTGACACTTTTATAATTTGTCTACTCTTTGACATTTTTTTTACACTCCGAACCTTCACTCCGAACTTTTGAGTTAGACTTTAAACAATGTCATACATTCTGTTTCACTTGATTTGTTATAAAACGAGGTCGTCTATTATGTTATAAACTAACCATTGGTTATGTTACATATGTACAGGTCCCTCCGATTTTTAAGGAAAATATGACCGTTGGAAAGGAGACTGACTTTTCCTATAAATAGGAGCTCATTTGAAAGAGATCATAATGACACAGAAGTTGATCAATCTAGACACCACACGCTGCTAAGGTGATTTCTAGAGAGAGAATGTTTTCCATGCCTTGTGCGTACTGAACCGCTCATTCAGTTTTTGCTTCATGTGACTCCTAATGTTGGTGATTACATTCGAGGACTTCTGGGGATAGGAAGACAGAGGTGCCGACTACCTTGAAGTTCGAGGGCTTCCTTGCTGAGGAAGACAGAGGTTTCCAACTACCTAAAAGTTGAGGGCTGGTGGGGATAGTAAGATAGAGACTCCGATCTTCGTATTGAGGGATTACCCTGGTGTGGGTAAGACAGACTTGCTTGAAATTATAAATCAAGGGACCTTTATCCAAGGTTGTTTGATACCCTTCTCTTAGGGTTAAAAGACTTATATCTTATTACTTGTAGTTTTACTACTTGATTGTTTCTGCTACATATTTTATTATAAGGGAAGTATAACTTTGTTATACTTTCTTACTTGTACTCTGTTCCATTTAGATTATATACGCTTTAAGGTAAAATCTCATATTGTAATCTTTTGTAAAAGTTTCAATTTCCGGATCCATATTTCCGGAACCAACTTTTGGAATCTCTTTTCAGTTTTAAGCAAGTACATAATACTTGAAGTTTATAACTTCATTCCTTATTCCAAGTTTTCATTTGGTGTTAGAGGTGTTGTGAATTTTCTTAGTTTAACTTTGTTAAACATAGATCATTCCTTTGTTTAAGGAAAACATAGTTATTCGTAACTAACATTAAAGGTTCCAAAGGAATTTTTAAATTGTACAATTCACCCCCCTCTTGTATATAGAGCATCTGCATAATTATTTCGATCCTATAATTTGTTGCGACTACATATACAGAAAATTAATTCTATCCATTTGGTAAATATCCAGGATAGTATCAATCACATCCTTATAGGACTTTCCCCATGGGTTATACAAGATAAATACCAACAGTACCACCACCAGTGATTTTTCAATTTGTCACGCTGGTTCAAGCTCTAGATGATGTGCCTATACAGGCCCCCTCTCATCCAGATATTCTCCAAATTATTATGAACACAATTGCAGCATTAATAACTCTATTAAAAGATATGGAAGAATGATGTTTACCAGTACAACTAAAAAATAAATCTTAACCCGAATGGGTGGATCGAATCCCTCCACCACCAATCTTTGAGAATACTACATTCCCAATCTTTGATCATTTCGGAGATCTGAAGCAACACTTAATGTATGTTGATTCACTTTGTGATCCCATAATGGGTCCCCCTCAATAAAAAGAAGGAATAAATCTCATATTCTTTGTGAAATCATTATATGGGGTAGCTTTTATCTAGTATACACGTTTGCAGTATTGATCAATTACAATATGGGAAGACCTTCGCTATAAATTTCTTCTCCAATTCAGCTCAATGGTGCCAAAGATAGCAGTTTTTGATCTTAAAATTTTAAAAAGAAAAAAAATTAAATAGTTTTATATTTAATTTCTCTATGAAAAGGATTAACATATTCCTTAAATTTGATACTCCCTCAATAACAGTTACTTCCAATTTGTATGAAAAATCTGTGTGATGAATTACATACACCACTGATCCTTGTGAAATGCATTGGTGGGTTTCGAGACCTTGCTTCCGTCACCCAGAAAGTAGAGGATTACATTGAAGAAATTAAATATAAAGCTTGTAAAATTCCATCATATCTGGGAAGGAGAACAGGGAAAGCATAGGCTGCTAGAGTCACACATAATCAAGATCTTTTACCTACTTCCACATAAAAACATTCAACATACCGATGGGATCCACCTTATAATAGTCAATAGAAATGAACACCTCATCAAGATGATGAAAAATATCAATTTTTGAGAATATTTTAGGAATTAAAGAACAATATTTATTATTTTTTGTAATTATAAATTTACCGATTACTTTATTTTATCTTTGGATAAAAAATTGGTGCCTTTACCATGGCTTAAGAAACCCAAAAAATAAAGAGACGATGATTTTATGAATTATTTCCCCTTTTACCAAATATTGGGGAATCCTTTTCTGGAGTGTTTTGTTTTCAAAGACCTCTTACAAAATATGGTAAACTCTGGACAAGTGAAATTAAAAAGATCATCAATCCAAGTAGCATGTGTTACTATTACCGATCTAGGGAAAAAAGGCATGTGGCAAGAAGTCAAAAGAAAAATTGCATAGAAATACAATGATTGGATTATCAGAAAAATGATCAATCAAACTCATTAAATTCTATGAACATAGTTGAAACAAACAATTGTGTCTTCTGCAACATCTTCCATGGTAATGTCATCTTCATCAAAATATTAGTCCGCTAATGGTCAATCCTCGAAGAAACGATGTGATCATAAAGGTTAAGATAAGTCATAAGAAGACGATCACAAATTGTGGCCAATGTTTTCCGTGACTCAAGTAGATTTCATTCCATATGTCTTAAAATAAAGGCACTGAAATTCCAAATGGAATAGTAGAACCAAGTTTTCATGAAGAATATTCATCAGATGAATAATTAATATTTGGTTTTCTAAAATTTTCCACCTAATGGATCCCTATGAAAATAATTATTCTGGTTATTATGATCTTGAATTACCCATTCCAGATTGGTGAACTAGGGGAAGAATCCAAGGTTGAGTATTCATGGGAAGACATGGGTATGCTAAAAGCCACTATATTAACTATGCCCCTACTTGAACGGTATATGTCGCAGAAACTCTTGGGAGAGCCCTTCAGCGAGATAAAAAAGAACAAGGATATTCTCCCTGGCATGACAAGATCAGACTTAATATGATTATCTTGGAGGGCCGATTAGAGGTTACACCATTATTCTATCATCAAGTGGATAGACCAAGTCAGTCTAATATACCAATAGTAGAAGTATATATATCCTCTTCCCCGACACATGGTACATCTAAATTAGGGGCATCAAATTCAAAGGAACCAACAAACTACATATATATGTTGGAAAATGCAAACCTCTAGTCCAAAAGTACGATGTTTTCAAAAATTTATCCCATGTACCATCCATGTTTTCAATATTGGATTCCTTAAATCTTTCTAAATATTTCTGAGAAGCACTTATTAAGGAATTTTTAAGTCTTCAAGAGTTTGAAACTGAGGTAGCTACTGCTGTGGTTTACCGTATAATGAATGATCATGTAGAATTTCATGTGGTCAAATCTTTTGTGGATGAATATGGGGATGATGTTGTACATTGACATATTAGGCCCTTGTATCTATCTGATAGGGTTAATGATTTATAAATCAGATGATGCTTCATTGATAATGGCTCAAGAGTCAACCTCATTTCCATTCGTACACTTCGTCGATTGGGCCTCACTGAATATGAATTATCTCCTTCCACAGTAATGCTTCATGGTTATGAAAAGAATGAGCAAAAAACATTAGGTGAGATTACACTCAAAATTCATTTTGGGGATCTTGTATCTAATTTAGATTTCATGGTTGTCCGCCCAGAAACAACATTCAACATTTTACTTGGAAGGATGTTGATACATCTACATACATTCCATTCATTCGTCACATCACAAATGTATCAAGAACCACTTCAGTGGAACAATTGGGACATTATATGGTGACAAAGATGTATTCAAAACATGAAAATTATAGTATATTGAATCATAATTTTATTACACAAATGGAATGAGGCCAATGATAAAAGTGGTAATGTGAATCAATGCTCTGAATGACCTAGAAAATATCCCATCTAAAACATTCAAACATTTGAGTATTGACTATGTTATTCCTATCAACCAAATTGAAAGGATAGACCCAAATCCAACCACTAGTCCAATGGCATCCACAATGTCAATTGAAAAAATCGAGCCTAACAGAATAGTATAAATTATGGATTCACTAATATGTGTTGAAATCTTAAATAGAGATATTTTAATTTCATCAATCGAACTTCATAAATTATCTACTTCATCAATTATGCAAGAATAATTTGTTGCAATACAATAAGAAGATAAGGATGTTGGTTCCCAACCCATTATCTCCTCTTCAATAATCTAGGATGACCCTTCTTCATCAGTAGGGTAAAATATTGTTTCATCTTCTTCAGGATGTTCAAATACTTACTCGTCCCCTATATTTTATTTTTTTATAACCTACAATGAAAGTAGAAATATAAGAATTGACATGTAAGCAAGAAGAAGAAGATCTCATGGACCCTAATCCAACATTGGCGGAAAGCATCTCCACCATCGTGGATGATATGAGAGAAATAAATATGGGTAAAAAAGAAGATCCATGACCCACTCTAATTAGTGCGTCCATGAATTCTGAAGATCAAGATATGTATACATCATTTCTAAAGAAACATCGAGATATATTTTCTTTGAAATATACAAAAATTCAATGTTTTAATTTTTTTCTAGACACTCATCACTTGGGTTTTCCATAAGATCATCGAGGATTCAAGAAGGCAGTAAGAAGAACACCCCCAACTCATGCCTCTAAAATGGAAGCTAAAGTCATGAATCTTATAAAGGCTTACATTTTCTGGGAAGTGAAATATCCCAAATGGATTTCCAACATTGTCCTAGTGATAAAGTAGAATGTGAAAATTAGAGATTGCATGGATATTAGAGATCTTAAATGGAATTATCCTAATGATGACATTCCAGATCTGATTACCGAACTTTTAATTAATTCAACAGCTGGCAATGAAGCTCTATCTTTCATGGATGGAAACGATGGGTATAATAAAATCTGAATGGCCCGAGAGGATGAATATTGTACAAACTTTAGATCCCCTCAAGGTGTGTTTTACAATTTGGTAATTCCCTTTTTTTTCAATAATTCATGTGAAACATATCAACATTCCATGGAATATATCTTTAAACCTTTATTAGGATAAATTATCTAACGATATGTAAATGTTCTAGTAGTTAAATCTAGAAAATGTTCTGATCACCTGACTGATTTGTAGACAATATTCAGTAACATAATTTTAAAATTAATCTCTTGAAATGTGCTTTCAGGGTAACCTTAGGAAAATTCCTTGACATTGTTGTATGCCATTGTGGAATCGAAGTTGATATTGGGAAGAAAAAATAAATCCTTGGCATGTCACCTCCTTGAAATTTGAATGAATTAATAGGACTTCAAAATTTTTTTTCCTATATTGATCACTTTATTTCCAATTTAGAAGGCAAGTGTTTACCCTTCACTAGATTAATAAATAAGGGAGTAACCTATCAATTTACTGGATACTTCCAAGAGGAATTTGATTCCCTTAAAAAATATCTCTTTATTCCACTAGTATTAATGCCACCGGTTGATGGAAATCCACTTATGCTCTATGTGATGGCTTTCGATTGATCACTGGGTGCCTCTCTTGCCCAAAATAATGATCCAGGGAATGAAAATAGATTTTAATATATCAGTTGAACTGGGATTGACACAGAGACTCAATATTCAAGTATTGAGAAGTGATTCCTAACATTAATGTTTGCAGAGAAAAAATTGAGGCACCACCTTCATCATCATGACATCCAATTAGTTTCTCTTAATAACCCTCTCAAATTGTTCCTCATTCTCCCTATGCTTATATGGAATTTCGAATTATGGGAAGTTATTTTAAAATATTTCAATATCTAGTTTTCACCTCATAAGTAATTAAAAGTCCAAGACATGGCTTACTTTCTTAATGAATATTCATCTCCGAAAGATACATCATTGAATAATGAACTTCATGATGAAAAAATAATACCTATTTAAGATAATACCCAAACATGGGAAATTTACTTTGATGGTTCTTCTAGAAGTACAATGTGGAAGATAATGGATAACCAAAAAATCAAAAAAGTTATATTAGGAATTATACTGATTTCCCCAGAAAAGGCAGTGTTTCCATATTACATCTTGTTGTCGGAAGGCGGTACGAACAATGAGGAAAAATATCAGGCTCTCATTATAGGCCTAGAAGTATTTCTCTAGGTATAAGTGAACCACCAGAATCTGAAAGGTGATTTAGTGTTTGTAATCAATCAAATCAATGGGGATTATTCTATCAAAAAATTTGTGTTAATCCCTTTGTGTGTTTACGTCATAGGTTTAATGGATGAGTTTCCCTCAGATCCAACATTTTCTTATGTCCCACGATCACAAAGTTCCTAAGCTAATTTATTGGAAAATATAGCCCCTTCCATGGAAGATCCCGATCGGGATGAGACAATCATCAGTATTTTCCATATTTGCGTTGTTTCTCCTTTAGATAAAATTAGAATAGAATAAATTAATGAAATCAGCACTATTTCTGAGTTGTATAGTCATACTATGGGATGGATGAAACTAATCATGTAATACCTTAAAAATAGAGTACTTCCACCATATAGAGCTGAAAAGGAATAGATTTGATGATGAGCGACCAATTTCACTCTTTATGATTGTCCAGATCACCCGAAGATCCTCTAAAAATGAGGCTTTGATGGAATCCTCTTCGAGTGTATTGACAGAGAACAAACTGAAGTTGTCATAAAAGAAGTACTTGTAGGAGAATGTGGTGCGAACCAATATGGGCATAGGACTTCTGATAAAATCCAAACACATTGATACTTATGGCCTTCAATTATGTAGGATTTCAAAGATTTTACCAAGAAATGTCATCCCTACCAAGTGCATGCCAACTACATTCATCAACCCTATGAGTTTCTACATACAACCAAATAATCGTGGTCATTTTCTTCATGGGTAATGGATATAGTGAGACCTTATCATCTAGCTACAACTAATCAGTTCAAGTATATTCTTACTACTACTGATTTCTTCTCTAAATAGGCTGAGGAAATAACTCTCAATGAAGTCTAATCCAAAATCTTTGTTAGGTTTTTCAAAGAAAATATCATTACTATATTTGGTGTCCCACATGCTATATTGATGGATAATGGAACCAATGTTTATTATGTTGAGTTAATGAAGTTATATCTGGAACACAATATCAAATAAAACCATTCATCTCACAATCATGCATCGTGAAATGGAAAAATAGATGCTTTCAATAAAAATCTATAAAATATTCTCCAAAATATGGTGGATAAGTATAAGAAATATTTGTCTGATAAAAATTTGTATGCTTTATAGGGTTATCAAACTACTACCCATACTACCACTCGGGAAACACCATATTCATTGGTGTATAGAAAAAAGGCATTTTTTCCAATTGAAATTCAACTGCGTTTACTTTGAGATGCAATTTGTCTTCAGTTATCTATAGATGAAAAGTATCAGAAAATATTTGATGAGTTGGAATGATTATAAAAAAATAGATTTCTTACACTGCATCATTTAAAAGTCTATTACAACATAACAACAGAAGATTTTAAAAATAAAGTTTTCCAGTACTAATTTATTCAAGGAGAATTCATGTTGGTCAGTAGGACTCTAATGGTAGAAGGAAATAATCCTCCAAATAATGAGAAAAGGTGAGAATTACCTTATTCCATACAAACAGTCTACTCAAATAGAGTTTATTACCTAATCTCAATAAATAGATAACTTATTACAACTCCAACCATTACAATATTCTTGAAGAATTACATTGTGTAATTGCACATGATATGTCCTCATTTCATGAATTTAAACTTCAAAACACAATGTCCTCAGTACATGACATTAAACTACACAACATAATATCCTAGTTTCAAGACATTAAACTACATAACAACCATATGTATCCATGTTGCACGACAATAAAATTTGTAGAATCTTTTTCTTTTTCACACGACATTAAAATTCATGACATCATTCATCCTCGTAACACGACATTAACTTTATGATTAAAATATTCTTTATTTAATGATAAGAGCTTCCATGTGCAAGAATCCTTGACATAATTTCAACTACTTAGTGGCACATGAGTTCCATTTCTCCCTATATATGAATCAGATCTGCATAGGGGCCCCATTTCAAGTACCACCTATGGATTTCTTCTCATTTTCAATTACATACGTAAAGACGCCTAGATCCTCAATTTTCGGCCTAGCCACAACAAAAAAAATTATTTCCCTTTTAACCCCCTATATATGAACAATATCTATCAATAGTTCTCTTTTAAGATATATGGTTTAATCTTCACACCATTTTGTTTCTTGAGTATAATCATTCTTCAAGAAGGTGATAAAAGCCCTTGTCTCCATCATAAAACTCAATTAGTGTGGGAAATGATTGTTTTATGAACTATTTTTGACTTGATTCTCATTTTAAAGGGATACATGGATATGCCTAGATCTCCAATCTTGGTCCCTGTCAAGTAACACCCCCCTATTCCCTCTGTAAGAATAAAACCTGCATAGGGAATGTTCAAAGAACTACTAATGGCTTAGTTCTCATCCATATGAGATATGTAGTGACTCCTAGGTTTAAATCCCAGGTCCATCCAAAATATTCCTTTTTCCCATTGGAATCACTTCATGTCCTCGCTGCATGATTGTAAAATGCACAATGTAATTTACTCATTGCACAACATTAAAATGAAAATCACTCAAATAACTACATATGGATTGATTCTCATCCCATTTATATATGTAGTGAAAGATATTCCTTGTCTCTTAGTCCCATCAACATGATAATATTTTTACCTCTATTCTACTTATAATTAACAATCTATGCGGGTGTCTTCATTTTGGTTCCCCTCCTTAGAGCGACCACCATAGAAACCAGAAATGTACCCATTTTACATACGTGTCACATTAGCGTAAGGGACTCAAAACTCATGGTCAATATTGATTCAAATATTTATCACGTGCATTGAGTATTATTCCATTTTCATATTTCAAACTCTTAATATTCAATATTTTTAGATCTGCTTAATTTTTCTTATGATTTTTGGTGGAATAGTTTTTGATATTTGAGAACTCTTTTTCCTGATTATATAGTACATGCCCATAGGTGGCCTTCCATAAGTTGCCTACATAATGGGCCCATAAGTCAAAAGATACCACTATTTAAATATGATTCATATTCCCTATCTTTCCCTGCATAATACAATCCCAATAATGGGTTTTTCAAATAATGGTAACTTCATTCTTGGTTAAAGTGTCTTTTATCACCTACAGTCATTGATTAAAATATACAATAATCATTATTTTAAATCTTTCATCTACGTATATTTGTCCTATTACCTTTATCCCAATTTGAATGTCTCCAAGTCCATGGTTTACATATTTCCCTCTCCATGTGTTCAAAGCATTATTAAATAACATTGGATCATTTGACCACATATCACCTACGTTTTCCATTTCAATCCTAGTATTATGACCTAAAAATACACACAACATAATTCATATGTTTTTTTTCATACCTTCATAGATATCATATTCCTCTAAATAATTGGGAATCATGATTGAAAATACTTTTGCTCTATTTAGGTACCTTTCTCCATAAACCAAAGTCTATGCTATGAAAACTCCGAATCTCCATAAACATTCTTCATCTTTTAGAAAAAGCATGTAAACATTTTTAGAGCTCTTTTTCCTGACTATGCAGTATGTGTCCCTAGGTGTCCTTGTATATGTTTCAAAAATAATGGGAATGTCAGTCAAAAGATTCCACTCTTTTGCTATGTAGTATATGAACTAGTTCGACCTGCATAATAAAACCTCTATAACAGGCTTGTCAAATGAGGGTAACTTTTTTCTTAGGAAAGACTTCCTCCAATGCCTTCATCCATTTTCCCATATCATTCTTCAAATTTATAAATTCCTAATTCATAGTTTAAAATTCTTCCTTTACCAAATTTAATACGGACATATGTTTCCAAAAAAAATCAAGAAATTGGTGTCTCAAACAATAGGTCAAAGAAAAATACCTTCAATTAAAGCCACCCAATGTCCTCACTTCATGACTTAAAATTGCACATTACAATGTCCTCACTGGAAGACACAAAACTGCATACCATGATATAATACACCCCCATTTATAAATTTTTTTACCATTCCTCAAACACAAAATTTGTGTAGAAATGGTTTTTTTATTCATGACATATGTCGGCATAGATAACACTTTATTCTTAAAATCAATTTCAATGGAAAAACCACCCACTGTGGTCTTTAGTCACCCAAATCATATTTTCCCTTGTCTATCAAAAATAAAATGTTAAATTCCTAATATATCATTTGCGTTACTGTGCAGTATGTGCCCCCAGAGGCCTTACCTAAAATTTTCCCTCATAACAGGCATGTTAATCATGAGATTCCATAGTTTGGCTATACAGCAAATTCCCAAGTTAGCTGTAACAGCCCGAGATTTTATGAAAAATATTCTTTTTTATTTCACTAATGTCTTGTGTTGTACACTACACCAAAAGGAGCTTGCACAACACGCATCCTTGACTTTCCTTGCATTACACGCAATCGCAACCTTCCTCGATAGCGTGTGTGGTACGTAATACTGAGTTTTACGAAACAATGATATGCTATTAAAATATTATTAAAACTAGCCATTATGAATAGTAATAACCACTTTTTAAATTTTAGAAATTTTAGCTCTCAAAATGGACTTCATTTTTGGATTCGGAGTATCGAATTTAGCCTAAGGTGAAATTTTGGTACTTTTCGGATAACTTTCATATTCTGATGAATAGTGAAAATTACTAAATTATAATTAAAAACAACTTTTTTAATCGAAATAATTAATAGTGATAAATCTTTAATTTGAGTGGTTTTAAAGTATATTTAGAATATATTTTTACAATTTAATATAATTTTGGTCATTGGATGAAATTTCACATTTAAACTAGACATAAACAAGTGTCAATCTTTTGATAGATATTGTTTCTTAAAAACACGTAATTTGTTTTAACAGCGGGATTTAATTACAAAATTAATTAATGCAACTTTTATGTTATGAATTTGGTAAAATAGACTTCATTTTTGAATTCGGAATATGAAATATAGCTTAGGATGAAATTTTGGCATTGTTCTGAAAAACATCAATTTTTGATGAATAGTGAAACTACTAAGTGGTAGGTTAAAAACTGAATTTTGAATAAAACATAATTTTACCGCTTCTGTGAATGGAATTTCAAAAATCCGAGAGACACGGTTAATATCAAGGACTAAAATGTGGTTCAATGAGATGAAAATAATTTTTTGGTGAATAGTAACTTTTTACTATTTTTACCGCGGTTAATAGTAAATAGGGTAACTAAGGGTAAATATGATATCAATATTACCCTAACACATGTCCTAATTCTATTGGACAAGTGTAATTCGACCAAAAACAAACTTAGGAATAAAATATGACCATTTAGGCCCACTTGTATTAGATTAGTACATTTATTATTAATTTATTTAAAGAAGGGTTAAAATAGTTAAAATCAAAGTTTAATAAGTAAATAATTTTTAATATGGGGTTATACATAAGCTAAATTCGACTATAAATATTCATTAGAAAGCTAAAAAGATTTCCTACATAAGGTTATTTTATTTGTAATTTTTAGACATTAAATAATTTAATTTATTTATGACACAATGATGATGCAGTAATTATCTTATTAATGAAATATTGACATAATTGATGTTATAAACACAAAAATAAATGTAATTTGAGACTTTTTATGAATTCCACTAATTTTCTAGGTTGCTATGATATATTAGTGTTGATTTAATCAACTTGGTTCGAACATATAATTCTGTTTTGACTTTCAAAAAAATCATATATCAAATAGTGTCAAAATTGACACAAAATAGTTTTTAAATCAAATATTATATTATTAATTGTTATTTTATTTCTAAAAATCTAAGGTTCGGCCGATTGACTTAGATAAGGATATATGTATTAATAATAAACAATTTGGGGTTCGTTTGGCATGTTATAGTAAGTGTATTAACCATATAGTGAAAGAAAACAAAAAGACACGGTAAAAGTTAAATTAATTAACTTAGAGTTAAATCTAATTGATAAGGTTAAAATAATACCCTAAACTTGTCTAAATCCTATTGGTTGATAGGATTTCGACCCATCCCTACTTTAGCTTCGAAATAAGACCCTTTGGAACCATTATAAACCGATTTTGACTTTAATATAAAATAATATTTTGAGATATTCCTAAGGTGCCCCTCTCCTCCCTTATAAAGGGACACCTCCTCCCCCTCCTCCTCACACCAATTTGAGCACTCAAGCTCGGCCAAACCCTGCCAATTTCTCCTCTCCACTTCCCTATCAACATCCTAGAGGTTCTGGTCTTCCTCAAAGACCAATTTTAGTGCCCTAAGAGGAGGTCTCAAAGAGGCACTTCAAAGAAGAGGTAATTACCGTTACCAATTCTTTCATCTTTATTTCTTCTTCCACTTCTTCTTCTTAGGTTGTTTCATTATGAAGTAATAACATCAGTATCAATAATATACTGATATGTTATTATAAGTATGAAACAAACCTATTTCACCATCTATCCATCCTACGGAAAAAGAAATCATCGCGCGTGCGTACGTACGGAATACCGTCTCCACGCCGTGGTGTAATCTATTTTCCACCACCACCTTACATGGATGGGTATAATGGTGTAAAGAATAACTATACATAGTTATTACAACATCATATTGATTCTGATATATTGTATAATCCACTCCAATTCAATTCAATATTTATAGAAATGATATCATCGCTCGTGCGTACGTACGGAATACCGTCTCCACGACGCGATGAGATTCATTCTCCATGTTAACCATTTAAGAATGATTATAATGTATATATAAGAAATAATAATGAAATATATGACATTATAAATCTACTGGATTTATGTATATATATACATATGTATGTCATCTACTTACTTCCATTTCAAGACAATAAGGAAAGGAAAACAGCGTTCATGTGTACGTACGGACTACCGTCTCCATGAACGGTGTTTTTCATTTTATTTATCTACCTATTATATATATATATATATACTGAATATATATGATATATAAGTAATATTTTATATTCTGGAAGTAAGTAAATCATGATATAAGTAATAATGATGTCAAGAACAACAAGTCAAAACACCTACGATAAATGAAACGATTTTACCCAAAATGCTTCTTTAACATGGAATTTACAAAAGAACGGGTAATATAATGTCATAAGTGAACCATATATGATATAATAACAATGAATATGATTCTTTAATAAGTCAATAACATGATTTAAATCATTATACAGGAGGTTCGGACACTTACAAAGCAAGTCGGACCTAAGGTAAGGGAAATATCACAATCTCACTTTTATCCGAGATTGTATTTACTTTGATAATTACTGGGGTGTATTTTATCATCCACATCCATGTTCCCTCAACATGTAATATTATTTCCATCCTTCTACAATAGTTTATATCCAATTTTACCCTTCGGTAAGTTTTTTTTAAAAGATATGAAAGGAATCTTTTGTCGTTTTTCATACGAGGTACTTTTTGACTTTTCCGACAAAAGTACGAAGAATGTTTTTTTAACTTATACGGCATGAATGGATTTTTAAAACATTATTTCCAAGAAGCTTACTTTACAAGTTTTCAAGTTTATTTTTAATCAACTTCTTTTATTTTAAAGTTATATGACATGTTATGAAAGGAAAAGTGTTTTTTGAAGAAGAAAGGATATTTTCCTCAAGAATGGAGTTCAAGTGTTTTATCAAAATTATTTTCCATCTAAGATATTAAAGGGTTCTGTTTTTATCCCTATTATTACATGGATTTGATTATGTTGTGATGGAAATATTTTTATGAATTCCTTTACCTTATATGAATTGTTTTATGATGTCATGTTGTTTAAGAATCCCATTTTCATTACATGGGTTACGCTATGATGTATGGTTTATGATTATGTGGCACACATAAGAAAGGATTCATTATAAGATGGGTGGGACCTATATCTCCCTCCAATGCATTGGGTAAAGATTTTATATCTCATGAGATAGACATGGCTGGAACGGAAGGTTATTTCGGTTCAGTGATAAAGGACTGAAACGAGGAGTGAACTCGGTTCAGAAAGGGACTTTGTCCACTAAGATAGTCTTGGAAATGAGTCATGACTAACAAGAAATGATTTTCCATGATTATGTGTGCATGCCACAAAGTTTCAAGTTTTATGTTATGATTATGGGGATCTCATTTTCAATTCTATGATTTATCCCATGTTATGATATTATGAGCTCTTTTGCAGGTCAAGATTTCCAAAAGCTACGTTCTTATGTATATGATGTGATTGATATTTCTTTTGTTTACCCTTACTGAGCATTTGAGCTCACCCTTTTTTGTTTTTCTTTCCCCAGGATATAAAGAAAGGTTTTAGGTAAAAAAATGGGAAGATCATTATGGGAGATATTGAAGATCTTTCACCACGTTTAGAAGATTACGTTCCGAGTTTCCAAAGACACTAAACTATTACGATCCTTGTGTGTGTGTTTTTGTTATGTACTAAGTATTCCGCAAAAGTAATGTAATGTCCATGTACGATAAGCTTCGGGTCTCTACAGTTGGTATCAGAGGAAAGGTTTAGTCAACCTTTGGAAACTAGGACGCGAAGACGTTATTGAGATCCCTAGAGATATTTCTAAGGTATGTCTAGGGATGTCCCTAAGGATAAGTATACGTATAGGATATAGTCCTAGAACTACGGTAACGATCTTAGAATTTAACCTAAGATGTTAGATATTAAGGGTACTCCCCCTTTACTATGTTGTTTTCCTTAGCATTATTTTGCCTCTCACACTATTCTTTTTGGGTTTTAGAATATGGCTGGAAACAAGATGATTCACGATAATGGAGGATATGATGGACAATGGAATGATATTCTTTATGAGCAACAAAATGAAATGGGATTTGGAAGTCCAAACATCATTATTATGCCGAATCAGCAATCTCATAATATGATCAATAAAGTAAAATTTGGTAAGTTTCCTGACTCAGCTAATAAGAGAAAGATGGAGTTTCATGATGATCATAGAGGAAAGAAAGTTCAATTTCCCCTATGTAAATCATGTGGGAAAAGGCATCAAGGAGAATGTTTCAAGGGAACTGGAAGATGCTTTGGGTGTGGAAAAGAAGGACACAAAGCAAGTAAGTGCAAAGGAAAAGGTTCAGTTTACACCATGGATGAGGATAATGGTATTGCTACGACATCAACAATGGTTAAATGTTTTAAATGTGGAATGTACGGGCATTATGCAAACCAATGCCCTAAGGGAAAGTCTCATGAAGATAATCAGTATGGTCGTATGGGAAGTATTTATGTGGATGATGATGAAGAGACTACAAATGATATGTGAGATGAAAGAATTGTTGAAGCTCGGTCAATGGTTTAAGAATGTAGTGGAATGATTACATGTTTATCATGTGTAATGTTTTATAAGTAATCTCATGGTACTATAGAATAAAGAGTCATGTAAGGATTGTTACACTGTTGTCTGATTAATGTTACCAGTATCCATGAAAGGTTATTCAGATATTTTTGGAATGTAGATGATATGCGCATAATGGGATAAGGAGAAAATTAAATGTTTGATAGTATTCATGAGCTCATGATTGATATAAGGACTAAGTTTGAGTATATAGAATTTTGAGGATTTTGGTATGTGAAAAGTGTTAACTTTTAACTGCACTCATGTTTTCACTAAGGTATTCAAGAGAATACACGATTAAGGACTTTGAATGTTTGGAATGTGACCAACAAAACATATCTTATGATATATGGGGATCGATGATGGTGTTAAATCTCTGGTAATCATTTTCACTATATTATGAGAGTCGACTACAGTATTATGGATAAGCCTAAAAGATTGGAATGGATTATGTTGGACATAAGTTTGTATTGTTTGTTTTTTTGATATTATTTATGGGATGTTATAGTAATATAGTTCTAGAAAAAGGACAACCTGCAGGACGGGCGACAGCCCATCGCTTCGGACAAGGCTGTAGGAATCGAACCCACAACCGAAGTGCGACTGGCCTTTATCGCCTACCACTGGCCTACAGGAAGTCCCTGTTTAGTAGAAACTAGTTTTATTATATTAAGAAGTATGATATATGAAGTATGAGTCCATTTTAGGAACTATATATGATTAATTTCACTATAGATCGACTTATGTATATAATTTTTACTAACCTTTTGTTTGAGACAGATGGAATGACCCGTCATTCTATCACATGATCTGCTAACACTTCACGAATAACAAATTCAACTTCATTTAAGAGATGAAGTGGAAATTGTTCAAGGCATGAACAAAAGTGAGATTGTACCAAAATAAAGTAAGTATTTATTCTAAGCAAATTTTCAACTTTAGGGAAATGATCTTGAAAACCAAAAATGTTGTCCTAGTGATCTTATACCTGATGAATCATATGGTACCTTATATCATCACAAATCTATGGATTTGTGATTACTGGCTTTTCCATAGCCATGTTCTCTACCACTCTCCATCAGAACATGATGGATAGATTTCTCTTCCATATCCATATTTTCACCTATGTGGAAACCCAGTGATTAGTTTATTTGGGTAATCGTTACATTTCATACTTTAGTTTTTAAATCCAAGTTTTGGTATTCCCTTTTACGATGTGGGTTTCTATTAAAGAAACTTTCGAATAGTAAACCATTTATAACCCCGACGAATTTCGAGGGCGAAATTCATTTTAAGGGGGGTAGAATGTAACAGCCCGAGATTTTATGAAAAATATTCTTTTTTATTTCACTAATGTCTTATGTTGTACACTACACCAAAAGGAGCTTGCACAACACGCATCCTTGTCTTGCCTTGCATTACACGAAATCGCAACCTTCCTCGATAGCGTGTGTGGTACGTAATACTGAGTTTTACGAAACAATGATATGCTATTAAAATATTATTAAAACTAGCCGTTATGAATAGTAATAACCACTTTTTAAATTTTAGAAATTTTAGCTCTCCAAATGGACTTCATTTTTGGATTCGGAGTATCGAATTTAGCCTAAGGTGAAATTTTGGTACTTTTCGGATAACTTTCATATTCTGATGAATAGTGAAAATTACTAAATTATAATTAAAAACAACTTTTTTAATCGAAATAATTAATAGTGATAAATCATTAATTTGAGTGGTTTTAAAGTATATTTAGAATATATTTTTACAATTTAATACAATGTTGGTCATTGGATGAAATTTCACATTTAAACTAGACATAAACAAGTGTCAATCATTTGATAGATATTGTTTCTTAAAAACACGCTATTTGTTTTAACAGCGGGATTTAATTACAAAATTAATTAATGCAACTTTTATGTTATGAATTTGGTAAAATAGACTTCCTTTTTGAATTCGGAATATGAAATATAGCTTAGGATGAAATTTTGGCATTGTTTTGAAAAACATCAATTTTTGATGAATAGTGAAACTACTAAGTGGTAGGTTAAAAACTGAATTTTGCATAAAACATAATTTTACCGCTTCTGTGAATGTAATTTCAAAAATCCGAGAGACACGGTTAATATCAAGGACTAAAATGTGGTTCAATGAGATGAAAATAATTTTTTGGTGAATAGTAACTTTTTACTATTTTTACCGCGGTTAATAGTAAATAGGGTAACTAAGGGTAAATAGGATATCAATATTACCCTAAAACATGTCCTAATTCTTTTGGACAAGTGTAATTCGACCAAAAACAAACTTAGGAATAAAATATGACCATTTAGGCCCACTTGGATTAGATTAGGACATTTATTATTAATTTATTTAAAGAAGGGTTAAAATAGTTAAAATCAAAGTTTAATAAGTAAATCATTTTTAATATGGGGTTATACATAAGATAAATTCGACTATAAATATTCATTAGAAAGCTAAAAAGATTTCCTACATAAGGGTAATTTATTTGTAATTTTTAGACATTAAATAATTTAATTTATTTATGACACGATGATGATGCAGTAATTATCTTATTAATGAAATATTGACATAATTGATGTTATAAACACCAAAATAAATGTAATTTGAGACTTTTTATGAATTCCACTAATTTTCTAGGTTACTATGATATATTAGTGTTGCTTTAACCAACTTGGTTCGAACATATAATTCTGTTGTGACTTTCAAAAAAATCATATATCAAATAGTGTCAAAATTGACACAAAATAGTTTTTAAATCAAATATTATATTATTAATTGTTATTTTATTCCTAAAAATATAAGGTTCGGGAAAATGACTTAGATACGGATATATGTATTACTAATAAACAATTTGGGGTTCGTTTGGCATGTTATAGTAAGTTTATTAACCATATAGTGAAAGAAAACAAAAAGACACGGTAAAAGTTAAATCAATTAACTTAGAGTTAATTCTAATTGATAAGGTTAAAATAATACCCTAAACTTGTCTAAATCCTATTGGTTGATAGGATTGCGACCCATCCCCACTTTAGCTTCGAAATAAGACCCTTTGGAACCATTATAAACCGATTTTGACTTTAATATAAAATAATATTTTGAGATATTCCTAAGGTGCCCCTCTCCTCCCTTATAAAAGGACACCTCCTCCCCCTCCTCCTCACACCAATTTGAGCACTCAAACTGGGCCAAACCCTGACAATTTCTCCTCTCCACTTCCCTAGCAACATCCTAGAGGTTCTGGTCTTCCTCAAAGACCAATTTTAGTGCCCTAAGAGGAGGTCTCAAAGAGGCACTTCAAAGAAGAGGTAATTACCGTTACCAATTCTTTCATCTTTATTTCTTCTTCCACTTCTCCTTCTTAGGTTGTTTCATTATGAAGTAATGACATCAGTATCACTCATATACTGATATGTTATTATAAGTATGAAACAAACCTATTTCACCCTCTATCCATCCTACGGAAAAAGAAATCACCGCGCGTGCGTACGTACGGAATACCGTCTCCACGCCGTGGTGTAATCTATTTTCCACCACCACCTTACATGGATGGGTATAATGGTGTAAAGAATAACTATACATAGTTATTACAACATCATATTGATTCTGATATATTGTATAATCCACTCCAATTCAATTCAATATTTATAGAAATGATATCATCGCTCGTGCGTACGTACGAAATACCGTCTCCACGACGCGATGAGATTCATTCTCCATGTTAACCATTTAAGAATGATTATAATGTATATATAAGAAATAATAATGAAATATATGACATTATAAAGCTACTTGATTTATGTATATATATACATATGAATGTCATCTACTTACTTCCATTTCAAGACAATAAGGAAAGGAAAACAGCGTTCATGCGTACGTACGGACTACCGTCTCCATGAACGGTGTTTTTCATTTTATTTATCTACCTATTATATATATATATATATACTGAATATATATGATATATAAATCATATTTTATATTCTGGAAGTAAGTAAATCATGATATAAGTAATAATGATGTCAAGAACAACAAGTCAAAACACCTACGATAAATGAAACGATTTTACCCAAAACGCTTCTTTAACATGGAATTTACAAAAGAACGGGTAATATAATGTCATAAGTGAACCATATATGATATCATAACAATGAATATGATTCTGTAATAAGTCAATAACATGATTTAAATCATTATACAGGAGGTTCGGACACTTACAAAGCAAGTCGGACCTAAGGTAAGGGAAATATCACAATCTCACTTTTATCCGAGATTGTATTTACTTTGATAATTATTGGGGTGTATTTTATCATCCAAATCCATATTCCCTCAACATGTAATATTATTTCCATCTTTCTACAATAGTTTATATCCAATTTTACCCTTCGGTATGTTTTTTTGTAAAAGATATGAAAGGAATCTTTTGTCGTTTTTCATACGAGGTACTTTTTGACTTTTCCGACAAAAGTACGAAGAATGTTTTTTTAACTTATACGGCATGAATGGATTTTTAAAACATTATTTCCAAGAAGCTTACTTTACAAGTTTTCAAGTTTATTTTTAATCAACTTCTTTTATTTTAATGTTATATGACATGTTATGAAAGGAAAAGTGTTTTTTGAAGAAGAAAGGATATTTTCCTCAAGAATGGAGTTCAAGTGTTTTATCAAAATTATTTTCCATCTAAGATAATAAAGGGTTCTGTTTTTATCCCTATTATTACATGGATTTGATTATGTTGTGATGGAAATATTTTTATGAATTCCTTTACCTTATATGAATTGTTTTATGATGTCATGTTGTTTAAGAATCCCATTTTTATTACATGGGTTACGCTATGATGTATGGTTTATGATTATGTGGCACACATAAGAAAGGATTCATTATAAGATGGGTGGGACCTATATCTCCCTCCAATGCATTGGGTAAAGATTTTATATCTCATGAGATAGACATGGCTGGAACGGAAGGTTATTTTGGTTCAGTGATACAGGACTGAAACGAGGAGTGAACTCGGTTCAGAAAGGGACTTTGTCCACTAAGATAGTCTTGGCAATGAGTCATGACTAACAAGAAATGATTTTACATGATTATGTGTGCATGCCACAAAGTTTCAAGTTTTATGTTATGATTATGGGGATCTCATTTTCAATTCTATGATTTATCCCATGTTATGATATTATGAGCTCTTTTGCAGGTCAAGATTTCCAAAAGCTACGTTCTTATGTATATGATGTGATTGATATTTCTTTTGTTTACCCTTACTGAGCATTTGAGCTCACCCTTTTTTGTTTTTCTTTCCCCAGGATATAAAGAAAGGTTTTAGGTAAAAAAAAGGGGAAGATCATTATGGGAGATATTGAAGATCTTTCACCACGTTTAGAAGATTACGTTCCGAGTTTCCAAAGACACTAAACTATTACGATCCTTGTGTGTGTGTTTTTGTTATGTACTAAGTATTCCGCAAAAGTAATGTAATGTCCATGTACGATAAGCTTCGTGTCTCTACATTAGCCCTGCATTATACAACTCCCATAATGGGTTTTTCCAATATTGGTAACATATTTTTTGGGACAGTCCTCATTTATGTTTATACATGTTTTAGATTTTGTGCTAATAAATATTATGACCCAAGACTCCTCTTATATGTATCTAATGAATATTGGAGAAATTCCTAGCCACTGAACCTTGTTTTGGATCTAATATTAAAATTTATGCTCAAAGATGTTCAACCTTAAATATCAGCCTTTTTATTCTGACATGCATGACTCTAAACTTCCAACAATAAGAGACACGGTACTTACCAGATAAGAAACCCGTAAAGGGATCTCTGAACAAAATCCATGTCTCATCTCACTAAACGTACATTTTATTATGGTTTAGACAATATTAAGCAATAAAAATTTAAATGATGAAAATTTTGTAGGGTTCTTCTATATAAACCTCGTAAAAACAAAAAAAATCTCATTACACTCATCACCTTAATCAGAAAATTATTAGCGCTCCCATCGATGTTATTGTAATTATGTTTATCTGATATAAAGGATTGATATTATGAAAAAAATCATCACCATCACCTTTGATATTGAAATTATAGAAAGCATGAATGAATAAATATATGATTGGAGACAAAATTCCTTTCATTTATATGGTAAAATCATAGGGAAATCAATAGAATAGAGCCTACCAGTCATGTGTTTAAAGAAACATTCAACATGACTCATCAGTTTTGGAACGGCCTCATGAGCCCTATTGACCGCCTGTTGATGTTGGGACAATTGAGAAACTTCATCCTCCTCATCTTGATGAAGTGTTTATCTAGCAATTGAAATGGTGGTCATCCATTCCAACTAGGTTTCTCTCTAAGATTGGGTCAATTTCTAGGGTTTTTTTTATTAATAGTATCCATTTTCTATTGAAGATACATCATCTCCTTTGTCTCTTCATTAATTGTTTTGACGACTTCGATCAAATTCTTTATATGATTAGCCTCTGCCTCAGCTACTACTGCTTAGAAGCTCTCAATTTTAATAAGACGTTTATCTACTTCAAGATCTCGTATCACCTTATGTTCTAGCACCAGTCGGTGAATGGCCTCTTTCATTTTATTTTAGACTTGTCTATAATTAAATCCCCCAATTCCGAATATGTAGAATAGTGCTGGGAGTTCTCCAAAATGGGACATCCACTCATCCAAAGGTTGCTTATAATTTATTTTCCATATACATTTCCATGTTTTATTACATTCCATTACAGGATCATATTGCAAATCTATATCTCAATCTGAGGCACTACCATGAGGTAGAATGTACTTCGGAAATAGATCACTTACAGAGGTGACTTGTTCTACTTCTCTCAAAACATTTGATGTTTCACCTTCCACTAATGTCTGAGCCAACACAGAAGCTTCACCTTTCAATATGACTATGGATCTGATAACCCTAAATGATGAATGAAGATCATTGTCAGTTTTAGAATTATGGTAGAAATAGATCATGATCTAGTCATCCAATACCATTTACCTAATAACAAGTCAGCTTCTGGATTGGATTCATACCCAGTCATCTCAAATTCAGCAACATGAAGAGATGTTTCTTGAGGAGGGATATTCTATTTCGTATGTCTAGTTTCCATGATTGAAGGCTCTATAACTTTTCTCAACATAGGTTCCTCTGTAAATATTTCTCCAGTTTTAGTAGATGAAGGATATAGTGGAATTCCCCATCCTTAAAGGGCCTTTGCAACATTTTTTTTAGACAAGGCTACATAAGATGAAACATGATGTGAATTATCAAGTAAAATAAGAACATTTATGTATGGAAAATACAATAATAAGAATTTGAATCCTTTTAATTCCTCATGAAAATCCCCAAACTCCTTGATGGATCCTGGAATATCAATACTTAGATTAAGGGCATCCATGATTTCAGTATATGTGGCTTGGAATGTTATAACATCCTCACCATTTTAGATATCAAAAAAATGTTGGTTGATGCCCAAATTGTCTTCAATGCCATTTTTCCCTCTCTTATTCAATTATTTCAACATCATTTGATCTTTATAGGTGTGGATTCACACTATTAACTACATCAGACTGCCTAGGATCTTCGTTCCTTCCTTCCAGAGTGATAGTAATATTAGTATTTTTTATTACAGGATCCATTAAAAAGGGAAACTAATTTGATATATATTGAAGGGAATAATATTAGAAAATATTTTCATATTCAATATAAATTTATTTTACATTACCATGAATTTTATCTTCATCAATATAACTAGGAGAAGATACAGTTTCACCTTTTGATGTCTTATCTGTGAAAGTAACATATTCATCCACATGAATCTGTATTTCTCCTGGGGTTTTTCTCTATTCTTGAGGGATAAACACTTAATACCTTATGGGAGGAGAGATATAATGATCCTTCAAAAGGAAAACACGATTACTAATGTTTATCAAGCAATTCATAATGCTAGAGGACAGTATAAATATTTTCTTCTTGGAAGAAAACTTCAGACCAATATCACTGCTCTCTTGCGTTTCATTTCATAAGATTTAGGAGAAATTGAAAAACTCCTATTGGCATGAAAATATTGAGGTAATTGATGAGGATTTTCTGTCACCAATACCCCAATCATGATTCTTTCTCCTATAGAATGTTATGGATACTTGGAAGGATCCTTTAATGTGTTGATGGGAGAACATGTAGGTCCATACCTTGGTGACCTGAGTACCTGTATGGAGGTTCCTTCCTTGAATTAAAACTACAAAATAAAATCTCATCTGAATTAATTATGGTGAATGTAAAAGAATCATTAGGACAAAATAAAAGGAAAGGAAATTAGTAGTATTAAAATAAATGTCCCATTCCATATCAGTGTTAATAATTACCCCTTTCATGTATCGTTAATTCCATCATAGTCAATACTCGTATAGAGGCTGGGACTTGGTCATCATTTGCATATCATCCATGTAATTATCTAGTTGACAATTAGATGGTGCTTTAAGGTCACACATATCTAGTATTCGAAAGACATTTTGAAGAAATACCCACACATCCTTATGTTCAGGAGTCAATCTCTCAAAAAAATAAATGGTTAAAGGCCACACATAATTTGGTCTCGGTATGGTTGGATGTGGAGATAACTCAACACTTTATGACTAGTGAGCCTCTTAAGGTATCCCTTATTCTTCAGAAAGGTCAGCAGATGGGATGGAAATCTCTTTCTAATGGCAGTGGCTGGATCACCTTGGTGCCAAGAGTATTGTTTCTCTAGCCATGGTCTTCCTGGTATACCTTTTTCAAATATTCTATTAAGGCTCTAAAACTTCTAGATATGCTACATCATCATTCGATTTAGAATTATGATAATAATTTCTAGGCAGAAAATTCGTTATTGGTGCCACCTAATATATTCCTTTTGTCAAATTCCCCTATATGTATGAAGAAGCACAAGATTTGGTATATCTAGCTTCTAATCTAATTGATGCATCTGAATAAGGAAACATAACTGATAATTTCCTTATATCTAAATCCATCAAAATCCACCATTTTCTTAGTACCATTGAGTGATTCTAATGTCTAACATATGTGGGAGTAAAAGTGATTGATTGTTGAAGACACATGAACTGGTGAGAAAACCTTTAGGGGGTGTAAGGCTCACAGATAATTTCACCATCAATCCTAGTCAAAAATACACTATCCCTGAATTCCATCATATACGACCTTAGCTCATAATTTTATTCCTTACCATCATTAATAAATGTTCCAGTTGGTGGGATACAAAAAAGAAAGGAGATAAATTCCCCTGATGCATTCAATTCCCTTAGAAATACTTTAGGTCTGATGTTCTGAGGCTGAATACCTAAAACGTTTTGTAAAAATTGGGTGAATAGACCATTGAGGACTCTAAATAAATTCAACACTGAGTATAAAGAAAAGTGTGCCACAATCCAGCCCCACAACACTTGGAAAGACCCTTCATGTCTAAATGGATCCTTCCCATTTTATAAATGCAACATGGAATAATAAATTCTTTCCAATATAAGAGTTTCTATTCCAATATACTTTCCCTCTACTAATTTAGCTGCTATAACAAAATTCTATGGCCTTACACCACCTCTGGACTCATCGAATAGAAGCAAGTAAATGATTAGCTACATAGAAAGGAAGACGACTAAACATATATTTTCCTCAGTGTCAGATTTAACTTTATAGCCCCAGTGCTTGTAGTCACCTCTCTCCAATGTTTGTCTATATATTCCTAAACTTCCCCAATTATCTATAGAAGGAAAAATAGTAGGACATCCATAGGTGGGACCTTTTTCTGTTTGTTTTTTCTAAAAAGTCTTTCATCTACAAACTGGCATAAATATCTTTCCTGTCTTTGGGAAATTTATTTTCTATTTTTAATAATTCATGAGACAACAGTGGTGCTCTGGTAATAACACCCCATGTTTTTACCAGTGGAATAAACTCATCATACATATCCCCATGAATGTTATCCTGAGATATTTGATTAAAATCCTATAAACGGATGCCAAACTCACCATGCGTGAAGTGGAAGGAATTATTTTGTAGACTCCATTATCTCAACAATTCAAGAATGAATTTGATAATGTAGACATTTTTTTTACCATCCATACAACATCATAAATATGAACATCTGATAGCTATTTCTTGTATCCTGCACATGTCTGGTGTACCCAAATTGCTATATCCATTCAGCATTGACTCCTCCTCTGGAATGAAGATACCAGTCTTCCTTACAACCATTAGACCGGTCTGTTTGTGAAGAATGAATGGCTGATTCCTATGAATGTGTCCTTGGTTCTACAAAATTATCATTCATATAAGGAGTCCATAAACTATTGTGTAGGATTCATCAAATAGGGGTTGATCCCCCATGAACTGCCATACCCCTCACAGTAATATTCATCCATGGACAATTTAAGTACTGTATAAACATATTCTTTGGGATGTATTTATTCATAGAAAAAACTTGGAAATCTTGAAAAGTCCCATGCCCATTCAGGGGAAGATAGTGACACTATGGGTATTCATGTTGATATGGAATTAAAATTTTCCATAGTTCCGAAAGAGTTCTTTCAACAACATCATAATAGTCTGGTCTGGCGATTTTCATCATCAAATATTGAAGAACATTAGCTTCCTTAATAATGATCATCAAATGACAATTTCCTAAAAAATAATTATCGAGTTCCCCCTATTAGGTTGAAATCTTGACATAATAAAATTAAAATTTCATCGTAAAGGGTTTTAGAAAATTTGGAAAATGAAATACTTCGAGTAGGTCCTTCGACGAGGTTAGTCGCATAGGTCCTTCAGCAAGGGTCCTAGAAAAAATCCTTCGATGAAGTCCTTCTTCATAGCTACATCACTCAAATGGGTTCTCCTTGAGAAAATTCCATAAAAACTACATTATAGGACAACACAGAGAGGTAGGACGAACAAGCTATTCCACGAGAGCAGAAAATATGAGAGCTCATGTGAAGGAAATTAAAAATTAATAGACCTATTTATAAACATCTATAAAACTATGCTTTACGATTGTGCAAAATGGATACGCGACATACCTACGTGAAATAGCTATGTGGAAAAAATGTGTGGCTCATAAATAACTCCATAGTCTTTTTACCACCATCTTACATTAGGACTCAACCCTCTTTCTAATCGAATCAAATCATGAGGGGTCATTTTGTTGAAACTCAATAGTAAGAAAAAAAGATTATGAAGGAAGACCCCAAATATTTCTAAATCTCAATAAAAATATCAAAGAACTCAAAGGAAAATCAAATTTTAGAGGACCTTCATGGCATACCTACATGGTATACTTGCACGGAAGACCTACGCAATAAGATACTTTCAGCACACCTACAAGGAAGTACTAATAGAAAGGGCTGTGTGGATGACCTAGACTGTCTAAATATTTTTGACCATCCCTCTCTTTGCCTATAAATAGGACCCTTGGGCTTCTCATTTGAGAATTGTATAATTTTAAAGACTTCTTGATGCTCCCATTGTGTAGCTCTTTTTACTTGATCCCTAAAATTGCCTCAAGTATCTCTGTAAAAACACTAGAGAATAGATAATTATATGTAATAAGTATGTTTTGAAAGTATTTCAAAGTTCAAATAACTCATAGGCCTGATTCTGCTATGTGAATCATTTTTCTTCAGTCATCGTTATGGCCAACGCAGCACACCTACATGAGGTACCTATGTGGGACCCCTATGCGGGGTACCTAGGGGGAACAAATATGTGCAGGGACTATGCATCATCTTGTAAAACCTCTTAAAAGCCACTAATGGACGGTTATTTCATTCCATGGTTCTCTTATCTGAATAGGACTAAGTTGAAGCCTCCACTAAAACCTACTAACTTAAAAAAACATCGGGAAAGGCACATTATAATGTATTCTATTTTAGTTTGTATATCCGCAGTCAGAGGTATCTCACATTTATTTTGTAATGTAGTTAGGATTCATGGACTGTCTATGGGTTTGTATATCTGTAGTCACACAAACCTTTCTCTAAGGAACAATGTTGGGATGTTACCAGTTTTGAGGATTAGGTTTTGGGTTTTGTTCTCCTATTTTCATCTCTAAAACCCAAAACCTCATGTCTCTGGTAGGGAAATCACGGTTCTCACATGATTTTCCATTCAATAAAATGAGAAGTCTTCCTCCTCTTCTAATATCCACTAGGTTATCTATCTTGGTGTAAGACCATAACCATTCACAGGTTACAATATTTATCCTCTATACTTCCTTCACCTTCACTCATTCCTTACATTTGACCCTTTTACATTGTAAAGATAATCGAAGGAAGTCTCTTCGCCTCTCCTTCTCCCCAGTTCACCTCAGCCTCATCCACCCTCGCAGCTGTAGGCACATCCTCTTATACCAATAGAGGAGGAAAAGTCTGTGTGCCTTTGTTTAATATTTCACACCCTCTTGTTTCTCACATCAAGCATGAATCACGTGGGATTAGAGATTTGTGATGATCAAAACATCTTCACAACCAAAAACAGTGAACAATCTAAACTATGATTCTCACCATCAATGGGATATGTAGGAAGCCTTCATCAGGGCCCAATCTTATTGGATATTCTCTTCAATAATCGAACCTTAATTCCCTTAATCTGGGCATCCACTATAGGATTAATCCTCGAATTCATCCCCCCAAAATAATGACCAATGAGAACTCTGATTCCCACCACAATTGGGATACGAAGGATGCCTTAATATGGGATCGACCTCATTGGATATAATCTTCAAGAATACAAATTCAATTCCCTTAATCTGGTCATCCTCCTTAAATGTAAGCCTTGAATTAATCCCCCTAAATAATGAACTATGAGAACTATGATTCCCACCAAAATTGGGATATGTAGGAAGGCTTTATCCGGGCCTGAGCTCATTGGATATCATCTTCAGAAATCCAACCACAATTCCCTTAGTCTGGGAATCCTCCTTAGGGGTAAGCCCCAAATTATTCCCCCTAAACTCTTGAACAATTATTACCCAGATCCCCACTATAATTGGGATACATAGGAAGCCTTCCTAAGGCCTGAGATCTATCTCATTTCATCCATAAATGGGTATCCTCATTAGGAATAAGCCCCAAATTAAACTCCCATCTTTTTCAAGGAATCCTTTTTAGGAATTATGCCCAAAAACATTTCTCTAAAAGTACTGTACTCTACTATGAGACTCATCGAACTACATGGGCCTTTGATTTCCATCTGAATGGGATATGTAAGAATCATCTCTGAGGTTAAAATGAAACACTTCAAATAAACAATTTTTCTCTTGGCCATATTCCTAGCATGGTCTAATTTAACATGAACACACATATTCTTTCAGAGTGCCATGAGATTCCTAGGAATTTTTAACACACAAAACCTTGACTAAAAACCTTTGACATAGATTTCCTTAGCACATGACATTAAACTGTACATTTAGTTCCTTATCACATGATCTTAAAAGGTATGATGTGTCCAATTAAGTGGCACTAAACTATAAGGGTTCTAATTCCTTTCACAAGGATACATTGGTAGCCCATTTATGCATATTATCCCAACATAAAAACAAACCTTCATCTCCCTGGATGACAATAAATTCCAGAGTTCCCAATTGAGTGGCTTAAAAACCCGTATTATCATAACATTGGTTAAAAGAATCTATAAATAGTATATGAGAGGATACCACTTATGGAGAACCTAGAATACATGCGGATGATTATAAATTTCACACTTGCTAAGAATTGATTGTACATTCCATGGGAAACCTATGTTGTACTTAGCTAATTAATAAGGATTCATGAAATTATCTCAATTCTATAAGAGAATCTTGAATTCGACAATAATTCTCCCCCAAATGGTATGATGAGTTTGAAATACAATCCTCTCAACCAATGAATGTTCTTAAATATCATAAGTTCAAACTCAAAAAATGCCTACCTTTGGAATAAAGGTCCCTTCTGGATAAAGAACTATTGGATGTTTCCAATTCTGTAAACAAATCCATTGGAATCCACTTGGAAGTAGTCATTCCGAATCAAAATACACTTTCTAAGGAAATATGAAACATCATTCAAATCCTCAAGAATAACATTCCACCACTAATGAACCACCTAATCTTTTATAATGGTTTAAATCCAAAAAATATTTTTATTAGTTTTTTGAATACTCTAAAAAACGTGATCTAGGTAATTAGTAAAGTCCTTTGCTTATAAGGGCGACACACTATAATAATATATTAAAATATAATTGAATCATATGTATTTCATAAAATCAATGGTCATATTCTGCATACATGGTTCAATATTAATGGTTTCTTGATTAAAATGAAAAATAACAAATATAACCCAATTTTCTACCTTAGATCTTCCAATAGTGCATTCTCTTCTACCCCTTCCTATATGGAAGGAGGTTTTCATCTATGCGAGATGATATTTAATAATGTTTAGAATTATTTCAAAAAACTCTTATCAATATAGCATTCAAATTTTAATGATATGTGATATATTTTATTGGTCTAACATGATTCATCTCTTATATAATCTGTTTCATTATGATTCATTTGACATAATTATAAAATTAATTAAATATTGTTTTCATTCAAGGAATATTACTTCTAAAAGTCATGATATAAAAATTATACCTATTCAATATAATAAGTATTATTTCCCTTTAACATGAATTATTATTATTATATTATGATACATGGAATAAAAAACTATACTAAAACTTTAAATCATTACTAAATTATATTATTCCAGAGTACTATTATAGCCATTGAACTAGCAGGAATATGTGGTAGTAACTATATTTTGAATTAAAATATTTATAATAAATTTATAATTATAATTTCAAAAAAATTAACTTAATTTTTAGACTTAGTGACTCTTAATTAGATTAATATAAATTTTTCTGTTTTTCTAAATTTATTGTTTTTTGGTGAATTGTTAAAATACTAATTTTTCGAAACAAATATTACTATTATAAACAATTAATGTATTATATATTTGAGAAATACGTTTTGTAATATATATATATATTAATCATTTCAATGAAAATATTTTTTATCCTATAAATAAGGTGTTTATAATTATGAAACCCTTGTAATATTTCACACTAAAACCATTTTTATGCACACTAAGATTATAAATAATTTCCGTGAACAAAAAATATTTTTTTATAAAAAAAATATATAATTTAATAATTGTAAAACAGTTTAATATGTCCAATTTATAAGAATGAAATTTATATTATTAGCATTAGTTCTAATTACCATGATAATTTTGATTTTTTTTAAATTTAATATTTCATTAATATCTTAAAATTTTCATCAAATAAATTAACTTATACTATGTTAATTGATGAATATACTGTTATGTATAAACACATAAATAAATATAATTTCAATCATTTAATCATAAATAAATTCTAATCAAGATTAAATATCTATAGTGGTGAAAAATTTATTTTTCAAATAAAATAGTTTTTTACACACTACTATTATTAATTTTATAATTAACATTAAAATATGTATAAATTTAATGGGATTAAATAGACGTAATATTTTTTTCCATCACTAAAAAATAAATATATATTTTTTATATTATATTTTTAAACAAACACAAAAAATTAGTTTTTTCAAAACTAGTTACCTAGTTGAATTAAAAATAGTAAAATATAACAACTTAAGAGTAAAAACCCCTATAAAAGGTATTATAACAGTGTGTAAAACAGTCTTATGAGGTTTTACCTATGAAATATCAAAACAATTATTATTATGAATTTTTTGAGGCTACTACAATGTAATAGTGTAGCAATATCATAGATGGTTATATAGTATTCCCAAACCGCCCTTTTCATCACTTATAAAAATAGCTCACTTCCACCGCTCTAAGATAAACATAACATTAAAATTACAGATGAACCTAGTACCAAACTACCTATACTATAAGAAAAATTTATTCTTAATACTCTAGTATCCATACCTTTCAGTTGCATGTTATTTTTATTTGTATCCATTTTAGTAAATAATTTATAGATTTAACATGTATATTTTTTTATATATATCCCTTAGATATTTACATCATAAAATATAAAATTTATTTCTAGGTTTATACATATTTTTATTTCCTTTAGGAGTCCTAGTTTATGTAATCATGAGTTAAGGGAACTATCTAGTTCCTGTAAAATGTGTAGAATCAACAAAATAAAAATAAATTAAATCCTATGTTGATTCAAAAACACTAATTATTATATATATAACTATATTTGTTCATTTATGGATTTATTGACAAAAAATTAATCAATTGGTTTTTCAAATATCGTTTAGTTATTTCAAAAAACCACTACCCATATAGTAGATTTTTAATCATTATTCCTGAGATCATTTTTGTGAATTTTATATATTGGTTATCCAATTTATAGATATATTATCCTCTTCAATGATTAATATTACATATGATTATATTCCTTCTTCTCTTTGGAGTGCTTATTATTTAGAAATATATTAAGAAATATTTGGTATTGTGAAACCCAATACATTCTCATGGGTTTGAGTATTTTTATGTTTTCTTTTTAGTATATTTTAATCATATAGAATTAAATTGAATGATTATATTTTTTTATGGATGGAAATGTAATTATATATACCACTAAATCATTGGGTAAATATTTATATCTCATTGGATGTTATAAAATTGATTAAGGAGTAATACTAAATCAACCATGAGATATTCTCCGTATTATAATGATGGTATTAAGAGTTTCCATTAACATATTTTTATGATTTAATGTTTTATGTTTTTGAATTTTTTTTTGATAAAATGAATCCATTTATTTATTTTATTACACAATTCCTATGATCAAAATATTTATGATACCATGATATATCTCTTCACTCTAATGTTATTCATTCCAAACGATATTCTATACAGTTTTAGAATATATATTGGAGTTAGGATAACGATGTTGAATATTTAATAACATTTATTTTAATATTTATTTTGAGTTATTTGAATTTCTAAAATTCTAATTACACTATTCATATAGATCATTGGAATGTAATGGTGGAATTTGTTTTTGATTAATGAGGTAAATAATTTTAAAGGATTGTGTTATTATATATTTTTTTATGGAATGGCCTATGTATTTTTTGACATTATGATGATACAAATTGTGAAAAAACTCAGGAGAAGTTTAAGGGAAAAGACTAAGAATATAATAATCTACTATTATTTGGTAAAGTGGTTATTTTTTGTTTTTCTATCAATACATTCATGTATATTTAGTAAATGTGGTTATGGTTTTTTCTCATATTCATCAAATGGAGATAACCACGAAAATAGTTTGTAGTGTATATCTTGGAATTCGTTCCATTGCACTATTAATTAGTCCTTACTAGGAACCTCATTTGGCCATATAAGATTATATTCTTTGAAAAATTCACATGAATATTACAAAAAATTCTGAAATATTTAAATATATTTTTTTATAGATCTTAACTAGGTTAGTGGGCCAAATTATTTTTTTATCATGGATCACATAGATTTAAAATTTTTGATTCAAACATTTTCTTATTCTCACGATGTATGTTACATATTCTATATTTAAGATTTACATTATATAAATGTATTAATATATGTTTTTCAATACCTAATTATCCTTTATTTTTGAAAATTAAATGAAATAATAAAATTAAAGTTTAAGACATGTGAAATTGGAAATATGTTATATACCTTAACGGAATTCCCCACATGATGAGAGAAGGAGAAAAGAACCACCTTACACTAATAGAAAAACATGACCAAGCTATAAATAATAACATCAATCGTATGGAATGGCCACTAAGGGAGTGTATTTTTGTTCATACTTTTTTGTGTAAGATACCTATAACAATTAGTGGATTTTTTTGTCTTATAATTCTTGAAACATAGATTATCTCAATTTATCACACATTCAATGTCCATAAATTTAATTTAAAGTAATTGGTCATACTATTTGTTTACTCCTTCAGGAAGAAAATAATTATTGATCAAAACTAATAATGAATAAAATCCCATGGATGATAGAAGATTTTAAGTGGGTGTAAATAAAGTTGTTATTTATTAAAAGATATTTCTCTTCAACTTTCAATTTTTAAATGGAGGGAGATTTCCATTCAATCAAGTAGAAGGTAGATGAATAAATTAGATCATTTGAGTAAAACATCACAAGGATTAAATGACATTCCTTTACTTTTATTATTATATCTAGAAGTAAAATTGAATACTTATTTGGTAGGATAAGGATGATTTTAAAAATATCTTTGTAAATTCATTAAATTTACTAATATTAATTAGTTATATTATATTCCCTCAATGTGGGGATTAGAAGTGGTGAATATTAGGGGTCATGTGTAACTTGATATAGAATTAAGAGAATGAATTTTATCTCTATGGGATCTAAAGATAAAACTCATGGAAATAACTAAATCTAACATCCCTAATGATTAATGTTTGTAAAGAAGCATCCTGGAAACATCTAGAGAAGACTAGGAAATACTTCTTATATGGGAAGGAGGGAAAAATATCCAATACATACAGTTTAGATAAGGAGAATCTGAATAATGATATCAGTGAAAAAAAATTTCATCTCAATCCTCATCCTAATACCTAAATATTCACCTATATGGAACGTTGACAGTATTTTTACCAATTCACTAGCCCATGGGTGGTCAATGATAACAAAGGCAAACAATCCCCAAGACTAAGAGATCATGGGTTTGATTATGTTATTAATACATCACAGGTATTTCTTAGAATATATGTGGGGACATGTATAATAGTTATTAAATCATGAATATTGAATATAATATTTAACATTAGTTTTATTAAATCTTTTATATTAGTAATGTTATGTTGAACTATTCATTCAACACCATAAAACGTTGAGGGAAATTTGTCACTAATTTATATGAATCTTTAAAAAAAAATTCAAAATCCCATTATTGGTATTCTATTATATATTTTGGATATACTTGTAGTATATATATCGATCCCGCATAAACAAAACGATAAAGTAAGTCACCCTCTCTATCTTAGATTTAACTCTTATTTTATACAAGTTTATAGAGGTTGATTAAAATCAAATGTATTTATATTAAAAAACATGAATTTTTCTTCTTTATGAGTAGTAATATATAGATCCAATGATTTAATCAATCGAGAGGATCTCTGTTGAGGAAATTATTGTTACAATGGATCATATCGATGTATTCACCAAATAATTTCTTGACCTTCCCCCCATCAGAGTTCATGAGTTCTAAATTTAATTCACATCTAGAGATAAAAAAATATCCATGACTCAATATGGGATGGACACCATTCATATAGATAACTGAAATATGAAATTAATATAAAATTTAGACACTAGTTTCATATGTCTGAGTGATTCATCATGGGGTGTACTAGTAATCCTTTTTAATAAGTATTGTCGTTCTTTACATCTCTATATCAATTATTGTTAACTAAACAAGTTAATGATAATGAAAATTTATAAACTTCTATGAATTTATGAATATTTTAATCAGTTACAATATGATGAATTATTATCTAATGTGGACATTAGGTCTGGTAATCATTGGTTTAAGAAGAATATGGGTGATATTCCAAATAACTTTCATTGAAGGTATGGCCACTAAGAGTTTGTAATCATTCCATTATTACTCATGAGTTCTACATTGACATTTATAGAATAAAAAAATATAGTGTTTTGGAATTGAATAAATAAATTATTGTAAGTTTAAATAACTGTAATTATTATAAATTCCAAATAAAATGAGTAACATGAGGATCGTTTTAATTCTATGTTGAAGACATTGTAGAAGGAAATATATATGTAGTTCCTATAAAATATTATTTTAGGGATATATCAAGTAGAACTATTGTGGCATGATAACACATGTAATGGGATATATTCTATCCATTCAAATTCTATGGTGATTGGATATTTTTTTCGATCATTATCCTTGACAGATAACTATATATTCCCCAGATTAGATTTGTATTGCTTGAGTTTTTTTGAGAAATGTTTCAATATTTTTATACTAACAAGCTAGGATTAATTTTATTTGAGTGATGTATGTATGGATAGATGATTATGAATTGGTATGTAGGAGCTAAATAAGTGGATAATAAAAACACCTTTATTCATCATTCTAATCAGTGGAGAATGATTGTTTATCTACAAAGATTTATGAAAACAAATATTTGTTTGTGTGAACATGAGGAATAGTATATTCATATCTAAATACTCAAGATTGTTATAGGATCATGAATAGAACTTTATAATGATTGATATTAAATTTTCCACAGAATTATTCAAAATGATAATTTTTAGGATGTATCTTTACATAGAGTAGTGTGATATATATCTACACCACAATATCCTCAAATATATATTCATAAATGGACCTCAATATGTGACAAAGAAGCTGATTGTAGTAGATCAATGATTCTAATTTTTCAATCCACTACTATCTAGGGAGGTAAAATAATGCGACAGATCCTATAATCAGAAAATAATATTTTAAGATTATCTATGATTAGATTTTAGAGGGATTATGTCTTTTAATTCATGGAAATAATGGAAATCAGAATCATGAAATATTAACATTTTCCTATATTTACGTAATGTTTTCTCATCAAACACTAATTTATATGATTAAAAAGGAACAAATGGATGAATTGGGGTTACATTGTAAGGTGTATGTCAATATAAATGGATAAACCTCTATGATAAATGTACATAATGAAGTATTTTCAAGATATGGGAATGTCTTTACCTTCTATTATATACAGAGATAAAGAAAGACCTTCTGAATGATCCACATAGCTATAAAATACCCATTCACCCAACATACATGAAAATATATAATTATATTCAAAAATAAATTTGGTTTGAAAATATTAATGGGTATTTTAAAATATACATCGTTATACCTGGTGCATCTTCTAGTGAAGAATGAGAAGGAAACATCCAATGAAATGATGAAACCATTACCCATACCAACATGAAAATGAGAAAAATCACTATATATTTTTTCATGGGTTATCTGTATATATCAATTTGGGATATATTTTAGTGGTTTTAGTGGATGATATTACAAAGGAAAATAACATCACTTCCATTCAATATGCCTTCTCACTAGATCACCTTATAATGATATAAATTATTGATGTTGTGAGACAACACAAAGCACAATTATTAATTTTATCTGGTCAAGATCAGAGGTTAACCACCATGTGTTGGAACATTATTCATCATTATTTATGCAGAAAGTCGATAATTTTTATATAATATCACCCCTATACAAATGAAAAATCTAAAATCATTTCCCAAAAACATAGGATTTATATCATGTATAATGTATGGACATTAGGGGAGGTTGGGAAAACATTTTCCACTTGTTGACTAAACATACTACAATATTTTCTAGACCAAAATCCAAATATCACCACACAAATCCTTTAATGTGATGATATATAGAAAACTATCATGCTACGATAAAGTATGTGAAAAAAAGTTTCAATAATATTAGACGGTTTATGAAATGTTATAAAAGTTAAAGATTATTAAAAAACCCATCAATGTATCACTTATTTAAAATAATATATATGATTATTCATCTGTGAGGTATAAAATTTTAGTCCAGGGATATATTATTCACCCATATATCATAGAGGAAGGGGGTCATGAAATTTTGGAAGAATCTGAAGCTAGGTATGATAATTAATTATCCCAATTAGAATTCATGACTACATTAGAGCATTGGTTTTATAAAATACTACTCCCAGAAAACCAATCCAATGTAAAATATATGTTCCATGTATATCTCTTGATAATTTACATAATAAATCCTTCAACTGTATAGCACTCTTAGGTGACAAAGTTGGAGAATGACCTCTATTATTTGGAGAAACTAGTGAAGCTATTGGATCAGAGAGAAAAATTATATGAAATAAGACTACTAACCTTTTCAATGTAATTTTTAGAAACTATATGTATTGAGTGGTAATGTGGATACCTGAAGTGACCAAAAAAATAGAACAATATTTTTTCATCATCTATGTGTACGCTATATAATTTTTAAGAAAACATTTCTTATTTGAGGATGAATATAATGACCTAATATCTTAATGATCACTTCCAATTAATATTTATTATTTTTATTATCACATGTTACATGAAATAATGGAATAAACAGTGATAATGATAATAAAATAAAAAATAATAATACAAGAAACCCATTATGTAAGTTACATGATAAGAAATTGATAGGAGTAACTTCATTTTAAATTAATAAATTTAAAATAAATTAAAAATTTTAAGTAGATAATAATAAATTAATTTTTGGAAATAATATATCAATATTATGTTTTGATAACTATTTTTTTTAAAAATGATTTATGTTAATATTAAAAATAATGATTATTCTTCATCACATATCATTTACAATATCAGAATATATTAGTTGTTTGAGAAACCAATATAATTATATATATATATATATATAATTTAAAAATACCACATCGTAGTTATAAACCACATGTTTAACATTTTTGGAAATCCAATTAATATTATACAACAAATTTTTTTTGCACTCTACCATTAATATTACATTCATTGAACATCAAATGATAATTATATAAATTTATTATTATATTTTACATAGTAACTTTCATTCTATATAATAGTCTTAATTTCATTTTTAAATATAAATTTTATTTTATTAGGAATAATGATAATTTCAACAATGATGGCGAAACATTTATTTTAAAATTATAGTTTCACTAATGTGATGAAATTTTGATCAATTTTTTTAAATAATCCTTTAAATATTCATGTTTTTATGATGTATAATCACATAAAAAAATATATTAATATTCATTTAAATTTTAATCTAAAAAAACTAATAGTCATAATCCACAAAGATCAAAGTGGCATTTTTATACTAAAATTGTTTTTAAATAAATTACCTTGGTTAATCTAAAATATAATATTTAATATTTAGAAATTGAATTGGATTTAATTTAGGTAAAATTTTGTTCCAATGAAAAAAATTATATGGGTTAAGTTATAGATTTAATAAATCATAAAATTTACATTGTTAAAATCTATTTACCTAGTGTAATGGTAAATGTTTATAGTATAATTACATAACGGTAGAAAAATATAAGATAATTATTTTATTTTGAAAATTATTATAAGATTCCTAATCAAACACAAATCATCCCACAATCCAATATTATTATTTTATTGAGGAAATTAACGTGGAATAGTGTATTGATGTCATGGAAGGGTATATGGTATTCCCAAAAGTGAAATTTTCTTCACATATAAAATGGTGTCAGTTTCACCCATTCTAGGTTACTCTTAAGATTATAATTTCCCTCATACCTATGCCTAAAATAATATTACAATAATAAAAATTCTCTTCATTAAGCACCTTGTCCCTATAATATATCTTCTATTATTCACTTCTGATGGAATATCTAATATAATATCAAGTCAACAAAAAAATTATTACCATACTAATAAGTTTTTTCTACTGATCATTCACAAATAAATATTTCATGTATATAATACATTGAAATAATTATAATTATTATTCGTATTTTTATTATATTAATGGAATATCCATTATTTATTGCTCTTTATTCACTATAAAAAACAAAAGGATCGTTAACATCGTATGTGTACCACAACCTCAAAAGAACATTGTCTTCCATTTTCAATAATATCCATTCATGGATGATAAAAAATATATAATGGATGAATAAATGTTATTTATATTATATAAAAATTATTATAATATTTCAATATATCAAAAACATTATTTCTCATAAATTCCTTGAGAAATAGAGTGATTGATCATTCTTACTTACAAACTATCTCATCCACTAGAAATAAGTTTCATTTATCATCACCACCCATCACGGTTAATTATAAAAATATATTTAAAATAGAAAAATTCCTTCCATAATATTATTAAGGTTATATATGTAATGAAACATTTTAGAATTCCATATACCTTGATCACCTAACTTTAGGAGTTATAACAAAATGACTAAAAAACTCAAATAAAGGATGTGTGGGAAATATTATAAATAAATAACTTATTATAATTAATCTAAATTTGAATATTAATTATAAATGGATATGGTTATTAATATTATATTTAATAAATATAATTATGATTTTTATGTAGTTAAATTGGTGACTAAAATGGTTCTAGAACCTGGGGTAATGAATTATCCATACATTCATCGTGACTAATCGATTACAAGTCCTCATTATTATTATCACCATTATATAATATTATTATCATATAAATATACTATAATTTTTATATATTTCCCATAAATATTCACATAGTTTTATATTACAATGATCTTTTGGGTTAGACATGTTTTAGATTCATTAATATTATGATGTTTAAGTATAAATAATTTCTAGGAACCATCATGTTCTTATCACATGTAAAGAATCACCTAGATAAAATTTTTTTAAACCCTTAATGTGTTCTAAAAATTGTATTTATATTCTGGTGAAACATTTTGATATAGTTATGATTTTATGAAAATTAACAACAATATTTTTTATTTAAAATCTCATTTAGTTATTTCATAAAACCTTCAACCAAGTTTTTTATTTTTAGTCTTTAATATCTACATAATTCTCATTAATTTTATACAATTAATCTATATGATAAAGAAATATATCAAAAAAATTAATTATTAATTTTTAAAATGATTTAGTTCTATATTCCCTAAGGATCAATAGTGATTCGTCCTTCATTTATTTAGATATTAGAATTTTGAATCCCATTTCATTCGTATGAGCTTTATCATGGTTTTTATTTTTGTATGGTTTATTATACTCATGTGTCATGTATATATGTTATTTATCATTATGTTAATGGTGTTCCTAGAATTTTATTTCCCATAAATTAGTTTTTTATATCATTATATCTCAATGGATGTTTTGTATAGGATTTGGGAGTGAACCTAAATCAAAAATGAATCTTTTCTATTTTGTGCTGATAGACTTTGAACTGACCCTTAACTTATGTTTATGATATCAAATTTTATATTTTTGCATAGTTTTATGATCATTTCCATAATATAATTATTAAATGACACAATAAATATGAAAATTCTACTAATGATTAAATTTTATGTCTCTTGAATCTCATTTTATACTTTATCACCGTGTTAATTCCCTTAATGGGATTTATAGATCAATCTTATCCAAAAATATTATCCCATTGATATATTATGTAATCATTGGAGATCGTTAAGGGTAAGGGGAACAATATGGAGTATTACGTATGGATTTTGTTCTAGTTTTAATGTTTATATAATATTTTTATAATCATCAAAAGACGCTTGACCTCTTGATAATTGGTATGTAATATTAGTAAAGTATATTATGAATCATGAAATAAATTAATTTTATGGATCAGGATTATATATAAATCAATAATTTAGAATTACCCGAATTCTGTATATTCTAATGAAATTTTTAGAATTATAATGAAAAAATAAAGGGAAAATTATTTATTAAATTGTATAGATAAAACTACCAAAGCTAACAATAATGAATTATGATTTTGATTGATAAAAAATTCGTAATTATTTAAAAATGAGAAATTATGTTATAATGGATACACATATAATTAAATTTTATTATTTTATGAATAATTCATTAATAACATATTTAATTTTATAAACAACATAAATTAAAATAAATTATAGAATATATTTTATTTTGACTGAAATAAGGATGTCTTCCCTCATTGAAGTAACCATTTCTTAATTTTTATAAACATAGTCCTAAAAAAATATATATAAAAATTAATTAATTTTTTTTTTATTTTTTTAGTTAATTGATATTTTAAAGTGTTATGGACAATATCCAATCAAATTATAGTCATAATACCCAGCTAACACCAACTAAGAAACACCTATCATAGTGAATAAATCCCAAGGACCTTAGAGAACTCATTAAATAAGAAATGCAATGAGATTTCTTACTCCCATAGTAAACTCATGACTAATAATAATTATTATATCATGTCATATATATGGTTTACATTCACATCCCAGAAAAAACATATATCATTCGAATATAATGAACCATAACACATTACAATATTAATTACGATTTGATTCTATTTTTTAAAATTCAAAGCCTATGTATGTTGTTTAAACATAGATCATGTTACAAAAATACCTCATTATTATATCCTAATTGAAATGGTTCATTAAAAAAATTGGGTTCAATTAATAATTATGTTGGCGATAGTTTCCGCATTTAGTGAAAAATGATTTATAAGACCATATCCAAACTAGGTTATTTTACATCACTATTTGGGTTAGAGGAAATAAAGACTCTAAATAATCAAACCCATATTGATGAACATGATATCAACTAATTAATATGTTATATGATGAAATTAATAATAAAATTATGTTTAAATTAAAACCAGAAAAAAGTAGCCAATATTTCAATAAAAGAGGTGTAAAATTCCATGAAGAAATGAAGTAAAATTTAGTGCTTAAAGACAATTAGGGAATAAATGACTAAAAATAATACTCCATTTTAAGTATACCTTAGGATAAGTCATTGTAATATTACATAGATCCCTAGTATACACCCTCATAAAAGTTAATAAGGTATTATACTAATCTCTAGTATCTAAATAAAATACCTCCAATGCCATAATTACCTCACCTTAAATGTTTCAAATAAAAAAGGATATGTAAAGATGATATAGTGGAACATGAAAAGCCTGACTATATTGTTACCCAGTAAGAGATATCCACTTCACAATAGAATACATTTCATCAAATAGAAATGAATCTATTAAAAAAAATCTAAAATAGATATTATTATATATAAAATATGATCCAACCAAAAAATACACATTAACATACATGATATCTGGTAACACCCTACATATATTTGATCCTTAAAAATCTTACATTCATTAATGAATGACATTTTATCTAAGATTAAATATCATGTTATTCCAACTATTATTAAAGAGGTACTCATGTGTATATGTATTTACTCACACATATAATAAATGCATGCATAAATGGGTAAGTTTCATAGAGACTCAACGTGGGGGAATTCGTATTTTTTATGCCAAGCCAAGGAGACCATATTGAATTACCCTTTAAGATTTAGGGAGTTAGTGTAACAAGTACAAGAATTTTGAGGCCATAAAATTTGACCAACTAAATTATGTGGTATATGGAATCATTCTATATATCACTTTGGTTATCCTATAAACCATCAAAGGGTTAATGTGAATTCTCATATGTATAAATAAAATAAAATTACATTTTAAATATATGGATATAAAATTCATCAATTATGATTCATAAAAATATCAATAGTTATGTTTTTACGTTTTCAAGATTGATCCATAATAGTTAGTATGATATATTTATATACATTCTATTATTACCTTTTAAAATTATAATTATAGTTAAAGTTATTAAGTATTTGCTTGAAAATACATCATGAAGACCATGGATAAATAACAAAGTATGGAATTTATATCATGTTATATGTAATTTACTTCAACTAAAATATTTCTTTTCACCATATGAATTAGTTTTTTATTTTTTCAAAATTAAATTTTATCATGGTGGGGTTCACATAGACCTAATCCTTTTCACATGTAATGTTTTTATGAAAATGTAATGACGAATCAGTAGACTAAATAAACTGACAGCCAAATATAGCTCTATGTTTTAAGAGACATAGTAAGTCATTTCATGTTATATGTGATTACCATAAAATTTTATATATTCATATTAAAGATTTTTTTAATATATGGGGAACACCACTAGAACTTAATAACATGTCATTACCATATTCTCATATTGGCTACTCTCTCACAGAAACATGACTGATATAAATATGAACAATTGGATTAATTTTGTTAACTATGGATTTAGAAAAAATGGTTTTACATTAATTATAATGAATATATTTTAGGTTTTGAGATATTAGATAGGTTATATGGGTTTAATTTTTGAAAATAGAGACATCGTGAATTGGAGATTCATATATAATGATAGAATCAAACATTTCTCATAAATGAAAAAGTGTATCAAACTTGTTTTTAAGAAATACATAATGGATATATTGTTGTGTAAACCTAAAACCCCACTTTTACTAGGGTTATTATAGTATTTACAAGGACCAATATTAACTTTATTAAGGTAATATTGTCATGAACATGGAATATATCAAGTATACGTAACTGGTTTTGTAGTTCTGACTATATCAGGGCACCAATCCACAACCCAACTCTTCTTCCTAATAAGGTTTCACCCACCCATCAATATCCTCCTCAAAAAATAATAAATAAAAATAATAATAAAAGACAAAAAATAATATAATTATATAACATGAAAGGTAAATGTATTTTTATGGAATCATTGGTGTAAAAATTAAAGATACGGTAAATGTATTATTGTAGATTTTATGTGATTGTACATGTACTGAGTGACTTTGAAATAATACTCTTTGAGTTTGTTAGATACATCTTGATGAAACTGTTGTTAGTTATGTAATTGATGCTTATCAATCAAATTTTAAATATTTATCACAATAGAATTATCATAAGTGTTTACTTTTATATTAAAGGATCTTCATGCCCCATCCATTCTATAATACCATATTATAAATTTTCATTTATTTTGATATATGTTTATTAATAAAAATCCATAAAATAATCATGAATTTTTTAATCCCCCCAAATTTATCTTCAATTATATTTGGAAATTTTTTAATAATCTATATAATTTTTGTATCATTTTATAATTTACATATATTGAAATGAATTGTGTGACAATTATTAACTTTTTTATTGTATATGATTTACTATTTTCTTTATAATTCATCTCTAATATTTGATTTTTTTGTTTTTTTGGAATTTATGGCAGTGAGAAAGAAATTATTATTATAATTTAGGGATCAAACTCTATATAATACCTTTTTGGTTAAGTGAGTCCAATGGATTTTCTGGATAATTAAATAGTGAAGTGAAGTGTTGGTCTCAATTATAAGTATCCATTTAATGAATCTAAATATAAAATTACTGTTCATTTACATATACCATATTATTAATCAATAACATATGGATATAAAGAAAGTATTATGTGACCATTTTCTCATATTTTAGTGTAAAAACTTGAATATATGATTTCATTGGGTCCTATTAATATAGGAACGGCAATGTCTAATAAATATTCTAATATAAAGGAGTTATGAAATGTAATTAGTATAAAAAATTGATTTTTTTGGATAAAAAGGGTATGGAAAAGAGTTTAATTGTAAGGGAGGATAAAGGGAGGGAAAAACACAAAAGAAAAAAAATTAATATATAGAAAACATATTTGTTTTTATAGTCTATGAATGGAATTTAGAGGAGGACGATGAGTATTTTTCATAGGATGATTCAACTGAATGAATAATTTCTATGGATCCACTAGACTATTATTAGTAATTGTGGATTTTTCACATCATTCATACAAGGAGGGAAAATATTAATTTTATGAAGAAAGAAAAAATTTATACAAATTATTTTTTATCCCAAACCCATAGTGACAACTATAGTTAGTAAATTAGGGGATATGAGGGGAAACTGTCTGAATTAAATGATCATGAGAATCCTTACCCCTTTAGGGATAAAATTTAAGTTTCTATGTACATATAAGATCGTTAAATTGGTGATGTGTGTTCCCCTACTATTAAATCCCTATATAAATATGGAATAGGATGTGATAAAATAATGAATGTTGCTCGAGTATGTAAATTTGATTTGTTTATTTTTTTTAACTCCATTTTAAATAAGGAAGTTGAGTTAATGATAATTAATTAATCAATGGAGGATGATAAAAAATGTTTAAAATATAATTTTAGGTTTATTCAGATAATGAAAAAATAATAGGATCAATTCCTATGATCGAATTATAATTCACAGCTTTATAGATGTTAAGATTGAAATTAAAAAATACCTCAAGGATTGTGATAAATGGGATTTTTTTGAATACATTATTAATAGTGAACTAAATAAGTATTTATTTTCAATTTTTATATATAGAAATATTGTGAATGCAACATATATCACAGTAGTTTTTTGGAATGTTGTGGTGATGTCATGTTTCTCATAACCATGTTTTTTTCCTAATCTCATTCTCAACCAACCCCTATATGTGACATCTTTAAAAATAAAATGTTTATTTTTTTAGACAACCAATGATCTAGAATCATTAATTAATTATTGATATTTAATAAAGTGGTTTTACAATTATTCATTCAAATTTATCTAATCTTTTGGAAGAATAGTGAATATGATGTTGTTTTTACAATATAGATATCAAAATTGTTTAGATAAATACAGAATAGAATAGGTAATTTATATTGACTTTTCTATTAAATTTTGATTCTTTTATTTTTGGGATTTTTTATTTTTAGTTTAGTAATTATAAAATACTTTGGATCTCTATATTTTTAATATAAAAATACATTTATTAGTTTTTGTTTCAATCAAATATATTTGGATGGATTGTTATTTCATAATTCATAAAATTCTTGAAATTTTCATCTTTTGTTTTTTAATACTTTATATATGTGTTCTATTTGGATTTGATTTAAGCATTGAAATTCATATTTTTTAAAAATAATATTTATAATTAGCTTTTAAGTTTAGTATAAAATTTTTAAGAAGTGGTTTTAGTAAAAATAAAAGAATATGTCTAGCCATTGTTTTCTGAAAAATATTATTCTGATAAAATTTTCCAAAATAAATGAAATAAAAATATATTATTTATAAATATACATTTCTCCCCCTAGGCTTCTCTCCAAAATCTATAATGTATTCCCATATATTATTTCATTACTATATATAAATTTTTTATTAGGGAAATGCATTTGTTATGTTTGTTACTGACATATTTTTGTATTTATGTATATTTGATTTTTCTTATTTTTGGAATGCAGGTAATTAAAATAAAGGGATTTTGAAATTCACGGTTCAAGATGAAGGTTTTTACAAATATTTGTTTCAAAAATGGTTTAAAATGTTTATGTATTAGTGTTTAGTTATTTTATGTTATTTTAATGGTTTCTATTTTAATTTGGGTTTTTGGGTAGGTTTCATATTTTACACAACCTATAGTGAAAAACAAAAGTGGCATTGAGTACCATGTGTTATGTATCAGGTGCGCATTGGAGTTAGGTGGAGAGTTGATAGTTTCAAAGAGACAATGGGTACCCAATATACCTATTAGAAGTACACTATATGTCATGATATCCTCCCCAAAATGTGTACCCTTACTGGTCCGAAAATGGGTGAAGAGAGATAGTGACACCTATGTCCCACCGCCAATAGCACCCAGGTTTGTGACTAGTTCTAAGGGTATAATAAGCACATAGATGGCAGTTATTACCCTCTATGATAAAAAAATACGAAATAGAGATATAATACCAACACCAACGAACAATTGATCAGACTCAAAAATAAGAGGAATCAATCTACACATATGTAATGACATGCAATAACTACTACAACTGAAAGGAAAACTGAATGTATGAAAAGAATAGTAATGACGATAATAACCAAGAATCCCAAAAACCTTATGAAAAAACCCATGATAGTAGTTACTGGAATGATCTCTAACCTAATCTAACTAACTCGATAAAATGATTATATATACGCTGGGTGATTATATCAGTATACTCAATAGGATCCCCCCCACATCCTCTCATGAAAAAGGTAAGGAAATAATGCTAAAAACATTGAAAAAAACATAAACTAACGCATCACCTATATAGATATACTAAGTTCACAGCCTCATAATTTCTAATATCATCAAGAATCACAAAAATAGAATATAATATAACCTTGAATATCAAGGGTACCCCAGAACCACATCCCCACTTGTGTTCTTCTCTTCCCTAATAATGCATGTCATGAGCATCTCTCTCCAAAATTTCTAGCTCACAGACACCTGGGTGAAGCACCACAACATCCACATTATGCAAAACACCACCACATATATATAAACAAAAGTAACCAGGTAGATTCATGGAGTCACCATTGCCTGTATAACATGTATCATACATCAAAAATTATACCTCAGGCCATCACAACCCATACACCGAGTAAGGAACCTCATGCCATCATAGCCTATACATGTTTTCTTATAACAGTCATTAGAAAACTATAATAATAATACATGTCTGTAAATTAACAATAATTCACTACAACCCTCTACACATATATTATAAATACTAATCATCATTCATACTATTAAGAGTAACTACCATTAGAAGATAGAGGATCCAAAGTGGGTAGTCATTCATCCATACTGCAACAGAGATATTGGGGAAAACAACCCTAGGGCACAGAATCCTCGGGGGGTTGGTCTCCCTAACTGACAACATGGAGTAGCATATAAAAACACAAATGATACATGATATAATATAATTGAAAAACAATATATGATAAAAAATAGTATCAAACACAACTTCAACTAAAATTTCTCGGACTCATGTTTTCCACTTCTAAGACCAGGTATCCTATATACACACAACTATTTACGGAGTCCCAAAAAAATATTCCTTTTAATTAGATTCAATTGTTTTGCAAACAATTAATTCACAATTAAATAACCATTAACATTTTCCATATTACATTTCATTACCATTAAAAAAAATCTATGCCCTATGGCCATAAGAAAACGGAGTCCAAAACTTCTTAGAATTATAAAATCAGCACTGTATCCCAACATGCTCCAACCAAATGGGTTAAAAATTATTCATTTATTAACTACATTAATTTCTATATTAACACATGCTCTAGGAAAACATAATAATCTACAAAAAAAATTACACAACCAAAGACATTAATTAACCTCATTCAGTGGGGAAAAGAGAGAAGATAAACAAAAAATCTGGCCATTAGACAAAAAATGATTCAAACAAGTACATGTCATTCATTTCAATGGGTAAGCCTAGAATTAACCCATTAAATCATCTCGAGTTCCCTCTCCAACACCATCTTCCATATCTCAATACATCCCTCCATCACAATAGTCAACTACTTCCATAACAATCGGGCCTCCCCCCCCCCATATTCCATAATAGACCTATAGCCCCATCCATCCCAGGATCATGTCTCATTCGGCCCTCACCATCACATAAACTACAACATACCTCTAGTGTTATCCATATAATGCTCACATCACATGACAAGAAGTGGAAAAAAAATATTGTAACTGGGACCTTCTCCCTAAAGGAAGAAATCAAATCTTTACACACAATGAGCTTAAATGGCTCAGGAACACAAGGTAGTCAACCATTACAAACAAGATGGAAAATCTGGACCTATGAAGCATTATATTTTATACTACAACCAGTTCTTATTCAATATTGAATTACAAAATTTATTATATATAGGTTCCAACTATGGGGACCCTGATAAATGTATTTTTTTACATATTTTTATTTTTTATGAATTCATTGCATATTAATTAAATTAATGGAACATTTATACCTGATATAACTGTTTTGTGAATTATTAAGTAGGGTAAAAAATTTAAGAAATACTAGAGGAAACATGTTAATATAGGAAGAAAAAGAAACACCACACTGCGAGGGATGTAAAATGGTGCGACATCAGATATATGAGGATGTTCCTCGAGTACATCAAAGGAAAAAAACTGAAGAAGTTGGGAGAAACATGGGGTTTGGAACTAGAATTTGATGTTACACATCATGTATTGTTTATAAATGATGTGTATATTTCCAAGTCATGAAACTATTATAGTTCATGAGAAAAAGAAAAAAATCTTGATGATTACACGATGTGTGAGGATATTACACATCGTGTAAAAACATGATACATTAGAAGTCACTGCTTTCCAGGGTATATTTTGACATAATTTATTAAATCATTTTGACCTGAACAACCATTAAATTCTATAATTTGCCTAGTGGAACCATATGGACGAACATGAAGCATAGAAAATGAGGATTCCATCCATGAGAAAAAGATTCCATTTGATGAGTGAGTTTTTACCACTGAGAGGCCGTCAAAGGGTTCCATCCTACTGTAGATTGATTTTTCATAGTTTTTCTTTTAATTTTTTTCTTCATATACCATGTAATGTTTAATTTTGTTTAGTTTAATTCAAATATTTCTATATTATTCATTCTGTTCATCATTTTTTTTATTAATCTCTCTCATATGTAATTGGGTTTAATCAACATTGAATATCACTCGTGATGGATGTATAAAACGCATAAGGGTGAAGAATAAATTAAAGGGGTGTGTACCATCATTGATTGATTTATACTTTATCATAAAGATGATTACATTCGATAGTATCATGTTGTTCCTACATGTATACATTGTTCTTCATTGATTCACTGGCCATATGTGTTCAACAATGAATGAACACCAATATGATTGGGATAATTTATTAATGAACATTGAATGGAATTACTCTTCTACTTTTGGAAATATCCACATAATTAAATTTAGTTATTTTTATTCATCTGACCATTTTGAATTTTTATTCTATTTTAGTTTGATAGGAAATGACTATTTATCCTATGGATGAAATTGTGTGGTTTTATAGAAATTTGATATAACCTTTTTGAAAGTGAAGTGGAATTAATTTATTTTGGAAAACCATCACTAGAAATTGGATCCCCTATCTTATCTTTTATATTATAATTGATATATTACAATTTTCTTCAAAATATTAATTAATGAAAACCTAAATTGGAGTGAATTGTCCATTAGTAAAGAGTTTTCATCACTGAGTTCCCCACTCTTTGTGGTTTCCACTCAAAACCTCTACTATACCATTCCTTTTTAGTTATTACGATTTAAGTTAGTTTAAATTTTAAATTTGATCCATGCCTAGGGTAATTAACAACATATTTGGGCACATCACAACCTATGCAACAATCTAGAAAAATAAATCAAAAATAAATTTTAATTTTAATTTTAAATTCAGTCAATTCATTTACCAACAACCATAAACATTAATTACACCTTTATTCAGTTCTATTAACACTAGTACGATCAATTCATTTATGAAATCTTACAGCATTAGGATTAGAACACCTTAGATTCACTAAAAATGCATCTTTAATATTTTAGAAAAATAATTATCAATTAATTCCAACATTATGTTATTTACCAATTTTCATAAATAATATCATGTTCATTGATGAAATTCATAGATATCACAATACCTAGCAAAACAAGAGTTACAACATTATCAATCCATAAAACAACAACATATTCATGTTGTCGATATCAATTATTTAATCTATTTCATGTAATTATTAGAATAATTTCATTATAATCCAAGGCGATAAATCATGCTATCTCTACAATTTCATGTGAATAAAAGGAGAAGAAAAAAATACACTACCAGAAAAATGGATTCATCATTTTTCTCTTGAGAATGGACTAATGATGGGGATCCTGATTTCCTCTCCTACAAAAAATGCATCCACCCTATAATGCCACGCCACGACCACACCAAAAAACCACAAAAACAACTCCAATAGAAATATTGAAATCAAGAACCATAGCATGGAAATTAGAAATATAAGTTAAAAGATCAAAGAAACTACATGAAAATAGTTATAACATATATTGAATCAAATACGGATTGCTACAGTTTGAAGGAGGGATCTAAGAGATCAATACCTGATGATGGAATCCGATAAACATTGAAGAGGGGGATTGAGGGTCTCCTATAATCATAATAGAGGTGCTAAAAATTTAGGGTTCTACAACCATGATCAGCTAAAAATGTTTAAAACATATACCATTGGGGATTTACCTGATGTGTGATACCATCTCCCATCATGTAATCCTTAGGGTTCAGTTTCAGCTGAAAAACATATATGCATTTTATTTTTAAAACCCTGATTCATTACTTGGCAACATTTATGTCATGTAAATTTACCCAGTATGAAATCTCCCAAAATTCAGTATTTATGTTCTCACCCCCTTTGAACTTCCTCCATGATTCTTATGACTATCTCAATCTACAGAAATGTGCAAATTTTGGATCCACATAGATTCGACCCCTTACATGATTTATCATCCTCGAGAATCCAAATACGAACCATCGGGGAAATAAAAATGGGATAATATGAACCAACACCCTTTGAGATACCCCTCGAGGCTCTCACCACCATAGGATCTACACTACCACATCAAATAAATAACATGAAACCACTAAACAATCATAACCAGTTTTAGTGGAAGGTTTGCATGGGTACTCTCCCAACTATGAGTCTTCTTGATTATCAACATGTGGCCAGTACTACTTTTCCCCTTTCTGCTCGAACACTATTGAGACTCCTTTGCACGCCATCATTCACTACCTGTGAGCTAAACAAATTTGGAGTTAATGGGGACTAACTTCTACCGCTTCACTGGAATTGGCCTCTGACCTTCACGATATTCGGACACGTTGGTGATCCTCTCTATCCTCGGCTCTTCCAGGTTCTCTTTGCACTTCGGCCTGGATTATTTGGCTCCGGTGTAACTATGAATTTTTCCATCAAGCTCACAACCCCCCGAATTCTGGATTGAATGGGACACTTCTTGGATTGAGGGATGGAAAGACCACAATGATCATTTTATGTCAGTTGTTACCCTCTCCTTTCCCTCTCTTTGGAATCCCCCAACAAAAGGGATTCTTAATATTAACGTGGACATGTATCTTCCAAAGGATGGGATTCTTTCCCTCAGCCTCCTGTCCCATAATCATCGGGGGAAATCTTTGCTGCAAATATGAACCACATCATGATTTCTGGGAACTGAAAATTTCTGAGGACATGGAAATCCATGCTAGTTTGTTGTTCACCTTGAAATGTGGATGGAGTGATATTATTATTGAGTCTGACTGCCTTACTGTAATCGATGCTATTAACCACAACGATGGTGGGATCTAGTCTTTTGGCATCATCATCTGGAGAATCCTCTCACTCTACCATTGCTTCTCTTTTTCCACATTCTCCTTTAAGAAAGGGAGGGAATCAACACGGCCCATCAGCTAGCGGCCTGAGGCCCATTCAACTCCGACTAGCTTTGGTTGGACAATTTCCCTTCTTGGCTTTGTACTTGTAATTCTGTTGATATCCTTCATTAATGATTTCTGTTTTAATCAAAAAAACCATAATGAGCTCCAAAACACTAACTCGGAGGAGAAAACACTCAAAATTGAGTAAGCCACATTAAGAAATAAGATAAATACATCTCATAAACATGAAAATGTCTAAAAACACAATGAAAAAAATGTTATAAGAGAGATAATCACAAAACATCATGGGGTAATGAAATTATTTCTACGACATATATTCCCATGTACACTCCCCTACACCATCATGCCAATATAATACACAAACAAAGGGGATATATTTCCTACAAAACACCTTCTCCTAGTGCTCCTTGATCACTAAAATCTACTCCTCAAAGGTCACATCCTCCCCAACATTGGTATCTCCATAATTGATGATGTGAGAGTCCCCATAAAATAATGACAGACCTACGACATGTGAAGAATGTGTATTTGGATCATATACGGGGGATGTTCTTTCTAATACACCATGTCTCCAACATGAGCCAACACCTCAGAAGGCCAAAACAAACTGGGGTGAAAACTTACTCCCATTACCATACCTTCACTCCCCATGATGACGAGTCACCAATGAGAACACATGATCCCATCATCATACTACATAGGTCTCCTTCTATAATCGACATAGGATTTTTGAGGATCATGTTCTGCTTTCATCCTCTCACAATTACTAGAACAATCTATTTCTTATTTTATACCATTTTTGGAACACAAATTTCTATCTCTCTAACCCCAGTCTAGCATATATAAGATCGACAATGTTTGGACGTAAAATGCATCAAATTTTTTCATACTAGTGGTGGAGTAAAAACAATTGGTGTAAGAAAATATACTAATAGTAGTTGCCTCATCAATAAACTTCCAAAATCCAGGTCATAATAGAACAAAATGACATCATGAGTCAAGATGGTCTGATCAGGCTGACCATAAATCTATAGATGAAAAGTAGTGATCATGAATAAGTGATAACCAAAAATGTGTTAGAGACCTCTGCACACCCTGGAGGTAAAATGGGGATATTGACCAAAAATGATTGTCCTTGTAACCCCGTATAGTCTCACCACCAACTCTAGATGTTTCCTTGACAAAACCTCTAATGAGCTCAACTCCTTGATCACTGTAAATTGATAAGATTTCTTGATATGATCTACTACCACCCTTATTATGTCATAGCCTCCCCAAGATCGAGGTAAACATGAAACAATGTCTATCAAGATTTCATCCCACTTGCACTGAGGATCAATTTATGGTTGTCGCAAACCACCAGCATCATGGTGCTTAGCCTTCACTTTCTATAATACCTAACACTAATACACAACCTCTAAAACTGAATGTTTCATACCAGGCCAACAAAACTGACCTCTCAAATCTCAATACGTTTGTTACACACTATGATGTACCTTCATGGGTGAACTATGAAACAATTTGTGAACTATATCATGAATCTACAGTGGAATGAAATTGATTCCTATAAACAACACTCATTTTCATTAATCCATAGACCGACCATAAGGGGCCTCACCATAATCAACGTAGTCCCTCTAGACCTCCACCTAAAATCCTCCTACTAGGAATCATACACCTTCTGAACTAGACCTGATTTCATTGTCATCAGAAATAGGAATCCTCTTCCACCAATGTATCTCATATCTATTTACATTGTTGAATGTTCTTCCTTCACTCCCAGTTAATCACCTAATCCATGCACTTCATCATTGCGTGACTTCCTTCTCTATTCATCAGCTACAATATTCCCATCACCAGATGTATATGACATATTGAAGTCGTATTCCTATATGAACTGCATCCACCAATACTAACAGAAGTACTAGTCACATTGGGAGAAAACATTAAATAGTCCCTTCTAATCGGTGAAGACAAAAAAATATCATTAACGAGGTAATGTCACCATAATTTACAAACAAACACCATTATTTCCAAATCGATTTTATGGTTAGCATAGTTATTCTCATGGGGGTGTAACTACTAAGACCCAACAAAAACAATTGGTCTATGTTTCATTAGAACAAAATGAAACCCTAGATGTGAAGAATAAAAACAAACCTCAATCTAAACTCCTTTTGTAGGCAGATAATGATAGGCATAAATAACAAATTCTCCTCCAGATACTCAAATAATGTCTGACAGTGACTAGCCCACAAGAACACATGATCCTTTCTGCTCAACAGTTTTAGATTAGTAAAATCCAGAGACATATCAGTTATGAAAATACACTAATATCATACAATACCATATAAACTTTATACCACATTCACTATGTGGGTGGGATTCCCAATACCCAGCTACTTCTATATCTAAAGGATCCATGTAGTCTCCCTATTACGACACAACAAACCCCAAAAAACAGACTTTTCAATCCAAAAAAATCACACATAGAAAACGTCCCAAATAACTTCTCATGATGAAGAACTCCCAAAATGGACCGCAGATTCTCTACATGCTCCACCTCAGATGTAGACTACATAATGATTTCATTAATGAAAACCACCACAAAAATATACCAGAACTCATGGAACACAATTTTCATTAATCCCAAGAACATATCTGGAAAATTCTTTACACTGGATGAAATCACAAAGAACTCGTAATGTGCATGAAGATAATAGAATGATTATTTTGGGATATCCTTTTCCCTTAAACACAAATCAAGATATCATGACCCTAAAATTGATCATTGAGAAAAAAAAATTCAACCTTTATTTGATCAAATAAATAATTTATCCATGGATAGGATATAAGTTATTTAGTATCACTTGGTTCAAGCATTGATAATCATTACACAACCCAAAATTACTATTTTCCTTCTTTATGACCAACACTGGAGCACCCTATGGTGACACACTCATCTAAATAAAACTACATTGGAATAGACCATCGAACTGTATTTGTATCTCTTTCAACTCATAATGCTCCATAATATATCGAGAAATTGAGATTTGGTACATTCATGGTTGTTGTTCGATCCCCATCATGATTTCCTATCATGTGGGAAATTCTAAAACCTCCTCTCGAAAGATATCATGGTATAATTCTATGACCCGAGGAAACAACAACTACTAAACTTCCAGCAAACTTAGCATCAAACTCATCCATCAAATATGATAGGGACGCAACATGCTTATAACCCATTTATGGGTGTCACTCACCAAACAATACCGATTGATCCCCACCAGGATCGAAGAGCACTATCACCCACATCAATAAAACCATGATAGCCTCAAACGAATACAAAAAATACATGATGAGGATGATGTATTGTGTTTTTATCTATAAACATAGGAAATCTACACAAGAATGGTGCTACCACAAAACTAATTCACAGTATCTACACCCATAAAACAAGCCAGCTCAACCTCTAATAGTTATATTTAATGCCAAGGGAAATGAAATCCTCACAACCTCAAGTCCCAAAGAATAGACATGGGAAGGTGATATGAATGAATTATTCACTCTGATATCAAAAAAGGCATAAAACCAAGTAAAAATCAACCAAATGGTACCTCTAATGACACATGGCTTTCTCGGTGTTAGCGACCCTAAAGAATTATGTTGTACATGAACTACTTCACAACCTCTCTGACCAGGCTGATGACCACCTCCACAACTGCACTCTTCTCTCTGAGGACGATGAGAATACAGGGGTTATCCTCTGCCTACCCCATATAGTCTCTCCTCATACCAAAATGGGGAAATTTTATATTTTTTCCTCTACTGTAACTTCCTAAATGGAGGATCATGGAGTGGAAAAACTGGTGCATATAGACTGGTTAGAATGCTTGGGCACTCTCACCATGAATTAAATCTTCCCCCATAAGGAAAACAATTGTATAATATCTTAGAATTGTCCTAAGAGACACTTACCTCCTAGGAAATGGGACATTTAGGGCTAGGATCTTCTCCTAGATTATTAGAAGATCATATTTCACGACAACTGGTAACCCCAAAATATAGATATTCTTCATGGGGTATCTTGAAAAATCCTCTAACATGATGATTAGGTTCCAGCTAGCATTCTCTCGATGACCTTTACTCTCGCCAAGACATTTCAATACATCATTAGCATTAATGATGTGACCAAGCATTGGATCTCTGGATAAAAACCCTCCTCAATATTCCTTTACATGACCTCCCCATATAGAAATATGTATGACACATATCATAGAAGATTCCTAAAATAGATCCTGAAATCTCACATACTGGATCTCCCCTTCTAATGGGAAACAATCTCCAGATAAATTTTCACCTTGATAGATGAGGAAGTAAACTCACCTCTGAACTGGTCTTAGAACTACTCCCTTGGGACTAACGAATCCTCGTGATCTCAGAGCAACAAGACCCAACACTACCTCACTTCCCCACATAGTATTGTCACAACAAATGATTCTCAGTGCGTTTTCCAAGCATGGATCAAACTAAAGGATATCTAAACCTCTTCAAACCATTCATTCATGACTGTATCTAAAATAGATAACTTATACCACTATAGAATCTAGTTCTAAAACTCTCAGAGTTTCATCCTCCAAGTGTCATCATTAACCTATACCCTATGGTGATTTGCTGGAGAAACCTGCTAAACATCCTTCAAACAAACTAGATAAGGACATCGACCTAGATAAATCCCTAAAGAGTAAAAAATTAGTTAGTGATCGATACATGGAATAGGGAAGACTTTAACAGAAATTAATTATTTTGTTTCATTCATTTTAGGATTAAGTAGACTATGGTCCTTATATTCAATCATAGGCTCAAAGAATAATGATTCATGATTCTTTCCTAGGTCACTACCCTATAACTAGTGTCACCTAATTTATTACTCATTGTATTCTTAATGTTCCATGCATTAGATCATAATGATACCTAAATACCTTTTTCTAATTTAGTCATCTGGGTGTATAAAAATTGATAAAATTATCTGACATTGTTTCCCTACCAACCCATACAATATCACTTGTACGTAACCCTAAACTAAATCCTACCCCTAAACCAGAGCATTGATACATATATGTTTTGACCCCCTACCCACAAATTGTAGCCCAATAGGACTTGAAAATGGAGAAGATTGATATTTATACCAGATTCCCAACAATAGTAGGCTTGAGGATGGGAACTAGCACCTTGGGTATAGTAAAGACATATATGGGAGGAATTACACTCCATGAGAATGCATACAAAAGATAAAGATAAGAAAGACACCAACCAAATCCTTCCCAAACTACAATATAATATAAATCCAAGTGTTTTTATCTAATGGAATGAAATAACTACGATATATGAAAGGAAAACATAATGTACAAAAATAAAAGGAAGAATGAGAGTGATCGTGAAGCCAAAACAACTTCTACAGAACCCCAAGCTAGCAGTAACCAGCCTAATCTCTAACCTAATCAAACTAAAATGAAAAATAGTTTATATATATTTGGGGTTGAGTATAACAGTATACTCAATAGGATCATCCCAATATTCACTCGTGAAAAAGGTTAAGAAACCATACTGATGCATATTGAAGAACTAGTGAAATTGAGTCATCGCCTAAACTGGGATACTATGTTCATGGATTCACCATTAATACTCTCGCCATGTATCTCCTAGAAGAGAATATAATATAATATATAATATCAATATTTCCCCACTACCGTTTTCACATTATGAATCTTTACCACTACACCACATGTCCTGAGCATCTCTCTCCAAATTTCCAGCCCGAAGACACCTGGTGGAAGCACCATAACATGCACCTCATGCAATACACCTCCATGTACACATAGCCAAAAGTAACTAGGTATATTTTTCGAGTCATCAGAACCCATATGACATGCTTCATAGAATGTGTATTATACCTCAACCCATCACATATGATACACCATGTAAGGAACCTCAAGTCATAAAAATGTATACACGTTACACCTAATGAAGAAAATGGGAAACTATATATAGACTACATATGTGTGAAATAACCATAGGACATTACATCCCTATAAACTCATATATGGGGAAAACTAAACATCCTTCAAAACATCACATGTTACTACCAAGAGAAGAGAGTGGGGCCAATGGGTGTAGTCATCCATCCATCCTCCAACCAAAATACTAGGGAAAACACCCCTAGGGATCAGAATTCCCCAGGTTTCAGTCACCCTAACTGATATAGTTTAATAGAATACCAAAAAAACCCACATGATATAATATAGCTCACAACTACACTATGGTCATAAAATAGTGTCATCCATAACAACAGCTAACATTTATTGGACTCCCCGAGTACCACTGCTGAGAACAGATAACCTATAATTACACAACAATTTAAAGAGAAACATTAAATTGTTTATTACATTCCATCAGTTGAAAATTACTTTAACCAATTATATAACCATTAATTAACAACTAACATTTTTCACATTACATTTCATTACAATTTAAAAATGTTTCATTCCCTCCAGGAAAAAGCAAGTCATGTTCACGGCTTCTCAGAATTATAACCTCTGCATTTCTTTCCAATAAACACCAAACCCATGGTTTAATAATTTATTCATTTGTTAACAATATTAATTTTTATATTACTATATACTCTAGGTAAATATCCTTAGAAACATGACTTGTTATACAACCAACAACATTCATCTGCCTCAAGCAGTGGGGAAAGGAATGAAGATAAAAAACAACTTATCCATCACCTAAACAACATATTCAAATAAGATTTCAACATTTATATCAATGGGTAATATTGAAATAAACTTTTTCCATCAATCTGGGTTTCCTTTCCAACACCCTCATGCATATCCTTGTGTATCCCTCTATCACATCAATCAATGGCTACAATAATAATGGGGACTCCCCACCCTATATTCCACAATAGACTTCAAGGATCACCCATCCTAGGATCAAATCACTTCTAGGCCTCCCCACCCCATATACCAAAAAACCATCTAGGCACAACCATCCTAGGCTCACATCACACCACAAGAAGTTAGAAACATAAATATAATTTGAGCACATGACCTTAATTTGAGGTATCAATCTATCACAAAAAATAGTCCATCATGTCTCCAAATCAAAAGGAACTCAATATTCAAAAATTAAAGGGTAAACCAGGACCTGAAAATCATTTCATTTATCATACATCTAGTTCTTATTTCATCATGAATTAACACATTTGTTTCTGACGCTTTTGCCGGGGCACGCGCGTCTGTCTGCATGGGCGCGATAGGCGCGACTTTCTTTGTGTTTCCCCGCATTCCCGCTTTCCAAAGGCGGGTGACATCTGCTTTTTATTCAGGGACGTATGCTCCTTGATTGAAACCAGGATGATTGGATTTCGGTTCATCCTTCCATGGATTCCTCCTCGGAACTCATCACCTAGTTCGGGTCTCCCTCATTGATTTAATACGTTGTTCATGAAACTCTTCCCAATGCCATGTTTCCATGGACGCTGGTTAATTACACTACATCTGTCATGACAATCCAATGGGTCTTGACATGGTAGTGACCATCGGTCGGAGTAGATGGCAATATCAGGCATGTCGTGGCATCTCTGGGTGCGTGGACATTAGGGAACCTGTATTATTCCTCATAATGGGGAATCTCAAGGGTGTAGAATCGAGGAATCCCATATAAAATGTGGGGAATGATATGCCATAGGCATGCATCTGAGGTTTTCCTAAGCTTCCTGTTTTTAACACAAGGTATGCTTCCAGATTAACGTCTAGCGGATACGGTTACACCAAAGGTGTGTCTTCCGAGGTTTTCCCCAGGCATCTCATGTTTATCACAAGGTAGGCCGCGAGTTTAACATATTGCAGTGACGGTTAGGCCATAGGCGTGTCATCTGAGGTTTTCCTCAGGCATCTCATGTTTATCACGAAGTAAGTTGTGAGTTTAACATCTTGCAGAGATGGTGTGAGAGTGATCATAACGTCTCATGGAGACAAATCAAATCGGTATATCCCAAGGGGGTAATACCTGGATGATGGATAGATCAGGATACCTAATGAGGATGGATCCGAGGTGGTGCGCTCCAAGGAGGGGGGATGTCACACCGTAATGGCTGATCTGAACACCACTGAGGGCGGATCAGGGGAAGTGCACCCTAGGATGGGGGACACCATGGATTACCATTCGCTGGTATTCAACCTCTTGGAGGTTTCCTATGTACCTTTTGTAGAGGACAGGGATCAAAACCCATGTAGTTCATTGGGGTGGTGAATCGGGGTTTACACAGAGGACAATGCCCCGGAGACATGTTGGGGCTTACGCATGGATAAAAGCCCAGGTGCTACTAGGAGGAGTGAGGAGGGTGGATGAAATCATCCCACCGGGATGTGGCAGCCCGAGTGAGAATCAGGATGTATGGTGGATGGATGAACGAAGTGGAGGGGGAATGATAGGGGACTATCGCAAGGGTGACAGTGAAGTAGGGCTTGAGCCTCGAAGAGACCTCCTACGTATCCCAGTGTCATGGAATCAAAGTTCGCGTAGTTCAGGATGGTGCCGGTGGACCGACGTGAAGATGGACCTTGGTCCGATGGATGTTGGGCTTGAACCTCGTGAGATTTCTGACGTACCATGCAATGACATGGATCAAAGTCCTTGTAGTTCGGGTGGGTGTGCCGGAGGACCGACGTGAATGTGGACCTTGGTCCGATGGGTGTCGTCAGCGAACTGACGTGCAGGTGGACCTTGGTCTGATGGGTATCATCAGTGAACCGACGTGAAGGTGGACCTTGGTCGGATGGACATCTTCAGCGAACCGACATGAAGGTGGACCTTAGTCCGATGGGAATCATCATCGAACCGATGTGAAGGTGGACCTTGGTCCGATGGGCATCGTCAGCAAACCGAAGTGAAGGTGGAACTTGGTCCGATGTGTATTGTCAGCGAACCGACGTAATGGTGGACCTTGGTCCGATGGGCATCATCAAAGAACCGCCGTATAGGTGGACCTTGGTCCAATGGTGGTGGGCTTGAACCTCGTGGAGACTTCCTACGTACCATGCCTTAGCACTGAACAAAGACCATGTAGTTCAAATGAGGTGTGGAATACAGTTTAACATCATGCGGGACGGGGGTGAACCGACGTGAATGGGGTCGGAACAACTGGGTGATGGGCTTGAACCTCATGGAGGCTTCCTACGTACTATGCCTTAACATGGATCAAAGACCTCATAGTTCAGGTGATTTTCGTCAGTGAACCGACGTGGAGGTGAACCTGTGGGTCCATTGGTTCGGGGATTGAAACTCAGGGGGGGCTTCCTAAGTACCATGACTTGACATGGATCAATTTCCTCATAGTTCGGGTGGTCTTCATCAGAGAACTGACGTGGAGGTGAACCCGTGGGTCCACTGGTTGTGGGCTTGAGCCTTAGGGGGGCTTCCTATGTACCATGCCTTGACATGGATCAAAGTCCTCATAGATAGGGAGGAAATGGAGGTTCTTGGTGAACCGACATGAATAAAGGACCTTGGTCCGATGGGAGATGGGCTTGAACCACAGGGAGGATTCCTACATACCGTACCTTGACATGGATCAAAGTCCCCGTAGTTTGGGTTGGTCACAACAGATTGCCGTCAGACTGGAATGCAGTTTAACATCATGCTGGATGAGGGAGGAACCTGACGTGAAGAAATGATGGGCGGTGGGCTTGAACCTCACGGAGGTTTCCTACGTACCATGCCTTGACATGGATCAAATACCTCGTACTTCAAATGGATGTGCAATTTAACGTCATGCGGGAGATGGATGTATAGTTTAACGTCATGCAGGATGAGGGAATACTGTTTAACGTCATGCTGGACGAGGGAATTTCCGTGGTCGATTCTTACTCTAAGCCCATGTGAGTCATGCTCGGTGTGAGAGACAAGAGGTAGCAGCGGCCTGACGATCACGTCGCGAAGGGTGCGTCCATAGGGAACGAATAGGGGCTTATGAGTTAGGCAGTCCATGGTGCTGGGACTTACTCCAGGATGGAGGCCCAATGAAAAGGATGATGATGGTTTCAGGATTGAGCCTTGAAGAGGCTTCCTACATATCCCTGTGGCAGGGAATCAAAGTCCACGTAGTTCTCCTGATGATGGCTTACCACTGATTTGGGGTTTCAACGGCTTACCACTGGATTGGGTCACAATGGCTTACCGCTGTATAAGGGGTCGAAACGGCTTACCGATGGATCAGGATGTCAACGGCTTACCACTGAATGGGATCACAATGGCTTACTGCTGTATAAGGATGTCAACGACTTACTGCTGCATGGGGTTGCAATGGCTTACCGCTGGATGGGATCACAACATATTACCGTTGTATAAGGATGTCAACTGCTTACCGCTGCATAGGATCACAATGGCTTACCACTGATTGGGATCACAACAGTTTATGGGGATTACACGAGGAAGCTGCCCGGGTGCCTCTATGGAGCAGCAATGGTGAACGGGGCTTGCTCTAGGAAGCTGCCCGGGTGCCGCTAAGGAGCGGCAATCGTGGGTGGGGCTTACACAAAGATGTTGCCTTCGTGCTGCTAAGGAGCGACAATGGTGAACGGGGTTTACGCTAGGATGCTGCCCGGGTGCCGCTAAGGAGCGGCAATCATGGATGGGGCATACGCAATGATGCTGCCCTGATGCCACTAAGGAGCGGAAATGGTGAACCGGACATATGCTAGGAAGCTTCCTGTATTGTCTTCCTCATTTCTGGCCATGAGGGCATCCCAACTCACTGGTGAATTGAGGCCTTCACCTATGCACTGATTCACATGATGGATAATGCCAAGGGGCATTGGAATCATGCCACTGTAGTCATGGAATTAAGCTTCTTATGCTCGGAGCATAAGGCATCTCTTGTTCAGTGCAAGAGGCATCCAATGTTTGGAACATAGGGTGTACTACAGTTTAAAGTCTAGTAGATAGGACTATTGGCATCTCATGCTTGGATCATGAGATATATCTTGTTTGGAGCAAGAGGCATCCTATGTTTTTTATACAGGGATCACTACAGTTTATAGTCATGCAGAGAGGACTATTGGCATCTCTTGTTTGGAGCATGAGGCATCTCTTGATTGGAGCAAGAGGCATCCGATCATTTGTTTGATAGGGATTACTACATTTTATAGTCATGTAGAGAGGACTGTTGGCATCATATGCTTAAAGCATAAGGCATCTCTTGCTTGGAGAAAGAGGAATCCTACCATTTGTTATATAGGGAGTACTACAGTTTATTGTTATGTGGATATGAATGTTTAGGCATAAGGTGCCTAGAAATGGCTGGTGTTAGGTCTTATGCAATGGAGACCCTTTCTGGTTTAACCTGGCATAAGATCCAAGTTATGGGGTTTGGAAGAGTTGCCTGAGGAATGGTTCGACTCAAATGACTTGGGGAATTGATGATGGGAATCTCAACTCACGACATGGGGATGAATCCAAGAGGAATATGTCGACTCTAAGTGTTTCATGGTGTGTGGAGAAGTATCTCGAATCATGGTATTCAATAGGTGAATGGTGGGTGCGCATAAGGGATCAATGGAAAATCTCGACATCCCGACCCGAAAATTTCATGGTTCGACTCTCCATTTTTCATGGGGGCCTATGATGGTAGCGAAGGGACGGGCCCGGAGGACCGGGACCATAGCCCGACACTGACCCCGATTGTGGGTGCGGGGGCACAGCCCTCACGGTATGGACTGGTGGGCGCGAAGGTAGGAGCCTCGCAAATGATTGTTCTTCACGAAGTAGCTTCGCGGAGCATGGCCTTACTGAGCAATGCGGTCTCGCGGAGCATGGGCCTCTTGCGGAGCAAGGGTGGCTCGCAGATCAAAGTCTCATGGAGCAGCATCGTGGAGAATTGGATCACAGAGCATGGGCTCACAGAGTATGGTCACTCCGAGTAGCATCGCGGAGCATTGGCGTGGGTAGCATGGACTCATGGAGCCTCGGCTCGCGGAGCAGCAACGCGAAGGAAGCTGCTCGTGGAGCATGGCCTCGTGGAGCCGCAATGCGGAGCTTCGCAGACCGGGAGATCGGCCACCCAAGGGGCGACGTGGCCATTGTCGTCCATATAAGTGGGGGTGAGCTGGGTATTTATAGTCAATGGGCGCCGCAAAGCAGAGCTTGTGTGGCACGAAGATGGAGCTTGCTCCGTGGAGGATCGTGAACATCAAAGGGGTTCGCGGAGCATCCCGCCTCCTTTGCTTCAGGCGGGTTCATGAATGTCAAATTCCTCAACGGAGCATCCTGCCTGATATAATTCGTGGCGGGTGTTCACGGCGCATCGTGAACGTCAAATAGGTTCGCGGAGCTTCCCTCCTTATTACTTCGCGGCGGCGATCCGCGATCACAGAGGGGGGCTTCACGAAGGGGCTTTGCGAGGTAGTTTTCCATCCCACCTTCAATTGTCCATAACCCCTAATCCATAACTCCGTTCGGGCCCTGCAACCTACCAAATCGAAGATTGAGAAATGTTCTACGATCTTGGATCATGTATGGAAGAATTTGGAAAACTTTGGGGATGCATTTTCTGGGGTCTACAACATTCATTATTTATTAGTTCCAACTTCAGGAAACCTAAGTAGCAAGCTAGCACAACCGGTCACGAATTAATTAAAAAATTAATTTGGAATTCCTATAATTAATTTACCATCAAGTATAGACATTATTTACACCTTTATTCAATTCCATTAACTCATGGATGACCAATTCCTTTAAATGTGCTTCCAACATTATGATTTCCACACAACATTTTCATTAAACATGCATATATAATAATTTATCCAATTAATTATCATTTAATCTTGGATTTATGTTTAACAATTTCCATCCATAAAAAAAAATAATCCATCAAGGGAATGTATATCACACTATCTAGCAAAAATAGAGGCAAAAACGTATCATAGTACAAAACAACAACCTCGCCATGTGATCGATATAGTTTCTTTATTTGAGATTATGTAATTATTAGGTAAATGTTATTACTATACATGGGGATAAATCATGTTTTCTCTATGGTTTCACATAAATAAATATAGACTCAATAAATCCAATAACTGAAAAAGGGTGTAAAAATTATTCACATGATAATAGACCAACTCCTCAGATCCCGATCGCCTCTCCTGTAGGAACCGCGTCCACCTGGGGTTGTCATGCCACAACCATATAAACCGAACACTGAAAAAACTATATTAGAAAAATGGAGATCATGGTCTGTTACAGGGAAATAGGAATGGGAGTAAATGAATTTAGTAATCCAAATAAATAGATGTAGAACATACCTTGGATCAAAGATAGGTCTCCATGGATCGAATGAGAAAAGATCGAGATCAATCCCTAACAACAGAATCCCAAAAACATAGAAGAGGGGGATTCTTCGTCACCTGGAATTGGGAGAGAGGTTCTAAAGTCATAGGGATTGACAAAACTTATTGACTAAAAATGTTTAAAAGATACATCATTGGGGATTTACATGACATGTAATCCCCTTTCACGTTATGTAATCCTTAGGGATATTTTTCCATTGGAAAAAAGTGTTGACTTTTCATTATTAAAAACCCTATTCATTACATCTCATGAAACCCACATTCTTGTCATGTAACATTACACATCATGAAATATCCCTACCTTCACATTTTAGTATCTGAATCTCTTTAGTCCTCTTTTGATCCTCCTTCAAGCACCTCAATCTTCAAAAACATTCTGAGGGTCGATCCATATAGATCCAGGCCCTTACACTATAGACACAGGTATAGATATATAGTAACTGGTTTTCTAGATGAAGATAATAATATTTTAAAATTATTTTTAATTTATAATTCAATTTTGTATTTTTATCAATAGAAATTCGCTCCTTGGGAATGACATTTTATTACTCCACACCTTAATCTTGAATCATGGTTCAAGGTAGTTGATAGATTATTTTCTGAATAAATACAAAGGTAAATATTTTATTTTTCTCCTTTCATCCATTATTTGTAATTATTATCAAATTAATATATATTTGAGTTTTCATCCGACCATTACATGGGGATATCACATCCAACATAGGTTTTTCTTCTCTCCATTATATGGGTCGCTATAAAAAATGATTTTATCTATTTAAATAATTATTTTATGAATTTATTTATAAGTTTGTTGTTCTTATGTATCAATAAATTTTAGATTTAAATTCATTGATGATTAGGTTCATTTATTTGGTTAATTGTGTTTTCATTAATTATTATTAATTGTATGATTTTTTAATCAAGGTGACTATTTAGGTGTAATGTTCATTATTAATGGTATATAGATAATATTAATTAATTATTCATGGAATATAGATTTAATGGTTTATAGGATTGAATAACTAGGATGTCAATCTCTATGTTACATGTAATTAAACAAAATATTTCATTTTAGTATAGTTTTATAGAAATTTGAAAAAACATTAACTAAGGAAACCAATTTCTTTTTAATATGTTGAGTTTTCCACAAATGAAAATCCAAATAAATTCATACAATGATATTAAAAATATTCTACAAATGATACACTTCTAAACACATCATACAGATTACATTTCTATATAACCTAGAGAAATGGAATCATAAGGAAGTGATATGCTTATATGATCATTAAGGGTAAATATAAGAGATAATAGTAAAAATATCATAAGTGGGAATAATATGGGTACATGGGTATGATATAGACACATAATAGAGATATTAATGAAAAATCATAAACCATTCAATATGGTATGGAACAATATAAAAATGAGGATTATTATTGAAAAGGGGCATAATATTGTAATGAAACATAACATAAAATGAAAATGAAATTTAAAAGGTAGAACAATCATAATAATAAGAACTTTTTTAAGAAAACTAATTATTCAAATAGATTTATAAATAGTAAATATATCCAAAATTTAATATATAAGAAAATACATTATCCCATTTACTTTGGTAATAAACACATAATGTCTCCATGTTACTAAATTATGTGATATTATACATAAACAATGAATTGGAGGGTAATATATAACCCCTCAAATCATCATATATAAATATGAGTGACATATGAAATAAGTAATTCATAACATCTATATGAACACATAGAAAAGTAATTTGTTTCATATTCTTTTCAAATGGAACCATATAAGTAAAAAATTAATCAATACATAAAAAATAATAAAATGTTTTACAGATGAAAAGTAAATGGATACCCAAAAAAATTTATAAACATTCTAGAAAAATATCATTCAATAATGAAAATAGATATTATAGTATTTATAGTAAATCAAAAAATAATATATGGTTAACTCATTAATTTACCCAATCAATCTATTTATTCTATATTATTGAAAAACATCAATTATTTAATAGAAATATATAGTTTCCATATACAGAATACACTTGATGAAAATTCAAAAAATAATTGAAGGACTGAGTAAGGCTTAATTAATGACATTCCATGAGTTTAATAACCCAAATTTGAATAATAGAAATAATATAATTCATGAAATGAATTTTCTAATGAAATAAATTATTTTGAGATAAATTAGTAAATGTATCTAAAATTGTATGGGGTTTTTATTAATATTTTTAATATTCCCAAAAAATGTAAAGTAAACCTTCACATTAAAATGAATAATATTTTAAAGACTGAAGTAATTTTTTTATTAATTTACATTATAAATAATATTAAAAAATACTGGATTAAAAAGGAAAAAATGTAATTTTATGGAAATTTTGTGTGGAAAATAACACAGAAGATCGTTGAAGGAGGAAAAAATAAAATAACATTATTGAAACCCATATAAAAAATGAATAAAAAATGGTTTATTTGAAATGAGGAAAATTGATATGTGAAGGTCATAATAAATAAAAAATAATTTATTTTATAAATAGAAATGATAAAAAAATTGGATGTAAAATATATATATTGGGTTAATAATAATTAAAGAGGAAGAAAATTAATATTCACAATGATATAATTTATTTGAAACTAGTCTTTTTAATGTAAAATATTTGAGCTCAAATTTAATTTTCCACCATAGAGGAATATGAATTTTCATTAAATAAAGTACAAAGGTTTAGTATGCCTATAATAGATGAAATGAACTTCAGAAGAGGCATTATCACTCCATAAAGGGAGTTTAGTTAACAAAAACAATTAAATATTTTATATCATTTTGATCAAAATATATTCAATGAAGAAACATAATATATCTCTTAAAACCCCTTTAATTAAATTAAATTGTTAAAAAACAATAATTTGGTAGTAATCCTGCTAAATTAAATATATAATTGAGAAAAATAAGAATTATGTCTCTATAGATTAATTTTGAGTCAAAGAACCCCTAATGATGTATTCCCTCTTAATAAAACATGTTATTACATCATTCATATAAAATATAATAGTTATAACCACTTAATCTAGAACATCATTAGAAAAATATTTCATTTTACACACTTCAGTTAAACCTATTTATTACTAATATATTAGTCGCCTCTAGTGCCCTTTTATCATATAATTCTGAAAAATATTATTTCATGTTTTGGTACTAGTTTTCTAATGGGTTTGTTAATTATTTTTTATTAAAAAAATTCTTAATTTCATGATTGTCCAATATATTATAATCATGTTTGTTAAATTGTTTATCAAATAACATTTCTATTTTCTGAATGATAAATATATTCTTTGTGTAAAAATAAATTTTTTAAAAATAATTTTCCTGGATATAACTATCAATAGTTGATATATATAAAAATATATTTATAACACACATAATATTTTATTTAAAAGAATAATATTCTTTCTTTAAGTCTTAGGAAATATGATAACACATTAATTTAATTGTGATTTAATATATAAATATTATTATGTGAATTTTTTATCCTAAACATTAAATTTATGTTATGAATAGGAATAATCATAAAATGAAAAAAATATAGTAGTACTAGGTAATTATAAATTTTTTATTAATTCATAATAAATAAGTACTCAATTCTTAGAAAACTTAAATTGGGCATTCAAAATATTATTTCATTAAAAAGAGATTTTTATTAATTATGAAAATATTATAATAAGTTTCGTCAATTTTTGGATTTTTTGAATTTAATATTAAATTTAAAATTATCATATTTATATTAGATTAAGATTTATTTTTTATGGATTTTTCATTAATTTATTTCATGGGATACTAAAAAATAATGTTTTTTTGTTAAAGATATAATTCATTTTATTAAATAATGTAATTTTAATTCCTCATTCTATTTAAATTTAGGTTTTACGGAATCATAATAATAATTTTATTTGTGAATATCTAAATAATTCCATATAAATTAATATTATATTCTTATTTTTTATAAGATAATTTTAATACTTATAAAAAATAATTTTAAAAAATATTTTTGTGGTGTTTTGAACATTTTTAAACAAAATTATTTATGCCACCTCATGAAATTTAATCCTGAAAACATTATTAAATATTTTGAATAAGGATGTCTAAATATGATATAATTTCCACTTTTTTCTTTGGTAATTATGAATACAAACTTTGTTACTATATTTCATCTTGGTAAGTATAAATTTTGTTAAAGAAGGTTAAAAAATGGCATAAGGCATACAAATATCCAAAAGAGTTTTTTTATTTTATTTGATTAATTTCATTTGATCATTTTCCCCTTTAAATTGTAGAAATATTCTTTCTCAATCCCTTTGCAAACAACAATAATATTTTATTTAAATAAAGAATAAATAAAAATGGTTATTATCTTTATTTCAACATATTTATTATTCATCATAAAGAATAAATAGATTATGTTCGGTTCTACATTTATTTGAAATACTAAATATTTTTTATCTTGGTTATATATCATTAATTTTATTTCATTGAATAATTACTCAAAATTATTACAAATTTCCTATACAATTCATCTTCATGCAATAGAAAAATTCTATAAATGAATATATTTTTTTATAATATATAAAATTTACCAAATTGTTTGTTTCCTTAATATTTTTTAGGTAATTGTAACTTTTTATTGATTTGAATGAAATTTATATTTAAATTTAACATCAATCAATTGTCTTCAAAGTTGAATTTTTTCAATAGTATTCCAAATGGATTCAATGGTATCTAATGTTACATAACATTTTATTAAATAATTTAAAATTATTAAAATTATTATCATTGGATAAGTGAATGGGATATGGTTTATACTATCATCCATTTAAAACCTATGGGATTTTTTTCATTTTACAGTAACATTTTTTACCTCTTAAAACTAGAAAAATTGATATGAACATAGTCACGAAAAAGATTAATGTGGGTTAAAACCATGTGCTGAGGGATAAAAAATGCATAATCTTGTATAAATTTTATTTTATGGGATTATTGATAATATTAAAATTTTAATCATATAAATAAAAAAATTTGTGTGGCGTAGCCCTAAAAATTAATTTATATTAGTTTAGTAATTTTAGTCATTCCTAAGGTTCCACTCTCCTCTCTTATAAAATGGAGGTTTATTTTATCCCTTATTCAGGATGTTTGAGCCTTATATATTTTCTAATACCTTCCATATTTATATTATATCTTCATACACAATTTAATTTTTCTTTTTTTATTCCAAAATAAAATACACTCAAGGATATATTAGAAGGATAATAGAGGTTTATCTAAGAATACTTCTAACCCATCACAATGAATAAGCAAGTTTATTTCTTCTTTTACCTCATCTAATGTTAGGATATCCATTAAAAAATTTACTTAATTATATTCCATAAAATTAATTATGTATATCCCTTTTTAACAACTATTATCCACCACCATTCCATATTATTTGATATGATAATATCACTCTAACATACATTCATATTACCACCATCACATAGTAATGAGTTTTTTATCATTAATACTTATTGACGGTTATAATGTAGAATTTAATGATCATATATGTTATATAGGATATTTATATAGTTTTTTAGGGTGAGTTATAATTTAATTTTATTTAATTTCATCTATCATAATGTGGAGCCATCATTTTTGTGTACGTATGAACTACCATTTAGCTAAAGTGATGTAATTTAATTTTCATCCCTTGGTTATATAAATATTTATAAAACTGTATTAATTATTAAATATTCATTAAATTACATTATTAAAATCATATAGATGATTTAATCTTGATGAATGTAAAAATATTGGTCTAGATAAATAAAAATATTTATGAATAATGTTCCAATAATATCCTAGATTAGATATTTTAATTAATAAATATTAAAATATAAGTGATAAGTTGTTATAAGGATTGAGAAAATTCTTTTTATGAAAAATTTACATTATTTATTATTTGGTTTGGAATATATTTCTTCAATGTCCATATTGGCATTAAAACATTTTTAAATTTTTTTTCTATAACCTAAGGATTTTATAAATTAAAATTTACACATATATGAATTTCTATAATATTTTAAAAATAATATACATTTCATTTTCAGAATGTGGTACTTATTACAAAATGTGTTGAGAGAATATTTTTTTTAACATGTAACACTTGAATAAATTTTCACACACTCTTTACTAATCATTGATTTGAAGGTTCCATTAAAATATTCTAAGAATCAGTTATAAAAAAATGTTTTCCCTAATTACATGGAAATGTATTTATTTTAAATAATATAATTTAAAATTGAAACGTTTATTTTTAACAATAAATATTCTAGTGATCTTTTAATAGAATTTACCATAGATGTTAACATCTTTTGTTGTTACTTATCTTTCATTAGTAATACAATCCAATAATAAAATCCACTCATTTTCTATGAATATATTATTATGAATATGTTTTATGATTTATTCTTAGAGACACATTATTTTTTTATGGTTTAAAATTGTTTTGATGAAATATTTAAAAAACATTATTTCTTTTCCACAAGTTACACAATTATAAAATAGTGAATTTTTTTATGATCATGTAGCATATTTTTTGTTTAACATTATTTGATAGGTGGGTAATTTATATAAAAATATTAAAATTTGTATATTTTATAAAACATTTTATAATTAATCTATTCATGGGAATGATTTATTGTTCACTATATTATGTTTCAACCTAGTTCCATATCTAATATATTATTCATATTCATGGTTTAATGGCCATAATTTTATTCGAGGACCTAATTTCATGTCATTAACATAATGACTATACCCATTACCAATTATAATTTTTCATAACGTAATATCCTAATGATAGTGAAATAGTTTTATTTTTTTATTCTCTTATGGGCCATGATTGATTATTGATCTATCCACACTCTTAAGAGGTTTTCTATTGTTTTCAAAAAGGTTCATCCCATTACTCATTATTATAATCTATAAATTTCTGGGTATGATTTTAAAATGATAATATACTAATGAAATACCCTAATTTATATTTTATGAAAAAATTTCTATGTAATGATATTTTCCTTTTTTAACCTTACTAGGCATCTGATCTCACCCATTATAATGTTTCTGTTTCCCCAGGATATGAAGAACGACTTAAAGTATGATATTTATATGAAGGATATTAATTGTTAAGATATTATTTAGGGACCATATAGATCATTTATGTAGAATATATTTATATATTAATTCTTACAAATACACAAAACCTATATATTTCAAGAAAGGATCATGAGGATATATAAGGAATAACAATCCAATATGATGTAATGTTTATGAATTAAACATGTGGGTCATAACAATATTATATATCAATAAAACCATTTAAAAATTATTAAAAACATAAATACATTATTATTATATTAATATAATATATATAATAACATTCCATATTGCATCATTACATTCATATTATTACATCGTTCCTGTAGGTGGTAAAACATAACCAAACAACAACATGTCATGTTGACATAATGAGTAAGGTAATTTATTTCTACAAATTTAATTATGAATATAAAGAATATAAAACATGACCATATTAACATTTAAATTCCTTAATTAATTATTATAACGATACATATATGGTGGTGATTAAAATTGAAATTATTTATTCATATATGATTTAGTGTACATGTACACATTATTATTGTTCCACTTCTCAATTAATGGTTTTTAATTATGGTATATAATAAATTATCATGTATGAATAATATTTTTTTACATATTAACAGTTTAATTCAATCAAATACATTGTTATAAAAATAAATTAATGTTGAAAACAATCCAAATCATTTCATAAAAGTGGTGTTTTTACGTACACATGATTGATGTTTGTTTATTTTTCTTACTGGATGAAATGGATTTCTTACTTATTGATATATTAATATAAAAAATTATTGTATATTATTAAATACTTGTGTCATTATATAGGATTGTAATTAATATGTTTTGATGATGATTATTAATAATATAATGTTAAGAAGTGAGAAATACTCACATCAAGAATGTAAGATTTCACATGAAATGACAACTAGAAATGGAGGTCAGGCGCTATCTAATTGAGATTATGAATATATGTTAATTAGATAGGAATATATTAAGATAAAAATTAACTACTTTTAGGGTGAAATAATTGGGTATATGTGAATAATTTGGAGGTGGATGGGGTCTAATTTTATATGTTAAGAGAGTTGTAGTCATTAAAGTAAATATTACATTCCTATAATAATATGTTACCATTATTATATAAAATTCTCCAAATTTCAATACGAATTGATTTTGGGATGATATTGGGTTTGAAAAGACTCCATGATGAAATTTTACAAATTATATTTTCATGATTATAGTCATTTAAAATTATGTCTCTACACTTTACCATTTTTATTTTCCCTTGATAGATAGTTTTTAAAATACAATTTATATTTTAATAAAAATATAATTTATATTTTAATAAAAGTATAAGAAAACCAATAATAATATATGTGTGTGTGATATAATTGGTGGGGAACAAAGGAGTGATCACCACTGATTTCCTCGATGCCCTAGATGATGATGGCTTCTGATTAGGCACCTTCCCCCCTCAGTGGTGGGGTGACCATCACTGCCTTTCGAAGGAAATCAACCCTCCTCCTTCCTCCCATTATCAAATCCCAATTGTATTCCGTCATTCCCTCAGATCTCCCCCAATCCTAAAGTTCCACAGTTGTATGATGGTATCATGTAGATATCGATTTCAACTGTTGAATTTAATGACAATTCATCAATGTTATCACTAAATCTAATAAATTGATTCAAGCATCAACGTCCATATGTGGAATCTTTCGATCAATTCATCTTTGAAACATGGGGTTTATTAGAGAACACTATTGTGGGAATCCTTGATTACACACACATAATGATACATTTTTTCATCCGAAGATGACATGGTCTTAGAGTGGTCGATCCATTCACGGTTCTACAACAGATCCCAGTTCATCCTCTTCAAGTGGTCTTATGATTTTCACATGAAGTGTGACTGTTCAACAGAAATGATACGGGTTACTTTTTCAGACCTCCCGATTACTTTTCAGAGTCCTTACATTATCTATATGCTAGAAAACTTCATAGGTCATTAACTATGTTCCAATAGTAGTAATAAAGCAGTATTTCAACCGGTTTCACTGAGATTCTATGTTGAGGTGGATGTTTAATGACTACCTATTGAGTCCTTTTGGGTTACCGTTGGTGAGGAGTTTCGGTACAAGAAATCAGTTTTTTTGAGTCATGGTATGATTTCTGTTCAATGTGTATGAAAATTTGGCATTTTATGATAGATTATTGGTACGGTATGTAATACAAGAGTATGGTTGAGGGTGTGAGGAGAACTGATGAAAACATGGTTTCTAGTTCTTGTGATAACTATGCGAATCCAAAATTAGTTGGCATGGAATTGGAATGAGGCTATTACGACACAAAGTTTTTTAATAGAAATTACCTTTGTATAAATTTGTCATAAAATCACATGAAAAAACAGCATAATTAACTACTAAATCTAAGTTACCTTTAAACATACGTTTTTCACTTCTTTATTGGTAATTTTGAAAATCTGACATACACGGTTGTGTTCAAGATGATTTTTAGAGTAATAAAAAAAATAATACTTGGTGAATAGTATCCTACCCTTCTAAATAGTAACATACCATTATGAATAGTGATATACCATAATTAATAGTAACCTTACCTATGATAGTATAAAAATAATATTCAAGTGAAAGAATGATGTACCTATATTTTAGAATAAGTAAATGAATGTTTTAAAACTGGTTTTTTAAAAATAAATTATGTTTTTAATTAAATGTTAAATTAATCAAATATAGAAAATTATTTTTGAAAAATTGACTTCATTTTTAGATTCTAAATGTTTTCAAATAGTTGAGGTAAATTTTTGGGATTTTTTGAAATACTTGAATTTATTTGTGAATAGTAAAATACATTAATTTACCTTATAAATTAATTATAATTTAATCTCACTATTCCTGACATCACAAGTGATGTATGCACCCAAATATATAACTCACATGCCCTCTTTACTATTAATTGTCATTTAAGACTCACTATTCCTTATCTTAGGGTAAATTAATAAACTGATGAATTTTATATTAAGGAAACCCCTCTCTCATCCACTATAATTACCACCCTTCAAACCCTCATTTCCTCACACCTCTCAAACTTGAAACCTTTTCTAAACTTTGCCAAAACATATTCCTTATCCCCTCTCCCACGTCCAAGAGCTTATAGTCTCATCAAAACACCAAGCTTAGGCCCCTTAAGGAGGATCTCAAGAGGACGATTCAAGAGGTAATTTCTCTCCCTCTTCTCCTTTAATTCCATTTCAATTTCAAGTTATTTTCTTACTCTCTCCCCATAAATGTTCGATCAAATGGTATGGTAACTCCAGTAACATACATATACTGGAATTTTATGATACTAATGGTATATTATATCATCCAACCCCCATTCTCCTCTTATTTTTATTTTATTAAAGAGAACATTGTTCTTGAGGTGTTAATATATCACCTTCAAAAATGATATGACTTCTTATTCCATTCCAACCTTCAAATCTGGTCTTGAAAACATTTTTATGGTTGAACCAGAATATTTTATATGTTTTATGTCCTATTTAATGTTCTGTAACTATCTTATGCACATATTAATAGGTGATAAATTAAAACAAGTTCTTTGTGATCGAAAAAACACCCAAAATTTCCCAAACAATCATTATTTAATTTTTACTTAACGATTCACTTCTCATTCAAGGTTGATAGTTCTCGTATCAAGTATGTTATTCCATCTTTGTTTTCGGAACCCAATGGTTATGAATGTGTTCTTATGAGATAATACCTATTCCATTCCATGGGTTAGTTATGTTCATTATTTATATATGTTCTATGTGGAATCCATGATAATGATAATATTATAATGTGACGGGTGTGCCTGGAATTATATAGCACAATATGAATGTTTGAATGTGATGGGTGCACCCAAAATTCTACAGCTCTCTAATGTATTGGGTAAAGTGATGAATATCATGAGTAAATGTGAAATTATGTGGACAAGATGCTAGCTTTGTTTACAATTATGTGTGGTAGTTAACCACTAAGACACGATGTTTCATTTTTATGCATTTCCACACTTCTAGTTTTTTATTTATTCTTCCTCTCAGGTTCGAGATCTTTTTCCCATGTTATTATTATGCTCACCCCATGCTATATTGTTTTTATCTATCCTCTTACTGGGCTTTTATTTCACCCCTTTTGATGTATATCCTCAGGTGGCTACATGTACTAAGGAGAGGTTAAGTGCCAATAAGAACCTAGAGAATAAGAAATTAAATAAATTTTTATGATTGATGATGTAATTTCTATGTATGGTCTTAGTTTTCCCAAGAAACTAATCCTTTGGATTCTCTATCTGAAAAGAAATATGTTGTTTATATTAAAATAATGTAATAGTAATGTAAGAAAAGGCTGGGTTGCTATAGTTGGTATTAGAGGTAATCTTTAGTTAATTTGAGAATTATGATTAGTGAACCCTAAAGAAAACCTCCAGCATGAGACTAAGTACAAATATGCGCACAAGAATCTCTACATAGGGATCCCATATGTTATGATTTTATTATCAATTGTGAAAATGAATAAGTTATTTATTCATGACTTGTTGACTTATGTTTTGTTTTGACCTTTTCTATTTTAGAAATTGGTGGGAACCGGGAGAAACCATGCCAACAACTCGTGCGAGGGCCAATGCAACGATTGCCCGAACGACATCCCCAATGATTGGGGAGGTGGAGTTCAGAACTTCATGGAAATGCATACCCAATTATCTTAGGTTATGAACAATAACCATAATAATGGGTAATGTCCTCCTTCATTAAAGATAGAGCAACTGGCTATCGAATGATTTTGGTGGCAACAACCACTGATGTTTAGTGGATCTTCCGATAATCTAGTTGTGGAATAGTGGGTCAACTCCATGGAGAAGATCTTTTCTATGCTTTACTATTCTGAGACGGAGAAGGTGACTTTAGTCTTTTATCATCTAGATTGAGAGGCCGATCAACTGTGGGATTTGATTAAGAACACAAATCCAAAGGAGTAAATTGAAGATATTGAATGGGAAAAAATTAAGATCATGTTTCTTAATAAGTATTTCCCCTGAAATCTTCACACAAATATGGAGAGAGAATTCATAGAGATCAAGAAAAAAGAAAGAGAATGTGTCACAACCTATGAATCGAATTTCAAAATGATTGCAAGGTATGCTTCAGGTTTTGTTATCAACAATGATAGAAAAATTGATAGATTCTTTTGTGGATTAAAACCACACCTTAGAAAGGCTCTTACAATTCGAGAAATTGGGAGTTATGAATAAGTTGTTCATTGTGCTATCAAAGTGGAGATGGAGTTTGGATAATGGTCCCACAGATATGGTGATAGGAAATGAAAGATGGAGTTTCATGCCGATGGATCTAATGATAATTGTGGGAAGAAAACTCAATGACCCACATGCCAAAAATGTGGGAAGTTTCACCAAGTGAACTGCCTTAAAGGGATGGGGAAATGCTTCCAGTGTGGGAAAGAAGGAAATCATACTCAAGAGTGTCTAAAAGGCATGAAAAGGAAGGATAATTTATTATAATAAAGGAGATAACCACCCATGGTTCTATGCTACAACTATAGAGATCTAGGGCACTATGCAAGCGAGTGCACTAATCCTCGAGTTCTTGAGGGTAATCAGTATCATCAGCCACCAAAGTAAAAGGAACATGGGAAGCCTTATGCTATCACTACTGCGGAAGTGGAGCAGGATAATGAAGTCATACAAGGTACACTTCCTATTCACTCAAGAATCGAAAAAGTCATATTTAATTATGGTTCTACGCAATCGTTTATATATTGTATGTTTGCTATAAATATATAATTGAAGCCCTAAAACCATGAAGTAGAGATATCTGTAAAAACATCAATAGGTTCAATCATTACAACCCAAGTGTTTGACTCTTCTCCTATTGGCGTATGTGGTATGATTCTTCTGGTGAATCTCTTAATACTTCCCTTGGTTGAATTCTACTCTATTATAGAAAACGATTGGCTCTCATTTTATAGAGCACATATCAACTGTCAAAAAAAGGAATTATCTTTTCATATTTTGAACCACCCCATGATCCTCTAAAAATTCAAGGAATATCATGAATCTCCATTGAAAAATTCTTCATCTGTGTGAATGTTGATTCCCTACGAAGAAACATACCTCTCCTAAATGTCTTAATCAATGGAAGGTGCCAAACCTGCGGAAATTCCCATTGTGAGGGAATACAGTGATGTATTTCCTAAAGAGTAACTCGGAATTCCCCCGGATTGTGAGGTAGAGTTCTCAATTGAACTCATACCTGGAGCTTCTCATATCTCAATGTATCATTATAGGGTGGGAACTTTCGAACTGGAGGAGTTAAAGAAGCAGCTGCAAGAGCATTTGGACAAAGGGTTCATATGACCTAGTGCATCACCTTGGGGTGTGCCAGTTCCCTTTGTGAAGAAGAAAGATGTAACAATGCGGTTGTGTATCGATTATCGGGAACTCAACAAGATCACAATGAAAAACAAGTATCCTCTTCCTAGGATTAACGACTTGTTCTATCAATTAAGAGGAGCTCAATACATCTCAAGGGTGGACCTTTGTTCTGGATATCACCAGTTAAAGGTGAACAAGGAAGATATTCAGAAGACTACCTTCTGTACAAGTTATTGGCACTATGTGTTTCTAGTGATTCCCTTCATACTTACTAATGCCCCTAAAATATTCATGGATTTGATGAATATAGTCTTTAGACATTTTCTCAAAAAATTTGTGGTAGTGTTTATTGATGATATTCTCATCTACTCCAATTGAAAGGAGGAATATGAAGAACATCTAAGGATTTTGTTGGGAACATTGAGGAAGGGGAAGTTGTACGCCAAGTTCAGTAAGTGTGACTTTTGGATGAAACAAGTCACGTTCTTGGGACATGTGATCACAAGTGAGGGAATTTCTATGGATCCTTCAATGACAAAGGTGAATGAGGAATGGCCCAGGCCCTCTAGTGTCACAAAAATCCACATGTTTCTTGAATTATCAAGGTAACACTGAAGATTTGGGAGAAACATCTAACAATTTTCAGGCCCGCTAACTATGTTGACATGGAAAATGGTAAAGTATGTATGGACAATAGAATGTGAGGGAAGTTTCAAGGAGATAAATAAAAGGCTGATCACTACATGAGTACTCTCACTACCTAAAATTAGAGAATGTTTTTTGATAAATAGTGATGATTAAAAGAAAGTCTTGGGTTGAGTACTCATGCAAAATGAAAATGTGATAGCCTACGCCTCAACATAGTTGAAGATCCATGAGAAGAACTACCCAACGCATGATCTAGAGCTGGTAGCCGTAATTTTTACCTTGAAAATCTGGTGGCACTACCTTTATGGTAAGAATTGTGACATATACACCGACCACAAGAGACTAAAGTATATATTCACAAAAAAGTAGCACAACATGCGACAAAGGAGATGGTTAGAGATAATAAAGGATTTTGATTGCTCTATTCACTACCATCCTGGAAAGGCGATGAAATTAGCTGATGCTCTAAGAAGAAAAGAACCTGCTACTCTATCTATGTTATGAATTGAGAAAGACCTTATCTTATTAGATATGCAGAGGATGGATTTGGAAATAATAAGGGAAGGGGATACATCCTACCCTGTCCAAATGATTGCGCAACCATCCATAAAAGAGAAGATTAAGGAAACACCAAGGGATGATGTGGATATAAAAAAGAGGGTGATTGCAGTAAAAGAAGGGAAGCTGCAAGAGTTCCATACCAACGATGACGGTGTGATTCGGTTTGGAATGTGGCTTTGTGTGCCTTCATCACCCGGGATAAAGAAGGAGCTATTGGACAATGCACATAGCTCAAAATTCCCTATGCATCCCGGGAGTACCAAGATGTATCGTGATCTCTAATAACACTTTTGGTGGGAAAACATGAATAATGAGATTCCGGAATATATATCGAGGTGCTTGGTATGTCGGAAAGTTTAAGTAGAGTGAAAAAAGTCCAAAGGGATGATGCATCCATTGCCTATAACCATGTGGAAATGGGAAAATGTTACTATGGACTTTGTCACGGGTCTACTGAAGACATCGAAGGGAATTAATGTTATATGGGTTGCGGTTGACCGACTCACCAAGACTTCCCATTTTATCACTATTCAGGAAGATATCTTGCTTGAACAACTAGAAATGATATATGTGAAGGAAGTGGTGAGACTTCATGGTGTTCCACTCTCCATTACCTTTGATCTTGATCTAAGGTTCACATCTAAATTCTGGAGGAGCCTACAACATGCTTTCAGTACTAAATTAAATTTCACCATGGCCTATCACCCCCAAACTGATGGCCAGTCTGAAATGACTATTTTGATGCTTGATGATATGCTAAGACCCTTCTATCTAGTATTAAAAGGTGGATGGGATCATCATCTCCCATTGGATGTGTTCTAATACAACCTTTCCTTCCACTCGAGTCTTTAAATGGCTCTATTTGATGCTCTGTATGGAAAGCGATGTAGAACTCCAACCTATTGGGATAAAGTTGGAGAAAGAAAGCTAAATAGACCCGTTCTTGTGTAAGAGATGATAGAGAAGGTTAAAATCATCCAGAAACACATCAATGCTGCTCAGAGTCGGTAAAATAGTTATGCTGAAAACCGTCGAAGGGACTTTGAGTTCAACGTTGGAGATAATGTCTTCATTTGAATATCACCATGGAAGAGAGTCATGTGGTTTGGAAATAAAAGAAAATCTAAGACCAAGGTACATTGGCCCCTTTGAGATCCTTGACAGCATAGGAGCCGTGGCCTGTCATCTTTCACTTCCATTGAATATGGATCAAGTTCATAATGTGTTTCATGTATCACTCTTGAGGAAGTATATACCATACCGCTCACATTAATAAACTCAGAGGTGGTACAACTGGAAGATGATATCTCTTAGGAGGAGTAGACGGTAGAGATTCTTGACCGAAGAGATAATGTTATACGCAACAAGAAAACCCTCATTGTAAAAGTTTTGTGTAGTAACTATAATTTTAGAGAAGCTACTTGGGAACTAGAGGAGGCGATTAAGGAGAAGTACACTACTAGAAAATGGACCTATACCCACGGTTTTCCAAAAAACAGTGGGTATAGCGGTGCCCTATCCCTATGGTTTTCCAAAACCGTGGGGATAGGGGTGCTATTAAAACCTATACCCACGGTTTTTGAGTAAAACCGTGGGGATAGGTTTCTTTAAAATACCTATACCCATGGTTTTGCAAAACCATGGGCATAGGTGTTTTTTCAAAACCATATACCCATGGTTTTAGCCAAAACCGTGGGTATAGGGTGTATTTCGATGACCTATACCCACGGTTCTTCAAAACCGTGGGTATTGGTGTTTATTTTTTGAAGAGATATACCCACGGTTCTCCAAAACCGTGGGTATAGATTTCCTGTGTTATGGCGGGAAAAAAATATACGCGGGACGATTTTTTTTGGCGGGAACATGGTTTTGATTAATATAATTATAAAAATACAATTAAAAAGGCGGATAAGTTTTGTAGCTCTGTTGGTTGAGGTCTTCTCCATTTCTATCCAGATCCTGGGTTCGAAACCTGATAATTTTTTATTTCTGGTAATTAATTTAAATTAATATATGAAAGCAGATGTATGGATTTATGAATAATAATTCATTAGCTTGGTTGGTTGCACAGCGTGTTTAGATTCCTTTGGTCACGGGATCGAATCCCAGCTGCTTCATTTTTTAGATATGTGATGTTATAAATATATTTATACAATTATATATATATAAACTATAAACATCGTTTCCTCGGTTGGTAAGGAAGGAAGCCTTCACGGATGAGGCGTCCCGCGGTCGACTCCCAGCAGATTCAATTTTTGAGGATTAAATCCCCACGGTTCTCAAACCGTAGGGTCAAAACTGTGCCAGCGTGGTCACGGGCTTGCCACGCTGTGGCCACCCTATGCCCACAGTTTGGAGAAACTGTGGGTATAGGTAGACCCCTCTATCTCGATGCCTTTCTAGCCCATGGTTCCCAAAACCGTGGGTATAGCCTATACCCACGGTTTTGGGGGCTATCCCCTCGGTTTTGAACCGTGGGGATAGGGCCGTTTTCCAGTAGTGGTACCCTCACCTATTTGTGTAAATTGAAATTTTGAGGGAAACATTTCATATGGGGGGAAGAATGTAACAACCCAAATTTTTTCAATGGATTTTCCCCTCCTATAAATATGTCGTAAAATCAAATTAAAACACAACATAGTGAACTACTATGTGCTAAGTGACCTTTAAACATAAGTTTGTCACTTTTGTATTGGAAATTTTGAAAATCTTTCATACATGGTTGTGTTCAAGATGATTTTTGGATCCTAATAAAACAAAAATAATTTTTGGTGAATAGTAACCTACCCTTATGAATAGTAACAAACCCTAATGAATAGTAACCTTACATATGATTGTATAAAAATAATATTCAAGTGAAAGAATGAAGTACCTATACTTTAGAATAAGTAAATGAATGTTTTAAAAATGGGTTTTAATAATAAATTATGAATTTAATTAAATATTAAATTAATAATATTTAGAAAATTATTTTTTAAAAATGGACTTCATTTTCAGATACTAAACATCAGAAAAAATTTGGGGTAAATTTTTGGGATTATTCTTAAAAACATGAATTTTTTGTGAATAATATAATACATTAATTTACCGTATAAATACCTTATAATTTAAACTCACTATTACTGACATTACAAGTGATGTATGAACCCAAATCTGGAACTCACATGCCATATTTACTATTCTTGGTCATTTAAAACTCTATATTCCTTATCTTAGGGGAAATTAATAATCTAATGAATTTTATATTAAGGAAACCCCTCTCCCCTCCACTATAAATACCACCCTTCACACCCTCATTTCCTCACACCTCTGATGTTTGAATCCATGACTAAAATCTACCCAAACATCATCCATATCCCCTCCCCCACATCCAAGAGCTTCTGGTCTCATCAAAAGACCAGGATTAGTCCCCTTAAGGAGTATCTCAAGAGGAGAATTCAAGAGGTAATTTCTCTCCCTCTTCTCCTTTAATTCCTTTTAAATTTCAAGTTCTTTTCTTATTCTCTCCCCAACTATCTTGGTCCAAATAGTATGGTAATTCTAGTAATATACATATACTAGAATATTATGATACTAATGGTATATTATATCATTCAACCACCTTTCTCATCTTCTTTTTATTTTATTAAAGAGAACGTTGTTTGTGAGGTGATAATTTATCACCTTCAAGAATGACATGAATTCTTCTTCCATTTCTACATTCAGATCTGGTAATTAAAACATTTTATATTTGAACATGAATATTTTATATGTATTATGTCCCACTTAATGTTATGGAACTAACTTATGTACATATTACTATGTGATAAATTATAACAAGTTCTTTGTGATCGAAAAACCGCCCATATTAACCAAAATAATCATCATTTGATTTTTATCTAATGATTCATCCACATGGTATATAATATAATTCATTATAAAATAATTTTAAATTCTGTAATTTCATTAATAACATGTAATATCAGTTATGGATGTTTACCAATGTTCTACCTGAAATTTCATTTAAAAATACAAGTTAACCACCTAAGAAGGCCATAAAATGAACATTCCTGAACAATGGTTTTAAACCCTATAACTTCTCAGAAGGACCATAAAATAACATAATGAAACCAAACTAAACCCAATTAATGTGTAAAAGGTTCTGGAATTTCTAATTAATGAATATAATGTCACTATACAGGACATTAAAGAGAAGGAAGCGTTCAGATACATGGTGAGGGGAAATTCGAGAACCCAAATTTCATCCTTCAGGTTCTCCCTCTATCACTCCATTTTTTGTATGGTTAATCCTAAAAAATAATTTTTTCATCATTTTCATTCCTTTTCTGACTATTGTTTATGTCAAACAAAATGTTTTCCAATAAAACTCTTCTTCTAAGAACTCGCCTTTAAATTCTCATTCAAGGTTGATGGTTCTTGTATCAAGTATGTTTTTCCCTCTTTTTTTTGGTAACCAAAAGTTTATGAATGTTTTAATATGAGATGAAATACATTACCTTCCATGGTTTATTTATGTTCATTATTGATATATCTTCTATTTTGCATGCATGATAATGATAATATTTTTATGTGACGAGTGCACCCCGAATTATATAGCGCAATATGAATGTTTGAATCCTACGGGTGTGCCTAGAATTATACCACACTCCAATGAATTTGGTAAAGTGATGAATCACATGAGTAAATGTAAAATTATGTGGAAAATATGCAATATTGTTTCATAATTATGTGTGGTATTCAACCACTAAGAAACAATGTTTCATTTTTATGCATTTCCACACTTCTAGTCTTTTATTTATGCTTCCTCTCATGTTCATGATCTTTTTACCATGTTATAATTATGTTCACCCCTTGATATATTTTTCTTATATATCCTCTTACTGAGATATTAGATCACCCCTTTTGATGTATATCCTCAGGTGCCTATATATACTGAGGATAGTTCAAGTGCCAATAAGAAGCTAGAGAAGAAGAAATTAAATAAATGTTTATGCTTGATGATGTAATTTCTTGGTATGGTCCTAGTTTTCCCATGAAAATAAACCTTTGGATTCTATATTTGTAATACTATTATGCTGTTTATCTTAAAATAATGTAATAGTATTGTATGAATAGTTTGGGTCGCTATAGAGGCAGTTTTCTCGATGTGGCTTGTAAAGTAATACAAGAGGTTCAAGGTTCAGTAGGGATTGGTCTTGATCATGATGTTGATCCCAAATGTTCATGTATAATAAAGAAGGATTATTAGAAGAATGTTATGACTATACCTCCAGAACCGATATTGGATTATTTATTTAAAGCACAAAAACACGTCTTGGGGTTGTATGCTCTCGGGATAGTGTTGTGTCCGGATAATACAGTGGTAGCAGTATCCAAAACAATTTTACTTCCCTAAGATTGCATGAATGAGGCGGGGGAAGCACATAAGGACATCAGGGTATCTCTGGTAGGTGGTTCAGGTGGAGGCGGTAAAGAACGAGTGATGGATACTGGAAGGTCCAGGTTGAGAATGAGCTGTTTAGTTTTGAAAGGGGTAAATGAGGAAGGCTCTTTCATAATAAGACCACGTTTGGAATTTCTAGATATTGATATTGGAAAAATATTTGAAGGTTTGGTGAATGTGGAATTGGTTTACTATAATGGATCTTCTCCGGCTATGCTCTCTAAGGATGAGGATGATGTCCCTCGGTATGAGTCCAGTAATGAGTCATCCAGTCATTTTTTAGCTGATACTACTGAGTATTTCTTGGATAGTAGGATTGCCAATATGAGGACGAGGAAGATCCAAATAAGAATTTGGAAATATAGTAGTATTATTATTACCTACCGCTTACAATCGAAACAAGATACATCATGAAGATGAATTTTAATATGATGGACAATGAGTCTAATACACATGCTAAATCTATTTGGGATGAGGATATGGTTCACGGTGGGTTTCTTCCAAGGCTACTCTAACTGGCCCACAATGAGAGTCAGGTACAGATCATGATCATCCTCTAGAATAGTTTATGCACACAGATGAAGAAATGGTAGAATCGTTTCAGGTGATTTATGATACTAAGGGTAATGCTGAGATGATGATTGGAAGGCTTTTAAGAGTGATTAAAAATGATGACCAAAGTACTTGAATTGAAAATCATGACATTATTTTGATGAGGGGATTCAAAGAAAGGTTGAACAATCATGAGTATATACAAACATGGGACAAGATGGTGCATTGATTTTAATACTTTTTTATAGACAATCTTGATACTCTAGTTATCACTATATCCAGGAAATTATGTATGGAAATTGGTTTTGATAGATTGAAGTTGTTTTTCAATGGATTTCTTATATCCTTTAGTGGTTGAACCTTGTGGGTTTTCACTTTTCCCTTAAATGTTTTTTGATAATAAAAAATATAATTTTCATTCAGTTAATATATATGGGTGTTTTGAAGTAAATTTTCTTCTCTATACAATAAAATGAAATTTATAAATAAGAGATAAATTAATTTTTAATTAAAACATTTAAGATATGTAAAAAACTATTTTGAAATAAATTTTATTTCCATCATTATGTATTCTACTTATTTTATGAATTTTTTTTAAAATGAAAGTATTTATAATATAGTTTGTTATATCTATAAAAATAATATGAAATTAAGTATATAATTTATGTTTATTTTTATTGTAGATACTATTAAAAAAATTAATAAAAATATTCATTGAAATAACATTTTCACCATTATAATTGTCATTTATATTAATCATTGTAATTATACATCATTTCCTAAGAATTATATTGAATCTATTTGAGAATATGAAAAAAAATTATTTATATTATCCATGATATTTAGTTATATTTAATATCTAAATTTTATGAGGTCTAGTTAATAATAAAATAAAATAAAGTCAATATTTTATAGTAAAATATTACATAATTTTCGAAATCTTTAAAAATGGGTATTACAAATAAAATGTGATATTTTTAAATTATGGAATTTAATAAATAAATATAATCTTTTTATAAAACTAATTATTGAAAGAAATATCAAAAAAAATATTTTTCTTAATCAAATTTTTCATTTATTTATAATGGATTACATTCGTTTTATTTAATTGGGATTTTATTGTTTGTGAAATTTATTAATAAATTTTATCTAATATTTCATTTCCCATTTTGATTATGTTTTCCATACAAAATAATATAATGATATAATGAATATTAAATGTAAAATTATTCAAACAAATTGTGGGGGAGTCACATTATCCCTCCTTAAATAAGATACAAAATCTAAAATTAAATTAACCATTAATAACAAATTAAATAATGATTTCATTGGATAGATTTTAATATGAATGTAATTTATAATGGGGTTTCATTTTCACAGTCTTTTTTATAACTAGTGAACTGATGTTTTCACTCATAAATGTAATATAACTAATGTTGAGTTGTTTCCTTTCTCTATTTTTTTAATTCTCCTATATAGATAGTGTAATTTATCAATGGTAGTTTATTTTCATCCATATATTAATAGGTGGTATTGAGTTAATTTTTAGATTTGATTTCCATATCTGTAAAATCATCATGGACCCAGTGTCATGGAACTTATCCCATGTGTAATATCACATCCAATATGATTAAAATAAAGATAATATGATTTTATAGGAATAACATTAGAAAATTAATATATTATGGATGAGTTATATACTTGAGAAAAAAATATTCATTCTACAAATTTTAATTTATTAATAATTTAATACCTATTCTTTGAGGTGGTTATTTTTTCTATTTAGGTAAGGAGAAGTTTGAATAAGATATGAATATGAAAATCATAGTTCATTAGTGGGCGATCATTTCCTCTCATTCCAAATCATTTTTGTAACCCACTTATATAGTTGTGGTTTTTATATGATTTCAATTATAATATAATTTTCTAGTTCCTATCAACATTATTAGACCTTGTATGAGATAATTGAGTTGGATAATGTCCATTTTTCCCACATTTACAAAATTAATATAATTGTTCTACATCCAAAAAACACTATTACATTTCACCATATCCACATATCTCTAAACATTTCCTATGTAATTAGATTCTCTATTCACTTTTTTCCAACTCAAAAAAAATATTTAGGTTCTATTAAGTTATTTTACTCGGTGCTTTATTCAAATTTTTGAACTTTTTGATAATTTTTTGTTCCTTCCATAATTATATTTTTCACACAAACATCAATAGGAATCCATCCTTATATGCATTTTTTATGTGATAAAACCCACAAATCGGTCATTTTCAAACCTATTTCAATATTGATAACTGGGGAAGAACAAAATAATTCTGACATCAACTCTTTTACTGTAAGATTTCACATAGGGAAAATATTTTCATTCTAAATGGATTAAAATATTAACGTGATTCATTTGTCCTTCATAAACTAATAAAACCAAAAGGAGTTAAAATAATAGATAAAAACTATAAGATAATACTTATAAGTTATTTTCCTATGAAATTAAAACTCTCAATGTCATACTCATTGAAATTATTACATTATATTTTTTCCCACCTAAATGACACTCTATTAAATCAATGTTTCATTAAGAATATTTCTATCAAAATCCTTAACTGAATTCATTTAAATAATAAATACTTTATAATTGATTGAAAAATAATTTGATTAAACAAACTATATTTCCTAATAGTTTCTGCCATCCCTACACCCACTCATCAATAACACTACATAATATTTTTTTGATACTCAACCATCCATTATCACGGTGATTTGCCCTATATACATTAGTGGCATAGTCGAATCCACATTCTTGTATATCAAAAGCGAAGTGATTTATTTAATACCACATGACATGTATATTATAAAATCTTTAAGATATAATCACATATATATAAATATAATTCACAATTATCCCTCTCCTTTTCTGGATTTTTCACACATCATATTACCTCAAATATGGAAAATTGCCCCAAATATAATAAAGGGTTATATATACTTTACAGATATTTATTGAACATAAGATATGACTGCATTAGGTATTTCATATCCTCAATGAATAATATCATCATATCTAAATTATTCTATACATAATTATGATACCAACTATAATATCCTAAGAAGATTAGAATCTCAACTACTTTAAATAAATAGTACATATGCATTATTGTAAATTCCTAGAATATATTTCATTTAGAGTTTTACATAAGTAAAAAAATATTAAATAAAAAAACCATGCCTTTTTTTAACTTAAATTTTTTTTCCATTATACAAGAATAATCAAAATATATAACAAGTGTTCTATATATCATATAAATTTCCAATACTTGATACTGTTCTATGCACATTATATGTAGTTATTTCATTATAACCTATCGAATTTAAATCTTAAGAATTGTGTGGGCTCATATTATTAGTAATAGTAAAGAGAAGGTATAATAGTCATGGATTAAGATTTTCGATAAGATGGGAATATGGGTATGATAAAGATAGATAATATAGTTATACATATCAAATCATAGTTCACAAGTCATAAAATAAGTCATTAGATAACATAAATAGAACAATAATGTTTTGAAAATAGGCATAAAAATGGAATTTAATAAACCATTGAAGGAAACAAAACATAAAATGGTCACAAAATCCAATGTATATTAACTATTTTAAAAAAACTAATTATACCTACACCTTGGTAAAAATACTCATTATTCTTAGACATAAAAATGTGATCAAACTCATTATACCTAACCCTTTTTGAAAAAAGTCATTATGTCTAGGCATTATAGTCTCTTGTGATATCAAACATACAAATACATTTAAGGGAAATATATGACCTGAAGAATCATCATAAATACATATGTGTTCCACATGAAAATAAACATTCAGTATTTCATAATGAACCCATGAAAAGTAAATGGGTTTCATTTCCATAAAAATATTAATCATATAATAAAATAATAATAATTTCATCAATAATCATAATATGATATACCCATGAAAAAGATGGGAAATCCATATATATATTAACATTCAAGGTAAATATTATTCAACCATAATAATATATAAAAAATAACAATAAATGGTACACAATTTCAAAATCAACTTCTCTAATAAATTCATATATTTAAACAACTTGAATCCTATGAAATCAATGTAAGGAAACACAGTTGGTTCATATTGGAAACCCATCAGAATAAAAATCATAATCACTCATTTAATGAGAATGAATTTTTTTTGTGGATTTATACAAGTATAATAATCAAAAATAGTATAAATAAATACAAAGCATAATTATTGAATGGAAATTTACAAGTAATTAAATTTTTTATTTAAATGGGAAAATATATGTGAGATCGTAAATGTGGTTTTAGAAAACCTTTTTTACATTGTAAAAAAGAAGAAGTTAACTCTCACATTAAATGTAAATTTAATTTTTAATGTGATGTGTAAACTCTTGATAATATTTACCATTTAATATATTCCTCAATAATGGATCATTGAAAAGACATAATTGTTATTTAAAGGGAATGATTATTTTAAAATATAACAAAATATCATGGAAGGAATAAAATTTATGATATCACAATTGAAACCCACTTCATCAACCTTGATATTAATGCTCCCAAATTGAAAGTGGAATTGTGAAATCTTGTGTTAGAATGAAATAAATACACAATTATATTTGAAAATATATAAGAATACATTTGAGTAGAGTTAAAATACTACCATATATGGGAAAACATTATTATATAATGATATGATTTTTCTCTACAATGATATACAATTTGAAAAATAAATTTTTAGAAGGTAATTTTTTTGAATTAAAATAAAATTCTAAAAAATAGTGGAGAATCATGTACCATGAAATAATGATATAGGGTTTATTAAACCAATCGTGGATGAAATCATTATAATAAGAATCATTATATCTCAACAATGGTGTTTAGAAGTCAAAAACACGTATAAATTTAGAATCAATGGAATTGAAATACATTACAAAAAAAAGATAAGGATACCCAAGCACCACATATTATATTAATATGGTAAAGTATATATTTTTGGTATTAATCACACCATATTAAAAATAACATGGGGTAGAATACTAATTGTCTCTCAAGTGATTAAATTCAGAATAATGAAAAAGTTTCCCTATGTTCTATCTTTTTCAAACATCTTCTAAACACCCATATAATAAACATATAAAATTACTCACTTATTATAGTACCTTATTAATAAATATTTCAATTTATACATTTTATTTATAAACATAAATTGTAAATATATTAGCCTAGTATGATTTACTTTCATCATCATATGTTATACACACTACTTTCTTATTTCATACTAGCTCTATAAAAACATTTTCAACTATTTTTTATTAATAATATGTTATCAATTATCATATTATCTAGGATACTATAATAATAATTATTAAATTATTAATTATAACCCATCTTCCATTTGTGAATGATAATGTAATGGATTGTGAGAATGGAAATTTTTAAGAAATAATTTTTATGTTTACCACAATAAAAATTTGGAGTATTAATAAATATATTAATTATTAATAACACTTTTATTTAATAATTTGATAATATTAATTATTTTTTATTATATTATACTTACACTATATAATATTACTGTGAAATTTAAATCATAAATATTTAAATATAGTTCACTTGTGTGGTAAATATGTTTAAAAACAAAGTGTGTTATACCGATTCGATGAATAATAAAATGATTTTATATAATATCAATGGAAAACTTATAGAATCTTAAACAATTAAAAATAATCATTTATCTTAAAAATTAATTATTATAACTTTAAATTCAGTTTAGTGATGACTAATTAAATTCATCTTTCATGTATGTGGTGGTCAACATGTACTATTGACTAGCTTTAATTTCTCAAAAAAAATGGCGTGGAATAAATGAATATGAAATATTATCATTTAAAGAAAAAACAAGGTGACATAAAGAACATATTAATTCATTAAATCCATAATTTTTAACTATACCTGATAGGTGGTGATGAAAAATGTAGCACTTCTTTTTATAGGGGAGGTTGTCCACACTTATGCAGGATAGGTACAATTTTATTTTCTTAATAAAATGAAATAATGGAATTGTGTTTTATACATTAATATAAAAACGTTAAGTACTACTACTACTACTACTATTATTATTATTATTATTATTTTCATAATATTATGTTTTCTATAAGATTTTTTAAATTTTATTATTTAGAAGAAAAAGGCTAAGGACTAAGAACCAATCATGTTGATAACATAAAATTCCACTCTGAAATCACAAAGGAAATAACGACATTATTCTATAAAATTTTGGAAATTGGATATTAAAGTATGAAATTTTTTAGGTAGAACAATAAGATATATCTATGATGATTTTCAAATGATCATTATATCAGGAAGTCATGGATATGATCATATTTCATAAATTAAGAGAGGTGTAATTTTAGAGGAAGACATTATATTTCTATGATTGTATTTAACCATTCAATGGTCAAAGGAAGAATCAATCTAAAATAATTGTGGGTGAGGATATATTTTTTTAATAAGGCCTCATGCATGAATTTTAAAATATTTTTATTCATGGTTTTAGTCATTTATATTTTTTATTTATATATATTTCCATTTTATTTTTACCTTATTAACTAGTTTATAGTTAAGTATATTATTTTAAAAAAACTATTGTAACCCACTTACCAAAAATATGAGTTCTAAACCTTAATTTAGCACCAATAAATGATAATAAAATTTCTTAATAACTAAAAATTAAATTATTATTTAAAAATTTAATATAAAGAAATTAGTTTTTTTGAAATAGTTTTTATTTCATCCTTCAGTAATCTTGATAATATAACAAGTTAATTAAAAATAAATGGTTGAGAATATATTTAAATTAATTTTGAAAAAACATATAAATCTTAATATATAAATTAGAGTAAATCAATTTATTATATTAATGTTTTAAAACATTAGTAAATTAATTCAATGAAATAAAATTTCCATGATTTTCATTATCATTAATATTTATCATAGTAATCAAACATTTATTCCAAAAATGGAATAGACATTATTACATAAAATTAATTGTTTTTATAACTTATCAGATTAATTTTTTTATATTATAATTTTATAATTGAAGAAAACTTATTTTTAAAATAACTGAATATGGAAAATAAATTAGAGTAAAATACTGCTTATATTTTCAAAATGGTAAACATGGGTTTGGTAAATTAATATTAGTATTATAAATTTATTATTTTAATTAATAAATAATTATTTTTTATATAATTAAATGTTTCAAATAACTATACATTCGAAAAGTAAAGATACAAAAAAGTCTATTTCTCACTACACATAAGATATATTTTAGAAAACTATTAAAAAACTCATACAATGTTAATCTTTAAATTTTTAACTCAAAATGGTATTTATTATGTAGAAATAAACTTTATAAATTTATAAATTTGGAATTTAATTTATATATATTTATATAATAATTAAACACTTTTGAAAAAAACCTCTTTTAAAAGAGTATGTTTTCTTAATAAAATTACATATGAATTTCTAATTGGTTAAAAAAATCATTTACAATTTATAATATTATTTTTTCATTTTCATTATAAAATTCATCTTATATATCATTGATTCTTTTTTTTGGTATAGCATGTGAAATAATATATCAATATACTATTTATTTATTTTTAAATTATTTTGTTAAATCATTTGGAGTAATAATTGGCGTGACATAGATATTTATCGTAGACTAAATATAAACAATGGTTTTAGTAAGTGGTTTTCAAAACATTAAATAATATCCTTGGATATGCTTATGAAAAGCCACTAACATGATTTATAAATTAAAATATATTTTTATAAATATAAATTAATTTATTTTCAATGGAGATTTTATATAATTTGTTAAGAATTAAAATTTTGTGTTACTTTAATAGAAGTGATGGTGTGGGAATTTTTTATTTAAAACCCTCAATTTCCATTACTTTGAAATGATTTTTTGTTAAATTGTATAAGGTTAATTTAAAAAAACAATGTATATATCATGTTTTAAATGTTTTGATTATATTGATTGTCTATTACATGTTTGAATACTGTTTTTTGGAATTTATAATTTATTACTACATTGGTTTTCCATGAATGGATCATTTGTGTTATGTTTTAATACATTCTTCCTTGGGTAATACCTACAATGTATGTACATCTATATTATAAAGTCATGTATTATAAATCATGAGAATAAAATAATGATTTATAAATAGTTCCATTTTTATATTATATGAATCTCATATAAAGGGGTATTGTAATTTCCTTAATGGTTATGGAATCATTTTATTGTTTGAGATCATACATTTGTTTTTTCATCCTGATAAATCTAGTAAAAATGAAATATGTTTTCAAAATTGATGTTTATATGGTATGTTGAAATAATTGTTAAAAATTATTTTATTAGAAATTATCATGTTTTACAAAATAAATTGATTCTTTTCTATGTCCACCCATACTTTTCAGACATAGATATTACAATATATTAAATTAATTTGGGATAAATAAAATAACGATCCATGTTAGGGTCATAAAACTCAAGTATCTTTAGAAACATAAACACATAAAAACACTGTTAATAAGATATCATCATTTTCTCTCAATAGAATCTTAATAAATGGATACCTTTATAGACATATCATTCCTAAACAAATTCTTCATAACATGGGTAAGGGAATAAGATTAATGGGAGAGCTTATATTCTTTATAAGGGGTGCCGCCTTCTTAGGGTTTCCCCCTATCGTCTTCTCTTCTTCTAACCTCATATCAATTTAGGAGATCTCTTAAGCACTCCTTCTCAATGTTTTCATGGTAGTGGTTCCTCTTTCAGGTGTGGTGTCGAGTTACCTTCAAGGGCGTGGCCTTCTGGTCTTTTCCCACCATTTTTTGGCATGTCCCATCTGTTGGCAGTGCAGTGTTGACATCAGTTGTTGAGCTAGATCATCCTAGACAGGGGTCAATGCTTCGATTATGTGTCATCTGGGGGAATGTTTGGCAGTTCGATTTGGATTCCAGGTGAGTTTGCAGAGGAGGAGATGGGATCTGGCTCTAATTTGTAGCAAGGCGTCGCAGCTGTCGTTGTGGTTTTGTTCTCTTTTTGATTTTCTGCCCTTGTGATTTGTCTATGGGTGTGGTTGAGCCCTGTTTGGAGCATGGTGATTCTGGGATCATGATTTGTGTTTCGTTTTGATCTGTAATTGTTGTTGTGGCTGCATGGACGAGATGTGTTGGGTTTGTTTGGTGAAGGTTTCTTTTGAATTTCTATTTCAGTGATGATTTTGCTATCTGTTTTCATCCTCCATTAGTGATTGATAATCTGATTTGGGTGAAGGATCAAGAGTTGGTGGTGGGGTTCATGGTTATGGTGACTGGTGAAGGATTCAGTACGATGTCTTGGATCATGGGTGTTTGTGTTGTTTGGGGATATTGTAAGAGGAGAATTCAGGTGGACGTGAAGTCTGTTTGAGGTGATATGCATTGTTTGATCCGATTATTTTGGATTTTTGATTGTGGGGGATTGGGTTGATGTCTTTTATCATTGAAGTTGTGTTTGGTTCCCCCTCATCCTTAAAAGGGGAATTTTGATAATAAAAAATCAATTTTCAAAAAACACTACCACAAAACTGGGCAAGGACAGCGCAACACTTTTATCAGCGCTAACGAAAAAGTGTTGATAAAGGGGGGGGACCTTTATCAGCGCTAACAATAGCACCCATAAAGGTTACCTTTATCAGTGCTAACAAAAGCGCTGATAAACTTACCCCTTTATCAGCACTTTTTCTTAGTGCAGACAAAGGTACCCCTTTAAAAGCTCTTTTTAAGCGCTGTTAAAGGGTACCACTTTATCAGCGTTTTTTTAGTAGCACTGATAAAAGGTGTCTTTATCGGCACTTTTTTTAAATGTGCTGATAAAGGGTCTACGTCCAAAAAAATCATTATAAAATATATATTAATATTTAAATATATATATAGTTTTATTGATATAAATATAATATATATTTTCTAAATATAATTTTTAATATATTTTAGATAATATAAATATAGAGTTACACTTAATATATAAGATATTTAGTGAAAATGGATTATAAAAAAATTAGAAATTTATTTTTAATTAATAATTTTTTAATTATTATGGATTAATAGTCATTAATAACAATTTTATGACTAAAAAATTAATTTTTTTTCAAAAAGATCCAAAATATGTTGTAAATGCAACTTGAACTTCAAACGGCCATAACTTTTGATCTGGGTGTCCGTTTGAGCTCTACCACATATCAAATAAAATATTTCCACATTATCTACATTTATTTGACTGGGGAAACCCCAGTCATGGTTTTTTCAAGGCCAAAAAATGCCCAGAAGGCCTCTAAAGCAGAGTTTTTAGTCAGGTTACCCCGATATTTTTAACATTTGGTGGATTTTCAGCATCGTTTAAGGGGGTATTATTGGCTTTTTTGGTGGGGAATGAATTTATTCCAAGGTATTTCATTAATATTGATATTATGTCTTTGAAATTTTATCGTTTTTTATAATGAAATGTTGTTTAAAATCAAATATATAACTATATGTACATTTTTTTATATATTCACACCTAAAAATTTAATTATAAATATAAGTAATAAAATATATTTACATATAAAATATATTAGATTTATCTAAATAATAACTAATATCCATTCTATTTAAAATAAAAATATATGAATATTTGTATACCTTAATATTAATCTAACTATATATAAATATATATTAATATAACTACATATATATTGATATAACTATAAATATATATATTAATATCACTATAAATATATATTTATATTAATATAAGGATATATTTATATTAATATAACTATATTTTTATATTAATATTACTATATATATTAATATATGAATAAATATAACTAAATAAATAAATATATATATATATATATATATAAATAGATATATCACTAATAGGGTAACAAATCAATATAGGGGAGTGGAAAAGGCTTCAGGTGCGCAGGGGGGAGGTCTCAAGATCAAATCCGGGTGGAGGCACGGATGTGCGCGCGTGGGTGAATCTGGGGCTAGCGCTGATAAAGGGTAGAGGGGTGTGTGAGGGTGCTAGAGGGGGGAGGAAAAGCACTGTAAAATGGGGGCTTAAGGGCTATAAAATCCCCCCAATTGGTAGGATTTTTCTAATTTTTTAATTTTTTAGTTTTTTAACTTTCATCATCGCATTGTTTTAGCGCTGATAAAAGACCGCTTTTATCAGCGCTTTTTTTAGCGCTGATAAAAGGGGTCTTTATCAGTGCTTTTTGGAGCACTGATAAAGGGGACCCCCTATCTTTCTCAGCATTTATAGTGCTTTTTTAGCACCATTAAAGGCCATTTTTAGCACTAATAAAAGCCGTTTTTGTAGTAGGGAAACAAAATTCAATGTAAGTGTAATAAAGGGAGACCATAATTATAAAATAAATATATCATGAGTATAAGAGTATGAGATAAAGATAAAAACATTTGAAAACCATACCCTTTATATTAATGAACAGAAAATTCTGTAACAAAATAAATCATGGTTATTTATAAGATATAAATCATAAATTAATCAAAGTGCATGTCCATGGGATAATATCATTGGAGTAATCCATATATTCTTGGCATACACATATTTATAGAAGATCAATTGCATTGTATTCAAGGTTAAATTAATAAAATATACTTGTTGATTGGGTTCACTACCAATTCCATCATTATAATAATGATCCAAACCCAAGACTATCATATTGGACTATGTCTCTAACTTGATTACGGTCCCTACTCATTCTTGTCCCATTTACCTCATGATATTTCCATCTTTATCTAGTGAATTTTAGGGAAATATAAATTTGGTCAAAACCATCACCTAGTTTAAATAATACATTTCCATTCCATAATATCAATAGAAATTTATCATATCATAAAAAGGGAATGTGAATTAGGGTTAATAAAGTTTATTCATGGAATAACCCATAAAAAGAAATTTGTTTCATTAAAATTTCATACACTCATAATAGCATAATTAATGGAAATGGAATTATATTCATATGAATCATATCTTCATGATATTATAAATTATTTATTACTGAAAAGTATGGAATCCTGAGATTATATAACTGATAAATCATATGTAACATCAGTGGATTTCATCTTAGATAAATATTTACTTAAAATATCAGATGAAATATTTCATGATAATAATAATCTTTTCATGTTCAAATCACTTTTTAAAAATGTAAAATGTTCCATTATATTATGTAAATAATTATATTTGAAAATATCCTCGTAAAAGTATAATGAAATATTTAATGTATTGTGTCATCTTGAAGGTAATAAATTTTGTTCAAACCATATATCTTATACAAAAACATTCCATTCATAGATTTATAAATTAGTAAAAAATTACCACAATTAGAAAATGATAAAATATTAAATCTAATCTATTATTTAGAAATTTAATAAATGATAAATTATCTCTAAATGGTTAGAGAAGAATATTAAAAATTATTCTTGATTATATTTTTAAAAACATGGATATGGAAGAATATGATATTTCAATTGAATAGAGAAGTAATGTCAGGTTTCCATAATTAGCATATTCATTTAGTCTATTCAGTTCTTAAAGGGATTAAAATCAAATTAAATAGTTTATTCATAATAAATAACCATAGAATAACAAATTTAGTGACTTTCTTGAGAGGTATATCATATGATGTTATCCTCAAAAACATAATCATAAACAATTCTGATATATAATGAGATAGTAATATAATACCCATAGAAATATAGTGAAATTTGATAAATAATAACATCAAATGAAAAAATAAACCTCCTTAATATATTGATATTTATCATATAACTTGTTAAAGGTTAATTATATACACCACTCAAAATTAAAAAGTGGTGAATATAGAATTTGACCCCTTTAAGTAAACACAAGACTATAAATCCCTTTCTTCGAGTTCTAATAGCATTGAAACATATTTATCAACATATATAATAAATTTAAATTTATTATAATTCTATAGAAGAATCATTTAAATACATATAATATCATGTATGATCCCATTGTAATATTTTATAAACCATTTATCATTAATCCCATATTAAAACTGTTATTTTGTAGTGCTAACTGTATATTATTTTCATAACAATTTCACTTCAATAGTTTTAATCCATTTAGTTTTATCATAGTCACTTATTATACATTATTTTAGTAAAATAATGTAATATATTACACATTAATTATATATATATATTCATCAAAAAATGATAGAAATAGAAAAATGAATTCCATAGTTCAAGGATGTGGTAGTGCATATAAATGAATAAACATTGTTATCATCTTATAAAGGATGTAATTAAAGAATGGTAAATAATATTTACCCTTTCAAGAATAATATTATATCATATATAGTCATAAAATACATCCTAATTACGATGCATGAAAAGAATAAGTGATTAATGAATCAGAATAATTTGTCATTCTGAAAATCAATGTGTATATTTAAGGGATGTTATCGTTTTCCAAAGTACTGGAATGTATGTATATAAATATAATATAATAATTAAATAAGAATTTATATTTCACAAATATATCATATAATAATTAAACATGTGATAAAATAATTCTTAAAATATGTGGAAGGAAGATGAATTATATCACTATGTTGAGACTATAATCCATACATACACAATAGTGATACATTAAATTTTCATTTGATGGGAATTAGTGTGGATATTAAATTTACTATTTTATGAGCAAAAAAATATTTATGAATGTGTTAAATGTTGATTTGAAAAATAAAGTGATCTTCTAAGTTGAATATCTCTTATTTTAAGGAACTCCATTAAACCTCATGTTATTCATCACATGGTTGGTATTTTGGGAAGAAAAAAACCCTATATTGTGGAAATTAATCATTATAAGATCATTTTAGAGGTTTTAGTAATTATATAATGATAAATGTGTTTTCAATAATGGAATGGATGGGTTCCCTTATTTTTGTGAGGGGAGGGTCACTATTGTAATTTCTTGGGAGATTAAAATATAAAAAGACATTATATAGCCATGTAATTCCAAATAGAAAGAGATTCAATGTTATTGTTGTATTATTTTGATATAACATCTATAAATAAACGATTTATAGGTTTATGTGGTTTATTAATGTCACGAACCATCCACCGGGGCCCGTGCTGTGACTACCCCAAGCCTGCCTTCCATAGGCTAGGGACTAGCGACTAGCACCGAAGGCGTATTCCCTATAACTGGGAAGACATTGCCTTTATAACATGAAAGCACATGTAACCAAGAACACAGCAAGATAGAAACAAACTTAAATTGAACTGTAAAAATAGTGAGTGCAATATATAAAAAGGGACAGAATATAAGAATAACTAGAAAGTACAAGTACAACATTGATACAATACAATTGAATAAAGAGAAAATATATCTACTAGATCGTCCTATGAGGTTCCTACCTGAAGGGTAGGTACAGTTCGTCTCCTCAACACTCCACATCCACCCGTCTCCTCTGCATACTGACACGTCGTATGGTCCTCCTCTTGGTACAGTCCAATCCTGGTACTCTGAGCCTTAGTCAGTGTTGTCCATCATCTGCATCTAACACAACAAGGTACATGCATAATCCATACATCGTTGAGTTTAACGATACTCGGTAGGGACCCTGAGACCCTCAAGGTCTCACAAAATCCATCAAGTATAAAACAAAATGTATGAAATAAATATACAATAATTCTGATGTATATACCCATACATATACCTTAGTTATAAAGTAATCTATCTCAATCATGAGGAAAAACACAGAGGTACTGACTCAGATCACACCAGGATTTATTCTAGGGGTAGTAAGAAGTAACATTCCCAGTCAAAACATTGAACCCCTTGGCTGCTGGAGAACTCCTCCTCTATAGAGTACATTGGGCCTACCACATCACCCATAGGCGCTTCGAACAAACCCTGAACTGTCGAGGTACACTTACTGTTGATTATTGTGGGTCTTCCACGTCACACAGAGGAGCTACCCACCGTGGGTCTGCCGCGTCACAGAGAGGTACTCCACCTCATGGACTACTAAGATACTTATCTTGTCGAGTACCGTGGGTTTGCATGTCCCCAAGGCTCTCTCCACTGCGGGTCTTCCGCGTCACCAAAGGTCACCCCACTGGGCATGTCAAGTCACTCCGAGTCGAAACGGTCAGTAGTCATCAAGTCTCTGCCAGCCCCTGGTTTCCCGCACTATGCTCGCTCATATTCAGAAGGATACACTCCACAAGCTACATGTCGATACTCCAACTGCCACGAAGTTCCACAAAGAAGTATTTCAAAGGTCTGTCATGTCATATAAGTCTCAACGTAACAGACGACATATCAATCAGAAGAAAAGTCTGTGAGTTATTAGCCTTTTAGTCTTGGGGGACCTGTTGGATTCGTGATCGATCTAACCTGAACGTTCCCCATATTAATTTGAAACATAATGGGTCATCACTCAAAGAAATTGACTGAATCAAAGGATTAGAACGCCATTGAAAATTCTTCTAATGGACATCTGGTGCCAATGTTATGGCCAAAAGAATGTCATTGGGTCGTAATGGGCCTCGGTCCGGTCCGAACCGATCGGACAGACTCGGCCTGACCCAGTTCGAGTCGACCCAGCCTGACCCGATTCGGGTCGACTCGGTTGGACCTGTTGGGTCCGGCCAGGCCCATTGGGTTCAGCCCGGACCGATGGGCGGGCCGACCTATGGGTTCCATCCCGATAGGACACGAGGGGTCGTAGAGGGTTGCGGGTGGCCATGAGGATGTGGAGGGTGCCATGAGGGTGCGAGGCCATGGGGCGGCTCGACCGTGGTTAGCGGTTTGGCCACGGGGCGGCAGTCTGGCCGCGGGGCAGCAGGGTGGCGGTCTGACCGCGGTGTGGCAGTCCAGCCACGGGGTGATGCCTTGGCAGCGGGGTGACGCCTCAGCCGCGGGGCGATGTGGAGCCGCAGACGGCGATGGAGGCCACAATCAGCCCAGAGGCCGTGGGGCGGCGGCATTGGCCGCGGGGCGGTGGCATTGGCCGCAGGGCGGCACCGTTGCGCGGTCACCTTCTTCGCGGTCGGTGGTGGTGTCGAGTGCCATTGTCGTTCCCCAACCATGGATGGTTGTCGTCCTCCTCCATCACGAAGAACACCACAAGGCTTTCGGAAGGCTCGGGCCATGTTGGTTTGGCTCGTACCATCCATGTTAGGTTGGTAGCATATAACCTATCTAGAACATGAACCTGAACGTCAAAATCTTATCCTGCCGCAATGATTGTTCCTAACCCACCAAAGAAATAGACGTGGGGGGGGGGGTTAGATGTGAAGTGATGAAGAAATTTAAATAAATCCCTACCTCGGGTTGCTCATTGTCGTTGGCACGAGAAGGAAGTATAGACGTCGATTCGTCATATATAAAAATGTCCCACGTTGGAAGAAGTCCCGAGGAAGAAGGTCGAAGTTGAGGTCGGTGTTCTTCGTTGGGAGGTGAAGTTCTTCATTATAGAAAATAATCCTCGAAGTTCCTTTTCTCCCAATTCCACAGAATTTGAAAAGTATGAAAAATTTGATATGTTTTCCCCAATTTAATTATTGGAACAATTTCAAATTGGGTTAATTAATCACATTGGTTGTCATAATAAAGTATGGTGAGTTGGATTAATTAATGTGGAGGAATCTCAAGAGGCTCCTCCACATTAAAGAGGGATTTGGGAGGTTTCTATCTGATTAATATTTTCGGGTGGTCCCCACCTCTTAAATCATACATGGGAGGTTTTGGGCTCGGGTGGTCCTCACCCCATAATATCCACAAGAGGGTGGTTATAAAAAAATTAAAATAAAATTTTTGTTTATTTTATTTTATTTAATTTCCACAAAAAACCAAAAAATTATCTTTCACCCTCAACGTACTATCGTCGAGGTGAAAGTCTCCTTAAGTGAATACCGGAGCTGTGAGTTCAATGGTGCACTCATATTTCAATTCTGACCACCAGTTCAAATGTTAGGAAAACCTGCTCGCACATTTACTGAACGTAACCGAAAAAAAAGTTCAGAAATTTATTCTAGGCACTCCGGGCCCTGAAATCACGCGCCATAAATTTTCTTAGACTATTAAAATTTCTATTTAATTAAAAACATTTACATGGAATTTCTGGTTCTTTACATTCTCCCCACCTTAGGATTTACATTCCCGTATTCCACAACTCAAAACTAAGGGAATAAGTGGGGGTACTGAGCATGCATCTGAGCCTCCCGCTCACATGTGCTCTCCTAGAGGTTCTTGTGCTGCCAACAAACGCGCACCAGAGGTATCGACCATCCATGAAATACCCGCTCCTTTCGATCCTAAATATCTGTAGGAACCTCTGTAAATGTTTCCCCATCATCAATGTCCACCTCACCATGGTTGATGATGTGAGAAGGGTCGTACATGTTTCTCCTCACCTGGTATACATGGAAGACGTCATGCACCCAGTGCAACTGAGGTGGAAGAGCTAAGCAGTGTGCCACCTCGCCAACTCTGCTGGAATCTCTCCGACCACACAAAGGGTTTCCCATTCTTTGTCGAGGCAGATAGTGGTGCTGAAACTCTAGAGAAGTCTGGAACAAACATCAGGTAATAACTGGCCAAAGCAAGAAAACTTTATACCTCTGTCACACTCCTTATTGTATTCCACGAATGTACCGCCTCAATCTTCACTGGATCCACTGCTAATACAGCCTCCGATAGGACATGTCCAATAAAGTGAACCTCTCGGATCTAGAACCGGCACTTCGAGAGCTTAACATAAAGTTGTACCAGCAGCTCACGAAGCTTGGTGGGAGCCATATAATATGCTGGTGGAGATATTGGTCTCATCTTGGGGTAAAAGTCAATGTAAAATTCCACCTCTCGGAAAGGAGGTAGACTCAGAACATCATCATGGAAAACATCCGCGTATTGTTCCACCACTACAGGATTGCTCGGATTCTCCACATCAACAGCTATGAGGGTAAGGTTAGCCAAATAATGATTAATCGACTGCAATCATCCCAGGGTAAGTCCATCCTACACTGCAAAGCCCCCCTTCTCATCGGTGATGGTAAACCTGGTCCAATCCGTTTGAACACACCGCACCTGGCACCTAATATAGCCAATCTGAGCATAGACTGTAGATAACCAGTCCATACCCAAGATGATGTAGTTATGCCTTGATGTCGCTACTAGGAGATCCCAATAGAATCTCTCTCCTATTAGAGTATGCTCAAAGTACCTGCACCAGTGTGTAAGCGTCTAATCATCTCCCATAAGAGTCTCTAGCCCTCAGGATTGATCCAACGGCTCTGTCAGAATCTTTGAGATCTGAACAAGGGAAGCGTTAATAAAAGAATGACTGGCACCTGTGTCTATAAGTATTACAGATATGGTGGAGTAGACACAAATCATACCTCGTATCATTTTCATAGTGCCGTGATCGTAGGTCTCAACTGGCTGAAGATGAGCTCTCCCTTGTCAACCTACTTTCTATGGTCAGGGTAGACCTCCTGGTGGTGGTGGTGGGAACATCTCAAATCATCGCCCAATTCTACCTACTTGGATAGCTCCTATGCCACATCTGCCTACTCCCTACGGACCTCCTCATTCAAACTTATGTCTCTACATGGACGATCCTTCGACTGTCTGATGATCATCCATACAGCTAGTCAGATAGTCATGAGCCATGTGATCCTGCCCGCCACATGTGTAACACTGCCCACTCCTAGTATAACTGGCTCCACCTCGAGTGCCCCGCACAACCGATTCCAAGTCTTGTGGTTGTCCACCTATAGTTCTGGTCCTCTTGGAATTTTGTGACATCTTTCTACTCCCAGCTGCAGAAGACGCTGCTACGTGATAACTAGTAGTGGGTCATACCACTGGTGACTGCTCGACAAGGAAACTCTCCACCAAGTGGGCTCTCTCTAACACCCCTGCCTGGGTCAGGATGCTGAGTGAGATTAGCAAAGACCTGATCTCTTGCCTGCGCCCCTGCTCGATGACCCAGGTCCTGAAGAAAGGTTCCCACACCATATATGTGGAGTAGCATGAGAGGTCAGTGAACCTCACTGAGTACTGAGCCAAAGTTATGCTGATCTACTGTAGATGAATAAGCTCATGTATGCACACTGTGCGAAGAGTCACTGGGACAAACTCTGCCCCAAACAGGCTCGCGAAGTCTGCCCAGATAAGTGTCACGTCTTCGTGAACCTTGAGCATCATGCTCCATCATCTGCCTAGAGATTCCTATAGAAGGTTGGTGGAAATGATCACCATGAGATCGATCAGTGTCCCTACGAGTCGGAAGACTCTCACTACAGCCTCCAGCCAATCCTCAGCCACCTGCAGGTCCGTCTCTCCCTTGAACCTGGGAGGCCTCTGGCACTAGAACACGTGCAATGCACGCAAGCGGTGTGCACTGTCTTCTGCTGGGGCTGGTAGCATCGGTGGCCCAAAAGGGAGTGGTACTGCTGGTGCCTCCACTGCCACCTCTATTGGAAATGGGCCCTACACTGAGGCCTCGTTTCTCAGTGGTCTATCGGTGCGTACAACTCTCAGAACTGTAGATGGATGTCTTCGTGGAGGCATCCAAAAAAGGAATAGGAGTTTCACAGTCAAAATTTTATACCTGGTGAGCTGAATGTTATACCTGGTGAGCTGCATCAAAAGATAACAAAGAAAAACTCATGAAGTCAAACCCGCAATTAGTGTTTTCGTGCACTGAGTCAGAAATTAAAAGTCAATGTCCTAGCGTATGGATACGTCGACCGCTGCACCAACACTGGACTCTCTGAACTGAAAACCGCACTCATTACCTTAACACTATTTATTCATAGAAAAAATCAGATTCCAAGTTTTGCGGTAGAACCAACTGCTACGATACCAATTTTTCATGACCCATCCTCTGGGGCCTGTTTCGTGACTACCCCAAGCCCACATTCCATAGGCCAGGGGCTGACGACTTTCACTAAATGCATATTCCCTAAAACTAGGAAGGCATTGCCTTTTTAACCGATAAGCACACGTAACTAAGCACACAAGAAGATAGGAACACAAGTAAACTGAACTGTAAACAGAGTGCGTGAAGTAAGTAAAAAGGGCCATAATACAAGCCCAACAGGAAAGTAAAAGTAAAACTGTGATACAATACAACTAACGAAAGAGAAAATATAGCTACTAGATCGTCCTCTGAGGTTCCTACATGAAAGGTAGGTACAATTCACCTCCTCAACACTCCACATCCACCTATCTCATCTGCGTACCAACACGTCGTATCTTCCACCTCCACGTACTATCTAGTCCTAGTATTCTCAGCCTCAGTCAGCGTTGTCTGTCATCTACATCCAACACAACAAGGTGTAGGCATAACCCATGAAGTGGTGAGTATAACGATACTAAGTAGGGACCCCGAGACCCTCTAGGTTTCACAAGATCCATCAAGTATAAAACAAAAAGAATGAAATCAACATAAAATCTTAATTAGGTATATGACCATACATATACCTATGTTATTAGGTAATCCATATCAATCATGAGGAAAAACAAAGAGGTACTGACTCAGCTGACCCCAAGATTTATTCTAAGGGTAGTAACTTGTAACATTCCCAGCCACAACGTCGAACACCTCTGCTGCTGGAGAAATACTTATCTATCAAGTACAGTGGGCTTGCGACGAGGATCTTCCCACTATCCTTGGACAGCTGAGGTACCCCTCATGTCGAGTACCGTGGGTCTTTCGCGTCACACAGAGGCGCTCCCTACTGTGGGTCTACTATGTCACACAAAGGAACTCCCCCACATGGCCTGCAAAGGTACTCCTCTTTTCGAGTACCGTGGGATTTCCGCGTCACCAAGTCACTCTGCACCATGGTTCTACAACATCACCAAGGCGCTCCCCACTGGGCCTGTCAAGTCACTCTGAGTCGAAACGGTCAGCTTTCGTTAAGTCTCAGCCAGCCACTGGGTTCCCACACTGTTCTCGCTCATCTCTGGAAGGATCTGCTCCATATGCTACTGGTCGATAATTCAACTTCCACGAAGTCCCACGAATAATTATCTCTATGGTCCGACACATTATAGGTGTCTCAACGTAATAGAAAACACGTCAATAGGACGCTCGTTCTATGAGTTATTATCCTATTAGTCCCGGGGGCCTGGTTGGATTCATAGTCGATCCAACCTGACCACCCCCATATTAATCCAAAACATAGTGGGGTATCACTCAAAGGGACTGACTCACTCCAAGGTTCCCAACGTAGCTGATAGTTCATCTAACATATGTATGGTGCCAAAGTTATCGCTAAAAGAATGTAATTTGGTCGTAGTGTTCCAGGGTCTAGTCCGACCCGGTCAGACCAACTTGGCTCAACCCGGCCCATTGGGTTAAGCCCTACCCATTGGGGGGCCCGACCTGCTGGGTTTGGCCGGGCAGGCCGCGATGGTCTGCGAAGGGCTGCAGGTGGCCACGAGGCCGCAGAGGGTTCCGCGAGGGCGAGAGGCCAAGGGGCGATGGTCCGACCGCGGGGCGACAGTCTGGCCGCGGGGCGGTGCCTCGGACACGGGGCGATGCCTCGGTCGTAGGGTGTTGGGGTGTTGTGGACAGCGACAGAGGCCGCAGTCAGTGCAGAGGCCTCGGGGTGGTAGTGGTGGCTATAGGATGATGTTGTTGCATCATCGCCCTCATCGGGCCCGCGGCGGTGCCATCTACCGTTCTCGTGCCCCAACCACGGATGGTTTTTCCCCCTTCATCGTGAAGATCACCACAAGATTTTCGGAAGGGTCGGGCCTTGTTGGTTTGGCATGTACTATCCGTGTTAGGTTGGTATCATATGTCTTAGCAAGAACATGAACTTGAATGGAAAAATCCAATCCTCTTGCAATGATTGTTCCCAACCTGCAAAAGAAATAGAACGGGGGTACATGGGAAGTGAAAAAAATTGAAATAAACCCCTACCTTGGGTTTCTCATTATTGCTATTGAGAGAATTATGGATGTCGATTCATCATAGATAATGATGTCCCACATCAGAAAAAGTCCTGAGGAAGAAGGTTGAAGTTGAGGTCGGCGTTCTTCATTGGCAGAGCGTTTTTCGTTGGGAGGTGAAGTTCTTCTTTGGAAAAAATAATCCACCAAGTTCTTCCTCTCCCAATTCCACCAAATTTGATAAGTAACCAAAATGTGATATGTTTCCCCCAATTTAATTGTTAGCACAATTTCAAATTGGGTTAATTAATCACATAAGTTGGCATAATTAAGTGTGGTGTGATAGCTTAATTAATGTGGAGGAAGATCAAGAGGCTCCTCCACATTAAAGAGGGATTTGAGAGATTTCTCCTTCATTAAGAGGTTTAGGTGGTCCCAGCCTCTTAAATCAAACTTGGTAGGTTTTGGGCTCAGGTGGTCCCTACCCCATAATGTCCACAATTGGTTGTTTACAACAAAAACATATTAAAATGTCTGTTTATTTTATTTTCTTATTTGCACGAAAAACCCAAAAATTATCTTTCACCCTCGACCAACTGTCGTCGAGGTGAAAGTCTCCTTAAGAGAATACCGATGCTGCAAGTTCAATGGTTCCCTCAGATTTCAATTCCAAGAACCGGTTCAAAAGTTAGAAAAACCCACTCACATGTTTACTAAACTTCCCTAAAAAAAGTTCATAAATTCATTCTGGCCACTCTAGGCCTCGGAATCACGTGCCGTCAATTTTCACGGACTTGTAAAATTCCCATTTAATTGAAAATATTTACATGGAATTTCTGGGTCTTTACAATTAAACAATATATTTTGGTTTCTCCCACAGAGATAATAATTTTTTACTATAATATTTGTGACATATTTCTCACTCTTAATGGGATGTAATTTTACATATAACATGAAAATTAGATCATATATGTCTATAGAATGAAAGTTTAACCTATATAATATTAAACATGTCTCTTATCATATTTTTTATGTTTATTAAATAATTATTAATATATTTTTTTCATAAAATTCAATTAATTTCTATTTTGAAACTATTCATTTAATTTGACATGAATGTATATAAGAAAATTATGTAATTAGAATATATTAATAAAAAATATCACGAATATTCTATATTCAACTATATAATTCCTCGAATGCTATAACTTAATCTAAATATAATACATTTAATATTTTTAAAATTATTTTTGAAATTATTTTATGATTTGATGAAATAAGTTTCGACATGACGTAAGTATTTAGTGGACTTATAAAATTACAAAAAATTATCAATAAATTAATAATATGAAGAAACATCACTATTAACAAAATAACCCCTAATTTTCAAAAACAATTAGTTTTTCCTCTACAGAAACACATAATTGATATTCAAAATCAGGAGAGTAACATTTTTTATTTACATTAAATATTAGTTAAATTTTGATCCTAAGGTTATAAGGATAAATTTCTATTCGTCTAATAAGAACTAAAATGAAATATTATTCCCATAATATTTAGATTTAACCTAGTTTCACAAAATAAAACAATTAATGGGGTCAAATGTTTAACATGGTTACTATTAATATTTCCTGAAAATAAAAGGAACCAATTTACAAAATTTGGTCCTCTTAATTCCAAATATTCAATATATTTTTAAAATAACATTTTCTATAAGTTGGAAGAATTATTTTTAATAAATTTTTGAAAGATAAAATTAAAATAGATTCATAGAATTATATATTTTTAATCATAAGACATTATATATTCCAATTCAATTCCTAGAAAAAATATCATAGATAATTTTAGTACATTTTAGAAAATATATAATATATGAATTGAATAAAAATAATTCACTAACCACTTTCCTCTTAGATAAAATCATCGTTATGTGTGTTTGATCTTAATATATTGTGTGGATCTTCTATTACTTGTAATTGAACCTGCATATTCTCTCATTTTCATAGATAGTAAAGGATACTACCATTTCTAGATAAAAAAAATGACTAGATGACATTTTATTCTAGTGATTCAAATTTTATCTTTCTCTCTTTGGATTCTCCATTGACGATTCAGGTTTCGAGTGATTAATCAGTTTATCTTGTTACCCAAAGATAGGTGGATACAAAAGGATTATCCCTACACATGAAACCTTTAATTCCATGATTTAATTGAAGAACATTTTCATTTGTTTACTAATACATTATTTGTAATTATTTTTATGGTTTATCTTAAACTTATTGGATTTTAGAAAAAAAACCCATTATCAAAGGATTTTAGAATATGATTAAATTTCGGGAAACTATGTCATAATATGAGTTTATTTTTATTATTGGTGATAATTGATTTAAATTTAATATGGATTATAATTGAAAAAACATAATAAATCGATGATTTTTTTCTAATAGAAATTCCCTATTTAAATCAAAATTGGTATTTTGAACTGAGAATGATGAAAAGAATTAAAATAAATGATTATCCCATGATTAACTGATTGATTGATAGAACTAGGGTTACCATGTAGATAGTTTGTATTTTGTTCAAGAACACTACGAAACTGACTCCTTAGAAAGGTTTTGATGAAGATAAATCTAAATAAATTTAATTCATAATGATTTATGACAATTGGGTATTGATTTATTTTATCCCAATGGATTTATCCTTGGTTTTGTTTTAAAATACTTTGTTTGTTTTGATTAATTGAGTAGTAATAGGATTGTAGAGTCAAAAACTAAATATCTTCGGGGAAAATTACCATTTTATTTATTTTATAAGTTTATTAAATTATAGTTATTATAAAACTCTTTAAACCATGTCATTCATTTATGAAAAGATTAATTTAATCTTGTTTTTTATATCTTCCATGTACAATATTTGAATGCTTGTATTGAATAATAAATATAAAAATTATTATCCATGCCATATATTCTTTTTGATTGAAGAATTAATTATTCAATTGTGTTCAAATTATTTATGGAATGCATAGAGAAATCCAACATATATTTTTAGGTCCCAACCAACCTTTTCCTTTTGGATTTGATAGATTATGTTATTCTAGGTTCATTAAAAGGGAAATAGCATCTTTGAGGGTATCATTTCTCTATATTCTTAATACAATTGCTGATGGTGTTGATTGGTGTAGATATTTTCAACATATTTCATGGGGATCATGAAATTGTTTCTTGATATGTTTTGTGTTATATTATTTTGGATGATACATTGTTTGGGTTATCATCCTATATTATAGTGGTACATTTACCTTGATGAATGTTTTTAATATCGATGGTGAAATAATATACCTACCAATATTCTATCATGATAGTCTATTCTCTTGGAAAAATATTCCCTTTGAATTTTTATTGATTCCATTTTCATGCCTCAAACCCATGGGGCTTGGTAATGCCTTTGGGCTATGTTAGATCTAGCTCAGGTATCAACATAATAGGGAATCAAGTCTAGTTCGTAAATAGGTAGTTGATCGCACCACGATTCACTGTTTCATTTTCACCCTTACACCATTGTATTAAACTAAATTTTTATTATAAATTCCAAATATAATAAACAAATTCACATCATATTGGATTTTATTATTTTGAGTTTATAATTGTTAAAAAAGGAAATGTTAATTTTTTTTGATAATTTCATTTAATTTGGAGGTGATTTGGAGGAATCATGATGATGTCCAAGAAAAATGGGCCAAACTGGGCCGGATCTATGCACACAACTGGACTCATCCACACAGTTCAACTTAAGTGTGAATCAAAATGGGATCAATTTTTTTGGTTAGGTCCAATATGAATTTGGATACATTTCATCTTAAATAACCTAAAACTCATTCATCCATATGATCGCCCAACCGGCTGGATATTTCCAAAACACTGAGTCTTGATGATGTCAAAAGTTGTGTGATGCGATCGGTCCATATCTCGATCTGTATGTGTCCAAATTCTTCCAAAATTTCGTGGAGATTGTCAGCAGGTAGGGAACAACTTTTTTATTTTATCCAAAGATAGATAAGTCTTTATAGAAGTCAAAAACTATGTGACATGTGGTTTTAATAAATCTGTGTGCTCAAAACCACTTTCCCATTTTCCTATAAAATGGCACCTTGGGCTCCCCATATGTATGTTCATCTAGGATGAATACCTATATTATTTTGGAGACCCAAAAGATTCCTATCATCATCTAAGAAGTTCTGGAGGCCCCAATCCTCATGAGGTGATCTAGGATGAAGTCGAAGTACCACCTGAACTTCCTCCTCATGATGTCAAGCTAAATGACAGACGATCATTTTTAGGGATCTACACACACATGGGAGGGAGTTCTATCACATGTTCTTATTCTGGTTTTCTATAATTTTTGTGATAAATATTTCAATTATTCCATATATTGACTTGTATCTCCTCTTATTTCATTTCTATTGTTATAATTAAGTGAGGTGGTTTTTGTTTCAACACTGATTGGGTGGAGATTTCAAGTGGGAATCTTGGGTTTTTTTATTAGACAACACAAAAATCCTTTCTATCTCACATATATTTTAGATTTAAGTATGATTTGGTAGCCTTTAATTTTTTTGGGAATTCCAAACCATGACAACATGATTGTTGGGTCAAGGGTTTGTGCATTGTGCAATGTTTTGAGAGGCAAGATGGGAATCAAGATATTGACAACCCTCAACCAAATAATTAAACAAAACCATGTGGAATTTTCAAAACAATGAAATATCCAAGATGTATAGTGAACATGAAGTTATCTCCTTCTATCATAATTCTCAAATCACCAACTTATTCTTTGAACTATTAAACTCGTTATGTTATGTTATTTACTTAAAACTATTTTCAAAATCACCCCACTCTTTTAGTAATCTTTATTAAAAATACACACTATAAGAAAAAAAAAATCTTTAGGAGACAACCTATGGTCTTCCCTAGACTAAAAAATCATCATTAAATAACCATCAATTTAAATTTTCATAACAATGCAATCATGTTTTGGCATCGTTGCTGGGGAGCTCTTTGGTTTTTTAGTGCATGTTTTGGATAATTTTTTTATAATTTTTTTAATATTAATTTGTTTTATCTTACACCTCTACATATATTTTTGTCTTCTAATTTATTTATTTTGTAGAGTTTTTTCACAAAGCTTTCAAATTTGGGAGACCTACCACCTTTTTAACCTGAACCAGAGTGAATCCTACATTCGCAACACCGAGATGCACAAGAGTACCCTTCAAAGGAGGACATACAAAAACATAGAGTGTCTTCTTGATCCTTCATCTTCTTCTCCTAGATCCAATATCAAAACTGAAATAAACTTCCATAACATGGATGAAAATAATAGAGAATTAAATGAACTAACCTCATCTATTGTTGATATCCATCCTATTTACATTCAAATTCAAGGCGAGGCACCCAATTCTGAAATAACATCCGGTCTAATTCATTTTTTACCAAGATTACATGGAATCACTGGAGAAGATCCACACAAGCTTTTTATTAAAAATTCATAATATTTTTTCAAAATTAAAACATGCTAATGTGGATTATGAATAGGTAATGATTTGTGAATTCCCTTTTTCATTAGAAGATACAACAAAATATTCGTTATATTAAGTTAATTCCCTAATAACAGGCTGGGGGGACATGAAACACCTTTTAAATGAAAAATATTTCCCAGCCCCTCAAACTACACAACAACGAAAGAAATATGTGCTATAAGACAATATCAAGGGAAAACACTTCATGAATATTAGGAAAAATTTAAAAGATTGTGTTCATGTTGTCCACACCACCAAATAAGCAATCTACTTCTAATAAAATATTTTTATGAAGGCTTAATTCCAATTGATCGTAACATGATTAATGCTGCTTCAGGTGGTGCATTGGTAGATAAGACCAAAATTGATACTAGAACCCTAATTGAGATCATGGAAAAAATACTCAATAATTTAGTTCAAGGTCTAGTGTACCCATTCGAGGTGTCCACGAGGTGAAAAGTGATAAATTCAAAAATAAGGTGGACAAAATGTTCGAAGAGGTATGTACCCTTCTTAGACGACTTTCTCTTTCCAAAGGGAAATCCCAATATCCTCCTCCCATCCATTGTGGAATCTGCACTTCTAACACCCATTATTCCGACCAATGTCCCCAACTGAGAGAAACATCTTTGAGTTTTGAGTCAATCATTCCAGGACACCCCTATGACCAAACCTTTAGGAAAGAACTTTACTATCCATCAAAACCAAGGTGGAAAGAAAACCAAGCTTATAAGAAATGGGGGTATTCAAACCCGCCTCATCAACAATGGAACCAACAAGGGAAGTGTAGTCATCCACCACCGCCACCCAAAAATCCTCAACAACCCCAAAGGTCTTTCCAACCACCCCCCCAAAACCTGAGCCGAGCCTAAAATATAAGTTTAAAAAAATTTCATCCAATAATATCCAATTCCAACAAGCCACCCAAGGAACCATACAAGACCTAAAAACCCAATTAGGCCAACTAGCTAACTCAGTGTGTGAAATACAAAGTCATGGGTTTGGTAAACTACCATCTCAACCATTAGTTAACACTAGAGATAAATGAAATGTTAGTCCCATCACCCTTAGAAGTGAAACAACAGCTTGAAAGTCAAATTAATCCTCCATTAGAGTCATCCCCTCTTGAGAAATTCTCCATCCCAACCAATAAAAATGTTCCAAATGTTGAAGAACCATGTCTTGAGAGAATCCCTTCCAAAGGAAAGAGTGTGTATGTCAATGAGTCTCCTAGACAACCCATTCCTCTTCCAATTCCACAAATGGCCACCCGATGTAGAAAACAAAAGGAAACTAAACTCGATATGTAAATTTTGGATACATTCAAAAAATGTGTAGGTAAACATCCACTTGATTGATGTTGTGAAAAAAATTCCAAGATATGCCAGGTTTTTGTAAGAGATGTGTACAAATTGGAGGTGACTTTATAGAGATGAAAAGGTGATATTTGGGTGGAACGTATCCAAATTAATTGATTCATCACTTCCCACCATGTGCAAAAATCTTTGTACATTCTCAATTCCATGAACCATAAAAGAGTATTCAATTTCCAATGTTATTCTTGATTTAGATGCTTTAATAAATGAAATGTCTAACTCCATTTACTATTAATTTATGGTCAGGGAACTATAGCCTACTAGAATTGCGGTTCAACGGGCCAACTGCAGTACCGCACACCCCACTCGTGTGTAAGAGGATGTTCTTATGAGGGTGAAAATTTTAAATTTGCCTACTAATTTTTATGTGTTTAAAATGGTTGATGATAGGATGAATGAACATTCCCTGATTATATTGGGGAGACCCTTCTTGAAAAATTTCAAAACCATAATTAATGCCCATTATGGTACTTTATCTATGGAATTTCGTGGTGACATAGTCCATCTCAACATCTATGATGCCATGAACCACCCCTCAGAAGAAAATTCCCATCTCTGTAAATTCAATTGATGTACTCCCTTCCTTTGAAAACAATTATTTTTATTCCCTTGATCCACATTATGAGTTTCATCCTTAATGGAATTTCATGTCAATTAATCATTCATCGATTGTTGAAATAGTCTAGAAAAGTGTCATGTATGTTTATTAATTGATAATTTCATTAACACTGAGGATCCAATGACCATCAATGATACAACTATACTTGTAAAAGCTCATTCCTCATCTGAGGATGACACCATTGAGTAGTTAGATGAGATTAGTGACCTCTCACTTTCACACACACTCCCATAAATCCAAAATCCACCTGAATTGGAACTAAAAAAATTGACTAAAGATTTAAAATATTCATATCCAAAGCTTGGAAATAAGTTTCATGTTTTCATTGCTAGTTAACTCCCTCCTAATAATGAATTGAAACTGCTTGAACTTTTAAGGGAGTATAAAAAATAATTGGGATGGAAACTTTCTGACATTCCTGGTATTATCCCACAAATTTTCACACATCATATTTTATTAAATGATGAGGCTAAACTAGTGAGGCAGATACAACACCGACTGAACCCAAACCTCCTAGATGTTGTGAAAAAAAGATAACAAAATTATTGTCTACTAGAATCATATACCCAATCTCTGATAGCCAATGGGTCAGTCCCGTTCAAGTACTTCCTAAAAAACTCACCTTACAATAATGAATAATGAAAATAATCAATTTCTTCCAACTCATTAGCATAATAGTTGGAATGTCTTCATAGACTATCTCCGAATAAACCTATACACTAAGAAGGACCATTTCCCTTTTTTATTCATTGACCAAATTCTAGAGAGGCTATTGGGTAATACCAACTACTGTTTCTTTGATGGGTATTCTGGATAATTTGAGATCCATATTTTCCCTAAGGATCAAGAAAAATACAACCTTCACTGGCCCCTTTGGCACATTTGCATATAGAAGGATGACATTTGGTCTCTGAAATTCCTTGGGAACATTTCATCGATGCATTGTTAGTATTTTTTCAGATTACCAGTAGAATTGAATGGACGTATTCATGGATGATTTCATGGTTTATGGATCCTCTTTTGTTGAATGTTTGAGTAGTCTTGGTTCTATCCTCCGTAGCTACATTTAAAAGAAGCTTTTATAAATTATGAGAAATTCCATTTCATTGTGATACAAGGTATAGTTTTGGGACATGTCCTTTCTAGGAATGGTATCCAAGTAGATAAATGAAAACTGGATTCACTTCTTCCCTAACATTCCCCAATAATTCATGGTATGTGTGGTCTTTCCTAGGTAATGCTGGATTTTACAGTCGTTTCATTTGTGACATTATCAAAATTGTACTCCCCTCTCCCCATTACTCCAAAAATAAAAAGATTTTTTTTTTCATAATTAATGGGAGGAAGTGTTTAATAAGTTAAAATGAACTTTCACATCACCTTGGGAAATCCAACCACCTCAATGGGATTTACCATTTGAGCTCATGTGTGACGCCTCAAACTGTGCTGTTGGGGAAATCTTGTTATAAAGGATTGATTGAGCTCCGCATGTCATTTCCAATGCCTCACGTACTTTGGACCCTTCCCAAGAAAACTACACCATGACTGAAAAAATCCTTCACATTGTGTTTTCCATGGATAAATTATGGTCATACATTTTGGGGTCCAAATTCATTGTGTTCTCAAGCCATGAAGCCCTCTAGTATCTCCCTAAGAAACCAAAATCCAAACCACATATCATTCATTGGATTCTTCTCCTTCAAAAATTCAATATAGAAATTAGATATAAAAAAGGAGTAGAGAATGTGGTGGATGACTATATCAGTAGGACACCCCCATCCCCAAACATTGATACATACCCTAGTATTCATATAAATGATATGTTTCCTAATGATAAATTTTACTGAGTGTAAGTTGTCATTCCTTAGTATACCGAAATTGTAAATTATTTGGTATCATCTTTCATTCCTACAGATTTCAACAAAAACCAAGAAAGTATTATAAAACATGAATCTTTTTGTTACATTTAGGATGGCCCCTACCTCTGGCACAAATGCAGGGATCAAGTCCATAGGCGTATTGTTCTCGAGATCTAGTTTCATTCTATCCTTAGATTCATCCACACTCTTTCTTATGAGGGCCAATTTAGTCCCTAACAGACTGCTCACAAGGTCCCTGATTCTAGTCTCTTTTGGACTACACTTTTTCATGATTCCCATGATTTTTTAAATCTTGTCTTATTTTTCAATGAATGGGTAATGTCTCTAAATGAAATGAAATACCACAAAAACCATTTCACTTTCATGAAATTTTTGATGTTTGGGGTATTGACTTTATTTATCCATTTCTCAATTCCTTTTGAAACTTGTACATTCTTCTAGTAGTTTATTATGTGTCGAAATGGATAGAGGTAGAAGCTACAAGGACTGTTGATTCTAAAGAAGTTTTAGAATTTCATAGAACCCAAATTTTCTATAGGTTTGGTTTACCTAGGTTCATCATCAGTGATAAGTGTTCTCATTTCTACAACCAAACAATGCAATAAATTTTGCGTCAGTATGGGTCGGTCATCGAGTGTCTACTATATATCACCCATAGACCAATGGTCAAGATGAGGTGTCAAATAGAGAGGTAAAAACAATTCATGAAAAACAGTTCAACCCAATAGGAAAGATTGGATTATTGGACTCAATGATCCATTATAAGATTATTGTACTACCTTTAATACTCCCATTGGAATTTCACTAAATCGGCAGGTTTTTGGAAAGAGTTGTCACCTCCCTATTGAGATTGAGCACCGGGCCTACTAGGTCATTAAAAAATTCAATTGTAATCTTTCTGGTGCATGTGATCAAATGGTGTTTTAGATTCAGGAGCTAGAAGAAATGAGAAGAGATGCATATGGGAACTCCATGATTTATATGGAGTGTACCGAGGATGATGACAATCGTCTCATCCTTCATCATCAGTTCTGCATTGGGATGAAAATCCTCCTCTATAATGCAAGGATAAAGTTGCATCGAGGTATGATTCGTTCCTGCTAGTTTGGATCATACATTGTTACTAACATCTCTCCATTTGGTGTTGTCTAGGTTCAAAATGAAGAATCCAAACAAACCTTCACTATCAATGGGTAACAGCTGATGAACTTCCATAAATCCATTTTGGAGTCCCTGATAGAGGGACACCATGTTAAAGAAGCAATATATTAATGAAACACACTAGATTTTTCCTTCCATTCCATATTATATTTTCTTATCGTATGTACTCTACACAATTTAGGTGTGGGGTGACGAGTATATTCTAAGGTTAGATAATAATTTTCATCATATTTCTTCATTTTCACTTTTTAGATTGCTCAATTGTATTGTTACTTTCCCCCTTCCCTCCCCCTCAATTTTGTTCCAGAATATTACTTTTTATTATTCCCACATTATCATGGAAAATTATTCGTTTTTAATCATGGAAGTTATTGAAAATTCATATGGAATGTCCGTATTTCAGGTTTTTTTAACATTCAATGAAATGATGCCGGTTTAAGCATGGAAGTTATTAAAAATTCATGTGGAATTTTAACATTTCATGTTGTTTTAAAATTCAAAAAAATACTAATGAAATGTGTATTTCAGTAGGAATTCAATACTACGGTGTGACGTTATTTTGAAATTTAGTTCTTGGTCGATGATATAAATGTATGTATCATTTTGAATCCTTTGAGATGAATGGTTCCATTTTTGTGAATAGTGGAAGGGAAAATTGTGAAAGTGAATCTCTCCACAAAATTTTTCACTCAACCGTGAAATATGAAAATTTCTTACCTAGTGAAATTAAATATAAGTTAGGTTTATTTTTTCCTACCTTCCAAAATCATTTTTCCATACGTTTGTTCCTTATCCAATCTATTTCACTGTTGTACCAGATTGACCTATGTGTGTGTACCTATTATCCGACTATTGTACACCATAAAAAATTTATTTCTATATTTGGAAGGTCAAAACCACCCTTCTTTTACCTTTGATCTTGTTATAACTATTACAATTAGTGTCAAGAAGAGATTAAACAATGTTTGGGAGAAGAGTGTGTGATTTGTTTCAAGTGAATCTTTTGAAAAAATAATAAATGAGGGGAGTGATGAAATTTACAACATATGGGGATATCTAAGTTGGGAGCTTCTGTTTGACTTTTTTGAATACATAAGTGAGTTGTTCGTGAAATTTGATTTCAAAGGATGTGGGTCAATTTTGGTGGAAATGATCTTGTAAGTAGAGAATTATTAAAATAACTTATATTTACTCAATAGAAAGTGGAAAGAATAGATTGAAATGGTTTTCACACACACACAAGGAGAATTAGTGACATGATTAACTTGTGAATTATATTATTTGGCTACTATCATGCATCTCTTGAAATTTCATTTGGATACAGTTTTTTAGTCGTCTTTTTCAAGGGTCATTGAGAATAGCTCCTCAGTATGATTTTTTCTATGATCACATTTCTATCAAGAATTGAATTTTCATTGAATGTTTAATATTTATGAATTTGGAAATATATAAATTCACAATTTCTGAAAATTTAACTTTTCCCAGGAGTGAAAATGTTTATCTGTGGGTGTGAAATCGTACCAAGATTCACTGTTTCATTTTCACCATTAAACCATTGTATTAAACTGAATTTTTATTTTAAATTCCAAATATAATAACAAAATTCACTTAATGTTTTATTCATTTATTTTGTGTTTATCCCTATTAAAAATGGAAATGTTACATGTTTTTATAATTTCATTGAAGTTGGAGGTGATTTGGAGGATCCATGATGATATCCATGAAAAATGGGTCAAACTACGTAGGATCTATGCACACTAGTGGACTCATCCACACATTTCTACCTAACCATGAATCCAAATCAGATGAAAGATTTTGGTCTTTCCAAAATTTACTGGGATACATTTCATATGAAAGAACCTAATACTCATTCATATATCTGAGGTCCCAACTGACCTAATCTATCCAGGACACCGAATCTGATCGATGTCAAAAGTGGTGTGTTGTGATCATTCCATATCTCGAGCTATAAGTGTCCAAATTCATCCAAACATTCGGTGGATGTATTCAATAGGTTGGGCTATGAATTTTTTATTTTATCCAAAGTGAGATAAGGCTTTTTGGAGGTCAAAAAGTAATATACGAGTGGTTTTAATAAATCTATGTGCTGAAAACCACATTCCCATTTTCCTATAAAATGGAACCTTGGGCTCCCCAATTACAATTTCAACTAGGAGGAAAAGATCTCGTATTTTGGAGACCCAAAGGATTCCTCTCATCATCCAAGAGGTTCTGGAGGCCCTTATATTCATAGGGGAATAAAGGATGAAGGTGAAGTTCCACCCGATCTTCCTCCTCCTTATGATGTCAAGATTAACGGGGGGCGATCATTTTGGGGGTTCTACACACACATGGAAGGGATTTATAGCCATTGTTCTTGTACTGTTATTGTTTATTTTGTGTGATAAATATTTCACTTATTCTCTATCTTAACATGCATCTCCTCTTATTTCATTTATATTGATATAATTAAGTGAAACATTTTTTTATTTCAACACTGATTGGGTTGAGATTTGAGGTGGGAATCTTGGGTTTGTTCTGACTGGACAACACAAGTATCCTTTATATCTTACACATATATGATATTTCATTTGTGTTTGGTATCCTTTAATATTTTCTTGATTTCTATACCTTTATAACATGATTTTTGTGTCAAGGGTTGGCACTTTGTGCAACGTTTTGAGAGGCAACAGGGGAATCAAGATCTTGACAATCCTCAACCAAATAATTTAACAAAAACATGTGAAATTTTCAAAAACATGAACTGTACAAGATGTGTATTGAACATGATGTCATTTCCTTATCACATAATTCTTAAATCACCAACTTATTCTATCAACTATTGAACTCTTTAGGTTATGATATTTTCTTAAAACTGTTTTCAAAATCACCCCTCTTTTAGTAATATTTATTAATAATACACACTATAAGCTACCAACACTCCTTGAAATATGACCTAAGGTCTTATCTATACTAATTTTTTTTATATCTATCAATTTCACATGACATGACAACGCGTTCAACAGCGTAGGTTCCAATACAATTTTTATCTAAATTCATTCCCAAATATTTGATTTTTTTGGAAAAAATATCTCATGATGGTTTATTTGTGTGTATTTTTTTTGTTAAAAATGTTTAAGGTTATTGAAGAAGATTTTTTTTTCAATAAAAGGCTTGAAGAGTTGGTGAAAGTGTTTTGATCTCGCACAATTGAGCACTCTCTAGACTCATGCAAGTGTGAACTCTTCGTTCTCGCACAAGTGTGAATGAAAAACTAAAATAATTGGGCATGAATGTTGGAATGATCTCATGAATCATGAATACAGGAACTCATCTCATGATGGTAACTTATTTTGGGCTTCTGATTGTCTTTGGAACTCATGATGGATTAGTAAAATAACTGGAGGACAATAACAGTAAAAATTTCAAGATTTAATTGGGATGTCATAATGGGATCTCCTAGAGTGCATTATTATCATTGAGTATCATGATGGGATATTGATGTTATTAATATTTTAATAATTTTCTAAATACTCCCTTTACTGATTTTATATGAAATGTGCATAATATGTGTGAAATATGAATATTTAAATATTAAATATAATTTTTGAGCACTATTTGAATTCATCTAGATTCAAGTATGTTTAATGTTTAAATAATAACTATTATCCTACTGATCCAAATTGTACGGTTCTTGATTTTTTTGGATTCCTCATTATATATAAAACATTTCATTAGAAGGGATCATGGACTAATTATGCCATTTGGAGGATCATATGGTCCACAAAAAAGGCCCAAATAATCTGTAATGAAGTTGGACAATCCATGGAGATAGAATTATTGGGCTTACTCTAGAAGTCCAAATCCTTTAATTGTCCTCTAACTGTCAGGGGAAAATTCAATTCATCTTGGATAAAAATTTAAAGGCCAAACACCAATTACAAGGGGCCAAATTGACGATTTAAACTCAGACCACCATTTTGTCCGGGAAATACAATTATCACACAATTATTTTTTTCTCCCCAAAGAGACATAAATTTGAAATTATATTCTTTAGTGTGAAAGAGTAGATTTAGGTGTCCTAATTTTCAAAATAAAGTGTTCAGATTTGAGGGCACATTCTTATTCAAAAACCATTCACATTTTTCCATTTAAATTTTTTGTATTGAAATGTAAAAATTAAAACTGATTAATCAAACGGCCATAACCTTGGCTTATTAAGTGCAATGGTTGCCATATTTTTAGAGTAGACTGATGAAATATTTATCAAAAACCTTTAATAATAGAATATGTCCTGCTTTAGCTATATAATTTTTTAAATTAGTGATGCATGTGGAGGGGGTGTTTTGGAATGCAAACAGCCCATGACATTGGACAATAAATACACACCCTCCTCTCCTTGAAAAGAGATGGAATTTATGAAGAGATGAGCATATATTGGAATGAAAAAAGCCTTTCCAATGGATTTTCAAGACCTTCTATACTCATGTTTTCAATTGAGAGTCCTTTTCTCCTCTCTAGGTTTTCATTTACTTTTGTGTTCTTCATTGTTGTAATCTTGTAATTCTTTTTTTTGTAATTTTTTTTAATGAATGTTTCTTCTTAAATATCTATTATTCTCATAAAACATCTATTGTATAATATTAATGTTCTTAAAATGGTTTAAATCATGTTAAAACACCTTCCCTTAATTTTCTTTCTAATTCAATCTAATGTTTGAATTTAATTCCCTTCACTGTTTGTGTGTGTGTGTTCAGTGCACAACTCTCTTTTTATCCCTTTATTTTTCTTCTATTTATAATTAATAATCATAAAAAATACAACCAGATTATTAACCAAAACAATGGCTGAGTAAATCTACCATTGGGGTGAGTTATAATTTGAGGATGATAAGTGATTGAGAGATTTTGCTCGATGGATATTCTTTAAATTAACATTGTGTATGTAAAATGTAGAATGTCATGGATTAATGACATGATTTGTTTAATGTGTTCTTTCCATGGATTATTGGATCCATAAATGCACTACCTTCATCCTGATCTGATTAATATTAGAACCCTATGAAATGTTATGTCTTGGATTAAAGCTTTAACACTTTGGAATTCCAATCAACGTTATCTTCGGAAGTGGGTGTTAATTTAAATGGAATATAATGCAAAGATTAAAGATGTCCCAAGCTTGACTCCCTATTAATAAACTCACCTCGATCTTGTCAATTTTTTAAATCAATATTAATTAATAAATAATTTTATATGCTCTGAAAATAAACCCCCCCAATCAGAATGCAATCAACTAAAAACAATCGACAATTAAAAAGTATCGTCATTTACGATTCGACCCGAGTGTTGCAATACACATTAGCAGAGCACCAGAACCTTTTCTCTTCGATAGGAGACAATCATCCATGATTTCAAAAGGCACCATTTTTGGGGATGGTGCAATTAAATTGTCTTTTTTTTCCTAGTTATTGTAAAAAAACAAAATTTAGACAAAATTTAAAAAAATTGAAAAAACAATACAAAGAAAATACCACCATCCACTTTCTTCCAAAATCTCTTTGAATGCTCCGTAGCCTCCCAAACAATCTCTAAGATTGGTTTAATCCTAAAATTGAGAAAAAACTTCACCAACATAGGAGGAAAATAAGAGATAATTAACTAATTCAAGGACAATCATTGTCCAACCAGTTGAATTAGAAATTTCCAATCCTAAGTAACAAATACATAAAGAAAATGCAATAGTTGATATTAATTTCAAAACTCTTGGTATTCAAAATACAAATATAGAGGTTGTCTTCAAACTCAAATCTGGTGTGATTCATCTTCTCCCTCATTTCCAAGGGCTAACCGGTGAGGATCCACATCTTCATCTTAAAGAGTTCCAAGTGGTGTGCTCTACCATGAAGCCTCAAGGGGTTTCTGATGAACAAATAAACTCCGAGCATTCCCTTTATCCCTAGCTGAAACTACTAAGTCATGGTTCTACTATCTTCCTTATGATTCCATAACCACATGGAATGACATGAAGTGACTCCTCTTAGTGAAATTCTTTCCTGCTTCTCATATTTCTTTTATCGGAAATGAAATAAGAGTTATCTTTAATTACTAAATGAATCACTCCGTGAGTACTGAGATGGTTCAAAAATCTTATTGAAACCCACCCCCACCACAAAATCCCTAACTAACTCTTGATCCAATAAATATATGAGGGGTTATTGGATATGGAGAGAACTATCATTTGTTCCACAAGTGGAGGTTCCCTTATTGAAAAACCTTCTACAGCTGTAAGAGATCTCATAAGAAACATGGCTTCAAAAACAAAACAATTCCATACTCGACCACATGATCATGTAAAAAAATCAAGAGAATCAATCCATTGGGATGAAAAAGATGACTGAGTGGATGAGTGAACTTAGAAGTATTGTACAACAACTAACTTTGGCATCCAAATCCCCAACCTTAGCATCTCAACAATCAATGTTTCTCGGACCTATCAAAAACTGTGGAATCTGTAACTCGCCAGTTCATCCAACAACCACCTATCCACAACATCAAGATGAACCATCTGATTCATATGAACCAATAGAGCTCAATGCATCCTATACTCAGTAGAACACCAAGCCTCAACTATCTGGTTAGTTTTTTGGAAGCTTCATCCAAACTCACTCTGAGGCCTTCTCTCTTTCTATAACCAAGGTCTGAGGTATGGTAATCCTATCTTTCATCCCCCTCAATTACCTCCTCAAAACCCAAAACAGTTTCAATATGGTCAAGGTGATGGTAAATTCCAACAACCATACCCTTTTTTTCCTCAAACATAAAGAAGAAACCCTCCTCCTAGTCCTCCAGGCTTCCACTATCCTAGTGAGACATCGGAATTCCCAAACCAATGAAATCTCTTTCCCAAGAACCAAAATAAAGGAAATCCCAATATGGGGCATGCCTTTTCTTCCAAGAACCCATGGGAAAGCACTGTAGAATATCTTGCCTCCTTCAACTGTTCTATCCTCAAGAACATTGAATCCCAAATTGGTCAACTTGCTTCCCACCAAAACCAGCAACAACAAGAAAATTCTTCACAACTCCCAGCTTAACCATTACCAAACCCCAAGGGTAATGTAAGTGAAATTTCACTTAGATCGAGAAAAAAAATTGATATGCCTCAAGATAAGTCCTACAACACCCCTTTAAATTTTTACCTTGAAAATAAAAATAAAATGAAACTCGAAAATAAATATGAATCCATTCACTCATCTCCTTCCATTCTACTTAGGAACCCAATTATTTTTCCTCAAGCCATTTATAAGAAAAAGAAGGTCTTTGAACCCGATCAAAAAATGCTTGACATGTTTAGACATGTTGAATTCAATATTCCCCTCTTAGTTTCAATAAAACAAATTCCTAAGTATTCCATGTTTCTTAAAGAATTATTAACTCATAAAAGACAACTTAGTACCATAGATAATGTTTCAACACAAAAGTCCATACCCATGAAGTGAAAAGATCATGGGACCTTTACAATTCCATGCTAAATTGAAAGTTCCAGCTTTGATGATGCACTCATAGTCTTATGAGCATCAATAAATGTCATTAAAAAAATCCATATTCTCCAACCATGACCTAGGTCCCTTATATCCAATAGGTCTTGTCATCCAGTTATCCAATCGAAGCACAACCTATCCTAAGGGAATAATTGAGTATGTCCTTGTCCGGGTCAGTGATCTTATCTTCCAAGCCGACTTCCATTTACATGACATTAAAGGTGAGACAACCTCTTTTCAATCTCCTCTGATTCTATAAAGACCTTTCCTTATGACAACTAAAACTAAAATTGATGTCCATTCTGGCATCTTATCCATGGAATTTTGTGACCAAATTTTCATGTTCATTATTTTTCAATCCATGCGATACCCATCAAGGAATAAATCTGTATTCTCTATCCATGATTCTGAAAGTCACTCTAAGATTGTGTTAAATCCCAATCAATCATATAATTTCTATTGAACAGATAGAGGAATTTTTGAATATTTCATCCACATTAACCAAGTCATAAATGAAGAATTTGATGTTGAATTTGCAAATATAAACTCCATTGATCTAAAGGATCTTGAATACTCATTGGAATCACATCTCACCTATGACATCCACTACACCAACTTGAATGGTAATGGGG